>OZ043913.1:20670893-21870893 GCA_964056405.1 Acronicta alni
TTTACAAAACCTATTATATTCTCTTATTATTAATTCCCTCAAAATACAACAAAATAGGTCTATCTCCTCTGTCATAATGTGCGGAGTGCATGTGTAAATGGAACTTCGCTCTCCAACCTCGTCCGGCCGGCACTGTCAGCACGACACGAGTAGGTAAAAGGAATACACGAGCATGCTGCGTGGGTAAGGGCTTAACCATCTCTATTAGAGTGGGTGACTCGAGGATTATTTTTCGAACACAATTATATTATTATTATGTATATTATTAAGTACAGGGTTTCTCATAGAACTAGTATACCTGGAGTGGCATCTACAGTTGGCAAATTGAGGCATTCCTGTTGTTAAGGCATGATTCTGGAGAAAGTAGTGTCCATCCAGGTGTTTGCAAAACATTTAATGTTTTAGATAAATTGGATAAAAAGTAACTGAAAGTTTCTAATTTTTCATGTAGGTTTAACTTTTACTTCATTATTTTATTTTAGGATGTATAATTTTAATTGTATCAAGTCAGTTGAAATAGGTATAATATCAATACCTACTTTGTGGAACAATAAGATTTCTCGAGTTAGGTACATGATCAATATAATTATCTCTGCTCCACTCCGATGACAACTCAGGCCTTCTCTTCTGTTACTGAATATGAATTTGGAGACTCATGTAATGCTGCTTCGGTAACTAAATCAAGGATTATCAGAAAATGAGTAGAAATTAGGTTAGCAAAATTATTATTAGGTCAGCCCCATTTTAGGAAACGCCTAGCCTTCATGGTTATTTTTTTATTACCATCTAAATATAGTTGCTTAGTCTATTTAATTTTTTAGTTAAACTAAACTAAAAAAAATTAATAGTTTTGATATACTTACCACTCAAAACAAGTCTTATAGATTACTATTTTTTTATCATAGGTTTCCACTTGACCACAATCTCACCTGATGGTAAGTGTAGATTAATCTTGCCACTTTGTCGATTCATCACAATTCTGTAAATTCCATACATTCATTGGAAATTATGTGTAAGTATATTTTTCTGGGATAAAAAGTGGCCTATATTTTATTCCCGGTCACATACTATATAAGTATGAAATTTCATTCAAATCCCGTAAGTAGTTCTCCTTTATCTGTTTTTCGGGATTTCCGGGATATTCCGTAATTTTTCTGGGATAAAAAGTAGCCTATACTTTATTGCCGGTCACATACCATATATGTATGAAACATTCAAATCCCGTAAGTAGTTCTCCTATATCCGTTTTTCAGGATTACCGGGACATTCCCACATTTTTCTGAGATAAAAAGTAGCCTATACTTATTCCCTGTCACATACTATTAGTATACCAAATGTCATGTAAATCGGTTCAGCCGTTTTTGCGTGATTGAGTAACAAACAAACATCCAAACATTCACATGTTTATTGTTAGTATGATTACATTTATCTGAAAATTTAAGCAATTAAAAAAACTAAAAATATGAGAAATGAAGTTTTCTTGAGATTTGTTTTTGCTTTAATTTTATTAGGAATTTGGTGGTCCTACCTAAATCAGCAAGTTGTAATGTGTCCTTAGCTGTATATTCGATTCTGCAATTGAATGCAAACTACTTATGATTTTTATAATAGCTTCCTGTGATTTTAGAAATAAATAATCATATTATGTATTCCTGTGTTTCATTTTTCTGCAGTCTGTACGTAGAAAGTAAGTGTTACGAGTTTACAATGCTCCAATATATTATATTACCACATTTAAACATTATGCCTTAGATAAACGCAACATAGGTATGTACAGACGCCAGCAGGTCAAGCTATCCAAAACTGTAAAATTTTCCCAATTGAATATTTATGAACCTTATAATTTTTTGCTACAGTAGAAAATCAATTAAATAATTTTGACAGATTGTGGTAGGTTGATGTGCTGGCCTCTGTACATAATTTTTAAAGACCCCAAGAACAAGGCAACCGGTTTCTTATCTACGCATGAACTTAATGAGTCATTCATTCTTCATCTGTAAACCTAAACTTGCACAACAACAATCTTTCCCGACAAATGCAGGGCTCTATATAATAACAAGGCATTGCATTCCAAGTTAAAAAATCTTTCCTTACGTCCATTTCTGGATAGTGACGATGTGATATGAGTCTGCGGACGTCTCCATTCTTCGTCATACCACTACGACAAGGAACATCCCATATTGTTAAATTCGTCGCATAATTTTACAAAATCAGCATTACGAGCATCTACGTCACATATCTAGTATATCTACAACCCGGCCCGCAGTTGCTACTAGCTAGCGTGCGCGAATATGTCTGGCCGATAAACGGAAGACAAAATGCACGACGCGCTGTGCATCTGTGTGTTACTTGTCGAACTGTCGACGCATACACCCGGGCCCATTATATTCACAAATGGGCAGTCTTTCTGTTCAGCGTGTTGCTCCAGACCAGACAGGATTCATTCTTATTATCTTATTCGCTCCGTTACTTCATGTCACGCAGGGGTAAAACAGCGGAGATTTTTTGTGATAATGGTCGCAACTTTGATGCCGCCGCTAAAAAGATAGGCAGTTTTATAAAAGCAATGCTTCTATCTCTGGCTCTACGGTTCACGATGGCATCTCCACCGACCGTGTAACCCTCATTTTAACGGACTAGCTGAAGTGGGTGGGAAATCTAGCAAACACCACATGAAGCGCGTGGTGCGTGACACACATTTAACTCAAGAGGTAATTTCTACTGTTCTTGCACAAGTGGAAGTAACTTTTAAATAGCCGTCCCTTACATCCATTATCCTCATCTCCTGACGACTAATATTTCCTTTCCTCAGGGCATTTCTGATCGGTCGACCGCTTACTTCACTACCAGCAACAGTTCCCGACGAACCCTGGCCCGTTGCAGCGATATGCCGTCTTGAGCAAATAAATTTGTACGTACCCATGCAGATCAGGGCAGAAAGCGTCAGCGAGATGTAAGTGCATACCAAGTGACGACAAAAGTACGCCACCCTAAGCCTCAGTGACCGTCGTCATCTAGGACGATAACACGCCGCCGCTATCTTGGCGCCTCGATAGATTCTCCAGTTTCCCATGTAGCTGATGTCAACACAGTTCGAGGATGCGTACGCAAAGCGTTCACTCGCCTCTGCCCCCTACCTTAGTCGGACGAAGCAACTTGAAACTCCTCAAGCATGTCGTTTCAAGCAACGCGGGGAGTATGTTAACGCCTAAGCATTTTTAATAGTACCAAGTCGCACTCGAAAAACTAGTCATTTATTTCTTGTAGGTAATTCTAAATGTTAATATTGTCTGTCAATTTGCATTGTCATTCACATTCGTTCTTCAATCCTAATTTCAATTTACTCAAAACTTTACTCACCCAATTGCTTCCCTTGCCACCAGATCAGCAGGTCGAGAGACATTTACTAGATTTTGCTATAAGTATTACTAACGACCCGTCCCCGCTTCGCACGGGTGCAGTGTACTAATAACGTAAATGTATTATATATATAAACCTTCCTCTTGAATCACTCTATCTATTAAAAAAATCCGCATCAAAATCCGTTGCGTAGTTTTAAAGATTTAAGCATACATAGGGATATAGGGACAGAGAAAGCAACTTTGTTTTATACTACGTAGTGATAGTGATTATAATTTTGCTAGTTTTTAAAGTTTAAATATCGAATACATCAAGCAAGTTTTATTTTGATCATCCTTTAGATGCAAACGCGACCGTGACGGGACGATAAAAACAACCATTCATCTATTTCTTCTGCGAAGAAGTTTTTGCTCTTATAATTTTGCAAGGAGCTTAGTTTGATCTAATAAAATCGACTTATTGGAAAAAAAAACAACTCTTTTAAATTCACTCATTTTTTCCTTTTTATAAACACAATTGTGCAGAACAGTGATAGCCTATACTGATATATATGACCATTGGCCTGCCAAGTCAAAGTCTCGAGTTCGCCCAGAGAACCCAGGGCACGCACCTCTGACTTTTCGAAATCATGTGCGTAATAATAATTAATTATGACTCGCTTAAACGGTGAAGGAAAACATCGTGAGGAAACCTGCATGCCTTAGAAATTTTATCAATGGCGTGTGAAGTCTGCCAACCCGCACTATTCCAGCGTGGTGGACTATAGCCTAATCCCTCTCATTTTGTGAGAGGAGACCCGTGCCCAGCAGTAGGACAGTATATGGGTTGATGATAATGATAAACACAATTACCTAGCTGGATGCCAAATTTGAACTTTCTTTCTTTGGTTTTATTAGGTCGAAGTACAAACGCCAGCAGGCCAAGACATCCAAAACTGTCAAATTTAATTTTTTGGTACCTCAGTACCCAGTTCCGAGCGGGAACCGAACCTAACTGCCGATTGCGTTGCTAATCATTCAGTCGTTTCGTCGGTCGTCGGTTTCGTTGTCGGACTGATACGTTGAAATGATAAACGTATCGGTAAACAACAACCTCAAGATACTTGCCACACAAAATATCATAGGCATGCCCTGAAGTTGGTTGCACAATTTTGATGAAGTCATTTATCTAAAGGGGGATGTTTTTGCTCCACACACTAGCGTCTCCTTAACTTACTTAACCGATAAATGATGTTGTACCATACTCTTGTTGTACTTACTATAAACCAGGACTGTAAAAAGGAGGCTTGAGCGGGAATGAGGCTTTAATTAGTGTGGGGCCTACCAATTGGGGCTTAGCGAGCGTGGCGAGAAGAGTTCAAAGGGCTGACCTCAGCGAACGTACCACATTCAAATTACGGACGTTCTCAATAAAAGCCAGGTTAAGAGTACCCTAAACTAACGATCATGCCTGTGGAGGTTAATGAACGTATAATTGGGAAGTTGTCTGTAGTCTCATGCCTACCCCAACAGGAAATAGGCGTGATGCATGGCTAATAACTATGTATGTATTTTTAGCTCAAGTGAGATTTGGTGGATGAATTTTAATATGAATTCAATATAATTTCTGAGTTTGGGTATTTCGAGTTGGCCCATCTACAATAACACAAAATTGCTTCTAGTTAACTTTTTTTTGTCGTTCAATACTGGATTCGCCAGCACTAAGTAGATCAAATGTATTTGATTGCGAAGTGAAGTTAAATTATAAATTATCATTCGATTGTTTTAATAACGGAGCCTTTACCCAACTATGTTGGGTTCGGCTTCCAGTCTTACCAGATGCGGCTGAATATTAGTATTTTACACGAAGCGACTGCCATCAGATCGTAATAGTAACGATTCTAATTTATTTGAGTTTGACTTAATTTATCTACTTAAATAATTGTTATGTCATGCCCATGATTTTGGAAATCACTCACAAACTAAAGCTCACACGGTCGAAGTGAATCCTCGAGACATGTCTTTATCAGTCACATTCTACGATCGTTAAGTGACCGAAGATATTAAAAATTCATCCTGGATTGCAGTTAAGCCGCAACACTTACACCGAATGCTTCGCTTGGTGAGTATAGACGCATTTTTGTGTGGGACGAAGATTAGTGCACACGATCAAAAATTAGGTAAGCGTATTAAATATTCGTCAATTAAACCTCCGAGTGGCATTTGCAATCGACAAATCCTTTTATTCCGTAGATGAGTAGGTATCATAATATAGTTTCAGTATTGGGTTTCCTTACCATAACTTACTTACTTACCATAGTCTACTCGGCAACAATTGTACCTATGCTATAATTAGCAAATTGTCTATAAGTATATTGTATTTGAATCGGACTATGTAAAATTTTTACAAATAAATTTCATTTCAATAAAACACTGTCGGCCAGTCACCGGTCAATGTGCTTTCGTCAGTAGGTATTTGATCGTCCGCGAATGCGGCAATCATGGTCCTTTATTGAGAGCGCATCGTTCAAGTAGAATTTGACACGTGGTGCATGCCGTGCGCCGCGTTTGTCACGGGTGGCTGAACTCTAGTCTAGAACTTGAGCTAGACAAAAAACAAAAGACGTCGTCTGCGCTATGATAAGACAGTGGTAGGTAGTGTCTGCGACCTTGAAAACAGTGGCCGTTAGAACAGCTGTTCCCGTAGGAATAACACAGCTAGACTATAATTTCTTAACAAGCTACTTTTCATGAAATCCACTTTATAGAACTCTGATCACTTTAAACACTTTTACTGAGGATTGCTAGCGTTGTAACAAAACATTTACTTTACTTTGTTGTAACATAAAAATATTGGAGCATGCTTCACCACTTTTACTAAGGGAGACATGTAGTTATTACATGTTTACCAAAGTGAACGGTGAAAACCTTATAAAGGTACATAATTATAGCATTGGTTATATCTACCAAATTAGGAGTTAAGAACGAGTTAACAAAGGCTTATTGCGATATGAGTAGGTAGTAATATCCTGGAGAACATCGCAAGAAAATGATTAATTTAAAACAGTGACATCACCAGTTTTTTGAACAAAGGACCTATGCAACGCAATTACATACTACTTGTTTATTTATTTACCTATTAATACCCATCATACGGTATGATGGGTATTAATAGGGGTGTAGCGGGTGATAGGTATAGGGGTGCAATGAATATAAACAAAAGAAAGCAGTTGGTACCGCTTTCTAGATATGCAACTCACAAAATGGGACTCTGGTGTCCAGGGTCCAGTCTGCAACGTACCTAGAGATATATTATGTGATTTAAATTTTGAAACATTTGGATCGAATCCCATTCGAAACGACTTTTTGAAGTTTTATTTTGTTTGAACACAGGGATGGGCCTTGGTCTTGATGACACTAGGGTTGGCTCCTATACTTTACGTAATATAATATTGGAAAATGATTGACATCTGGGTTGCTGGTTGTCATAACCCTGACAGTGCACGGTGTGTTGAGCCTCAGTTTGAAATCCAGGTTGAGGAGGTAAGTAGTTAAGCAATATTTAATTCTGCCGCCCACGTCCGAAAGTTGATGGCCGATTTTTGGTCGACAATAAAAATTAAACAGATTGCAATATTGAAACAGCATACTATTACTTCCCGTCCTACAATAATAATCGTGTCGTTGGAAAATAAAATATTCAGAAACGTATAAACCTACGTATATCATCCACTTTTCTAACACTAAGTTTAGTATGCGCACGCAACGCAATGGGTTGGCCGCCAACGCCAACCCATTGCGTGCTCTTTCCAAGTTATCTCCACTAGTAGATTGACGAAACGTAGGTAATGCGTGGAGTCGGATTTAAAAATAATGGGACGCCGGACGTGGGCGGGCAGCCTTGTGATAACATTATTTTTTCAAAGTGATAATAATTATTACCATTCAATAACTGACCAACCCCTCTGCGGGCTTGATTGCCACAATTCCTAATCGAAAGCCTTTGCACTACGGGTCGCGACTAAGCGGGTTAGTTTACAATTTACCGAGATGTAGGTATGTAGATCCGACCCACAATAATTACTAGACCATAGAGTATATAAGTAGTGCTCGAGATTTTATTATAATACTAACAAAAAAAAACAAAATGTAATAAATACCTCTCATTAGGTGGTGAAGTGGTCGTAAACATGATTGCTACGCTAGAGGACCAGGGCTCGCTTCACAGATCGAGCAGTGTTATTGGGTATTAATATGAAATTATTTTGGCAATAGGCTCGTCTTCCTTTAAGGCACCCATCAGCACACCTCTGCCTAATCCTCCAGGCGTGACGGAATGGTACATATATTTTAATAATAATATCAACCAAAATATGCTTAAATTACCTATATCACAATAGATTGGTAGAAGCATAATATCAATTATTATTTTCACAGATACTTGATCTGTTCCTGTTGGCAACGTTGGCCGTGTTAATGGGCTGGAAATTACTTGTGAGATCTAACTGGTTCAAATGTACAGACCACTTTTTTAAAAAACCTAGGGATATACAGCCTCAGGGTGAAAGACTGGTCGAAGAGGTAAGAACATAGCATCCTACTTTTCAGTCATACCAGAAACCTCTTAGAACATGTATCTATATAGTATAGGTATGTATCTTTTTATATAACAATGCTTTTTTTTCATCCATGGTGAAGTGTAGAAGTCGCCATTACAATAGAGACATATTTTCGTGTAACAATATATTAACATAGCAAATACTTAGTTACCTACTGGTAATCCGAGGCATTCCAAGGAGGTGATAGAGGGATCAGAATGGAGCAAAAAAGAACCTGACATTATATAGGTGTCCGATGTTGGCCATATTTAGAGATCTTCACTTGTTTCTGGATTTGGATTTATATGAAAAATATGCTACATTTGATATCGGGTTCGATCCCCATGTCGAGCGGAGATTTTTTTTTACAATTAGTTTTGTGCATGGTTACTGGTAATATTTATTATTCCCTTTATTTATACTTCTACATATTTTTTTTATTTTTATCAAGTATAAACATATAAAAAAATTATTTAAAAATATAAAAAATATAATCCCACCGGCATCGGGAGCAGGGTCCAAGGTATCGGTGGTCAGGGCCCCAGAGAAAGAAACCTAACAATACGGGCCTAGTCCAAGAGTACTGCTTTCTGTATCAAGCCCTTAATATTTATTATTATTGTTACAAGTTTGTAGTGTCCCACAGCAGGCCTCCCAGTTTTCTTTGACTTCTCACTGTACTACCAAGGACCAGTCTGTCTTGAACGAGTCCAGCTCATCCCGCCACTCCTTCTGGGCTTGCCGTCTGGCTTGTTGGCATCTAAAGTGGGACCCATTGGGTTGTCAGTGTGATTCTGTGATCCGCAGTAGGTACTTAGTCTTCGACATGTTCAGAGGAGGCCGGCCGATATTGATAATATGCACACTCTTTATTGCATGGGGCCAGAAACATACCGGCAAACTGTGGGTATGCATAGTAAGTACTTGTCAGTTAAACCCTTCAGGATGTAGGTGATTCAATGGGATGCAATGATATCAACATTATCACGCTTACTCCTATTATATGTGAAAGATCGCTTTACGTACCATCCCAGTTACTAACCATTGGTATCGGTCTGCACCATAGAACAATAAAAATCCCCCTCGACTTTTTTAATATCTTCTGTTCTGTCCATCTTCCTAAGCGATCAGTGGTTCGTAATTAGTTTCGACCCATCACCAGTAGCATTTTGTCCACACTGTGCGTGGCTAGTCACCCCAGCGTGGTCCGTAGATCAAACTTCTTACTTACACCACGCGAACTGGAATCGTGGTGCTGCCGGGTGGTCTTGGGAAAATAGTGCAGTGGTTTCCCGTTGCCTTCTGCACCAGTTTTTCGGAGAGTATTTGGTTCCCCAGGCTACTGTAACCTCTTCCAGATGGTAGCCCGACTGGGTGTAAAGTTATGCCGCCATTGCCTGGTCGTCATCTTCTGTTATCTAGTAGGTAGGCAGAACCGCCGCTAGCTATTAAAAAAAAAAAACCACTAGCTCGGGTAGCTTAGGTTGACATTATTATTACAGTGATTAAAGACAGAAACATGTATAATTATTTACTCTTTTTCATTATAGGTACCCATAAACTGATTGTAATTATCGTTTAAAAAAAGTCATTACCATTCTATAAACGTCATTACCATGTCAATTAAATAACTTTGAAAATCGATAACTTCTGATTCTCTCGTTGGATTTTAGTGACTCGTACCTATTACTTCGTTTTAAAATTTAAAAAATTAAAATCAATCAGATCAAGTTCTGTAGGTACTTTTAATTTAGTAGTCAGCTAGGAAATGCCGGAGCCATCTAATTTATAAAAAAATGTAAAACAGTCTTTAAAAGGTCTATTTACAGAAACAATTATAATTTTCAATACACTTGCTGAAAAATGGCTCTAATTTCACCGCAATTAGGCACATAATGACACCTGTTATCAAACTGTGACTTTTTCATTACATAATATTCACAAGTGAGTTATAGTTTTTTGTTTTTTTATTATTTTATTGGTTGTTGCTTTGTTCTTAAAAGTTTCGTTACAAAAAAGATCGTGTTCAATAGTACAAATAAATTAATGTACCTATTGCTTGCACATTTCATGCAACATAGATAATTTCAACTTGTACGTTTTTAATAAATATAACTTTCGCTCAAATATAACTTTTGTTTTCTAAAGAAAACTTTGAATTCCCCATTTTGTACGTGGTTAACGCTATCCGCGAAAAGCCATAAAGAAAAGAAACCTCATTCTTTTAGTCTATGGCCAATCGCCATTATTTGCCATTGTTAGATGCGTGCGCGTAGCAAAGCTGATTAATTTTTCCCGCCATTGCAAAAAAATATTCACAACTCGTTTGCACTGTAGAAATTATAGTTATTTTCTTCACAAGTGTGTTGAAATACGTCGTACGATACACGTGTGTATTTATTTATTTATTTATAATAGGTACACCAACAGCATACACATCACACATTAAAAGATAGAAGAAAAAATATTGCATTGACTGATGTGTATGCCAATTACAGGTATACAGTGTATTGATGATTACCGTCCTCGGCTCTCTTAAAACCCTCACTTAACGGCTCGGGTTGCAATTGCGCCTCAGCGGTAAATGGTAATCACCAAAATTACACACTTGTACCTTAATGTACTATTATCATTTACTTGTTTATCTACACGGTTAAATTATTGATGCAAGGTCGTTTTCCGGTAAATTTCGAACAGTCTAGTCTCTTCAATAAACTTCTAATGATTTTACCTTACTTAAGGCCACGTATGCTTGACCGTTTCGTATTCTAGCAAGTCCTTTCATTTTTATACTAATAATGTAGGCAAACATAAAGAACTTATTTCGCCATAATGGTGATTCAATTGGAATTAGAAAGATGGAATTAGAGTGATTTCATTTTATTCTTCGAGTTATTCTCAGCTAGCCCTTTCAATAAAAATCAAATAAAATGACGACATTCTAGGAGAGCATTAAAAATAACTAAGTAGTTCGCCATGTTGGATTTAGAATGACGTCACACAGCTAACTATGCAATATCATCCAAAAACTATACGTGTGTCTGTGTAAAAAATTTTAGCTCAATCGGTTGAAGATATCTGCTTGGAAATTTAGTTGCCAGATTCCACTCGACAAACACAGTTACATACATACATTGCAAGTTAAATAAACCTAGAGATTTAAAAGGTAGGTACCTAATGTATGAAAGAAACATTTTCATACAAAAATGCGTTTAGTCGATTAATGCTCAATTCGTAAAATGCTTAGCATTCTACAAATGCCTAATTCGACAAATGGCTGATTCGTAAAATGCTCAATTCGCAAAAGGGTTAGATAATAAAATGACCGATTCGCAAAAGAACTAGTTATTATAATGGCTAATTCACTAAAGGAATATTTATTATGGCACTCGTAATTATAAAATTTTGTTATTTATTTAAAAACTTGCTTAATATTAGTAGCAATTTGAAAGAGTACCTGGCTTTATATGAGTAGTGGCTTTATGATATTTATTTAACAAACACTGATTATAGATAGATAGAATATTCTTTATTGTACACCAAGAAGCATAACAAAATTAAACAATAAAATAAACCTAAAGTAGTACAATTGGCGGTCTTATCGCTAAGAGCAATTTCTTACAGACAACCATTGGATGGACACAGATCATATAAGAAAAACTTAAAATGGGCAGTTGGCGGTGTACATGGTACATGCAAAATTATGTTTTTTGGTAATAAATTAATAACATATATGTAATACAATATACTATAAACAATACATAAATATTCCACAAATAATATATACTATATATATACATACATACATACTAATTGCAACGGAAAAAATATTTTTGAAATACCTAGGTACTTATAGTGAAATTGAACTATGTGAAAAATTAATTTAAGTAATGTTGCTTGACCATCCTTTTAAAAGTAGTCAATGTTTGTGCACGCCTTATAGATACCGGCAATGCATTCCACAAACGAGTCGCCTGAACTGTGAATGATTTATCATAAAATTTTGTGGAATGCATGGGCATCTTTAACTTTAAATTTTCCGATGACCGTAAGGACAACGAATGTGTGTCACAGACGAACTCAAAACGTTCCTTAAGATAAGAAGGGGTTGAAGGATGAAATAGAATACAGTATAGTAATTAAAGTAAATGAGCATTCCGACGAAGGCGAATTGGAAGCCACTTGAGTTTAGCGCGAAATTCTGACACGTGATCATATTTGCGTAAACCAAATATGAATCTGATACAAAAGTTTTGAAGGCGCTCAAGCTTATCGAATTGGTCCTCAGTGAGGTCTAAGTAGCTGGCATCGGCATAATCAAGGATAGGCAGGAGAAGAGATTGAGCAAGCGCAATCTTAGTAGCAGTTGGAAGAAAGTTACGCAGTCGTCGCAGGGATCCTGCTGACGCGAATAACCGACGGTTGGTTTCTTGCAGTTGCGGACTCCACGATAAAGTTTTGTCTATATAAATCCCCAAATTCTTAACCTTGTCACTAAATGGTATTTGAATACTGTCAAAGAGAACCTGTGGCAAGTGAAACCAATCTATCTTTGAAATCATCCGTGAACTACCAATTACAATAAGCTGTGTCTTTAATGGGTTAACTTGAAGTCCATGACATTTGCTCCACTCAGATATTCGAGCAAGATCTTTATTGATGGTATTTATAGCTACTGACAAGTGTTCCTGTGGTGCTTGTGAGTAAATCTGAAGATCATCTGCATAAAGGTGGTAGGATGAAAGTAGTTGATCAGAAATTGCGTTAATAAATATTGCGAAGAGTAATGGAGATAGCACACCACCCTGAGGTACACCAGCTGCCGTATCGCACCAAGAAGATAAATTATCCTCTATTCGAATACGTTGCCGTCGACCAGTCAAGTAACTTCGAAACCAATCAATTACCGTTGGAGATATGTTAAGAGAGCTGAGGATAGCAAGCAAAATGTCAGAGTCAACAGTATTGAAAGCGTTACTAAAATCTAGCAGCGCAAGGACTGTTAACTTTCCATTTTCCATGCCTAGCCGAATGTCATCCGTAATGTTGACCAATGCTGTGACAGTACTATGACCAGGACGAAAACCGGATTGGTAAGGATTTAGAAGTCTATTCTTAGAAAGGAATGAGCTTAATTGGTTGTGAATAAGACGTTCTAAGACTTTGGATAGAAAAGGTAATATAGAAATGGGGCGATACTCAGAAAAGGATGCTGGATTGGGTTTTTTAGGCAAGGGAGTAATAATGTGGGTAGTTCTTAATTATTTCATCGAAGAAATCAAACCTGGTATTTCCGTTGTTGTTGTGTTACTCTGTTGTGTGAGCTCGCGCCAATAATGGAAGAAATTCAGTTGATTATTACTAAAAATCAGAAAGGTAACGACACTGCTCTATAAAGGGCACCGTTATAATAAGACGAGGCGGGTAAATAAAAATGGAAGCACATTTTGGCGATGTGTAAATGAAAAGGAGTGTAGTGCATCGCTGACATTGGACGTGACTAAGAAGAAAATCCTAAGATTGTCTCAACATAAGTGCGAACCCGACGAGGATAAAAACAATACATTTGTTAAAAGGAATGAATTGAAAAAAGAGGTGTGTATAAAATAAAAAAGGAACCTACACATTTTGATGTGAATATTAACCGGAATTTATTTAAAGGACAGATAAAACAGAAGTAATAAAGTTAATTAATTCGACAAAAAATTTAAATAACTTCTCGCGGTGTTAGAGATACCGGTTCACGATTATTTTTAAAAACATAATATATTTATATATTATTTATTTATTTATATTTTTATTATTATTTTTTTTATTTCTAACTTTGGTTAATCAATGATAACATCTAAAATTCTTACTCTCAATTAGTAAATCTAATGAGGATAATAATTAAGTATCTTAATTTTTTTAATTCCAGGCAGACAAAACATAATTATTATATTACATAATTATGTTTTGTCTGTTTGTCCATATTATGTTAATTTTTGTTTTTGTACATATCAATTTATGTATCCTTAATTGATACGTACCTACAAAAATTTACATAAGACTTATATTATATACTAGCTGACCCCGCAAACGTTGTTTTGCCATAAAAAAAAAATTTTGGGGTATGAAAAATAGATGTTGGCCTATTCTCAGACCTCCCCGATATGCTCACAAAATTTCATGAGAATCGGTCAAGCCGTTTCGGAGGAGTATGGCAACGAAAACTGTGACACGAGAATTTTATATATTAGATTTAACTGTATACAATTGATAAATGTTTGTATTGTGTACAATACCTAGTTAGTGAGTGTTACTATATTATAGGTATTTGGTCAGTACTGGTGTCCCTTACACATGTAGATAGGGTCCTGGGTCCAACGTTATGGTCCTTCGAATCCTTTTAAACAAAAGTAAACAAAGGTAGTTCGTTCGTGACGCATTTTCAATATTCAAAAATTTAACGGTTGAGTGTCGCAGTATCAAGAATTTGAATACAGAGCTGAATAACTGACGGCGTTCAAGATTCAACCGGTTTCAAGACTTCTTCGACTGACGGGGTGGAGTGGCCGTTTCGTCACGGGTGCACGCAAGGCAAGGACTTCACTACAGTGCCCGACTTCGGACACATCATCGTCAGCAATCATCAGCAATCATCGGTCAAGCAAGGGTGCAGGGGTCTGTCATAGGACTTCATCACGGAACGTTCATCGTCAAATCATCAGCGGAAGACAAAAGATACGTGAGATCATTCCAATTCCTTATTCGTCATCCATCCATGTTAAATAACCATTACTTATCCATTTCGTGCTTTATTCATTGCATACTCGTACATATTATATGTACGAGTATGCAATGAATAAAGCACGAAATGGAGAAGCTTAATACCTATATAGGTATTAAGCTTCTTCCTATTCTTGTCGTAGACTTTAGATCGCTTTCGAACTAAGTTCATACCAATATTAATACGTACTTTCCTGACATATTTCCCGTAGTTACAAGACTGTTGTATTGTAATTGTTGTACTACTATTAAGTAATCATTTATTGACCCAATTTCATTTTGTAATTAACTTGCCCCGTAGTTTTAGTAGATCCGCTGTGCTGTGTTATCGTCTTTAAATTCATAATTTTGCGTTGTCATTGTCCGTCATTAGTCATCACCATTCGTAATTTTCTTAACCGTTATTTTCTTTGGTGGCGGGTAGAAATATACCGTTACGATTTTTTTTCTGTTCTTCCTAGCTTTTCCTGCTTCAAGCCTAGCCTAGACTTTCTTTCTTTTCATATATTTGCACATTAGCGTAGTAGTAACCTTGTTGCGTACATCATAACTCAACGATCATTCAACAATTTCTTTTTTTTTCTATTCAATTGCTATTTTTCTTCAGAAACGTCCGACAAAAATTAAGAATGGCTATTGAAGCTAAAATTAGGGATCTTATTAAAAAGAGAGCTTCTATCTTTATAGAAGCTCGCTTTTTAATAAGATCCCTAATAAGCTAAGCTTACGCAGTTTGTTTCATTTGTTTCTACCGCTCAGTCATGTCAACAGCTTAGTGATGTTCAGCTCATGGACCTTGAATCTCGAATTAGCAGAATCGAGTCCTCATACAATCTTTACTATGAATTTCAGAATGAGCTAGAGATGATGTCGGAGAAATCTGACGAGCTGTACGCAGAACGGGAACAGTTCGAGTCTCTGTACAGCAGCCAAGTGGCCGCGGCTCGCGTACTGCTCATGCGCCTCCGCAGTTCACAGTCTACTTTCCATCAGGGATCCGAGGTAGGCTCTTGTGATGATCGCACCGTGGTTACACGCAGACACAATCATGTAAGACTACCTAAAATCAACTTTCCACGATTCAGCGGGGGATATCAGGATTGGTTGCAATTTAAGGATATTTTTTTTTTAATTCTTTTATTGTTTAGGGGTTTTTATCTAAAGAGATATGTCAACCCCATCGTGCCTTTAACAATGTTAAGTTACCAGACTATAAGTGCCGAGTGACATGGCTGCTTACTTAAATTACAATAATTATGTTGTTAAATATATGCTAAGCGACATAGTTTTTTAGCAACCTCTGAAGTTGGTTGAGATAAAATTGATTGTATTAAACCTACATCCAACTTATTTAGTTGTAGCTCCTCCAAAAGTGATACCCTCACTCTTCTGTTCCGGACACAATCCATCAGCAAATGTTGCACGTCATTTAAGGATATGTATATTTCTTTGATACACAACGAGCAAAGTCTAGATGATATAAATAAATTCCACTACCTGCGAACCTCTCTACAAGGAAGTGCCGCTTAGATTTCAATGCTGAGAATTATAGAAATGCTTGGAAATTATTATGTGAGCGATATCATAATAAACAATTTCTCGTTAACAACCATGTAAAGGCTTTGTTTACAGTATCATCTTTGCAAAAGGAATCTAGTGAGGGTATTAGGAGGCTTATAGATATTACTAGCAAGAATCTGCAAGCATTGAAAACACTAGGTCAACAGATTGAAGATTGGGATACATTAATAGTTTTCCTCATAGCATCTATAAGTTAGACCAAGTTACAAATAGACGTTGGGAAGAACATAGGAATACGCTTACTGATCCTCCAACCTAAGATGTATTCATAACATACTTAAGAATATGTCAAACCTTTTAGAGACTTTGGAGGAAGCCAAACACTTCAAATTAAATACAGAGGTGAAGCTTGATAAGCAAAAGAGCTTTATTGTATCTTCAAGTTCAAACAATTCAAAACAAAACTTTAAAAAACTATAATCATGTCCATTAAGTAGTAAAAATCACTATCTTTATAACTGTGACTCATTCAGAGCATTGACAATAGAATCTCGTAAACTTGAAGCTGAAGAATGCAAAGTCTGCCTGAATTGTCTCCGTCCGGGTCATATCTACCGGTTCTGTGTGTAGGCTTGGACATTGTAAATAGGTACTGTGACAATACGCATAAGACATTGTTACATTCTCATGATGACTCACATACACAATCATCATTTTCTGTTGAGAATGCAATATCGATTGACAGTACTAGCTCAATCCATCTATCATCTCATGTGTTGCTCTCCACAGCCCTGGTTCAAGTCATGGACGTTGATGGTAAGCCGCGTCGTGCGAGAATATTGTTGGACAATGGGAGTACCGCAAACTTTATATCCCACGACTTGGCTGGTAAGCTAAAATTGCCAACTCGTGCCGTTAATTCTAGGGTGACCGGGATAAACAATCAAACATCTGAACCAACTCACTCATGTAAAATTCAAATTCAATCTTTAAGTTGGACATTGTTTAATCTTGTCCAGAATCACTACACCCATACCCCACTCATACATAAACAAACACGAAGTTCCGTTACCGTCCGGAATATGCTTGGCTGACCCTACTTTTCATGTCCCATCATCCATTGACATACAGTGGGCGCTGATGTATTCTGGAGCGTAATTGGTACTAATCGTATCCAATTGGGTAAACACAATCCAGTACTCTTCGAAACAAGGTTTGGTTGGCTGATTTCGGGTGCATTACAAAGGTCTAGTGTTCCTGAGGTAGCTTGTATGACAATACAAGATGAAACAGAAAATGCCATTACTCGTTTTTGGGAGCTAGATACTATATTACCTAGACATCATTATACACCAGACGAACACAAATGTGAACCATCATTCATACAAACTACAACCCGAAACAAAGATGGGCGCTTCATAGTAACCATACCTCTCAAAGAATCTCCTTATACTTTAGGAAATTCTTTTGAGACAGCCAAAAAACGTTTCTTTTCATTAGAACGAAGATTTGATAAAGATCCGTTGTATAAACAGCATTACGTTGAGTTTATGCAAGAATACAAATCATTAGAGGCCACATGAGTGAAGTTGCTAGCCAGTCATTATCGTCACCACACAATTATTTACCTCATCACGGTGTTGTCCGGGAGTAAAGTGCGACAACTAAACTTAGTTGTATTTGACGCCTCGGCAGTTATCTCGTCAGGAAAATCATTCAATGACATATAGTTAGTTGGACCCACAGTACAGAATGATTTATTATCAATATTACTTCGTTTTCGTCAGCATAAATACGTAGTACGTAAAGTTCTTTCGCTAGATATACATCACAGATTCACAACGGCCTCTGCAATTAATTTTGTGGAGGTCAGACCCATCACACAAACTTAAAACATACACCTTAAACACAGCTAGGTACATATGGAACTGCTACAGCATCTTTTTTAACCACGCGGTGTTTGAAACAATTAGCCATAGAAATGTCAGACACAGCCACACAAAGAGTTATAGCTGATGATCTATACGTAGACGATTTCCTTTCTGGTAGCGACATAATTTCAGACACAATTACACTTTGCCATAACGTCATTAATACATTAAAGACAGCACAACTCAAACTTAGGAAATGGCAATAAAATAATATAAATAATATTTTTGGGTCATTTTACACAACACCATCTAGTCCCAAACTAAGCAGAGCTTGTACTATGGGTACTAGACAATGGATATAACACACAAATACTTTTTTTTTGTAAATACATACTTATAATACAAAAGAAACACCCAGACAAACACAAATACTTATGTTTTATCCACACAAATATTTGTGTCCTGTGGGAATAGAACCCACGACCCCACGATCAGCAGTCCGGCACTAGAACCGCTAGACCACAGAGGTCGTCAAAATAATACACAAACATTAAATTCATTAACACAAAATCAAATCAAACATACACAAGATACAACAAACACAGTCAAACTAAGTACGAATGATCTTTCGAAAACACTTGGGTTAAATTGGTACTTGACTGTACTACAGACCAACTTAGATTTTCAATCAATATTATTAACACTAGTTCAGTAATAACAAAAAGGGTTATACTTTCTACAGTTTCTCAGGTATTTGACCCCTTAGGTCTTGTCTCGCCGGCCGTGTATAATAGAAGCGAAAATAATCATGCAATCGCTATGGGTCAACAAACATTCATGGGATGATTAAGACATGGAGAACTTTCACTCATACACTAGCCTATTTCAACAATCTTAATATTCCTAGGCGGATAACGTGTGATTCACCTTTATCCATAGAATTTCACATTTTTACAGATGCATCTGAGAAGGCATATGGAGTATGTCTCTACGTTCGCTCCATCAGCATGGAAGGTTCGATTAGCACTCATCTTTTTGCAGCCAAGAGTAAGGTGGCTCCAATTAAAGTTACGACAATTCCCCGTCTCGAACTCTGTGGTGCCTTACTTTACTGGGGACTCGGCTCTGTACGAAGGTACTCAGTTCTGTTACTTTCCAACCAGTGAACTGCGTATTTTGGTGTGATTCCATGATAGTCCTGGGTTGGCTAGCTTCTTCTCCTGCAAACCTAAAACCATTTGTAAGGAATCGTGTGTCAGAGATACTGGATGGTTTTGGGGACAATACCTGGCGATACGTGCCGTCAAAAGAGAATCCTGCTGATCTCGTATCAAGAGGTATGCGTGCAGATCAATTGGGGAACATATCGCTGTGGTGGTTGGGACCACCATATTTACAACTGGACATGCGTCCAGTTGTAAATATGATCACAGAGATGCCTCTGTGGCCTGCTAAGCCAAATTCTGATAAGCATTGTATCTTACCAGAAATTATTAGATCCTCAGCTGCTATTGGCCACTATAAGGCACAAGTATTGGCCTTTAGTTGGCAGAAACTTAGCAAAAAGGGTAGTCAGAACTTGCATAAGGTGTGTTAGATTCAAAGGTGAAACAATCCAACCAATCATGGGTAACCTGCCAAAAGAACGTTTACATTTAGAGTATCCATTTCTTGAAACCGGCACAGACTATGCGGGGCCTATAATGATAGCTGATCGGAAGGGAAGAGGTTGTAAGTTAGTCATACATTGTGTTTTTGTCTGTTTAGTTACAAGAGCGGTCCACTTGGAGCTTGTCTCGGACCTGACGAAGGAAGCTTTTATTGCCGCTCTAAATGGATTTACAGCTCGTCGGGGCAAACCAAAATCTATCTTTTCAAATAATGGGTTAACCTTTGTCGGTACATTCAATGAGCTGTCTCAGGTACTAAGACAAGATTATGCCGTTGACATGGCTGAATCAGGTATAAATTTTTCTTTTATTCCTGATACACACCACTTTGGTGGCCTATGGGAGTCCTCCCGTGAAATCAGTTAAACATCACCTGAAACGTATCTTGGGACTTACACATCTCACGTATGAAGAAATGGCAACGTGTCTGATTCAGATCGAAGCGATTTTAAACTCTCGACCACTCATAACTCTATCCAATGACCCATCCGACCTGATACCACTCACACCTTCATTTTGAAATTATGAACGCAGAAATGCGACTTAGGACGACGACTGTAGAAATTAGAAAAGATGCCGTGTATGCATTCGCAACAGAGGCAGTAATTTTCATTAAAATTATTTAATTTTGGAACGAAGTTCCTTATTATTTTTTGCTTTCGAGATTAAAGTAGAAAGTAAATTGCGATTAAAATAAAAAACTTTTTGTTTCCGTTTGTGTTCTTTTGTATTAAAATGAACAATAGTGACGAATTTACCGCGCCGCGGGTGAAAAATCCCGCGACAGTCTTTAGTGATAGTGACTCGTTTGCATGGAAATATAGATGCACCGATGCCGTCTAGTGCGTCAACGTCATCGAAATCGAGTTCAAGTTCGAGTAATGACGAGCCGCCGCCGAAAAGACGGAGCGATGATCCTGAACGAGAAATAAATCGTAGGTTTGAATGGTTGTCACATCAACTGGTGAGTCATATCAATAACATTTTTTCTCGAGTGTTCCGTGTTCTACCTATGTTGCGCCTGATCCAAGTGTAATTAACAAAGCATTAGATGATCCATTTTTACGCCCATTGCCCTCGGTATCTGACTTGCAGAGCTAAATGTTTCCATTAAGGAACCGTCCGCGTCTAAAGCCGATCCTGATCGAGTTTCTAAAATAGCTGCTATGCAGAGATTTGACTCTTCAGATTGGATTTCTGTGCGGTACACCGACGTCCAAAAGAAATATGTGGCCTTTCCAGCGTTCTCTGAACTTAAAGTAAACGAGGAATTGCGGCGTTTTGAGGATCCGTTGGCTCAAATTAGGGGTTTCAAATGAAACGTAGTTTTGCTGCCTTGTCAAATGCCTTTTTAGCAAAAAATGATGTTGATTTTGTTCCGCCGCCCATGGACACCCGCAACACCAGAGGAGTCACAAGCGCGTTGCCGGCCTTTGAAAGGGAGTACGCTCTTTTCTTGAAGTTTTGAAGGTCATATTGGTACGGAAATACTGCAGGCGACAGTTCATTCCACAGTTTAGTTGTGCGAGGCAGAAAGTTTCTAGAAACGCACAGTAGTGGACTGCCAACCATCTAGATGATGTGGATAGAACTGCAGTCGCGTGGAACAATGGCGGAAAGCCGTTAATACATTAAGAAAACTAAAAATAAGTTTGATAACTAGATCTAGTGGTCTAGAAGTTCGTGTATCGAACTGCTGATCACGAGATCGTGGGTTCAATTCTCACAGGATACAAATATTTATGTAATTGTAGCGACATCTACCGCGCTGCATAGAACTACGAAGGCCTGAATCGCGCAAGCAACATTCGCAACGAAAAGTTGCATATATACAACCACGCGACATCAACCGTCGGGTTGCAGGATCCTCCCTTTTCGTCGGAGGGGCAACACACCTCGCCTCTCCACACTGGTGACCCCAACGTGATGCCAGTGTTTCCACACTGGTGACCCCGAGCAGAACATCAGCGCAGCCTTCCGGAGACCAGCACCTTCGTCATCACTATCCCCTCACAGCAGCCTTCAACAGCATCGAGCAGCGAGTCACACAGCCAGCCAGCACTCTTCCGGCTCCAACGGGCAGCCTGACCACATGCCTGCAGCAGACATGCACCCTGGTCAGAACCTTCAACCGACATCAGCGACTTGGCACAGCACACTGCACTACCTCGACTCACTAAGGTCTACGCAGCATCGCCCCGACCCACTGGAACTCGCACTCCTGGCACTGGCAAGCTCTTCAGACGCACTGACCGCTGACTTATCTGGATCATCGACCTCCGGTCTCGAGGGGGAGTGATGTAGCGACATCTACCGCGCCAAAAGTTGCATATATGTATACAACCGCCCGACATCAACCGTCGGGCCGTGGCCCGCCAGGCACAATGAACACAAATTTTGTGTATGTCTGGGTATTTCTTATGTATTATGTAAGTATGTATTTACAAAAAAAGTATATAAGTATTATTTATATCCATTGTCTAGTACCTACCCATAGTACAAGCTCATTTAGCAACATTGCATCTGTTAATTGTAGATTTTTTTGGCAAGTCGATGTGACATTTATATAACAGGAAAGAAACAAGATGACGATGTATTACATATGATGACGTATACAGCTTCGTAAAAGTACCTACATATAATTTAAAATCAATTCTCTCGATTCTCTTCGGTTAGTGTTTATTAGTACTTTGTGTTTATTTAAGAAATATTAATGACTGACACACATTCCCTTCATCCGTGCTGTGTAATAATGACGACTTTGTCAAATGTACTGCACTTTGGGCAGCAAGATTGAGATCTGGAATTGATAAAGGTGGCGTTCCATTGGATTCCAATTAGGCAATCATTATTGTTCTATCAAAAATAACCTTCAATATATTAAGCCAAAGCTTTTAGAATGGTAACACCATCAGTCTTGTGTGGACACTCATTAACTAAGCACGCAACTACGTTCGTTTAGCTAATAAGGGATTGTCAACCTTTCTTGCTAATAAGTTTTGTTATTGTCGAATTTCGTTATTCTTTTTATTATCATTATGAAGACTTGCGCCGCTTGTAACGCAAATTTTAATGATGGTGTTCAGTGTGGGCTATGCAAGAGGCATCTCGATTTTGGTTGCGCCCATATGACCGAGAGTGGGTGGAGAAAACTTGGAACTGACAGAAGAGCTGTTTGGAAATGCCCGTCTTGCCGGATATCTTCTCCATCTCCAAGCGCGCCCCCCTCGCCTGAACCCGTCTCGCTGGAAATTATCCTTAGTGAAATCCGGGAACTTAAGACGCAGTTTGCCGGCATATCGTCGCTAAAGGAGGATGTTCGATGCATCAAACAAGAGCTTGGCGAACTGAAGACGAGCTGTGAGTATATCGGTAATCAGGTGGATGATTTCGCCATGAAGCTCACTGAAATTGAGTCCAGAGTAGTCTGTCTCGAGAGCCTGCAGAATACAGTTCATTCACTGCAAGCTGATATTGATGGAATTAAGCTAGAACTGTCTGCCAGTGACCAGAGATCCAGATTGAATAATGTGGAAATCAAAGGTATTCCATTAAAGAAAGATGAGAATCTTTTTACAGTTGTGGAGTCAATCAGCCATAAGATTAATTATGTTTTTCCGAAGTCGCAAATAAACTACATATCCAGAATACCTTTGTACAACACCAATGAGAAGTCGATCGTTGTAAGTTTTCTCAATAGATACGTTAAGGAGGACTTCATTGCGGCTGCTCGGTCATTGAAGAGCCTGTCTACTCATGACCTTGGATTTCTAGGCATATCGAATAGAGTTTATATCAATGACCATCTCAATGCAAATTCTAAAAAACTGTTGAATAAAACTAGGATAGCGGCAAAAGAAAAAGAATACAAGCACGTTTGGGTAAAACACGGAAAAATTCATGTTCGTAAGTCAGATGGCTCTAAAGTATTCATTGTATCTTCAGAAAATGATTTAAACAAAATATCGTAATCTATTATTTTAATCGAATATTATTAGTTTTATTATCTATGTTACGTTTACATTTTATTGTTATTACGCTACATCACAAAATTACTTTTTTACTATTATTAATTACTGTTGTTACCGTATATAACTTTTGTAAAAGGTTGAGCACCCCTGCCTCATTAGTAGTTTTGACTTGCCAAGACATAACTGGTTTTATTTGTCGCGCTATTACCAATATGATGCTCTCACGAATAATGTTTGTCCTGCTTGCACGTATATGTAAATTGAGTTATTGCTTATACTGTCGCACAATTACCTGCGGTCCCCGGAGTGAACTCGTTGCTAATTACCCACTTCGTATTATTTTTTCGCACTGTTTAATTTGTACTTGCATAGTGTTCGTTCCTAAGATTACATTAAGATATATTAACTTACTGTTCTCTAAACATTGTGGTCTATATTTTTACTTTGATGTACTGTCAGTATTTATTGTTTACGTAATTATAAATGGCTGACAGTAGTAGTATTAAATTGAATATTTATTATCAGAACGTTCGTGGGCTCCGCACTAAAACTGAATCTTTTTATCGTAGTCTCTGTCTCAGTTCATTCGACATAATTATTTTAACGGAGACGTGGCTTATTGATGGTATTGATGATTGTGAATTATTTGGAGACCAATATATTGTGTGGCGGCGTGACCGTGACTATCAGCTGACTGGACAGACCCGCGGAGGGGGTGTCTTAATTGCAGTTCTCAAATATTTAAGTGTTATTCCTCAACCACTTTTTCATTCGTCTGCTGAGGATCTGTGGATAACTTTGAATTTACGCCAACAGGCTACTAAAACTCATATAAATTTGAATATATGTGTTATTTATTTGTGCAAACAGAACCGTGGTAATTCTTTCTCTGTACAGTTGTCTAATTTTCTCCGTAAATTAAGTGATACCGTTTTAAGTAATCCATCTGATCCTTTTCTAATTGTTGGCGATTTCAACATGAGCGGTATAACATGGCACTTAACAAATGAGTCATACTCCCCAAACGACATTTGCAGTAGTGATGAGTATATGTTGATTGATGAAATGCGTGTTTTAGACCTGAATCAATATAACGGAGTTCTGAATAAACATGGTAAACTTTTAGATCTTGTATTATGCAATTCGGCAGTATCTGTTTATGATTGTTTCGATGCCTTAGCACCTGTTGACAGCTATCACCCGGCCCTAAGTATTATTGTGGACTTTGCGGATTGTACCTATCTGACACCTGCTCCATGTACTCAATATATTTTTAACAGAGGTGACTTTACTTCTATTAATAAAGAGATATCGTCCATCGATTGGGTGAACGAGTTAAATAGTAAATCGCTTAGTGACGCGGTCAGTTACTTCTACAACACTATATTGGATCTTCAAAATAAATTTATTCCCACTAGACAGGTTTCACACAACTCCTATCCAATTTGGTATTCCCCTTCCTTAAAAAGATTAATAAGGGAAAAATTTAAATATCATCGTAAGTATAAGTGCTATGGTAGATTATCGGATAAGGCGACTTTTGTTCTTTTGCGAGATAGGATAAAAAATCTTGAAATCGAATGCTATAATACGTACTTAGCCAGTACTGAAAAGGCTATTGAGGAAAACCCCAAGCAATTTTGGAGATTCGTTAAACATCGATCAAAATGTAATACTATACCCGGCTTTCTGAAACATGGTGATGCTACTTTCTCCTCTGGGCAATCAATTTGTAATGCTTTCGCTTCGCATTTTGCTTCAAATTTCCTTGCCCCAACTACCAACCAACCTTCATCTGATCTTCCATACCATCTAGCTCCTAGTAGCACTACAGTATCGGATATCCATAAAATTGAGGTATGTGTTAAGGAAATTGAGAGATTACTCAAAAATCTGGACTCATCTAAATCTGCTGGACCTGATCTCCTATCCTCTAAATTCTTAATTGAATGTGCGATGACTATTGCCTTACCAATTTCTCTATTATTTAAAAAATCTCTGACTTCATGCTCCGTTCCCCATATCTGGAAATCTGCCTACATAACTCCCGTATTTAAAAAAGGTTCAAAAACTGAAATAATTAACTATAGGCCAATATCTAAACTCTGTATATTGGCCAAGGTTTTTGAAAGGGTGGTGTATGATCAAGTGTATGAAGCTCTTAAGAACTCGTTTAATGCCTCTCAACATGGGTTCCTTAAAGGCCGTTCAACTGTTACCAACTTAATACTTCTGAATGACTTCATAACTCATAACATGGATACCGGGGCACAAGTTGATGTCGTTTACACAGATTACAGTAAAGCATTTGATAAAATTGACCACAATATCCTAAAATTAAAACTTTTTAACACTGGTATTAGGGGCGACCTCTTGAGATGGTTTACCTCATATCTTGAGAATAGGTCACAAGCTGTTGTTATTAATAATTATATTTCCAGCTGGGTGTCTGTTCCCAGTGGAGTTCCGCAAGGCTCCTTATTGGGTCCGCTGCTTTTCATTATCTATGTAAATGACATCGACTCTTGCCTACATACCTCTCACCTACTTTGCTTTGCTGACGATATGAAGATTTTTTCTTCTATATCCTCAATCAAGGATATGGAGTACCTTCAAGCTGACTTAAAGCGCTTGGATGATTATTGTCGAGTAAATAAACTGGATCTGAACCCCCTTAAATGCTCGGTTGTTACATACAGTCGTAAACGTCTTCTCATTCCAACTTCTTACCAACTAAAGGGTCAACTGGTACCGCGGTGTGATGTAGTGCGTGATTTGGGTATCTATCACGATAGTAAGTTGCTCTTTGATGTCCACATTGATGAAATAGTGGCCAAGGCATCTAAGTCACTAGGGTTCATTATGAGGCTCTCCAAGTGCTTTAAGCAAGCTAAAACATTGAAAATATTGTACTGCACATATGTTCGAAGCCACCTGGAATTTGGCTCTCAAATCTGGAATCCATGTTATGACAAGTATATCAACCGGATAGAAAAGATTCAAAGACGCTTTATTAGGTATTTATGCTACCGGCTAAAAATTCCATATTCTTCTGACAATTATCCAAGCATATGCAAACAATTTCATATTCTGCCTCTTACTAATCGTCGTCAGACAGCAGACGTTTCTTTTTTGGTTAAGTTAATGGCGAATGAAATTGACAGCCCTGAGTTATTGCAGAAACTTAATTTTAGTGTCCCAAATAGGTTCACTAGATATAATCCCCCCATTTCTATTCCGCAGTGTTCCTCAAATTATAGACAAAACTCATTTATCGTGCGGGCAAGTAGAAATCTCAATAAGTTATGCAAAGAGTTCACCCTTGATCCATTTGTTATTAAAAGCTCTGCGGTAAGAAAGATGCTCAACCTTAAGTTTTTTAATAATTAATTAACTATCACGTAAAATGTAACTTGTAGTTGTGTTGCAAAAGTGTCCAAGTATTTTTTAAATTTAATGTCTGTCACTAACCGTGAAAACCTGTAATTGGCTTTATGACACTTAAATGTTTTTCTCTCTTAGTCCATTGTATAGCTGTTGGTTTTCCAAAATAAAATAAATAAATAAATAAATAAGTATTATATAAATAACTTAAAAAATAATTTATTAAAATATTTACCTAAATACAGACATTTATGTAAACAAACATACTGATAATTAAATAATCATTAATAATAATAATAATATTTTTGGGACATTTTACACAACACCATCTAGTCCCAAACTAAGCAGAGCTTGTACTATGGGTACTAGACAATGGATATAATACTTATATAATTTTTTTTTTGTAAATACATACTTATAATACATAAGAAACACCCAGACAAACACAAATACTCATGTTTTTATCCACACAAATATTTGCGTCCTGTGGGAATCGAACCCATGACCCCATGATTAGCAGTCCGGCACTCGAACCGCTAGACCACAGAGGTCTTCATTGTACCGTTAGTAGTACTGATTCAAACACTTTGTTAGTACAGAGGCCAGCACATCAAGCTAGCACAATCTGTCAAATTTATTTGATTGATTTTCAACTTTAATACAAAATTATAAGGTTCATATTCAATAGGGAAAATTTGACAGTTTTTGATAGGTTGACCTGCTGGCGTCTGTGCCTAGTATTTTATATTCAAAATAAACCTGTCACTCTCATTCATATTGTGTGGTAGAGACGACTCCATAGAACTTTGTTCCACAGTTATACTTTGAGCGGGAAAATCGAAATGTGAATGTGGATTAGATAATTTAGCCGATAATTCAGGGAATAGATAGTTCAGGTTCTACTAATAGGTAGGTAATTACGACTCAAGGATTATAATATATTGTACACGTAATTTTTGGGAGAAGCGCCAGCGTACGTCCTTACGTCAGAGGAAGTAGCGGCCGACTGTTCGGAAATGCAAAACGGTGATAATGCTAATTGCTTGCCTACGCGTTTCTTCTCAGAGGTCGTCAGTTAGGAAATGCCGGTGTAATCTAGCTTAAAAAAAATTAAAATATTGACTTGTAAAAGTGTCTTTAAAAGATCTATTTATTGAAATAAATAATATTTATTTATATGTATAAATATATATATAAATGATGATAAATGATATTATCATTTATCATTTACGGGACGGATAGAGACAGACATAATATATATCAAGGCCGCGAAGGATTGTCTCAGAAATAATAACGTAAGCGACAAAATAGAAAATCTCATCTCAATCGAAATCTATCGAATGGAATAAGAAATAAATCGACATTTATTTATTACTAGCTAACCGCGCAAACGTTGTCTTGCCATAAAAAAAAAAAAATTAGGAGTATGAAAAATAGATGTTGGCCTATTCTCAGACCTCCCCGATAAGCACAAAAAATTTCATCAAAATCGGTCAAGCCGTTTCGGAGGAGTATGGCAACGAAATCTGTGACACGAGAATTTTATATATTAGACTAGCTGACCCCGCAAACGTTGTTTTGCCATAAAAAAAAAAAATTAGGGGTATGAAAAATAGATGTTGGCCTATTCTCAGACCTCCCCGATAAGCACAAAAAATTTCATCAAAATCGGTCAAGACGTTTCGGAGGAGTATGGCAACGAAAACTGTGACACGAGAATTTTATATAATAGATTATTATGCATCAAATAGTGTGAAAAAATATAATTATGTTAAATAGTTTGGAGCATAGAGCAAAAAATGAGTTTTTGAAGAGCTGATTCCAAAAAATAAAGTTATCGAGGAAAGTTTCTTCAATCCTGTTACTGATCTACATTTATTTTCATCATATTCTCTTCTATCTAGAAACCAAATTTCAAGTCCGTGTCTTTTATAGTTCCGAAGTAAAATCAAACTGAAAAGTGCTAATTGTGGATCGCCTTAAACGTCCAGTTGAAAACCAGCGCCAGGCAGCTGACCAGCAGTCTGGCATTTATCTGAACTGGAACCTATTTGATGCAGTCGTGAGGCACAACATTTTTTATCGTTATTTTATTTGTTTTGCCACCATGTTTTCTAATATTTTGTGTGCATTGTCCAAGACTGTATCAATAAATATTTTTCTTTCTTTTATATAGTATGTGACAGGGAATAAAGTATAAGCTATTTTTTTCCCCTTAAAAATGACGGAATATCCCGGAAATCCCGAAAAACGGATATAGGAGAACTACTGACAGGATTTGAATGAAATTTCATACACACATAGCATGTGACTGAAATTGACAAATAGGATACATTTTACCACAAAATTATGTGAGAATTTCCTAGTAAACTTATTTAGAGGACCTACTTACGGGATTTGAATGAAATTTCATACACATAGAATGTGACCGGAAATAACAAATAGGATACATTTGACCCCAAAATTATGTGGGAATTTCCTAGAAAATTATGTGGGAGACCTATTTCCGATATTTGAATGAAATTTCATACAGACATAGTATGTGACCGGGAATAACAAATAGGATACATTTACCCAAAAATTATGTGAGAATTTCCCAGAAAACTGAAACATATAGGAGTGCTATTTACGGGATTTGAATGAAATTTCATACATAATTAGTATGTGACCTAGAATAACATATATGCTACTTTTTATCCCAGGGAAATGTGTGAATATCCCGGAAATCCCGAAAAACTGATATGGGAGAACTACTTACAGGATTTGAATTAAATATTGGTACACTAATAGTTTGTGACTAACGCTGGCACATTAAATATTTCAAATCTCGGAAAAAAACGGGAGTTTTCCTAACATTGAGTACATCTTATCCCATGAAATCAATCCGACAACGGTAAAAGCTAGTTATTTATACCCCTTCTAATAAAAGACGTGCGAAAGTAACTTCGTCAATCTGTTACGCTTTCGATAGTCAAATAATTATGCCCGTTTCAATAGTGTTGGAGTTGACTTTTAGTCTAACCACTATATCCACTTAAATGTTTAATAACGTTGAAAATTTTATATGCAGGTTCATGCCCGCCTAAATATTAACATCGAGGATCTAGATCATTCGAGAGCTCATGTTGTGAGAGCAGCCACCACGACTCGGGATGACTCTTCTGCTAAAACATTTGAAGAATCAAGGGCGAGCTCGACATCCAATGCCGCTTCCGGACTAACAAGTACCAGTGACTCTAATGATGACATGCCCCCGACACGCAGGCGTGGAGGTAACTCTACGATGGTGCTAAGACCAATCGGAAGGGTTAATTACCGCAAATATTATAATTTTAGGTCTTACTACAGATTACTTGACAATTAGACAAAGACATCTCTGTCAGCCGTTACATCATCATTAACTCCCTTTTCTATCATATCCGCTTTAACACGACCCATCCATTTTTGGCCTCCCTCTACCCCTCCATCCCTCCACATTGATATTCATCACTCTTTTAGTTACACGCGTTTCATCTCTCCTCATCAGGTGCCCGCCCTTTTCTGTCACAGGCGCCACTTTCGAACTTCCTCTAATTTAAAATAAAACTACTTTTTACGGATTTTATCGCATTATATTGATATTATTAATCCCGACGTTTCGGACCCTTTACAGCGTCCATGGTCACGGGTAGACTGATTGCCAATAATTAACAACTAAAACATGATCATTGAATATTGTTACTTTAAAAGAGACCATGATTCTCTGAGTTTGTTTCGGCGTTTCTTCTCAGAGGTCGTCAGCTAGGAAATGCCGGCTCCATCTAGTTTAATTAATAATTAGTAATCAATGTCATTGATCATGTAACAATTAAAAATGTAGGGTAGCTGTCAGTAATTATATCATCAAGACGCCCACCACCTCAGTCTACCCGTGACCATGGACGCTGTAAAGGGTCGGAAACGTCGGGGAAAAGTAGTTTTATTTCAATTCCTCTAATATACTCGTTCCATATTTTGTTCATTCTAGTTACTGCACACATCCACCTCAATATTCTCATTTCCGTTTGCATCTAATTTTCTTTCATCCGTATTCTTAACGACAGCCGATTATGCAGCCGTATATAAGACGCCAGCAGGTCAAGTTATCCAACTGTCAAATTATCCCAATTAATAGTAAACCTGCTGTGTTAAAGTTAAAAATCTATCTAAGAATTTTGACAGATTGGGGTAGCTTGATGTGCTGGCCTGTATACCTACAATATAAACGTTATCTGAGAATATTCTATACTTATATAGGTATGTCTCTAATGTGAAAAGAGTGTCTATGGAGCTCCTTGCCGGTTCTTCTCCATAAGACCCACTTCTTGGAACCGTGCAACTAATTTTGACTTTTCAATAGTGCTATTTTATTGGTCTAATTGAAATAAAACATTTGACTTGACTTTGACAGTAAACTTTCTGGTAAAGGTTGTAAAAATAAATTACTTCGGTTAAATACTGATAATGCGGAGTTTAGCTATCGCAAGTTACCATTTATTGAATGGGGTGTCTCTCCGCCTCTCCCCACGTTTGATTCTTAATATAGTAATTATAATTGAGTTGATCTCATTAGAATGACATAATTTGTTTAGTGGATAATGACTTATTATTTTTAAGTCTAGGACTTATGATACAATTTATGAAAAATGTACGGCATTTTGTCGTTACGCTATAATAATTAATAATAAATATAAGTGTTTCAACTATACTATAAACATATTGTAAATTGTAAAAAAAATATTACCCATTACATAAATTTAATTTGCATCAAATAACATTCTTCATAATTATTAAAACTAATATGTGTACCTACCTATTCTATGTTCATTCATAGCAAAGGTCAAATTTTTTGTGAAGACTGCTGTGTATACGACGTCTAATATTAAATGACTTTTTAGATTTATTTTCTGTGCCTGAAAGTTTAGACTCGAGTATTTCAATTTATTTCCATAATTTGGAGGAATAACTAGAAATATAGGCTGATGTTGATAAAGAATTAATAAAGGAATTTTAAATGATATTTTCGAGTATGTTCCATTTATATTTCTTTTTTTGGATTCAGATTAATATAAGTGCTCAGATAAATAAATGTAATATTAATTCATTTATATAATAAATATTATTATTGTTATAACTAATATAAATATATTAATATAATATTACAAATGTTATTGGGATAAGGTATACTACATGAAGGCTGGTAAAACCGAATTAAATAAGAAATTGTTGCCAAAAAATATAATATATATTGACTTATTGATTATATAAATATGAATAGCAAGTAATATGTGAGATTAATCTAGCACTACTGTGAATTTTCTTAGTCTACTTTTACTTGTATGATCTGCTTAATAATTCTTTGCCAGATAGAAAACGATTATTGATTGAGTAGGTAATAAAAAATTGTAGAGCATCTGTGCCAATACACCACAAAACGATTGAATTCGGTCTGCTTCATATAAAAACGACTTTTTCTAGTGAAAATTAAAATGTATTACGTTTAACACACATTTATTTTGAGAAAATTACAATTATAAGATTAAATATTTACTTACATCTTTGATTTATTCTATTATTACAACACCGCTGTAGGGCTCCTATATTTACTTCTATTGAATGCTGCACAGGTTTGAATATGTTTTATAACTGTATTTGATTATTATTTCTTATAAATAAGATACGCAATATATTATAGTAATAAAGACCATTTTGACGGAAAATTACAAGCTATCTGGTCACATACTCTTTGTGTATACCACCGGGCTTCTCTCACTTTCCCGAAACAGCGTTCGGGAAAGTTCGCAATATCTTCGTCAACCATACAACAGTGCCTTAGGGTAAGTCTTTCACCAGTGTGGTACTGGTGATGACATGTGGCACCAGACATGATGGATCACTATGGTTCCTATAAGCAGGCTCTAGGTCACTCGGCGAGCTCTATTTGGTATTTTTTCACACGACCGTAGTGTAGAACAACTAAAGTAGCGATATAGCTGAAAGGATCGAAGTTAGAGTGGTAGTGAGTGGGGCACATATCTCGTAAATCTGTGTTTATTGGGTCATATTTGTTCATTATATTCGACTGTTCATTTAGAATTTCTTAATCTATTCCTTTATGTTAAACTTACATATTATTATATATACATAATAATAATTTATTATTTAATAACATTTTATCTACCTCTTATACTTACTTGATGGGCATATGAAATGCACACACTTTGCACACATATTTTGTTAATTTATGCTGTTTAAATGAAATTATTCTGTTTCAATGAAAATGCATAATTATTGTTCTGTCAAAATGGTCAGTTTTAGATATCTGTTAAGGCGAATATAAGAGCTACATCTAAGGCCTGTCGGTGATGCTGAACAACTTAAGCTAAACGCTACAAACTATGTTTACAAATCGATTAATACTTAAGTGCCGATTATATAAAGATATCATACGTATGTCTAATTTTATTATGGTGGCCCTATATTACTCGCAAATAGTTTAATCATTGACACGATAAGAATATGAAGAATACCCACATTTTATAACGGCTTCACTATTGTGTAGTCGACGAACTCGCTACTGCTTTTATAGCTACACTAAACACTATTAATTCGTGCTTAAAAACAAGCAGTAACATGTTAAAGAATATCTAATGCACTTGTATATATTATTATGTAATATTGATTATTAAATTACACTTATTTTACTTACTTACTCGGGGGTCGATATAGGTACTTACTTTTTTAGAACTTAGAATTCTATATATATGTATAAGAATATTACACAAAGGAGTCACAGAAAGAAAAAAATGGTCTGAGAATCCTACAGCTAGCAAAGGCTAGATAAAAATTTATAAAAACATCAATGGACTGTGACTGGTCTAAATCCATATGTTACGAAATTACAATTCATGGTGCAGCAAAACTACATTTTAAAACAAGTGTATTCAATTTATTACTCAACAATACCTACAAACTTCAAGGGCAGATACGAGTGTTATTCGAATAATAAGATATATAGAATAATATTAGATGACAAGGCAATTTAAACATTCTAATAACGAATAAACACTTACAATAGCCTATTATTATTTTCCACTGCTGGGCCACATCTTATCTCAGAACAAAAGGGATGGTTTGGCATGGTAAAACTCCACACGCCTTCAAGACATTTAAACACACATAATAATTATCCTATACTAATAAACAAACAATATTTACATATTTGTTTAAATCGTTCTCGGGAATGGCTGTAACGATTTTAATGATATCTACAATGTGTCAATTTATGGGTACAAAATATTCGATCTGGTTAGGTCTCATTTCTGGTATTTTTTTCAACTGAAGGGCACAATGCAATTATATGTCATATAGCTACACGACTCTCGATGACTTGTTGTGTATTCACGCACAAAGCTACAAATTTTGCGTTATAAACGAATTACAATAACTTCTACAGAATAGATCTAGCCAAACGTTTTAGATTCGCACTGAACAGAGCTCAGTGGCCCAGGTACTGTTTTATAGTCAATCACAGTGCAGTCTACAGTATCTGTGACTATAAACACTAGGATTGTTATATCCCGCGTACTGTTGATTCAAGCTAGTTTAACATTTTTAATGAACATCTAAACTGTCCTCGAAGTCTTTTACATAATTTATATACATTATAACTTTAGTTAACATTTAATTACCTTCATCAAATGGCGCCATAGCTCGCTATAGTAGGGCCCCGGTTTAAACATCAATACACATTTACGATTTAGTTAGATATATCTGAAAAGTATTCAAAATTCATGCAAACTTCGCCCTATTTGTAAGTTTTAGTTTGGTTTAGCATCGCAGAAGTGTGTTGCTGTGAAATGTTGATACATAGCTTAATTTTCAAAACATTCGCATATAAGTGGCTGGGGCCGAGAAATTCTAGTAATACTAACTTGCGATATTATTTTATTAGAACTACAATAATGTCGCCAGATTGTAACATTAATAAAGTTTAAAATAGTATACAAAAGAGGTTACGATATCTGCTAAAGCCAATGATCTATTTTCAAAGAAAATGCAACGAAAGAGATTTACATTTCGATTGTGTACAAACTTATATGAATTTAAGCATGAGGTGATATTTTTTATTTTTCAGGAGTATATTAATTACAATAGGTAACATATTTATATATTAATCGACATAGCACAACTACTCCCTTGAAGCAAATATCTGTGGATTATAAATATATGCCTCGGGATGGAATCAAATAATCGTAGCATTTCTTCGGTTTGTATAGGAATGTTTAACACCTTTCAGTGGAGTGAAACCGGGGCCCGATGAAAGTTTACCTTAGTCGAGCTATGCCACAGATGAGGCGTAGAGTGTGTCCTAGTTCAGCATGGTGTGTCTATCGTAGATGTTGCGGCGTTGCTCGCGGACCTGACGCTTCCATTTGTCCTGCTGATGTGTGACTCGGTTCAACACGTTGCCACGCGCTCCCATTTGCTGTGAAGGTCCACCAAGCGTGCTCTCATCCTGACGATGGAAAGATTAAGCTATGAAGGTTTTATTACACAGCGTATTTGCCATGAATGGCCGATTTACATGAAGCAAGCGTGAAAAGTCGACATTGCGGTTTGAAAGATGGCGTGGTTTGAAACATGTCATGTCGTATGACATTGACATGACGTTAGTCGTTGTCAGAAGTACATAAAGCCTGTTAATCATTCTCCACAGGGTATCGGTATGCCTCAAAAAATGGGTTTTGCAGAGGTCTGATGGCAGTATCAAAATACTGAAATCAAACCTCTGCAAAGCTATGATATCGGTATAGCCAAGTAAATTGGTTACAGAGGTCTGCTTGGTGTTAAATACCGATATTCAGCCGCATCTGGTTAGACAGTAGTCGATCCCAACATAGTTTGGGCTTGTTGAGGAAATGAATGAAAAACGAGAAAAATAAATCAGTGAATATTACCGGCAGCATTGTTTTGCAAAATTTCGACTGTGTGTGAGGTCTGCCAGTCCGCACTAGGCCAGTGTGGTGGACCAAAGCCTAAACCCTCTCAATATGGGAGGGGACCCATACCCAGTAGTGGGACGGTATATAGGTCGATGATGTGTAGTAGGTACTCGTTACCGGTGGGTTTGTATGGCAACATGTATGAATGTGGAAGAAGCAAAATAAGTATGCAAGAATTGTAGCAAATGGTGGTTAGTAGTTTCCAGCCTACCTTGTGGCAAAAAGCGTGAGTGTAGGAATGTAGACGAGGAGTTTCTTGCTCTAAATTTTAAATAATAAATGAAGTAGCACCCATCAGCCTTAAATAAAAACCAGGTTAATAAGCGTCTACTTTAATTAACCTGAAATCGTCAGTCCTGATTGTCATAATGAAAGTCTGTTTGTTTTGTTACAAAGTGTAAAATATTGTTACGAGCTGGGGTACCGGATAAATTAATTACCACCAATTTATCCGAGGAAGAAAATACATTTAATTAAATAAACAAATGCACAAACCATCACCAGTGTTACAATACAAGTACACTTCACTGTCTCAGTCATTTCAGTCACTTCTTCATTCACTTAGTTCGAACTTCACTTGTCAGGGGACGATTCTTGAATGGAACCATCCCAATAACTCCATAATATGATGGTGATAGTGATGATAAACTTACATCTTCATTGGTGTGCTCCTGGTAGGAAGCCTTTGCGCGCTTGTTAATTAGTGGGTCCAGGCAAATGAGGAAGCCCATGTAAACGACCAGCAGCATGATGACCCAGATCACGATGATAACCACCACCTGAAAAATGCAAATTTACAAATGTAAAAGAAAGAAAGAAAAACTATTTATTTTCGCCTAATACGACGCATGACAATTATTAATGGGCCAAAGGCCATTGTCTCAGTTTTGACACTGAGTTGGTAACTAAGTGCCAACATAAGAAAAAAAAAACTAAACTATAAACATTACAAACAAATAGTAAATACGATAAATTACATTAATTTAAGCCCTAGGTTTAAATAAAAGAGAGGGATGAGCATCGCCTGAGCGAAAAAAGGTTTAAGCTCAGCATGTTGCTGCGGTGATGCAACACCGACAGCGCTGGTGTCCGCAATGACCATAATCCATGACCATGTACAGCCAGCATGTTAAGCTATCCAAAAATGTAAAATTTTCTCAATTGAAAATGAACCTTATTATTAAAGCTTCGTATTAAATTTGAAAATCTATCAAAGATATTTGACAGATTGGGGTAGCTTGATGTGCGGCCAGCACATCTGTACAAATAATATCAACGCTTTTTTTTTTGGAATGCGTAAAACCCATAGTTCTTCAGCCATGTGTTGAAGTGGAAGGGTATTTCTAACTCATACCGAGTAAAACTGGACCATGGGATTCATTACATTCACCACGAACACGATGAATGTGGTCCCGTACAAATGTCAAGGCTCCCAGTATATCCTATTTACATATTTGACTATATTTTTTTATGTAAAATGTAGAAAAAGAAATAAACTACTATTACATAATAAATTATATCTGATATTATATTTGGTTGTAGAGCTTGTGGTGAATTCAGGGAAACAATGCAGCACATTTTGTGTGAATGTGACGTCGTCCTGGCGACGACACGGATGAGTCATCTCGGCAACGGATATTGTCATACAGACATCTATGACATATCGTCAGAAGCCCAAAAAGCCTGAAGTCCAGTCTATCCTCAGGATATCGGTATTGTCTAGACATTGGGTTGCAGAGGTCTAATGGCAGTCATCATCATCATCATCAACCATCAACCAATATACTGTCCCACTGCTGGACACGGGTCTCGAGAGGGATTAGGCTATAGTCCACCATGCTGGCCAAGTGCGGGTAGGCAGACTTCATACATCGTCGACAAAAATTTCTAAGGCATGCAGGTTTCCTCACGATGTTTTCCTTCACCGTTTAAGCAAGTGATCAGTAATTATTAATACAAACATGAATTCGAAAAGTCAGAGGTGCGTGCCTTGGAGTCGAACTCGAGACCTTTGACTTGGCAGTCCAATGGTGATATCAGACTATCAGTGCTTGTCAGTCAATCTTGCTTGGCAGTAGCTTCGTGTAAAATACTGTCATTTAGCCGCATGTGGTTAGACAGAAAGCCGACCCCAACCGAAAAAGGCTTGGAGGATGTCTAACATTACATAAATTATTAATCTTTAGATAGCTAATTACCATCTCACTGCTGAAATTGGCCCCCTCTCTGACACTTCACAAAAATTTTAAATTTATTATGGCTCACCGCTACAGTAGCATACATCAAAACATAACATACCATTACGCCTATATCTCCAGAAGGGTTAGGTAGAGGTGTTCTAACGTACACCCACACCCCACCAGTATGTTGAGGTCCCATGTAATATAGACAGAGACTAAACCGGCACCACAAACCCCGAGATGCTAAAAATATCATATAAATATTTGCTCGACCTGGGAATCGAACCCAGGAACTCTAGCTAACGACCACTAGACTAATATGCAGTCGCTACGAATGCTTGTTATTCTTTCCCATTTAAAAAATACAAATCACTCTCTAGGGAATAAGCCCTCTGTCAACGTAACAATTGACGGACATAAATATTTGTCTCGTATGGGAATCGAACCCACGACGCTCATGAGGTTACCATCAGAACCGCTATATCTCATGTGCGGTCAACGTGGGATACGACCATGTACCTTGATAATAGTAGTGTTCCTGTTCTCGTACTTGCACTCGCAGCGGGGACAGAACTCTTGTTCCCGGCCCTTGATCTGGTCAGCCACGCGAGGGAGAATCACAGACTCGCAGTTGCTGAGCATTAAAAGAATATACAAATAAATTTGTGTTAAATTAAATCAGCACAAAATATTATTCACTTTGTCAAACAGCAAGTTAATACTATAGTTACACTAGAAAGTAGTATGCCAGCTGGAGCTCATCCTAATGTATAGTGATTATTCCAAAAAATTTAAAGCTCATAATGCTAAATGTAAACATAGATGAACTATATTATATGGCGACGTCTGTGGTCTAATGGTTCGCGTGTCAGATTGCTGATCACGAGGTCTTGGGTTCGATTCCCACAGGGCACAAACACAAATGTGTTTGTCTGGGCATTTCTTATGTATTATAGTCACAAAACAAAGTATATAAGTATTATAATATCCATTGTCTAGTATCCATAGTACAAACTCTCAGTTTGGGACTAGACGGTGCTGTGTAAAATATTTCTAAGTTGTGTTGCGCAATGAACCATATTGGATTTGCTCTTACATATTATAAATTAATATGTCACTGAAACGCTAGCAGTAAGAATGTGGGCTCTAAAATATAAAATAAAACTCCTTGTATTCTCTGACGGGTTAGGGCCACCGGTATCTTCTAGGTTTCATGTACGAATGTCACGTACCAAGGCCGTTAGGCACAAAGGCCCAAACTTCTAAGAATTTCATAAGAACACTCAATACCACTTTGCTCCACGTGGGAATCGAACCCAGGACTTAACGCTCAGTAGCCGCACTTTCGACCGAAAGACCATTGGTGAAATTTATGATAGATTAAGAATACTTCTATCCAGTTTGATAGTTTAAAGTATCAGTAACAAATGATTGAATGGTATTCGCTTGGCTGTATTATTCATGATTGCAATGCTTTAATATACTTCAATGCACACGAAAGATAGACCGAAATCATAGGCAATAGATAGATTACATAAGCAAGTATTGCATAGCAAGTTCTTTGTTAATTTATGAAAAATAATTTTAATATTGTAAATGTAGGATGTGTTTATAATAATAATAATAATAATATATGTTTATTTCAGGCAATTAACCCATAGTATCTAAATTACATAATACTTAAAAATAACACAAAACACACAAACATAAAAATATAAAATACAATACAAAATAGAATTCAAAAAATAAAAATATTAATCACAATGAACCCGTAGGATTTTCATTTAGCCTCTCTTGACCAAATACAACACTAAATATTGATTAATCTTTAAATAGCCAATTACCATGTCACTGCTGGGATTGACCACCTGTGAGACACTTTCAAAAGAATGTTGTCCTCCTATTTACTATATAAAGTCCTCACTCCTCTAAACTACTATTTCCTCACTGCTTGAACAATAACAATATGTTAGAAAATACTTGTATACATCCCAAAAATTTTAGATAGATTTTTTTAGTAGATAGTGAATAAGTGCTGGGACAACTTTTTCATTGGATTGAAAACTAAGGATTCAAAGGTTATTACACCATGGGGTACAGTTTCATTACATATTTCTTAGCTTTGTCATTTTCCTTACAGGATAACTGTACCATTCTTCGAAAACTAAACCAACCACAGATTACATATTGTATTCGCATTTTTATTTCATTAATTATTAAAAATGATTATATAAAAATATATAGAGCAGCAATTGTGCTGCTCTATATATTCTTATACAAAAGGTAGTTTCAATTACCGGAAACCACACTTGTTAATCAAAGTAACTGGTATGGCATTGAATATGATGCAAGGTACCAATTTGAGCTGGTAAAAGCTGCATTCAATTAATGAAAGGTGAATTGGTAAATTGCAATGTCGTAGATGCTCAATAACAACACTATTATGATCCACTTGTGGTGGTCTTCAAGTCTGGTTATATAAGGCGACACCTAATAAATGCACATCCGGCACATCTTGGCCAGTGCCTGATAGTGATTGCAGTTGTCCAAGAGTACTGAATAACACAAGGACAGACAGATTTCATAGACAAAACTGTCAATTTCAAATGACAATTGTGACTTTATTTTGTCACAAATATATAGAAAAGGACCGACTAGCCCTATCACTATGGCATATACTATTATTGTGTAGATGTCGATACGAAAGAAGGCGGCATCATTTTCTTTAATTTGCGTCAGCTGTGAGTCTTCACACTAGACTAGGGAAATAAGGGGGTGTTTTTGACTTTGACCAAACTCTATATAATTTCCATAGTTTTAGCTAACATAGGTGGTCAAAGCGTTAGAAAGCACATCTAGATCTGTTGCTCAAAGAGTGTAGGATGAGCAGGAATGCTTTACTACACACAGCTTTAGAAATTGTAGTTACATAAAACATTATTGCATATTTATTATATTAACATCAATAAATGCATGATAAAAATGTGTCAACTAAAACAATCAACCTAGAACATGCTCTATTTCAGGAAATGAAAAATGTTTTCAAATAGCCAAAACAATGCCATACAAATTACATTCAGGCTTGTAGCCTTGACCAAATGTAAAATAGATCCTGAAATATTCATAGTGGGATATGAACTATATGACTATTTTGATACAGGTATAGTGTTCGCAAGCACATTTGTTTATATTGGTACTGAAATACATATACTCACACCATTATGCCTCTCTTCTTTAAAAAATTAGACACAAGTGTACTTATTAGAATTTACTCAGTTTGCCAATAATGTATATTTTTGCACCTTATTATAGAAGGGGTAACCACAAATTAAAATAGCTTCTACTGAAAAATTCCTAACAAAAAATCCAATCAATAATATTTAGACCTAAGAATCAAACCCAAGTTTTCATACTCAGCAGCCTAGATTGATTTGCTAAAGTTTAGCAAGAATTAAAGAAACAAGTTCCTTACCATTTGTTTGGTGGCACATTAGCAGACTTCATAAAGGGGCTACGGTCAGCTCCTGCAGTGTTGTTCAGCACGGCTGCTGGGCTTGGACAGACACATTTGCACCGATTGTCTTCATAAGAGTGACCCTATGGTGGTATAAAAGATTTTTTTTAAGGTGTCAGTAATGAAGAATTTCTTTAAATGCAGCACTGATGTCATTGAAATAATCTGCTATTTCATAAAACATCAACTATGAATTAACTTTTAAACTTAGATATTTAATTGGTAGTAATTCATCATTAAAGCATCCAAATGAAAGCAGCAGTTGACAGTTTTATAGCTTAACATTCTTTGTGATAGTTTACACTAGACAAAGCTAAAAATATGGAATGCTCATAGAACCCGTTTTACATATTTTGATTATCGCATTCTTTTATTATATTAGTCTCTAATTTGGTTATAGTTGAAAATCACCTTTGTGTGGTTGCATTGCTGCGATCCACAGAAATTAGTAAGTAGACGAAATTACTTTTTGTGCAGAAATATATCATTGAATACCTAGTCTTTATTCACTTATAAGAAGACTGATAAATCAAAACATTCATTGTGCTTGCTATTGAATGCATTAAAGTAAAAGGAGGCACTGGGTTAAAAGTTACCAAAATCTGATAAAAAGGAAACAATAGTAATGCCAAAGTAAGTAATAGTACAACACAGTGAGTACGAAATTTAATTTAATATAATAATAATAAATACTGAAAATAGTAAATAAAAACTGGAAAGAATGAAAACATAGAAAACACATTTTAAAATAACTTTGCATACGTACATTCACAAAGACAGTACAAGTCGCAGTAAAGACCAGCAAGATAAATTTTAAATCCATTTTGAACTAATTATGTTCACAATCTGCTTCAAATAAATACGATGATTTTCGAATGTTTCGCAACAAACAATAACACAGCAGAACAAAATTCAAAATGTCACCTTCACCAAACAGGTACGGCCATTTTGTTAAAAAATGGCACAGATAAAAAATAATTCGCAATAAATTTCAATGTCAACACACAACAATCACTTTGAACCACAGACTAACTAGCTCGAGAGATGTGGTCGTAAGCACAGACTATGAAGAGACTTCATATTATGTCGGAATCAAGTGTTATAAATGTATTAAAATATAATTTTAATAATAATATCCGGTACAATTTTAATGGCCAGTAATCAGTAACTGTAACTTTTTTCCTAGGCAATCCAAAAAATCTGAAGCACTTTATGGATAACAAATAAATTCTGGCAACAATGCTCCTAAGCTAGCAGCGCCACCCTGTTACAGCTGTTAAAGCTAGTGTTAGTAGTTTTTATTTCCACTACTAGATAGCGCTACATGTAAGTTATACGCGTCAGCAAACGTAGTTCGCGTTTTGATTTCTTACATTTACGCGAATATTATAAATTGAAATAAAACTACTTTTTACGGATTTTAATCGCGTTATATTGTTATTATTAATCTCGACGTTACGGACCCTTTACAGCGTCCATGGTACATGGTACAGTCTACCCGTAACCAGGGCCGGACTGTGAGTTTAGGGGGCCCTGGGCTAGTACTACTTAGGGGCCCACCTAATTACTCAAAGTATAGAAAAAAATGAGACAGTAAAATATTTGATTTATATTGACTTTGACTTGACTTAGCAGGGGGTCCCTTGAATCCACGGGGCCTGGGCTGAAGCCCAAAAAGCCATATGGTAGATCCGGACCTACCCGTGACCATGGAGGCTGTAAAGGGTCCGAAATTCAATGTAGTTCGCGTTGCTGAGTTTTGGCCACTGTTTTCGCCCAAAGATTGTCATAGGTGTTCGTAGGATAACCGGGACCCAAGGCTGTATGTGGTCTCCGAGGCACGGTGATCTCGATATGCAAAAATTATTACTTAACTAAGAGTCTCTCTATTACTATGCCCCCGAATACCTATATGAAAGTATGCGAATGCCGAAATATTTTGATGCTTGTCATTTTCAGGGGGTTGGTTCCTTAGTGCGGGTGCAGTTGTATAAAGTCAAGAATATCTTATTAATTTATCCACAAGCCTATCTTTATAATGATTATTAGCATACAAATATACTATACCAGCTTACTCAATATCTAAAGTAAACTAATCATGGTTCCGGAGCGAAGTAAACCCCATAATCTTCGCCGTGGTTTCCCGGGGTATTTGCGACCTAAAATAACAGCATTTACACAAGCCAATAGAGCACGCTATAAAAAATTAATTACATTTTTAATCTACAGAAACGTGAGCAGAAGGTGGATTATCGGGATATAAACTTGTTGGAAGCGTCAAGCACACACACTAACATACAAAAATGATAACAAAGTGACAGATCGAGATGACATCCTGAAAGTCGTAGAAGACTATGCCATCCAATCCTCCACAAAGTTTAAAAAGTGCCACCCACTCCTAAAGACCCAAGGGCGGAATTAACAAAAGAAATTGGAAATATTTAGAAAACAACGATTAGAAACTTTTTATCCAGGTAAAGTCCATGCAGGCAAAGTCGGTCCTGGGTTCGACTCAAAGGTCGAGCAAAGTAGCAATAGCGTCGCCTCCAATTACAAATCCATGGGATCTAAACATTCCGGCGAACTGTAGGAGTACCTACATTAGTATATTTCTGCCTAACCCTTCCGGGAATGTCGGCGTGATGGTGTGTTATGTTGTGTTAAGAACTGAACTCAATAAGCCAGGACAACTACCTTGGTACTATGTCTGTTAGAAAAAATCATAAGAAACACCGATTCAACGTCACTTCTAGTTTATTTATAGCCTCGGCCAGCCCTCTCTGGCCCGAGGCGCACACATCGGGCCCTAATGTGATTTTATAGAGACCATAGGATGCCGATTAGATGGTACTTGCTGGGGTCGCACTGCACTAATTTAATTTTATAATTCAATGTAATGTATCTTCTGTTACAAATCGGTTTGTTGCTTGTATTTGACAGTGGTCAATTTGATTGTAATTTTGTTTGGTTGAATGTCTTATATTTATACGATTATTAGATTAAAAAATAACAAGTTGTATTTATTGAAGATGCTGTCTAATTGCAATTCTAATAATATTATTATGAACTCTGTTGATTTGGTTAGCCGATTAGATGAAAATAAAGGTAAATATACGCAATAAATGTCATACTGATAAACTATGAGGCTTTAATGTTACAATGACCACCATTGTTGAATATGATTCACGCATCAGCATTCAGCATGCATCTTTCGCTAAGTTGTCCCATTGACTGTTTTTTTTTTTAATTATTGGCATTATAATAATTTATTGGCTTTACCTTTTCATTACGCAATAATATAGGAGCCCCTATATTATTGCGTAATGAAAAGTAACCCCATCCCAGGTATAACTTAGATCAGACAGTTTATATTCTTTTCTTAAAATCAAGCCACATTTTAATAATTATGACAGGAATCGAGAATAATAAAAAAAACCTATTACTAGCCATTTTTTGTATTTTTCACAAGATATGGACCTTCAAAATTCAATACTGATCAAAGTAACCCCGGTTTATAAATAATATTACATAATCACCTGATGATATTACATTTTTTTATGTAATCGCCACTGCCCACACTCAGAGCATAGGAGTCCATAGTTGAAACAATACTATAAAACTTTCGGTTCACCTGAGTCGTCCAAGAAAGTTGGCAAACGGCTCCCGGGGCGGCTTTACTGACTTAACTACGAACAAGTTACCACCTTCGCGCGACGTGGCTGCCATTGTAATATTAATGCACGTTTGAGCGTAACTGTCACGCTGCGACGGCTGTGGGTACTTGTGCCCTTAATCACGATAACAATAACAGGGTTTGTACAGGGTGAAGTGCACACTACTTAATAAGATTTTACTAACCTATAATAACCTCGATTTTCCCAATCCTGTAGAAAATTTCCCAAAATACCATCTTAGTGGTTTCCAAAGTTATAAGGAAAAATAAATAAATGTCATTAACAAAAGTTTGCGACATTTTTACACAGCACCACCTAGTCCCAAATTAAGCAGTAGTGCTTGTAGGTAATAGATACCTACTAGACAGTGGAATACTTAGGTAATATATATTTTTTTAATAATGAAATGGAAAAATACATAATAATTAATAATATAATTAAGCTGAAGATATTGTTGTTTGAACGCGCTAGTGTCTGAAACTACCAGTCATATTTGAGTTATTTAGATGTAAACAAGTTATGAGCATGGGAATAGGAATGAGCGAGAATTAGTGAATGCGCCACTGTCGTGATGCATAAGATCGGCAACAGTGGCGGAATGGAGAAGAGGCCTTCACTCAGCAGTGGGTGTTGGTGGCTGAATAGATAGATACATAGAAGTAATGAGCTGAGCTAAGCTGCGCTGAGCTGATATATTCGGCGTTCAAGAAAAGACGTGAGGTACTACGTTCCTGAAGGGGGTCCCCCGACCACACACGTTTTTTTCTTGATCTTAAAGCCTCAGTATGTGCTCAAGAGCTAAGCGTTACAGGTTATATTTGGAATCATATTTGAATCTACCTTTCGACTCCAGAGCATACAAATTACCAGACCTTTTCCTAATCCTGTTCGACTGTATTAGAAGACACATAGATATTAGAAGTCTTAAAAAACTGAAATCAAACACCCTATAGCTGTCACTCGGCAACCCTATCCCAGAGGCAATTATGAAGGCGAGTGAACTGCAATCAAAAACATAACAAAACCAAGTTTAGTCGAGAAATGTTCGTAAATATTTCATAAGCTATCGAATTAGGTAGCATGTTAATCACCAGATATTCAACCCCTTATAATTACGGCAAAAACAACGGGTCCTAAACGAAAAAGATTAATCTAATTTTAATTTTAATAATATCAAACCACCAGGGATTCTCTGGATTTCCTTACTTTGTTGTGATGGTGAATGCATTTACTAGCAATAGACAATAACGGCAGAATACTGATAGTTATTGTTTTTTAATTTATTTGTCAACTAGCTGTCCGTCCCGGTTTCGTACGGGATATTATGTGATCGCGGAGCTCTATTTTTTTCTAAATTTCTAAACTTAGGCTACTGCCTAATTTACTCCTTATAACATCAGCTACCTGCCAGTGAAAGTCCCGTTAAAATTAGTCCAGCCGTTTCAGAGATGCCTATCTCGGAACAAACAAATAGACAGACACAAAAAATTTATAAATTCATTTATTTATTGAAGTACCGTATAGGTATACTTTCATATGAATTTAGTGAAAAGTAAATAAATTTTTAATATGTGTTAAGTTGGTAGTATAGTAGCCGTAAGCGCGACTGCTACGGTAAAGTTTCTGGATTCGATACAGTACACTGTTATTGGGTTTTTCTATGAAAACCTCCGTAGCAGCTCGGAGTTTGGGACCTAAACATACCGGCGGGTGTACATTCATTATTGATGGTATGTAGATACCTTTGTCTGTATCATGAAATGAACGAATGAAAATATAATCACAAGGAAAGTTACAAGAAGGTATTATGTACAGTCAATAGCACATTAAGTTACCACAAATTGTCAAATTTTCTCATTCGATTTTGAATTTAACTATCAACATTTTAAAGTTTAAATTCATTTGGAGAAATTCGACTGTTTTGTATAACCTGATGTGTTGACTGTACATACCATATAGACGTAGAATAATTGAACTGATTGACGGTTCAGTGAATACTACATATCTATGATATTATGGACTTACTAGTGGTATATCCATGCTAACACCCGCGATGATCTCGTTTTTGAAGACCGTAGGATCAATTTCTTCAAACTCTGACCGTCTTAGTAACTACTCGACTATGTTAGACATATACTTACCTAAAAGAATTCCTGTGCTAAGTGTTGTTTCTATGCCGCGTTTAGACGATGCGAGAAAAATATCGTGTAAGCTGCAGTATATAGCCGTCGATGATCGATAACCTATGATACCATAGCCGCGCGGTCCAGCAATGTACCCGCAAGTCGCACGATATAACTCGTATCGTCTAAACGAAGCTTTAGTGTCATTAGCAGGTAGGTGGTGGTTTTCCCAGGGCACAGACAGACCTCCAGCCTCCATGAGCTGTGGCCTGCGGGCGTTTGAATTGGGGGACTCTGCCGCCCGACCAGATAATGGTAACGAAGCGTGCCTAAAAACAGTATGCGAGGAAAGGTCTCGCTTATCGACGGGGTCCAGCAACTCCTGGACAGCCTGTCATGGTCGTGGCGAATTTCGCGGATCCCATGGCCATAACAAGTGAAGGCAAGTACGGTTTTTAGTCGGTATGAGTCCGACATAACCTGCCATCTCCCCGGGTGGCGGAGGATCCAAGAGGATTTTCCGTACTATAAAAAAAAGGATCTGCTCGTGAAACAGAGTTCGATTGAGGTGGTACCACTATAAACAAACAATACATTAAACATACAACCAAATTGCCCCATATTCTTGTGCCAGAATATTATTGTGCAATAGCAGTGATAGCCTAGTGGTATGACCATTGGACTGCCAAGTCGAAGGTCTCGAGTTCGAACCAAAGGCACGCCTCTGACTTTTCGAGTTCATGCGTGTATTAATAATTAATTATCACTCGCTTAAACGGTGAAGGAAAACTTCGTGAGAAAACCTGCATACCTTAGAGATCTCTCTCTCAAGTCTGCCAACCCGCACTAGGCCAGTGTGGTGGACTATAGCCGAATCCCGAGACCCGTGCCCAGCAATGGGACAGTATATGGGTTGATGATGATAATATTATTGTTTTCCGGTTTGAACTGCATTGTAGTCAGTGAAATTACGGGGCATATGAGGTCTCAAGATGACTGCGTTCTAGTGTCTGTACTGTCCTGGTGTTGATGGCGTCGGTTGCTGCCTACTGTCACTTGTTTGTCATCTTACTATAAAAAGAAAGATATTTACTATTTTATTAGTGGTGTTCAAAGTTGTTATAAAAAATAACTTGCTTAATGCTATAACCTTTATTTTTTAAGCAAGCGATTTTATGTGCTTTATGATAGCATGCTTATTTTATATGCCTACTTGTTATGTTAACGTGGTACGCGACGCCCGACGGACAGTTGGTTGAGAGAGAGAGTGCTATGCGATATAAAGCAAAATAGCTTTATAGCATAAAGTGCGAATCGCGATATCATTTGCTTTCTGCTATATATAATAAGCACGCTACTTTATTATGCTTTATGCGATGTTAACCATCACTATTATTCTATTAGTTTCATCCCTTCGACGCCGCGGCAGGGACTGGCGGACGAGCTAGATCTATATTGCAAGGATTGCCCGGAGAAGGCATTGGACCGAGATGAGTGGAAGAAGAGTGAGTCCTTAACCCTGCAGTGGAACGATAATGAGTAAATAAAAAAAATAAGTTTCATTTTATGATATTAATTTGCTGGCTGCAGTGATGGAGGGGTAAAAGGTAAGTCAGTCGGCAGGTTGATTGGTGGCCACAGGTGTCCCGTTTTCATGAACATCCTGTATGAACTACAAAGTTCTATTAACATGTTTTCTGTGAACGAGTCGTTAGAATTTATGGACGGGGCATAAACTAAGAACAGGAAATACTAAACATTGGAAACCTCATTCCTAATATATATAATATTACAAATGCGGAAGTAACTTTCTGTCTGTTTGTCCGTTAGGCTTTCGCTTGGCTTGCGCTTAAACCGCTGAACCGATTTTGATGAATTTTGTTACAGAGATAGATTAGACCTTGTAGAAGGACATAGGCTACCTTTTGTCTCAAAAATCTCTTGAGGATGCGGGTGAAACCACGGACAATAGCTAGTGCTGTTAATTTAATTATATTGGATACTGATATTAGATAATATATCAGTATCCAATATAATTTATCGTTATCAGCCCATAATCGTCCACTGCTGGACATAGGCTTCTTTTAGTGAACGCCACTGACCCCGATGTTCAGATCTTTTCATTCAGTTGCCTTCAGCAAGTCATCACGGAATAAATAAAAATTAATTCAGAATCACCACATTAACTTCACCACACTCCCTTCACCATAGACAGTGAGTGTATGAAAAATTCTGCAGTTCCACAATACACCATAAAAACTCCTTAGCACTCTCCAAACAAAAGAAAAAGCCAATCCTACTCAATTTGTGTGACGTCATTCAATTACCTGGCATTTAACACCGTCCACCATCCATCTCAACTCCAACTTTAAATGAACATAATATTTTAAGAGAAAATAGATCAGTACAACAATCCATCTCTTTTCTCAGCTGCCTAACACACTCTATTGCTGTGGCAATTTGTAAAAGTTAACTCACTGTGTGCCAAACTTAGGGAACAAAAACCATTTTGTTGTGATACCCCAACGACTAAACATCCCTCTTTAAAGGTTGAAAAATGTGTGTGCCAAGTGCGAGGGGTGAAAGGTCAAGTAAAGTTGGTCGGAAAGAAATGATGATTAGAACCATTTATCATTTTAATACGAATCCCGCCCTTGTTAATAGGGTGTTTGGGGGATTAATAGATGTAACATTATTTTCATTGTTAATTTTGTGGGTTTGTTATATGTAATTTCGCTGTGTCGGTCACTCGCAATGAATTTAATATGAACCTATCTGGTTGAAGGGGTTAATTTTAATGTAGCTTTGTTTCTGTTTAAAGAGGATACTTTCTAAGCATATATGTATATACGTATAATCGGTGTTGCTATAGCTACGTTACTTCTTTTGTGTCTTTTAGTTTGATTATGGGTTCTAGGATCTTTGAATTTTAAAGGACTTTTCCTCTTACTTCATCATCATCAACCCATGTTGTCCCACTGCTGGGCACGGGTCTCTTCAGAGAGAGAGAGTGGGAATATGCTATAGTCCACCACGCAGACCAAATGCGGGTTGGCAAACTTCACACGCCGTTGAGAAAATGTCTCAGGCATGCAGGTTTCCTCACGATCTTTCCTTCTCCGTTTAAGAGAGTGCATACATACATACATACACCCACGTCTTTTTCCCATGGGACCCCCATGGGAAAAGCAGCACTGCTTTTATCATTGCTTCTCCTACTTTACTTCATTAAAATACTAAATAAAAAGGTTCAAAATTGTTTATTATTAGTAAGTAATTAAGTCCCACAGTCTTTGGTTTGGTTTATAGCAAAAACTTATTTTTGTTTTTTTGGTTCAGGTTTTTAGCAAAACACAAACAAATTGTGAATATCGAGACAAGCCATCAAGAAAAAGTATCGCAAAGAGATGTAATAAGAAAGTTTTTAAAATTGTATACTGTAATAGACGGCCAACTATTAAGTGCGGTCTATAAATAAAGTACCTGCTAGAGCATACTTAACAAGCAAAGTAGCATTACGTGAACACCATTTTAAAATACATATTACAATACTTCCATTACAGTGTTCAATGTTTGGACTGCTTCCACCGAGTAGGTACTTTGCTAGGCAAGAAGTAGACACTCGGTGCAAAAAAGCTACAATACGTAATTCTAAACCCAAAACCGTAGGAACACTAAACACATATTTCTGTTGGTTTATGAAACATGCAAAACGTACCGTGCCCCTTGTATTTTATACGACATTTTGTCATCTGCCCACCCTTGCAAGACGTGGTTTGAGTGCGTAAAGCGAACAACATCGACTAACTTATGTATTTGTGTTAAACTTTTGTTTTTTGTACATTGCTTGTGTTTTTTAGAGCTGAAGCTGAAAAGAAAAATAAAGAAAAGGGGGTAGGTTTCTCCTAAATTTTACCGCACAGTGAATGACAGTTATAAACGTCACACGATTTTTAAACTATGTTTTCTATGTCCATACTTCGTTCTCGGTTGCATCCATGTGGAGTTTTTTATTGTATATACTTAAATGTTATTCTTAAAAAAATATTATAATAATATCCGGTAGACGAGTTTCTAGGTTTGTTTCAAGTTTGGTTCAGGTCTGTTTTCATACATTTCCTCCTCTGTCATTTGTTAAAATCGATAAGAATACATTATCCACTTGGGTATTTGTTATATCTGTAATTATTTAAATTAATCTTATGATTAATTTGACGACTGATCACGACTGATCACACGGTGGACGTTACCACAGGACACAAATATTTATGTGATGAACATAAGTGTTTAATACAGAGGCCAGCACATCAATTAACCACAATCTGTCAAATTTATTTGATTGATTTTCAACTTAAATACAAAACTATAAGGTTCATATTCAATTGAGAAGATTTGACAGTTTTGGATAGCTTGATCTGCTGGCGTCTGTACCTACAAGCTTTACCTACTTTAGTAGGATAATATTTGTGTTTGCTATGTTCATCAGCACAAAGTATTACGGTAGATTACGGTGACCATCAGGAGTTACCTGTTCACCTTCAAATTATAACACATACTAAAAAATATATTATTAATTAATTATTTATTAACGCACAAGTGGTCTGAATACGGCACAACAGATAACCTTGGCCAACCCGTCACCTCATATAATTTTACATAAATAAGCAGTAGTTACATAAGTTTTATATTATGTATGTTGACGTCAAGTACGTCAATTTGTGTGCTTAAAATATGCTCCTACACTTAGTTTGGGACTACATGGTGTTGCGTATAAATTTACCGAAAATATAAATAAAAAATAATCACATTTACTGACTGATTGACTAATATAACAAGTAACACAGATTTCGACAATTCTGTGAGGAAGAAAAATAGTGAAGTAAATTATAAAAGTTGAGAAGAGAAAAACAGAGAGAATAGCAACGGCCGAAGATCTCTAAAAGAATCCCCTCTCAAGATCGAAATATGGATTACTTCTATGGCTTATAAATTTTGAGATCCTGTAGGTAAAACATCGTATTACTTATTAATTCTTCTTCTTCTTTTCGTGTCGATGGTAAATACATTATTTATATTACTTGAGCCCAGTAGGTGGCCACGTTAATTGCGGCATCAGTGGAATTCTTTAGATCTTCAAAGGTGCAGGTGTACGGGCATTTTGGGCACTCCAGCAAGTGTAGCATGGTCTGGTCAGGGGCACCGCATTCGCACTCTGTGGCGCCCGGATCTATGATCCCCCATTTCGCCAAGTTGTGTTTGCAGCGTCCAACTTGAGAGCGCATCCGGTTGAGTGCTCACCATACAATCCACTGCAGATCACGTCCGGGTGGCAGGTGTTCCTTGGGTGGAACATAGTCGCGTGGTGGTGGATACTGTACTTTCCACAACTTACTCCTCACATTAGGTGGCTGGTCCTGAATGGCTTTTGTGCAGCGAAGAAAAGTCTTCCGGCTCTTAAGTCTACCCGGGGCTGTGGTATAGTTGTAGAGGGGATGTCGGGGATCGGATTAAAAGACTTATTAATTTCGGAAGAAAGAAAGAAGAAATTAAAAATTTTGATTGCTAGTAGTTTTCAATATGGATATTATAGATTTAATAAAGCAGCGATGTACATCACAATATGGTCACATTCGATATTTGACAAAACTGGAGTAACCAATGATGTATTGCCAATAACATATTCTAAAACCGTCCTCTTTAGTATACGACATGTATCAGAACTCTGCGTGCGTTGAATGCGATACTGGACTTATTTATGGTAATAAATATGTAATATGTATTTGGGTGTATATAAACTAGATTGTGATAATATGATACCTAGCTTTCTGGATTTAAACTGGATCATCGTTGACGACGCTTGTATTACCTACAGATTAGTTGTCCTCTGCTTTTACAGTAAAGTGAAACTCGCACAATTTTCTTGCTGTTTTGGTTTGAATGAACTCTGCAAACTGCACACTGGTCTGTCGTAGTGGTTCCATATAACTAAGAGGAATCTTTTTCATTATATCTCTTACTTTTTAGTAGATAAGGTCGAAGTTTCTTAGAAATGTATAAACGATATTATTAAAGAGTATGGCTATCAACACCCTCGTCTCCAGTTCCGCACTAATTATAATGTGTTTTATGAACATTTTCACTTAGTAGGAAGGAGGCTAAGTCGATTAACATAGAACACCACGCCTGTATAAGGTTAGCGGTGTACTGATGTACACCGACAATTCACCAATATGTGCGAGGTCCCGATGTGGTGCGAGTTTTTTGACATTATTTAGACATAAAACTCAACTCCGAGCTGCTACTGAGAATTTTATAGTAAAACCTTATTTCGAAATGAGAATCGGTGCGCTTATTCGACTTCGACGAAAATGTGTGTAGGTACGTCGATCAATAGTTCCTAATCAGAGCATGGAAAAGGTCATAGCTGTCACTTAGTTGCGATTATATTGATAGCATTTGTCAGAAAATGGCTGAAATTGGCTGACAAAGTTAGGCAAACGTAAGTGTGCAAATGCGCTCGGCTCTTTCCCCGTAAATTATTATATTCAACTAAGGGAAATGAGGCCCGCACTGATATTTATATTGCTCCTTTTGTTGGGTATGTATCTTAATATTCTCAGGAGAAAATCGGACAGAGAAATTAAATATAACGAATTAAGAAATATTTAAAGTTGTTATCAGATCTCGTGAAAACATTCAACTAGTTAACTTAGTAGTAGTTATTCTAGTTTCGTTTTAGTTACTTCAAACTTAACAAACTTTTAGTTTGTTAGTAGATAATTTAGTAAGTTGAAGGACTAGTTTAGTAATCATCAATAGATTTGACTTACGTCAGTTTAAACGGACAATATGTAAGCGAAATTCGACATCACCTTGTATGCTAAAGTTTTTATTTGTGATGAGGAAAATCCGTTTAGATCGCCTGCGACCTGGAGAAGCAGCAGAGTATGTTGGCCAGAGGCCATACCACAATATCTTAATGAGATCATTTTTAGGTTGTGAGAAAGGGATGGCGCTATTTGATGTATAGAGCTACATCCTTCTCTCTCAATCGGAAAACGATCGCAATGATAGGTTGTGGTAAAGCCACTGGTACTGTGTAAACACCGAACTAGTCTTCACTTGTCATGGCGAATTCGCTACGATAGGCTGTGGTGATAGCCTAGTGATATGACTATTTGACTGCCAAGTCAAACGTCTCGACTTCGAATCTAAGGCACGCACCTCTGAGTTTTTGAATTCATGGTTATCACTCGCTTAAACAGAAGGAAAAACATTGTGAGGAAACCTGCATGCCTTAGCGATTTTTCACGACGGTATGTGAAGTCTACCAACCCACACTAGGCCAACGTAGACTATGGCTTAAACCCTCTCAGTGGGACAGTATTATGTAATAATATATTTCATTACTATAATTTATTTCAGAATTCATATTCCACAAAAAATTTTTTGTTACAATATAACTTATAAAACTATGTTAGTAATTAATAGGCACATGCAGTAGACTCAACCCAGTATATGGATTAATGATGAGGCTGTAGTCCAGTAGTCACTGGACCCTTCAACCTACGAGGCCTCGCCCCGCATCCTAATCTAAGGCACATTACTCGTGCTCCTACTGGGGCCATTATCTGGTCGGGCGCGTCACAACAGTGGTATAAAAGTGCCCTTTTAAAATAATAATTTTAATTTTAAATTGCTATTTAGCGCAAAAAATCCAATCAATGAAGTATCGATATTTGATATGTTCGAGGGTATTTCGAAATTTAAATAATATAGTGACTTACTCACTAGATTTTTTATAAATTACTCATAAAATTAATGCGATGTTGGTCGTCTTATGAAATTTTTATGAACACATGGATGAGACTGGCACAAGAGTGTGGAAATTCGAACTACCGAAGAGAGGCCTATACCCAACAGTGGGTGAAGTCAGGCTGCGGATGATGTGTGTTAAATCTTTTGATATCCCGGTTATCGTTTTTCTTTTTTTTAAAAAAAAAATCGTTTCCCTACCCTAGTATTTTCTCCTGTATTGTTGCGTACACCCAGATCCAGAACCACTAAATGTAGGTCATACAAATATTTGTTCCTTGTGGGTATCGAACCCACAACCCGTGGCGCAGAACCCGATCGCTCAGCCGCTGCGCCAAACGTGTCGTCAACGGTTTTTCAACAATATAAAGTTGTCTCATGTTGAATGCGTGTATGATCATATAAAACATATAGACATTTTATTTAACGTCGTGTTGTAGTTTCTACTTAATTTTTTAATTTCTTTGTAATCAAGGTTGACGACGACTGTGGACTAGTGGTTGAACTGCTGATCACGATGTCGTGGGTTTGATTACCAAAAGACACAATATTCATGTGATGAACATAAGATTTTGTGTTTGTCTGGGTGTTTCATGTAGGTATTAAATGTATATATTTACCAAAAAAAAGTATAAGTTATTATATAGGTACATTGTTTTGAAGTTATTAAGCAAAGGGAAAATGCTACCGCGGGCTGGCTTCGAAACTGCGTCTTCTTAAAATCCTTTGCATGGAAAATACCAAAAAATACAAAAAGGTATACATTGTTTTGTTTGACATTTGAAGAACAGATTAAAAAAAGCGATTTTATAAATAAATATCGACGTTTCTCGTTTAATTTTAAATTACATTTCTAACATAGTGTAAAATACCCTATTGGTTCTGCTGCGTAAGTACTCTAACATTGATTACACACAAAAAAATGCAATACCAAACTCTTTTGTTCTTTAACAACTAAAATATCGTCCACAGTTTGTCCGTAAGTGTAATAAAACTTTCCTATAAGCTTGTTTACAAGCACATATTTACTATTTATGTACTGTAAACGGAAGTACAAAGGAAGTAGCCACATAGGAGTGAACCGCTGCTATTCAAACTTGGGTTCGTGCTCGGAAGTATGACAATGCTTCAGTGTACGCCAGTGTGAATACACCTTTAGGTACGGATGTCCGGGCGTTAAAATGACGCTCACGTTACTGTTTTGTTTTGGTTGATGATTTAGCTTGAACCGATGCATCATGTGTAGCCGAGATGTATGAAAGTGGACGAAGCAAAATACTTGTGGTAAGCAAGTGCCTAGCATTCTGCATTTTCAACTTTATTAAGTAGAAAATGCAGAATGCTAGGCGTAACTAATATCTTGAGTAGGTAGCTTGGTTTATGAGATAGAAATGGTGAGAAAAGTAGTACCTACTTTCACAGTTTTCTCTAAAACTGTCTTTATGATCATTCGAAATTCTACTTCTAGATTTGTACCACGCCATTTGTACTTTAATGTATCATGAACTGTAAATAAATTTTTATAATGTATTGTGTGGTCTGGTTGTTTGATGTTTTTGCATGGTAATCTATTCAGTTGCTGCTGAATAGATACAGAATTAAGTATACAGTCTTATCTCCTCGAGTTTGTCAAAGTTCTTAGGTTAGACCTTAATTTCGAGTGACTAACCTATCGGCTGAGGTAGATTTAGCTTAATATTTAACATTTATTTAATAAGTGCATACCCATATTAAGCGCAGCGTGGACAGTAAGTGATTAAGAATAAACGAGTGACGTTGTCGTACATGTGCCGTTATGACACATAGCAAATACTACATACACATATATACTATCGTGCAGGGAATTTATTATAGATTTCGACCTGCTGCAATTTTAGCACAACACTTTCAGTTCATCAAAGTTCTTTGACCTTAAAACTTGTCCATTTTTAAGAATTCCCGCGACGACGCATTCGCCAAGGCCATCCACCTTTTTAAAAGTACCACAAGAAAATACGTTTTGTTTTTCAGTCATGTAGACGTATTGTGTTTGTTAGGTCCGAACGCGCAGCACAATCTTACCGCTACCGCCAACCGTTATTGTTCCCAGTGGAGCGGCGCGCGAAATTCAGCGCACTACGCCAACACACCTACACTTTGCAAACTTTATTGCTCACAAATTGTATGCATTATTTATTTAATTTGAAAGCGAAGAAACCCAAGCGCGATCATACGCCTCCCGTGCGAAATGAGGGCGAGAGAATGCAAAAATATAAATAAGTCCGCCATTCTCCTGTAAAGGTAATACCATATTGCTTGAGTGAAAGTGATTTTGTGTGTATTATACATGTTTGTATTATTGGTGTTATAAAGGTCTTGTGTTGGATCTAGAAAAGTCATTTGATTTTTTCTGATGAATTTTGTTTTTATGTATAATTAACTATTCCTATTAAGAACTGTGTGCAATAAAATCTAGGCACTGATATACGTCAGTTAACAAGTGACCGCAAGCGTATACATTAAGTTTAAATCCAAGGTTAGACGAACCGATGCCTTGTATATTTATTTTATTTTTTTATTTTATTTTATTAGGGATAACAAACAGCAGTGTACTAACAACTAAACAAAATGTAGTATCAATATTAGCAGTAGGTAGTATCAAATACACTAGTCACGACATTATCCACGTATTACAAAACAAAATAGCTAACTGTTAAAAAAAAAGGACAATCGAAAAGTTACTTAATAATAATACCAATTACAAATTATTTAAGTAAAAGTACAAAATACTTAATCGGATTTAAATGTCTATAAAGTAAAAATTATACCAATATTAAAAAGTGCGCCTTCAATGTGTCATCCGCTTAAAATGATCCATTTTAGACATGGCTGCAGGCTAAGTGACATTCCATGTGCCCTAAATGGTTTCCACACTTTCAGCAAGGCGTTTTTTTATGCATAATAGGCTTGCGTTTGCTCACCGTCTCACCAGATGTTGTGTGATGATGCGGTCGACGATGGAACACGCATGCTTAGAAGTAATCTATTCACTCGTGACTTGAAAACTCCCAGATTGTAAATGGGCAAAAACTAGGACTCCGGTAAGGAATTCCACTCTTTAGCGGTACGCCTGAGAAAAATAGCGCTTTGTGTTATGCCATTTGTCTGGTTGTCCGATGATGGAATGAGCTTGGAGGAATTAAGTGTAATTCCATCGCACACTCACCGAACCTAGTGCAATTTGCTTGTAAATTAAAACAGAGACAATATAGAAGGAACTGACCGAACTGAATTTTTTAGCTTACGCTAGCAGTTGGCGCTTGGAAACGATCTGCCCTAGCTTGTACGCACTCAGGTTGGTCATTGCAGACTTAACGTGTTAAAATGAGGTTTCAGAGACCCCAGCCTTGTGTTTGACTATGTTGACTAAAGATCAACACAATCTGTACAATTATGTCTCAATTGTAGGCGTGCTTTGTATTCAAATACCTAAGTTCATCAAAGGCTACAGCACAATTGACGTAAGAATTAACACAAAAATATTTGAGAGATAAATTAAATATACTACCCCAGTACCGCACTATTCTATTCATCCTACTTTAAAGTCTATTATAATACTTCTTCAATCATCAATCCTGCTTCCTACGGTAGTTCCCTACCCCGACGCAGTCTATATTAAGTGAAATTGCGTTGTTACCAACAATAATGGGTTAGTTAACCGCGCGATTGTTTTAATACAAACTCGAGTTGGTGTAATGAACGCTATTTGTCTCAGTCGCAGTAGTTCCGACGCCATCTTGAAACTTTTGGAGGGAAAGCCTTGATGAATGTCAATAGTGGTTTTGCTCGGTATTTTGTCGAAAAGCGTTTTCTTTTGGTTATGTATATTGTAGAACACAGTTTCTAGAGATATTTAGAGCTCTTTACAGATCCTTAGATTTTTCCTAATGGGAACCATATGATGATTCATCAAAAGCTGCCGTTTAAGCCCTGCCGAGCTAAAGATGTACTTAGTGTAGAATTGCTACAAAAACAAATAGGGCCCTGCTGCTAGGCAGGGACTGCGAAGCAATCTGCGAATATGAACATAATATTTGATTGTTATAGCATCGGAAAGGCAATCGTTCATCTCCCTCATCTAATCCAACAATTTCGTATAAAAATTAATCACACAAGTAAATCTTAATAGCAATAAAACAGTATTGCGAATTTTCAAGAGATTACAAAATTACGGCACTTTGTGGAATATTACCTACCTACTCTGAACAGATCGATTTAAAGTTAAGGTTAAATCGATGACGATGATGATAATAATCATGTATCGATGATGATGATGATGATCGATAATGATGATCGATAATGTCGTGTTGTTTTTCTAATTCACAGCACTTTTACTTCTGAACGATTTCTAAATTACAATATCAACTACTTACCAAATAATTATTAGCACTCACAATAGAAAATGGTACATATTGTCGTATGACGGCGTGAACCACTTTTATAATTCGATTAGAATTCGACGATTGAAGAGGTCCATCAACAGCTTTACCACAGCCTGTCATGGTCGTAGCGAATTTCAATTCATTCATTCATTTCATTAAAATCGTAGGTGCTGTCAGATGCACGAAGTACCTTTGTACTTCTGGGTTCTTCTTTGGGCTGTTGGCTTAAATTACTTTTTCCATTTAATATTGTAAACCAGAAAATTATTGCAGGTGAATGGATAGTAGAAAGAAAATGCTTGAGAGCTGGCATTTATCAGATTATTATGTTAGGCGAATTGAGCTCCAAAAGAGTTTACATAAGGACTTTAATTAGTATTATGAAGTTCTAGCGTTTAAATTCATTTGGACGTGTTGCATTAATATTTATTGCAAATTAGTATTGATTTTACATGATGATTTGCAAAATAAATTATCTTAATCTTATCTTTATGATGATCGGTATTTCTATAGTTGACATTGAAGCAGCTCCAACTAAGGCAAAGGTAACAGTAGAGACGACGCTAAGTGTTTGACCTAAACAAACAACTAAATTATAAATAATGGTTAACGTCAAAAATCAAAGCAAGTGGCATAAACCCATGGAAATCAATGATGCACATCATAAATATCACACTGAACAATAAACAATAAGTCCGTACTTGAATGAACAACCCTTGTGTTTCAAAACTCGAACAAAAAAAATAATACTCATAATAATACATCGCAATATGATGGGGGATGAGCACCAACTTAATACTGCAGTCACGGAAATAATAGACAATTGAATATAAACCGTATCGCTGGTCAGTAAAAATATATTTTCAGTTATTGGTGGGTACGGACATATTGGTACAGTATGGTATACATTTCTGAACATATGCATCCATTAAGCAGGTTTTGGATCGTTTGCAAATTAATGTAAACAATACTAGTTGGCCAGATTTTGGACTGAAAAGGAGATTCAATATTGTATGTTATGAATATCCAACGTAATAATTCTCCAGGGAGTATCCTAATTTCGTCCATCAACAGATGATGGTATAACCGATATTGTAAAGTACGGCTGGACCCAAAATCTTTGAAAAATCTTGTCCTAAATTGAGTCGGCTGGTCCCAGTAGTAAGTCAATCGATAGATTTGCTTACTGGATATAGGATTTTGACATTAAGTCAGAATCCTATCTCTGTGTTATTTACTATCGACTAATATCTATTCTATTTCCCTCGTCGCCTGACGCCTCTTGCTAGACAATGACAGTTCCACATCTTACTGTCAGCCCAGAAATAGTAGTTAACGTGACATATCACGTTAACTGAAAATAATGTAATGACGACGTAATGACGACTGTGAAATTTGTTCTTTAATTGACAAATAATTACTTTTTAATTTGATTTCAATTGAGTAAAAGGGTAATCGTGAAAATCTAAGAATACCTTGCATAATAAATTATGTTTTTTGTACGTAATGTGTTTTCCGTGTTTTTATCTGCGCTGTCACGCTAAGCGGTGGATCTCATTTGAGATGACGTGGCTGTATTGAATAAAGACATTTTGAGCCTTGGCCCAAAAAAGATACGTTGGATGCTTTTGTCTGTAATACTATTAATAGTATCGAACCTTTTAAATGAATTAAATGGTTTCAGTGTAGTATTTTTGGAGGTTGATGTTTCATACACATATTGATTTTCAATCGGTTTAAACAAATCCGCCGCTTATCCGCCTAAAGGCAAAAACAAAATGTCACACGTTAACACACAAAGTAATCAGATCAGGGGCACAAGTGAAATTGAATCGGCACCGACTTGACCCATTGCGATCCTACGTTTGGTTTTAAAACTATCTTTAGAACATTGCATGTAGAGTGTAAAATCCAATGACAAATTATTAATCAATTGGTCAAAGGAAACAGAACTTTTTGCGTTGGGAATATGGTGGTTATTTCTATGGATGAGGGGAGATAGGGTGACCGGTAGATCAATGCTTATTTGTCTCTAATAGCAAAAAAACAACAGATGTAGGCATTTCACGGGTATAATAATGTACTTAGTTGGATTTTTATGGTGCCTTTGATCTGGTGTGGTCTCAGTTGGGTTCTACCCGACTGGGCTGGTCCCCAGTGATTTTATTGTTTGGACAAAAATTTTATGGACAAGGAGATTCTCGATGTGTTTTTCGGATGTTTGGCGTATATGTGACAAGGCAGACAATGGTCTAAGTATATACATATTAGGTTTATTTACGTATATTAATTTTGTATGATTTAAATTCATTCTTAATATCCAGAATAAGTATTAGTATTAAGAAGTACTTATTAGTTTTTTTGTGTTGTAGGTAATGAATTCACAGCTCTATTTTTTAAATATTTACTTAGATTTTTTTTCAATATTATTTGGCAAAGGAATAATTCAACCGCGGGCAGGATTGGAACCTGCGTCTTCTGGTTAGGTACACCAGATGCTATGACCATACCGCGACTCCCACCCGCCATGTCGAATGTTGCCTTCAAATCCTGAATTTACGTCTTTATGGTGACGTCACACGACATGGCGTGGAATTTTTCCTTTGCTAAATAAGCAAAGGAAAAATTCGACCGCGGGCGGGATTCGAACCTATGTCTTCCGGTTAGGTACACCAGACGCTATGAACACTAAGCCACCGCGATCCCCACCAGCCATGTAGTGTTACGTCACCGTAAAGACGTAAATTTTAAAATCTTAGCATGGAAAATGCCATCTTTTTAAAATATCACTTTCTTGTATTCTTGGTACAACAACATACTAAAAATTATGGTCTATCATCTAATAAATGTCAAAAGAAAAATGGAGGAATCATTTCAATTGAAGATAAGTCGATCATACCAGTTGCCCCCTGACAGCTCCGAATCCTTTTATCAATCTGGCAACTTTATCAAAGATTGTGATTGGTTTAGGTGGATCATTTTGACATAAGAAGCTGTGAAGTAATAGTGTTTATGAAGATCACCAAGGGTCGAATTATCCTATTTTGTACTCGGAACTGAGATGTTGTTATAAAAGTTTTTTATTTGATTCAATTCATTGCTGTATAGACTTAGTAAGAATCATGTAATCATTAAAATTCTAAGATGTATCGTATATAAGTATTTTGTTCTAAGAAGTACTTATTAGTTTTTTTACTATTGACTTGATTCGTTGTCTTGCCGTGTGGAAAGCACAGGGTCTAAGATGGATCACGCAACTTACTTTGGTTCCCACATCATGAAAGAACATAGTAGAACTGTTTGATAATAGTCTTACACGTGAGTTCCGTGTGGTAGCTATCCAGGCGTGTCATTCCATCCGCTATGTTTCATAGCAAAATGTTTCTATAGAAATATCTATAGGTACTATTTACTCAAACAATCAAACTAAAGCACATTAAAAAAATTACAATAGAATCAACATAATTTATATCACTCAAAAGTACTCTAATAATCCTTATAAAGATTTCGATCAGATAAATTTAAGAGCATAAAATTAACGCGATCAAAAACAAATAATCGCAACCTCTCTACCCACCCCTCATCTAGTAACGAGATATAATATAACATAATCGATTATACACCCCAAAACTTGTTTCTAAGCTAACCCTACCAAATGTAGTTGTTACTTGAAAATTATATGGACTCCAATGCTTTAATAATAGAGTTAAATTTTGATTGGCTACTGTATTTGGCAAATTTGATGGGTGATGTGCGAATAGTTGTACGAATTGTATGGTCTCCATGGCCATTTGTTGGTTCCTTAGATTATAAAGTTGTGGATAAGGAATAAATGTTTAAGGTATAGTTTAAAAGTATTGTATTTGTAAATCATCTTTATGTTTCAGCATTTTTCTTCTCTATCTCAACTATTCTCACTCAAATTTTTTAAACTTATAATAAAGCTATTATAAAATTCTTGTTCTTGTGTGTTACCAGTGATGACATACGGCACGGAGACGTGGTCGCTCACTATGGGTCTCGTAAAGAAGCTCAAGGTCACTCGGAAAGCTATGGAGATAGCTATGCTTGGTATTTCTTTACGCGATCAAATCAGAAATGAGGAGATTCGCAAAAGTTTAAAGACTTAGCAAGCTTAAGTGGCATTGGGCGGGGCACATAGCTCGTAGAACTGATGGCCGCTGGAGCAAAAAGTTCACTAGTGGAGACCACGCACCGGAAAGCGCAGCGTGGAACGGCCTCCAACGAGATGGACGAACGACCTGGTAGAGGTCGCTGGAAGTCGCTGGATGCAGACGGCTTATAACCGGTCCTTGTTGAAGTCTTGTCGAAGGTGGCCTTAGTTCAGCAGTGGACTTCCTGTGGCTGATATGACGATGATGAAAGTTCATAAATAATCGCTGAAAAAGAAATTTTATCAAAAAGTGTAAAATAAAAAAAGCAATAGACGTTCAGGAGCATAGCGCCATACAGTCGGAACCCATTAATGGGATGATCTGGTCTAGAATTTTTAGTGGGGTCCCGACTGTTAAAGTTAGTATGTTTCGTTTACAGTCGAGGATTTTTAAATTTTATAATTTACTCTTTTATTGTTTAAGTAGATTCAATTCCCGTATTACCAATCCAAGTGGACCGCACAAAACGTCAGGGCGGTGCGCGCCTAATTTCATTGTTATTACACATACATTTGAAGGGGGTGAATTTTTTGCTAATCATCATATTCGTTGACACACATTGTGCGCAATTGCCGACGATTGCGTTCAATTGACGCCGAGTGAGTCTCGAACGTTCAAAGTTCAACATTGAATTATTTGTATGTTCAACAAAGATAATCATCATAAACAGAACATCTTTTAAACTGTATAATGACATTGATATATAATATTATATTTTGGTGTCTTTACAATGACATAAGCAGTGATAGCTTAGTGGTATAACCATTGGACTGCCAAGTCAAAGGTCTCGAGTTCAAATCCAAGGCACGAACCTCTGACTTTTCGAATTCATGTGCGTATTAATAATTAATTATCCCTCGCTTAAACGGTGAAGGAAAACATCGTGAGGAAACCTTAGAGATTTTTTCGTCGGTGTGTGAAGTGTGTGAAGTCTGCCTAATCCTTGTCATTCTGTGAGGAGACCATGCCCAGCAGTGGGACGGGAGTTGGGTTGAGAGTAACTTTAACTAGCAACGAATTACCTGACGTGCGTTGCGATGAACTTTGAACCCGAGATATGCACCTTTGAATATTCCATAGGATGTATGAATAGAGGAAAAAATTGTCATTATAACCACCCTGCTCTCCACCATACTGGCCCAATGTGGGTGGACTTCACACAACGAAATTTTCTTCAACGATGTTACCTTTACCGTTTAAGCGAGTGATAATTATTTATTAATACTGACATGATTACGAAACGTCGGAGCCTTGGACTTAACTCGAGACCTTTGACTTGGCATTTATGGTCAAGGCAGTGATATGGCCATGGCTGCCAAAGGTCTGCTTGACACTGCTTTTTCAAAGTTTAAACTATCACTATAAAAACGTATGATGAGAATGTTAAGAAGTATGATAACCAGACGGCTTGATTGGCGCCGTTTGTCAGTTGTACGGGCCATACAGAACAAATATTTGTATGGCCTAGGGCTTGTTGTTTTGAGTTTGGGTACAAGTGTCTTTGAGATTAATATTTTTAAACGCACCCACTAAACAGGAGATAATCCTAGTGTTTTTACAAGATACAGATCCTATATCTCCTTCAGAATAATTATTTTTCAATTGATCCACAAATAAACAAATATTTGTGGATAGGTGAAGAAATGTTTAGCAGAATCAATAGATTTGTCTATGTGTTTGTTAAGTTACGTAAGATATCCACACAGAAGACACTATTAGTGGCATACCGTAGCTACGTATCCTCCATACTAAAGCTTCATTTAGACGATGCGAGAAATATCGTCCCAGTACCGGTACATTGCGGGGCCGCACGGCTATGGCATCATAAGTGATCGATCATCGACGGCAATGTACCGCAGCTTACACGACATTTCTCGCACCGGATAAACGCGGCCTAAATTACGGGCTTATATTGTGGGGTAACTCAACCGATAAATGATATTTATTTCTATAAATAGATCTTTTAAACACACTTTTACAAGTCAATATTTAATTAATACTGGATGGCACCGGCATTTCTTACCTGACGATCTCTGAGAAGAAACGCCGAAAAATACCCAGAGAATTAACTTCCCTCAAATTGTGGTTAAAAAGAACTGTTTCTATGCAGTATCTAAATTCGATCAATAAATGTATAATGAGATTAAGTAAAATAATGATTAGTATATTCTACTGTTTGCTCATAATTATTTTCATTGAATACTTATAATTTAGACTGAAACTTGGCATAGATATACCATAATTTTTTCTGATACTACTTCTTTAAATGAAAGACTAATAAGTAATCACTAAATTTACTTATTATGATGACATGTGAAATTATATTTTATTAACCATAAATGTGTAATTCAAAATAATATTGTAGTATACATTTGCACGTCACACATTACGGTAATATATATAGGTACCTGACACAATAAAATACTTACTTGGTTTAACCTATATTTTGCAAATAAACATTTCCATTTCATTTACATAATTTCACAATATTCTATGAATTTTAGCATTCGAACCACCATTTTCAGTTATATAGGAATTAGGAATTTAATAGGAATAGGAATAGGAACAGGAATATAGGAATTTAAGCCTTTGATCAAACATTTCATAGATATTATTGGCAATTACAACCTCCATAATGACCGTAATTAGCAATTTGAAACTAAACGTTTCGTGTGACCAACGGCGATGCGCTTACAGTATTTAAACGGACGAGCGCACGATAGAGTTCTAGTGCATTAACCACTATGACCACCAATGACCCACAACTATTATAATTTTAGTGAGACCATTCTAGGAACCGTTATTGACATGATCAACTATATTTTGGAGCTTGGGAAATCTTCTTATGTCACCAACAGATCGGTGTTTATGGCATTCGCGCCTACTGACAAAGAATGGGAAACAAAAACATATAAAACCCTAAAATTACTAATGCAACTAAATGCAATAGTAAGTTTGTGGCTAATTACCTACTTAAACTTTACTGTCAAAATCCGACAAAACCGATAAAAATATTATGTAGATATTCTTTTCACCCTATGGACAGGGATACAATTTTTTCTAAGCTGATAAAACTGACATTGATACCGTGGTTGGCGTGTTGGCCGAGCAATTGATTTCTACACTAGGTATATAACTTTGATACCCACTCAACAATCCCTGATGTGTAGGTACCACCTATAGATTAATTGTTTCTAATCGGGATATTAGTCTATAGAAGCGTATAATATAAATAAATATATAGATAAATAGAGAAAGGAAGAAATAATCAATTTGACCAGTCTAGAGGACAAAATGTATGCAAGTAGAGATACAAAATTCGAAGTTAAACGCAAATTCGAAGGAAGGTGCAATTGCAGGACAACGACCCACTATTTTCCGTGCCGGGGTACTAATGTAAATGAAATATTCTCTAGCTAATAGTTAGTTACGCTGAGAATAGTACGTTCGACTACCACCCGATACAAGAACCCCCCTACTTTATAAATTAATGTAAGAACCACCATTTGACGGATACCCGTTGAATACCCATTATAGGAGTTTCACCCAGTTATTAAGGACGGCTTATGTTTGCCGCAGTATTGAGCACGATACCATAATGCCAAAAGGTAGCAAGTGGCATATTTTTTTTATACCGCTGGTGGCAAACAAGCGGTTACCGTAGCCTATAGACACTTGTCACACCAGGGGTGTCACTTGCACGTTACCACGTTGTCACGATCAGTTAGGTTGGCAGTATAATGGTCAAAATCCACCTACTGCCAACACAACATTTCCTCGCGGAACACTGGCTACTCATCGTAAGGAACGCAACAGCTCAAAGCAGTGTAATTTCACTTTAATTTTCTGCAAGGTAGAGGTACTTCCCCAGTCGGGCAGCTCCAATTTGAGTGGAATTCTCCCACTATGCCCTACCTCTCTTAAAATAACACTTAGACACAACAATTAGAACAACTATTTAGAGTATATTTATTTGTTATTCTGTCTCCAAGATATCGATATAATTAGTTGTTGACTTTGAAGGAAGCCGCAGGATACTTTAAAGCATCGTTGAAGAAGGTTACGTTGTAACAATTATCTGGAATTTCGGGCAAGGAAAACTTTTAACGAGTATTATTTCTTCTAAAGGAGTGATGAAATCGTTGGTTTCCAATTGGAATCCAAAGAGATATCCAAGCATTTCTGACTTCGCAATTACCTATGTACGTATTAATAATTAATTATCACTCGCTGAAACGGAAACATCGTAATGTAACCTGCATGCCTGAGAAAGATGGCGTGTGAAGTCTGCCAACCTCTCATTCTTTCAACGGATTTGATGTAACTGGATATTGAATATGCTGGAAGCTCACAACATAGTTGGAGAAAGGCTAGGAGGACCATGACACTATGCAATGTTGATTTTTTTGTTTGGTTGGTTGTCTAAGCTCTTTTTCGGGATGTCATTTCTAATCCGAATAGTGCTTTTACATCAACGTGAGTGAAGTCACGGGTAAAAGCTCGTCCTCACATAATATTGAAAATCAAAGCGAATTTTACTCACGTAAAGAGGATTTACTTAGTTCAACTTCTTTATAGGACAAGCTCAAGTAAGTGCATTGGCTTTGAGGTCCAAGAGATCGGACGAAGCGATACTGAGTCTCTACGGGATAAATATTAGACAAGAGAGTAGAGACATTCCCACGACAGAGGGAGCCTTAGTAGATGCAATTTCTATTATCTGACATTTTTTATAAATAATTTGTTTCATTTAAAGTATGAGAGTCGTGCAGCCATTGATGTTGCATATATTGATATGCATTATAATGACTTAAAATCACATTGTGCCCTTCAGTTGCCTAGCGGTCTGAGCTTGTCATGCTCACTAGAATGTCCTGCTGATGGTGGCGTTGTGTGTCGGGTCGTTTTATTCCCTACAACATGGTTGAGTCAAACGACGTCGATACACACGTCATACTCGTGAACGGGTGCCGTCTGTCGGGGCTGGTCAGCTCTTACTGTCAATGGCAATCTCTTTAATTATTATTTTTCCTTTTCTGTTTAGTAGACTGTATTAATTTAATACTACACATCAAACTGCATTGCTCTCATGTAAGTCTGACAATTATGTTTTTTAATTTATTAGATATTACTGAAATCGTTACTGTGATTATATATATATATTTTTTTCTTATTATTTAATACTTTAACGCACTAAAATGTAAATGTGAGTACTTTGTAGGCTAAATATACATACTTAGCTTTGAACAGTCTGGTGGCTTTGAGCTTTTTTTTATGTGACCTACGCAAATGTTCTTCTGATCTGGTATCGTCGTGCGACGGGTTGTTGAGCTCCCTAAATTATGGTTGAGCTACACAATGACTGATGCATGCGTGCCGTCAGTTGGGACTGGTCTATTCAAAGCCGCTATGGCTCTTTCTTCAAAAGGCCATTTCAGACTTTGCCCTGCATTGTAAGACACATATTTTGTTACTATACATTGTCTGGACTTTAAAAGAGACTATGATTCTCTGAGTTTGTTTCGGCGTTTCTTCTCAGAGGTCGTCAGCTAGGAAATGCCGGAGCCATCTAGCTTAAAAAAAATATGTAATATATTGACTTGTAAAAATGTCTTTAAAAGATCTATTTACAGAAATAAATATCATTATTATCATTATCATAGTTTGCGGTTCAGAGAAACTGTACAACTTACCACATAAGTAGTAACCTACGGGCGAGATAGTAGGTAGTAGTAGGTAAGCTAGTGTCTATGTAGGTAGTCGGTTGAAAAGCAAAAACTTGCTTTTCAATAGGTGTTACTGACGTCGCCATAAAGACGTAAATTCAGAATGTGAAGGCAAAATTCGACATGGCGGGTAGGAGTCGCGGTGGAGTGGTCGTAGCGTCTGGTGTAAAAAATACAAAAAGACAGTACTACAAGCTCAGCTCAGATTCGGCTTTTTCTAAAAATAAATATTATTATTATGTATTTGTAAAGTTATGCGTGACGGCTACGCTACAGTTCGATAACCAAGTCGAAAAAATGCTATTGGGATTTTCTATGAAACTCTTAGTAGTAGTTCGTATTTGGATTTATGTCCGGTGAATGGCAATAGGCTCGGTAATATTACGCACATAGGATCTAAACATACCAGAACACTGTGGGTGGACTACAGGACACAGCTTAACCGATAGGCGTGATAGTATATCATGTAATGTTTGTAAAAAATAAAAGTAATTATGGATTGCCAGCCACCTGGGTAGTGGTGTTCAAAGCTGCTATAAATAAATAACATGCTTAATGCTATATGCTTAATTTTTTAATCATGTGATTTTATGTGCTTTATTATAGCATGCTTAATTTATATGCCTACTTGTTAACGCTATACACGACGCCCGACGGACAGCTGGTTGACAGAGAGAGAGAGAGAGAGAGAGAGAGAGAGTGCTATGCGATATGAAGCAAAATAGCATTATAACATAAAGTGCGAACCGCGCACCTATAATAAGCACGCTACTTTATAATGCTTTATGCTATATTCACCAATTTCACCATGGGCAAGCACCGACTTTAAACTGGACTTGCCATCCCTTACCCTATAGTCACGGGCATAGAAGTTATCTTGTGACTTGCGCCACATATTCCTATAAAAGGCGCGACTGGCCTCGTGCACTTGTTATTTGTCACTGGCTTTTGTAGACGGCGCCATATTTCACATAAAACATACCCAGCCATATTAAAATTTAAATAACAACACTTGTATGCACCCGTAAGTGGATTAGATTAAAGTGCAATAAGCTTAAGATGCCCCGGTACACAGGTAGGTACTTGAGTTGCAACATTTTTATACTTTCATGTGTTGGTACATTCATTTGTGTGAGACCAAAGCCTTTTTTGAATCCAATTATGTTAACATCATTTTTATCTTTACGAAAACCAGACGATGTAGAATCTATATAAGCGAAGTTACTGATTTTATTAATAATCATTGATCAATCATCAATCTTTAGCTGACTAAACATTATTTAATTAGAAAGAACATAACCTCTTTTGAAATATTTCTAGTCTGCGAAAATAGTACTTAATTATTGTACTATTTTCGCATTTGACAGGGTATTCTTCGATTAGACTGAAATTATCTACATCTTACGGTATAGAATTAATTTACCTGATTAAAAAACCAGCTGTGATTAATCAATAATTCACTGCCTCATTGATCTACACTAGAGGTCTTGGGTTCGATTCCTAGGTCGAGCAGAGAGTTAATGGATTTTTCTATGAATTTCATTTTCAGTTTAATTTCAGTAGCAGAGTTTGAATTTGTGCCCGGTTAATGGCAATATGCTCGCTCCATAGGATTTAAACATACCGGCGAACTGTGGGTGTACATTAGTGCACCTCTGTCTAAGCCTTCGGGGAATACAGAAGTGAAGGTATTTCTTGGTTTATGTATGAAAAGTCAGCCTGGAGAGTAGGTATATGACAAGAAGAACGATGTACTTAAGAGCCATAATACAATTTTATAAACTTGGAAAAGCTTTGTTTATGTGGACAAACAAACACACAAGTTAATAAAATTCTCTCCCCAGCGAGTCTGGCGAGCTCTCCCACATCATTGCAATTTACAAGCAAAACTTTACCTCCTAATTTGTTGGAAAAAGGTACAAAGAATGCGTCAACAGTCTGCTTCAGCCAGTTCGGAATGGGATCATAAACTGGCATAATGGAGGGAACCGTCTAACGACCTTCAGAAAGAGTCTTAATCTTCTAAATAAAATATCAAGAAGAAATCACAGAGCAACGGGTGCGCGGCAGCGGGGCAAGTTTATAGCGCGGAGATTAGACACATATACAACCTACTTTTCAGTTGCTTTTGTTTTGGGTTGCCAAGTTTTAGGGTGTAAACATTACGGACCCTCTTGTGTCTTTTCAACTGCCTTAAAAAAAGAGATTCTCAGTTTCACCGGTATGAATGAATGTTTGTCCGCGATTATCTCGAGTTTGGGTTAACCGATTTTAATGCGGTTTTCAGAAAAGTATTTGTTATATTTTGGAGAAGGTTTTGGTATACAATAAATGGATACGACGCGTGGATCCGTTATTAAGCGATATATTAGTTCAACTCGACCGAATTTTTTACACACAATGCTTGAAGTCGGGTTTCTTTTCTTAAAAAGTTATATTTAACCATTTACCAAAATGACTTATTCCGTGGGCTCTTGTTTTATATTCCATTATATAGATTAACTATTTCGAGGTGAGGAAGTCTGGAGATCTCTTAGACCAAAACTGCACATCTAAAATGGTATTGAAATACCTTTGCTAAAAGATACACTGCACGTATTTCAGTTACATTTGTCAACGTATAATCACATTTGCTGGAGAGGCGTGCGTTTATAGACTAAGATAAAGATACTTATTATGTAGTGAAATATCAAATGACGACAGACGCACGATGCTAATGAATTAAATATTGAGTCTGTAAAATAACTGAACTGCCTAGAACTGCATGAGGCAGTTCATAGGGGAGTAGCATAGGGGTCATAAGCGTGACAACTACGCTAAAGGTCGGTTCGATTCCTAGGTCGAGCAAAGTATTATCGGTGTTTTCTATGAAATTATCAGTAGCAGCTAATGGGCGGAAATAGACTCGCCCCTATGATATGGTATAGCGGGCTGGTTTCCGAAAGTCCACGACAAAGCGCGTATTTTGCGTGCGGGTGGGAATATGAGGTTCATTTGAACCACCCTAACTCTTCGAGAAAAGCCACCAGGCGTTTAATGTTGCTGACAGTTTCTCGGAGAGTGCTCAGGTTACCGAGGTACTTTGTCCTGTATGTAGCGACCCCAGGACAGTGCAGAAGCATGTGGGCCGCTGTCTCGTCTTCCTCCAGGCGGCCACTGCAGAGGGGGCTGTCTGTGACTTCTATAACAGAGAGATGTTTATTAAAACCATGGCCGGTAAGAGCTGCGGTTACTATCCTCATCGAAGACTGATAGCTTAATATGGTACACAGATGGTTCAAAAACTGGATCTGGTACTGGAGCAAGAGTTTACTCAGAATCTTTCCAACTCTGGAACAGCTTAGGAGAACTCACTACGGTCTTTCAAGCAGAAATGTATGCCATTATCGCATGCGCAAATGAAAACATAAACAGGAATGTAGAAAATAAAAATATCTACATTCTAAGCGACAGCCAAGCGTCACTCAAGGCCCTGACGTCCTGCAAAGTCAATTCTAGACTGGTCCTAAATGCCATAAAAACTCTTAATGAGCTAGGCCGCAGGAACAGATTACGACTAGTTTGGGTCCCAGGACATGCAGGCATTAAAGGAAATGAGAAGGCCGATGAGTTAGCTAGAACCGGATCGGCAAATGCCATGATTGGACCAGAACGTATGGGACTACCAACATGCGCCATCAAGAAGGCCTTACAGGAATATGCCGATACAAAATACAAAGAAGAGTGGTGCAATAGCTTAGGGCTAGAGCACTCACGAAGATTTTTCGGCAGCAGCACCACACGCATCTCCAAATTCATACTTAACAATAGAAGGGACAAAGCCCGAGCTGTCATCGGAGCCCTCACAGGGCATTTTACTACAAATGACATGCTCCATAAAATGAAGCTGACCTTGAACAATGACTGTAGAGCTTGTGGTGAATTCAGGGAAACCATGCAGCACATCTTGTGTGACTGTGACGTCCTAGCGACGAAACGGATGAGTCATCTCGGCAACGGATACCCGAAGCCAGAGGATTACAGGTTCCTTTCTCTTAGTGGGCTAGCCACCTTCATGAACCACGTCTTCGAAGAGTAAGGAATGTACCATGCTGGGGACAACACAACAGATCACATTTGGTCGAAGTGCTGCTGGCCATGTCAGCCCCCACTGCTAAGATAAGATAAGATCCTCAGGTGTTGTTTTAACAGTCGTAGTAGCTGCTTAGTGATTCGGCCGACAATGGCAGAGAGAGATAAAGATAAATTTATTTGTAACATGAGTGGATTACAATACAGATATTCATGCAATGGTGTTAATACATTTTTTTTGAGCTACTCGTACATGTTATACCATAAAAGGCGTACAAATATTATTATAAGGATCAGTTTATAAATTTAATGTGCAGGTAATATTATAATGTTTTGTTTATAATAAAAAAATACTTAACCGAGAAGTTGAAGGGAAAAACTAAACAAAGTCAGAATCTATCATTTAGGAAGTCAGTTGTACTATAATAGCATTTCACAGATAGCATATTTTTTAACCTTTTCTTAAACAGAGTTGAATTTAATTGTTTGATGTCCTTTGGAATTTTATTGTATATTTTAGGACCCATATATACTCCTTGTCTTGCCTGCACTCGCCATGGTTCATCCAGTATGTGTTGTGCCTTTTGCTGGTGCTACATGGGACATAAACGGCGAACTTGTGAGTACTTTAAATCTTAGTGGCGTACTGTTTTGTCCATCGTCTTGTATAATTTTAATTTATCAAAATTAACACACCGCGGGCAAAGTGACTGTTGAAAGCGATCTGAACCTGTCACAATGTCGAATTTGTAGAGTTTTGTGAGTAGGGTATGTTTAGTTTAAATTGTAATAACTGAATGATAATTCATTTAGTAAATTAACAAACTTAAACTGAATAATCTACAAAATAAACTAAACTACGACTAGATTAGGATATTTAAAATGAAAAGTTAATTAAGGGCATCAGAATACTTCGCATCATTATCGCCTGGACGTACAACTAAAAGGCTGGCTACAGTGCCTCGTTGAATGGAAATGCTTATTCTTTTGCCGAATTATAATTTAGTATGATTTTTCAATATAATACAGTAAAACTCGTGTGACCGGGCTAGCTTGTTTCTAGCGGAAAGTATAAGCATTGCCATTCAACTTGGCAATGCTACCAGTCAGCATTGCCAGCTGGCTACGTTGCCGGACGACAGCGATGCCGAGGAATATTTTGACGTATCTTAAATTAACAGACAGAAACATGTTGCTGGGGAGTTAGTTGCGCCGTTTCTTCTTCCCAGAAAAACACTAGGAAGCGGTGAAGGGCGGGTGTTTGGGGGCTGTCTTAATATAAAAATGACGTTCAAACTAGTAGTCTATCTTGAATAGATTATTTTGACTTTAACCTTGACTTTGAAAATTGTTTTTTTATAGAGATTTGTATATATATATTGGTATTATTTTGATGTCTATTGTAAATAATGTATATATTTTCCATCGATTTTCAAATATGCCTACGTACAGTGGCCAGCACATCAAGCTACCACAATATGTCAATTTTTTTTTATTGATTTTCAACTTTAATCCAAAACAATAAGGTTCATATTCAACTGGGAAAATTTTACAGTTTTGGATAGCTTGACCGGCTGGCGTCTGTACATAAAACATAAGATAAAAAATGTGTTTTGAACACTTGAACATTTAATAATTATATAGGTTAAGAAACATTATGTGGTTTCTCGATTTCTGGTTCTTACAAAGTTATTATGGCCATAAAATCTGACTTAGCAGATTGCGGCAGCTATAGTAGATACAATAAATACTTACAGTAAATACAATCATCACAGTAGACATGAATGCGGTGTAAAAATAGGATATAAAATCTTGATAAAGGCCTAATTATCTATGGGAAATCGTTTGAGTCCATGTAGTTCTGTACTAGAACGGTTCATAATTGACACTTTGCATTAATAATATTTCACTAACTACCTACAATTCTTCACACGTATTTGTAAAATTATATGTTTTTGTTATCCAGGAAAGTATAAATCCGTCAATTATAGGTCTAATGAGTTTCGCTCAAAGGCCATTAGTTTTTATAACGTCAGTATTGTTCAAATTTAAAAGTATAATTTTCATCAAAAATGCTTCAATTTTTTGCGACTAACAAGAATTTATCAATTGTATTTAATATGCAAGAGATACGAAAGAGCTTACTTCGCCCTAATAGCAAGTTTACAAACTTCTTCGGTATTCAGTTAGCCAGCTTTCTAGTCATGACTTCGCCTTTCAGGACATCCCCAGGGACTATGAAATATTCTTTTTTTCAACCACAAAGACATAATTAAACCCCAAGGATAACAATTCGGTGGCTCGTACAGTATTCTCTTTTGCGAGCGGAATTTGAATTTTAATGCGCGCGAGTTTCGAACCCACGCCGTATGATCGTGCAGGAAAAATGACTACTAGTTTATACTTAACTTTCATTGGATTGTTTTCTAGTAATTTTTGTATTAATAATGGAGTGCTGCATTTTCTAGCGGTTATTCTTCGCGATTTGAAAATTTTCTTTCCATAAATGCCCAAGGATATTAAATTATCGTTCGACTAATGACTTAATAAGGTAGGAAACCTTAAGTCTTCATGTAAAATAAGGCTTCCGGCTACATTTTCCTGCAAATTATTTCTTTTGTACCGATGATGACGGTATTTGTTAATAAATTATAACGTAATAACCTAATATAGGGATACTCCTTGGGAATCCCTATGATTTATACAAAACTAGGACTTTTTTTTTATAAGAAAGCTCGCCAAAACAATTAGGTAACGCTTAGTTCTTCAAAAGATAAAGCGATACCATTTTGCATAAACATCTCAATTTGAAATTATATATTATTTATATAATGTGTAATATTATAATACACATAATCAGTTAAAATCGCATACATTATCGCAAAAACATGATACCATAATTTAAGCACACCCTTGAGCGTGACAATGTTGCAAGTAGAAATTATGGTGAGTGAGACATTACGCGTTGTAACAGCAATTTCCGTAGAAATTATTGCTTTGTAAAACACCTTTAATAGAAATATAAGACGGTTAAATTTTGCCATTTTATCAAACAGTTTAACGCCGCAATATGTTTTAATGTGCCCAAACCATCAAGGCTATTAACGAAAATTTGTTCAACGACAAAATGTATGCAGTCTCAAGCACTCAACTGCCCCCGAAAATTACAACAATAAAGAAATAACAGATAAGTGCTCTTACATTAAAGTTCGAGTATCAAGCACCAGTATAAGTTGACCAAGAATGGTCCAAAAAGTTCCCCTTTCACACCCATATTTTTATTGCAAAAGAAATGAGGGGGAAGTCTAAGGAAACTGGTTGGATGGAGTAGGGTAAAAGCCCCAAATTTGGGCGCGTGGCTTACGCGTGCCTCAGAGTTTCCCCCTCCACTGCCGAAGTTTACATCACAATTAATGTCACCTCACTAATTGGTGATAGCGGTTTGACAGTTAGGCACAACACTAGACCCGTGGTAAAGTTTGTTGCGTCCCACTTAACTTAAATCAAATAATTTTGGATATTACTTTCAACTATCGAACTAAACGTATGATTACTCTACTACTACTCTAGTATTGTAAGATTGAGGGATTTAAAGAAGATGAAGGTAGTCTAGTCATAAAAATATTATAAATCAACATCTTTTGTAAAAAGGGGTAAGTGATTCAACAAGGTTAAATTGAATTATTTATGTAATACAAGGGAAGAACTTTTCCAAATCGTCTGTAATGTAGTAATCCGTCTATATATATAATTTTCTTTATCACGGCTAATATTGCTCATGACGATCAAAAAGATGTTTAAAAAGTTAGTTATTATTTAAAATTTAAGTGGTGTGTATATTCGGCTTGATTTGTGAGTAATACGGGTCACTGCTGCTCATTATAAGTGTCTACAAAGTTGTACCTGAATCTCCGCTTGATTTTTCTTCATCGAACCAATGGTACGACATTTTTAAATGTCCCAAAATGTAATCTATTTTCATCAAGCATATTCATTAAGATTTACTTTACCCCAATAACAATAATCAGTTAACAAGTCTTTATCTTCTGTTGTTTTTTGTCATCCTATAAACGATTAAATAACTCTTTCATTGAAAACAACTTCAAACGTAATCCTTCACATCACATCGAAGGGTGAAAAATACTAAAACTGGAACGTAGGGTTAAATAAAAAGGCCATATAGAAAACCGATATCGTACGTCCGTTCAAAATGCATAATCTAATCTATTTGCTATTGGATCGACGCGTGGCACATGACGCTCGATCTCAAGGGACACCGCTGACACTTTCGCGCTTTATTTTATGTGTATGTGAGGAACGAAGTTCGGTGTTTTCACCTCTCGTGAATTTTTCTATAGAATTATCTCTGTTTACATAGTTTTGTGCAGTCTTTTGTAGGTAAATATCAAATTCATATTATACTGTAAGTATAGAGAAATAGGAAAATAATGTTTATTTGTTTTGATGTATAAGCCAAACAAATAATCTAAAAAGTAGTTTTAATGAAACTGATGGGAGAGGAGAGGAATCTATCCTGCAGTGGATTTCATGTCAATGTGATATTGCCCAATAGTAGGCAGATTTAAGTTAGTCATAATAATCAACCTATTTAGTGATCCAGTACTGGGCGTGGGTCATCTCTCTGCATAATGAGAGACCTAGGCTTAGGTACAGTCCAGCAAGTTAGGCTAGGGCAAGTATAACACGCCGTTCCTTACGATATTTTCCTTTACCATTTACGTAATATTTCGACGTCAATGACTAAACTTCATCCTTATTTCCTTAGAACGCTAGTAGTCTTATCCCATGACTAGCCTCAGAACACATCGTCGCCCTAATACGGTGGAAAAAACATAAATTACGCGTGAAATTGGCGTATAATCCCATGAACGCAAGTCTGTGTCCCGCCCGTGTAGTAAAAGATCCCTACCCTAAACTTACTTACTTGGTCACGTGACCAGCAATCAGACAAATAGAGACATGCTCGTTTGAACTTAAAAAATAATAATCAAATGTGAATTTGGACACCCCTAGCAGTTAGGAGTGTGTCGAATTATAATTATTTAGTTTGTGTTCATGCTCTTTTGAGTGAGGGTGAGAAACTTAAGCGTTATTGATGCTTCTGGTGTTCGATTTGATGGTGACCTCTTTATTGTTATCTGAGTACTATTTATAGTACTACTAAGAGTGCAATGACAAACAAGCATACGGCCTGAGGGTAAGCGGAGACCACGGTAAACAACACCGTGGTCATGTTAACGTTGGCATAGTACTGTTTAGTGGCAGAAGATTTCTCAATATGGTAAGTGGTAGGTATTCAATGTTGGAAACACTATAAAAGTAGTCACCCGGTTGCTGACAGTTTTTACCTGCACTAATTTTGACACTTAATTTTTCAACACTCCAAAAGAACAATCTTTTTCTTGCTTGTTATACACATTTGTTTCTTGTCCGATATGAGGCCTACTACTACATTACGAGAACTTTCTTTTACCGAAAAATAGTAATCCTTTAACTACTGTAGTGTAACCTACACATCATATTTTAAAGTAGTTTCATAAAATAAAAATATCAATGAAAAAAAAACGGTTTTTATTTTAGTTTTCTTTAATCGAAATTCAACCGAACAGCAAATTGTAACCGGAAAGTTGCCCCTAAAAAATTAATACAATCATTTAAAACAATTTTGTACCACAATTGCGGTGTCGCCATGTCGTTACGGCCACGTGCCGGCTCTGAATCGTATCCGGGATCGTTCCGGTTTGTGAGTCTAACGGCTGACATTAGATAGAAGTGTTCCATTTATTGTTACCCCTCGATGTATTTAGAATAGAAGGAAAGTAAAAAAAAAACTAGTGTAAAGGTAAATAAGAAAGGGCAATGGCAATTTCTTTAGGAGAAATATAGCTATATTGCGTTCAAATAGATTTTATTATTGCTAAAAGGCTTATGTTTAACTTATCACCAGATAATAACACAGTTAATTTGGAAAATGTTGACTGTTGTAACGTCACCTCGGTGCCATCGTTGCCTAAAGCGTCCAAGGATTCAGATTTCGTCCAGGATACTAAACTACTACTAACTATATTATGATTATATAAACCTATGATTCTCTGCGTTTGTTTCGGCGTTTCTTCTCAGGAGGTGTTCAGTAAAGAAATGCCGATTATGTTGTTTAAATAAAATATAAAACATTGACTTGTAAAAGTATCTATAAGATCTTTGTGCAGTAATACCTGAATATCCTTTATTGAAGAATGCAGGTTTATATCTGCCCGTGGGTGACTTTTTCACACACGTATGAAATTAAAAAAAAAATACATGAGTTAATAAAAAAGAAATGATAAAATGTCAACGTATGAATCAATTAAAAATGTCACGTCAGTGAACAGTGTTATTTATTCTTCTTGGTTATTCTCTATAATGGGCTGTAGAAAAACGTAGATAAAACCAGCGAGCTATATAATTGGGATTAGCGCTTGCTTTAGTACGGAGTTAATTATGATTTTAATTGGGCTACGCGAATAACATATCTGTATGAGCGCGCGCGGCTCCCTGTACTGTTAGCAAAAAAGATGTTGTTTAATAAATAAATAATAAATATTTATTTATTTATTTCATTTGGGAAAACAAACAGTAGTACATTATGCATATACATAGGCGTGTTACAATTCAAAGTTAACAAATATACTACCCACTACATTTTCCACAGATTATTAATAACAAAATAACAAAAACGTTTGCAAGCAAACGTAACTGTTACGGTAAAATAAAATAGTAAAAAAAAAGAAAAGAAAATACAAAATAATAAATTTAAAATAAAGTTAATAATAATAAATTGTGCTGCCAATAATAGTAAAATAATCTTAGGGTGTCAACTGCTTATCCTTCAGACTAGTGATTATGTTTTGCATAAATGTATGTTTATTTAATAATAATATGTCGATGTCACTAAATTGTTTATTATATGTGTCTACTAAACGGTGCAACGGGGAACGCACGCCGGAATTAGTTTTACAGAGGCTTGTAGCAAACAGTCGCCTAGTGCGCACTTCCCGACCATGTACTGTTCGAGGAACCAGGTAACATAAACTATTTACCAAATCAGGGCAATCAAATGTATAAATAAATATTCTTGGACAATTTTACACAACATCATCTAGTCCCAAACTAAGCAGAGGTAGGTACTATGAGTACTATGAGGTCCGTAACGTAACTTCGAGAGTTTCACAATCCCCATTGAAACAAGCTTTAATTTTTTATTAATACTTTTTCCGACTACTCGCTGAGCACCCGTGTTATCCGTGACGCCGATCGTTTTTTCTCAAACCAATGGGAATTTTCCAATATTGCGTGTTAGTGTACATCTGCGCTATGTAAGGTACTCTTATGCAAAATTTCATCGAATCCACCAGTTTTAATCGTGTGAGTTTAATTTAGTAGTAATCTAATATGGTCTAAAATCTAATATGGTCGAGCTACACAATGACTGATGCATGCGTGCCGTCGGATGGAATTAGTCTACTCAAAGCCGCTGTGGCTCTTTCTTCAAAAGGCCATTTCAGACATTACCCTACATTGTGAAACTCACATATTATATGATATTATTATGTCTGGACTTTAAAAGAGACCACGATTCTCTGAGTTTGTTTCGGTGTTTCTTCTCAGAGGTCGTCAGTTAGGAAATGCCGGCGCCTTCTAGCATAAAATCAAAGCATTGACTTGTAAAAGTGTCTTTAAAAGATCTATTTACAGAAAATAAATATCATTTCATTTCAATATCATTTCATTTCATATCAGTATAAAATATGCTTATCCAAGAATGTTAACATAGTGATACACTTCACTCAAAGGCTTCTATTATTATGAAAAATCGAAAATTAAAAAAGAGTCGTCATTATCCTGTTTTTTCCCTCCTAGTATTTTCTTATTTTCCCAACTTGTCGGGGTCAGCTTCTAGACAGATACGGCTGAATATCAGTATTTTAAGCGAAGCAACTGCATCCAGACCTCCACAATAAAATTTCTTGGCATTACTGATATTCGAAAGAGACTTGTTGTCAGGCCTTTGGGCTTCTGACTACCACCCAAATAACAAAAAGCGTTTTATGAAAAATTTTAATTCGATGGTTAGCCAGTCCATGCTGCGTTGGTTACACAGTAGACTGTTTTGGCAAATAAAATTGATAACATCGATACCTGTGCTGGTGTTATCTAAAATACCTACAAAGAAAACAATGCCTACGCAAAATCTGCGGACGCTACCTTTTGCGTTTGTCGGAAGGGCTCGGTCGCTTCCGGCGGGAGTGGGGGCGCCGCCACATCCGGCGGATGTTGCAATCCGCCCCCGCCCTTCTGTCTTGCTCGTCTCGTTCAAACCTTTCCTGTTTTAACTTTTTTGTTATGTAATACTTAATGATATTGTGTTGTAAATAAGGTGAAAACACTTTAAGCTGAAATTAAAAAGCCTTTTCAGTTCTTCCTTTTGCTTTTAAAGAATATTTAGAGTACAACGCCTAAAATATGTAATATTTTCGTTGAAGAAATAATATTCTAAACTTTGAATATCTTGTAAATCGATATCTTCTAACAAAGATTTTGTCAAATACCGACTTTTTTGTTGTAGATGAGTTTGGCACATAGTGCTATACACAGGTATAGCACTATGTGGCAAAATTTTATGAAAACACCTTATATAATAACTAGCAGTGCATTGATCTCGTTTATGCCAACGCGTGGAAATTCTAATAATGCTTTTCTTAGCGGATGTTTACAGGCCAACTTGATACTTGATTCGCGATTTCAGGGTTGGTCCCTTAGTAAAAGTTGTTCCTAGGCTCATTAATTTGTTTGCGGTAATTTTAAAAATAAGGAGCTATAATAATTAAGAAATAAGGAGGACGAGATACAGAGCCTTCGGAATCGATTCGAATCGAGGTATTTATTTTGTGACGTATCCCTTGGCAATGAAATGATACCTTTAATAATTACATAGGTCCCCTATTTTTACTTGATCATTGTACCTCGTTAATGTGAAGCACAATGCATAAAATGTGGTATACATTTTTCATCGATACCGCCAAATTGCATATAAACACATTTGTGAAGGTATTAAAAATATGCTGTTAGGTACGCCTAATAGTCTTTATTGAGGTCATAAGGAGTTCCTGAGGTCATAACCTCATTACATTAAATTATCATTATATTATATCATTATGACAGTATTACATAACAAAAAAGTGGATGTGTTGAGCAAACATAGGTAGTTACCTATGTTTGCTCAACACATCCATCGTTGCATTCATTAACTTAAAAAAAATAAAGTTTTAAGAAAACCAGCAATGTATTTTACGGTATCGCTTATTTTTCGAAATAAAATAAAATTAACACTCAAAATAAATTATGCACTCAAAATAAATTTTAGCATATGCTAAACATATAAACCCGCACCGACGTGGGTTCTAATAAATATTCATTCAAATAATATTAAAGAGAGAGACTATTCAGACGTGGCATGGTGGATGCAGTTTGGTTTGAAGTTTGAAGAAATTAAAGTATGTATAGGTATATCTAAGTCAGCTTTGAGCAAATTCTATCGAATTTTGAGGTACTAGTGTGATCAACTTATCGTCTTAGCTCTTTTCGATTCAATCGATGACCAAAGGAAAATACTATATTTTTTCCATTTGAAAAATGTAAACAATCATAGAGTACGATGAAAGAAATATATGCATACCTCATGAACATATTGAACACATTGTATAGTAAGATTTTTTTATAATGATTTAATGTTTTTTAATATTGTCATATTAAAATAACATAGCATCTTCAATATTAAAATATCCTCATTAATTTAGGTTTCATTGAAATCTGTCGAGGGGTGTCTTATTTTTCTATTTTGAAAACGTTCCCCTCTATGACACATACTATCTTGAAATTTTATATTAGGTAGTAATACAAAAAAATAAGTTATAGTAATACAAAGATATTGTTTTGCCCATATTAAGGACACCCTAGTTGATACAATTATAGGAAACGGAATACTTTAAATTTTTACTTGTGTATCGATGCTAATACACTATAGGGGTGTATTGACGTCACTCGGGGACTACACTTGAAAAGACTGAATACATATTCAAATAGCGATTAGGTTTTGAACTTTTAAATTTAATTTACTTCTACGCGTCACGTACGGATACTATATTAAGATAACACTTATATCGCTTAGTATCTTCAGATACTGTAAAATTTAAATAAACATAAATGTTATATTCGCTGTGACGATCCAATACATTGTATGGCGAGCGATATTTCATCATAATAATATGATAAAATAGCATAGCATCTTCACCGTATGAAATGCGTTTAAGTTTGTATCAGACCTTCGCAGAGTTCACAGCCAAATTCGAAACTACTAGGTATTTATTTATATATTGTAAAAAAAAACTATTTAGAATTAGGTACAGACGCCAGCAGGTCAAGCTATCCAAAACTGTCAAATTTTCCCAATTGAATATGAACCTTAATGCATTGTGTTAAAGTTGAAAATCAATCAAACAAATTTTACAGATTGTCGTAGCTTGATGTGCTGGTCTCTGTACTTTCGAGACAAATTTTCGGGACTATAATTATACTGGTACAAATTAATTGTATAATGTGAGAAAATTGTGTTTGCTTTATTTCAAAGTTCAGTTTCTTCTTTTCAGAGCATTCAAATAAAAGCTTATTTTTAGAATATTTTTTAAACTATTAATCTATTTATTATTTCTTTAGTTTAGAGTTTTAAGTCACTGAGTCTATTATTTTCTCCCCATCTCCCACCTTTCATTTAATACACATATTAAGGAGGCCATCTTCTCACGACGGCCAAATTGAAAGTATTGAAAGTAATTGAAAATATTGTTATAATATTGAGTAACAATTTGTAAAAGGCAATACTATATTTAATTATCGACTGATATAATAAATATCTAATGATTTATGGATACCAATCCGTAAAACATTCGATATTTATTAGGTATCATTAATCTAGAAACCTCTGTTATTAATTAGTGTCAATTGCCCCGTAATTTCACTGCCTATATTCCTTGAAACCGAAATACAATAATATTGGCACAATGTTGCCTAACAGCAGAATATTTTGGCAATGCGGTTGGCAATTAATTAGTACCTAATAATTCAAGAATTCACACCTCTAACTTTTCGCAATATTGTGCGTATTAAAATAATTATCACCATACTCTGCGCTGTAGCATAGTGCGGGTGACAGTTGCCTGTATGACGTATTGTATGTATTATGTTTAATTTACTACAGTTATTAATGATTTAATATATTACGAATGTGGTACAGCTGAAATACTAAGTCATAATTTGTAAATCACGGCAACTTTCAAGAGTGAAACGAAATAATACTGAACTGTCACCCGCACCATGCTCCAGCGCAAAGTGTGTAGAGAATAATTCCTCAGAATCCTGCTGATTCTCGATGGCGTGTGCAGTATGTCAACCCACACAACGGCCCGCGTGGTGGACTATAGCCTAAGCCTTCTCATTACAGTAGAAACAACCCATCTACTGATCATAATATTATCATCAACAACAATTATGATAATATTATGATTATTACAAACATAATCATATTATTATTACACACAAATAATCATAATATTACATACCAATAATCATTAAATATCATCAATTTTATTGTTGCATCAACAACATTAATGTTATGATTATTTGTGGGTGTAAATTACGTATATCTCTACCTAATCCTTTTGGGAATACAGGCATTATGGTATGTTGTCGTTAGAATAATGGTATTTCTTGTTTTTGACTCCGGTAACAAAAACAATGTCTGAAGATGGTCTGTATTTAATCATCAGACATTGACTATGGTTTGGTTGAAGATATAACCTATTTCTATTCTTGTAATTGTAAGTTAGTAAATATCCTGAAAAAGATTCGTTAAATAACAAAGAAAATAGCTGGTCAGAAAATCCGAAAATTGGTAAAAGTCGATAATGAAGAAAGCAGTTAATTATCGTACTAATTCGCGATAGAATAGTTAATGGACAGCTAAGTATGGTACAGAATGCCGACCATCCGTACTTCCGTGCCTATCTGTGGTACTCTAAAAAGGGTAGGTGGCTGATAAGTGGTACAGTTTATAAGAGTCAGCTGTTCTGGAATAAATATTGATAAATTAGTTACAATTATGCGTTCCCGCGATAATCTTGATGTTCCCAATTCCCTGGGACTATTCCAAATTCCATCTTAAAGCGCAACTTAGATAAAGTCAAAATCAATAGGAACTTAGTCTAATTACATAGGTGAAGTAATAAAAAATTAAATCTATTTCGTGATGTTGTTCGGTATCAGAAATTATATCACAAAATATAAACAGTGTATATTTTAATAGGAAAGAATGATGCGCACGGTACGGCGACACGGGCTGTGATGGTTTCTTGGACGCCTCCACAGTGCTTCGTTTACTTCAATAAGCGAGTTGCCAGTGGCTTAAGTGGAAGTAACATAATTAGATACTTAATTATTTGTGCGTCAAGAAAATCATTGTTTAGATTAGGAAAACATTAACATCTTTAATGTATCAATGATAGTGATTATACAGGGTGTTACAAAACTACCCGTAAAACCGAAAGGAGGTTAAATGGGGCCTTATAACGAATTCATTCACAATAATTAAGAACCGTAGTAACGCTGTATAACATACCCCAAAAAAAAAAGGTAATCAACAACATTTATGAATGAAAAATAGATTTTCGATTTCGAATAGATTTTCATTCATAAATAATAATAATAATATTTTGGGACATTTTACACAACACCATCTAGTCCCAAACTAAGCAGAGCTTGTACTATGGGTACCAGACAATGGATAAAATACTTATATACTTTTTTTTTCTAAATACATACTTAAAATACATAAGTCTACACATTCATACATAAATGTATGAATGTGTAGACAATTATTAGGTAAAATAGGTACGTAGGCCTTTCTGTTAAATAATCTGGTTCCCTGACATGACAGCTGACAAAATATTTGGCTTTGATAATTAATTATATATATATTTTTTTTTATATTTTTTACGGGGTATTTTGTAACACGTTGTATACCAGCTAGGGTATAGTATTAGGTATTTACAGAAAAAATACTGACGCTCATTTGACTGAATACAACCACTAAACTCCATATTCACATCGTCGTTGCATTATTGGATAGCTTGATAAGTTGTTGCTACCATAATAATATATATACTTTTCCCATTATTCCCTTCACATTATTGACATTTGAACATAATCATATTATTAAAGTACTAGGGTTGCTGGTGTCAGTAGGATGTGGTTGCTGCTTTCCTTCAGGGATGCTTGTTAGTTATCTTACCATAAAAAAGTAATTCCGTCCTGCTATCGCTTCACCCTTGGCTCACAACCCACGAATCCCCGAAGGAGTCGCGGCGGCGATAAAAGCCTCATGCATTATACAGGCTCGTCCGAAATCGAAAAATTAAAACTCCCGCCATCTGCCGGGTGAAAGGGTAATTACTGGGGCGCTTGATGCAGCACTAATTACTGGGGCGCTTGATACAGCGCTAATTTTGAGCATTGTGATAAAAGGGAGGAAAGTAAATGACATGATGTTGTAGCTGTTTTTGAATTTGTTGACGATTTTAATAAAAAAGGGTGTGTAGTATTTGGGATTAACTAGGTGGGTACATTTGATGATCTTTGGTAAGTAGAAGTCTTCTTGAATAATATTATTAATGTTGATCCTTAACCCGAAGATCAACAATAATAATATTGTTATGTAAAAACTGTAACTCTGTGGGCAAAGGATAATTTAATTTTATATACAATTATGGTTACATTGTTAATTATGTTTAATTAGTTTTGGGGTGAATTTTTGTGTTAATTATAAAGTCAACTGAAATAGAAATCATCAAAAATATCGATACCATTTCGACAAGCAGCACATCACTAGTTTTTCGATATATTTATATGGTGGATATTTGAGAACACGAATGTTCAACACTAGTTTATATTGATCGCTGTCAGATGTCATAATCTATATATATATTTATATATACAGTCGTGGTCAACTAATTAGGGACATTCAAGATAGTGAAGGGCTATAACCGGTTATGTACATATATAATAAAACCCTATTGATTTCTCAGCACCTATTATTTGCATAATGTGATCCGATTATTATGCTATAAATGGCTGTAAATAAAAGATTAAATAAATAGAAAAAGTATTTAATATCAAAGATTAAACATGTATTAAATATTAAGGTACAATTCTGTAGTGGACATAAATGTCCACTACAGAATTGTTGTATTTGTATAAGTTATTAAGTTTTCCTTAATTAAAATTAAGGACAGTAAAGTATAATGAAAAATACAGTTAAACAAAACTTATAATCTGCAGTGTTATAATATCTTTAACAGCTCCATTTTATTACGTGTAAAATCAGTACCCAGTAGCAAAACCTTTGTTAGTAATTACCGCTTGACACCGATGTGGCATAGACATTATCAGTTTCTGACATGTTTCGACAGGAATGTTTGCCCATGCCTCACAAAAAGCTTCATGAAGTTCATCCAAATTTGTATTACGATAAGTGGCAACTTTTTTCTTGATTTCGTGCCAAAGGTGCTCAATTGGGTTGAGGTCCGGGCTATTTGCTGGCCAATCTAGCACCGATACAGACTGACTGTAAGAAACGACTTGACTGAATGGGCGGTATGTTTTGGGTCGTTATCCTGCTGAAACGTCCATATAATAGGGAGATGCTCCTCAGCATAGGGAAGCATAATTTCTTCCAATATTGCCTTGTATTGATGTTGGTCTAAGTTACCCTGAACTTTCCTCACAGGTTCCACTCCACGTCCAGAAAATGAACCCCACATTTTAATGTTTCCACCGCCATGTTTCACCTGCTTTTTGTGAATCTTGGATTCATTTCCGTTTTTACAGGACACCGTACAAGTTGCCTTCCATCTGAAGAAATCAAATTAACCTTGGTCTCGTCAGAGAAAAGTACATGTTGCCATTGGGCGTAGGTCCAATGTCCATATTTACGTGCAAACGCCAAACGAGCATTTCTATGTTCTTTCTTCAACAACGGTACTTTGCGAGCCACTCTTCCGAACAACCCTGCTTCTACCAAACGTCGTCAAACGGTTCTCGCAGATACACCGGCTCTTTCGTTAGCCCCAAACACTTCGTGTTTAATTAAAATAGAGCCTAGAAACGGATCTTTCTTAGCTAACCCGGTTATCATTCTATCTTCTTGCGGAGTCGTTTTTCTCGATTTTTTTGTTCTTTACACATTTAAAGCTGTGTTATAGCGCTTGAAATGTTGCACTGCATTGCATACCATAGTTTTTGAACAATTTAAATGTTGTGCTATCCTTCGGTTATGACCAACCACGCTCGACAAACTTCATGATAATTTTTCGTAGTGTTGGATCGCAACTTTTATTTTTGCCCATTTTTCTTCAAAATAATTCTCAAAACTTAAAATAAAAAATCTGGATTGCCGCCAAAACGACCACGAAAAAATAAGAAAATAAACAAAAAAGTATTAAAATTCCAATTAAGAAATTAGAACGCAATACCTCAGTGTCCCTAATTAAATGGCCAGCCAGCATTCTTTGAACAAATAGCACTATGATAATCTATCAGCTATACTGTAAAGAGGTTTAATGTTTAAGAAGTTGTTATTGTTTGTGTAATCGCGCACATAAATGACTAATTATAATTAGTCATTTATGTGCGCGATTACACAAACAATAACAATTTACATGTAAAAGATATGCAATATTGTTAAGACTCGTTGGAAAATAAAAAAATAATTCACAATTTGGCTTAACTAGAGATTGTCCCTAATTAGTTGACCACGACTGTATATATTTATAATATTTATATATTTGGATTTTTCATAAATTTCTCTACAGATTCGTAAGTCAATATTCTAAACTTTTTTATATACATGTTGCTAAAATGGCTGGATAATAAGAAGGAAGTAAAAATTATGATAAATTTGTGTAAAATAGTGGTGTAGATAAAGTATTTTGGGTTTGAGTCCCAAATTTTTCCATACGCTATTTACACAAGTTGAAAGCTAAGGTATATTTTTAAAATTAAAAACAAACCGAAACACTAACAAAGTATTCAAAAACAAAGTATTTATTGGTAAATTATTTACCCAGGCATCCTTTTTATTACAGATATTTTCCTTGGAGTCCCCTATCTGTACAGAATCACTCCATCACTAATGTGTGGCCCAACGTTTATTAGTAAAGTATGTATCTGTATAGCCTTGTGAAGTTTTTCCAGGTTTCTCATTTTTACCAAGTAAGATTATTTGAAAACTTGTTACCTACATTAAATTATGATAATATTGTCAATTTAATGTCAACGTTAAAGATTACCAAACCGTTGAATGAATATTTCATTCTGAAATCACATTATCTTTGATAAAATTGGATAACAATTTTAACTTTATTCAAGTCGTTTTTTCATTGACAATGCCAATCATTGGATTATGTTAAGTCTTATAAATTAATGACAACAACATTTATATTTGAATTTGACTTCTATGATTATGTACTACTTTATATTTTTGACCAAGAATTCGAATTTCGAATAATTGATTGAACTGACAGAAGCATAAAAAAACCGTTATATCAGTAGCACAGTAGATGAACTATTGATGGCAAGGATTTACTCAATAAATATATTTATTTATATACGCTTTATTGCACACCAGAACACAATTACAAAAATAAAAAGCCACATAAAGAGTTGTACAATGGGCGGTCTTACGGCACAAGGCGATCTCTTCCAGACGGATTTGGATGGACTGAAGGAAAGGAAACACATTGGGTAGTTTAGACGTACTAAAATTGAAAATTAATTATTATTTTATATAGTATGTAAGAAATAAGAATAAATAAATATATACTCATAAATATTATTATAATATTAAATATATAAATACATATATAAATATAATGTATAATATATTAAGTTAAGGAAAATTAATGATGACAGTGCAAGCGAGTAGCAAGTTAAGCATTCTTGGGTTTAAGGGAAAGATAATGATCTTTCACCAGCCTTTTAAAGATAGGTAACGATTTATAATTACAGAATTTTTTAACAATATGTAACTGTAGGAAAGCTACACGTAAAATATCATAACTACAAAGATTATTATGATCATCGTTTGTACAACTACTAATTAGCTAGATAACAAATGTAGTTAATAATAATAAGGTTTTATTAATCAAAGGTAACATCTGCAGGACACATTAGCATGGAGCCACAAATTAATCATTGCTTGTATCTTGTGGCTTTATTACTCTATTATTACTGTATTGTCGATTGACTTGTACCGACTAAAAACTCCTTTACCTTCCCTTGCCCCATAGTCATAGCCATGTTATAGTCCCCTCGTTTTCATGGAACCGACGCACGATATTCAAAGATTTTTTAGAAAATTGTTCTTCTGAAAAAGAAAAACTAAACACCTTTGTCTCCGGCTCCATCAGTTGTCAACTGTAACTGTCATTCTTTTTAAAGCCACACATTTTTCACAATTTTGTTCTGGGTAAAAAGAGAAAATTCTTTCGAATGGGTGTGGATGGGCTCCCGTGATCATTGAAGGACAGTGTCTTCATATAATGATGATCGAACTTCACTTACAGGTAAGTTCGTTTAATCACTCATTATACTTCAGACGTCCTTCAATGATCACCATTGTACGACTAGATTATTTTTGAATCCCATGTTTCCTATTCGTCTATCCTTTGACGACGTCTGTGGTCTAGCGGTTCGAGTGCCGGACTGCTGATCATGGGGTCGTGGGTTTGATTCCCACAGAACACAAATATTTGTGTGGGTAAAACATGAGTATTTATGTTTGTCTGGGTGTTTCTTATGTATTATAAGCATGTATTTACAAAAAAAAGTATATAAGTATTATATCCATTGTCCAGTACCCATAGTACAAGCTCTGCTTAGTTTGGGACTAGATGGTGCTGTGTAAAAATGTCCCAAAATATTTATATTTATTTATTTATTCTCATTCTTATTTCATAATGATGACGACGTCTGTTGTCTAGTGGTTCGAGTGTCGGTCTGCGGATCATGCGTTTAATTCCCACTGGACACAAATATTTATGAGATAAACATAAGTGTTATAAGTGTTTGTCTGGGTGTTTCTTATGGATTATTTTTTGTATTTAGCAAAACAAGTATAATATCCATTAATATAAGTATTATATTCAGTATCGAGTACTGATAATACTAGTTTGGGACTAGATAAGATAAGATAAATATCCCAAAATATTGATTACTAGCTGCCCCCGCAGTGTCGCCCGCCTCTTTTTCCTTTTTGCTCGGCTCCTATTGGTGGTAGCGTGATGTTATAGCCCTTAATCTTCCTCGATAAATAGACTATCCAACACAAAAATATTTTTTCAATTCGAACCAGTAGTTCCTGAGATTAGCGGGTTCAACCAAACAAACAAACTCTTTAGCTTTATAATATTACGAGCGACCCGCCCCGGATTTGCACGGGTGCAATGTACTACCTAATAACATGAATATTACACATAAATATAGCCTATGACACTCACAAATAATGTGGCCTTATAGTGGTGAAAGAATTTTCAAAATTGGTTCAATAGATACAGAGAATAACCCCTACAACCTCACAAACTTTACCTGTTTATAATATTAGTATGTTATTATTTATTAGTTTATATTTTTGGCCAAATGGGTAACAAAACTGAGGCCTAAATAAATTTATCTCGACGAGAACTAACTTTATTATTCAAAGTAGTACCGTTATTTCAGTATAACCTAGTTTCTTAAGTTACCTCTTGACCGTTTTATTTTATTTTATTTTATTTATTAAGTCTACCAAACATTTTTTTACACTAATCTACAAATAAAAATAAAATATTACACATTCATTGCAATTAACTACTTAAAAGTAACCACATGAACAAAAATAAAACAGTAAGTAATAAGTAACTATGTAAGATACATACATATATTTAGTAGCCTTTACCATGACTGTTTGAGACGTTAGTTAAGCATATTTGTGGCTTTTCTAAAGTTTTAATAAAGAAGCTGAGTTCACTACTTAATCATATGTCTAGGCACACATGACTTTTGGAGCTGTGTGGCGTTTTAGTAGTTTTTTGAGATTCGATGTAGAATTGAATTAAGTAATTGCATTTTTTAAATGCACGCACGACTTAATGATGATAGGAGTTGAGCTGGACTCGTTTCAAAAATACTAGTTGTAGTTACAATGTAGTTGTAAGTGGAAAAAGATTTGAAACCCAACCCTTTGCCTTACAGTGGGACATGTATTAATAATAGTACCTCACTGCTTCTTTACTCTTTTGGTTTCATGGTTGGGAACCATAACTGCTACGCTAGAGGTCTTGGGTTCGATTCCCAGGTCGAGCAAAGTGATTTTCTATGAAATTCTCATTAGCAGCTCGGAGTTTGGCAATAGGCTTGCCCCCTATTACATGGGACCTAAACATACCGGCGAACGGTGGCTGTGTAATTAGTACACTGCCTAACCCTTTGAGGAGTACAGGCGTGATGGTATGTTATTGATGTGAAATAACACTGCTTTGAGCTATGTTGTGTTCCTTACGGTGAGCAAGGTTACCAGTGCTCCGCGAGGAAACGTTGTATTGGCAGTGGGAGACTTTGACCCTTAAACTGCTAACCCAACTATTCCTCTTTCATTTTACAGGGTCGGCAACACGCAAGTGATACTCCTGGTTTAGTCTATGGTAATCGCTTACCATCAGGTGGGCCATATTGCTGTTTGCAATCTTAGTGGTAAAAAAAAAATAATTAAAGGCAGTAGTCAGAAAAATCGTTTAAATAGGTACAGAAGTCGGAATTAATATACCGGTGGGCTATATTTTAAGTCTCGTACTATGTGGCCTACAGTGGTTAACTGTTATTAAAGACGGTTCAGTAGATAAGTATTTAATGGGATTTCTCTTACTAGATAGAGATCTAAGTCTGAAATCTTGAGCTGTTTCTCAGAAAAAAGTTCAGGCCTTTCGACAAAATGTAGGATGTACTTAGCTGTGTTTCTTTGCAGTTCATGTTTGATCCCATACAAGAAATTGTTGTTCATGATGACTACAAGTAGGTACTCGTATATCCTTTCGGCTATAAGACGACAAAAACACGGTGTATTTTAACCTGTCAAAAAACATTTAGCAGACACAATAGAAAAACAGTTGTTATGTTTTTATATATTAATACGATCTAGTTTTATCATCTCTGACATAGCCAATTGAGTACTGAGATACTTCACTAAATACACTGACAAAAAAATCTAACATTAAAAAACAACATACATTTACATACACATACAACATATAATCTCTCAGATGAGCACGCTTGAGAAGCGAAGGAACAGTGACAGAACAAAAGCAGATCGAAATTGTCCCTTACAGGACAGATGCAGGAGTGATCATAATGTATTCAAGTCATAGTACAGCTGCCTCCTCTTGCCAGAGCCGCCCTGCCTTATGGGCTTGAATCTACGACGCGTGTAAGCTTGTAAACGTCAAGGCATCACTCGAATCACGATTCCGGATATACAGATTCTCGCTAAAACCTCATTTTCAATGTCAATGTTAAGGTTCTGTTCTTTGAAATTATTGAATTATTTTATTTATTTTTGTTAAATTATACATACTGTCCGTGGCTTCATAAACAGGCTCTATCAGAATATCAGCGCTGCAGCTTGATTTGCTTTTTGCTGCAGCACAGTGCTGAGATAGGGACCTATTCTGACATCGTACAGGATAACGTACTTCCTTAGTTTTAAGACTTATTAAATTGTTATGTTAAATTGTATTTTGTCCTGTTTTGTGCCTGTCAGAATAAATTTTCTTTCTTTCTTCTTCTTCTTTCACTGCTACAATGTTAAACCGCGAAATTTCAAATTAAGAAATAGCAGTGTTATTCTAGATAGGGTCATAACCATTGGACTGCCAAGTCAAGGGTTTTGAGTTTAATTCCAATCCTTTGATTTTTGGAAGTCATGTAAGTACTTGACTAATATTTATCAACATCACGATGTTTTCCTATCACGCTTCATCGGCTGAATATCACTAATAGCATTTTCAGATAAAAATAAGTACTTTCAAAGACTACTAGAGGTCTAGACCTGATTTCATGTGCCTATGTTATTATCGTAAAATTAAGTTATTTGAATTAAATTAAATAATTAATTAATTAATTATTATTAACTATCTTTTTGTATATTTTTGGCATTTTCCATGCTAAGATTTTAAAGTTATTTAGAAAAGGAAAAATTAATTCCTGCCCGCGGTCCAATTTTTCCTTTTCTAAATAACTTTAAAATTATTATTAATTTATTAATTCATAAATTTTCTTTCTTTCTTCTTTCTTTCTTTCTATGTTATTATCGTATAGTAAGCTTTGTTAGTATAGCAATCCAATGGTTTTATCACTAAGCTAAGTTTTATAAATGCATATACTCCCTGATCCAACAGACGTCGTCCTGTCAAAATTATAATAAATTTCACCCACCCTGACTTATGCCTGTTTGCTCGCCTCCTAAGGCTTGTAGCATGAATTTAAATATCCTATGACCTTCCTCAAGAATTGGGCTATCATATAAAAAAGATTTTGCAAAACCGACTAGTGGTTTCAGAGTAGCGCGTTCAAAAATACAAACAAAAAGCTCATCAGTTTTTATTATATTACTAAAGATTTTAAATAAACATCCTATTCTATATACAAAAGTTGTTTTAGTTTATTTAAAATTTACGTTAAAAATTATGCATGTAAGGCCTTCGACCTCGGCGTCATCCGATATTCTGCTGGCAAGTAATGGAATGCGAGAGATACGGTTTACAATCATAGACAGTGTAAATGCTGTGCAAATGAGATATAGCTGTGCGACAAACTGGACTTTTTTAAAAGAACCGTCACCAGGAGTTTGTTGCGTTCCTCAAATATTTTTTATGGAAAATCTAGTTTGTCTGGTGACTGCTCGAGCTACTATCCAAGATTTTCATCTACATACATAAAAATTGCCGCATGTATGTAAAATTATCACATGAAAACGGCTCGATCGATTTGGATTTTTTTTGTTGGATCGGAAAGAAAATTTGGGATCAATGCTGGTAGCACCACAAGTCAAAGCTAGTATAAAATATTTGACAGATTCGATTGTTATGCTCAGAAAATAGTAAGCCTTTAGTCAGCGCTTAGCGCTAAAGGCTTCTACTATATTCGGACAAGGTGAAGAAAAAAGATCGACGATTAGAAAACCGTTTCTCGAAGTAATTCAACGTATTTTTATTAATAATTTTTACGTGAACAAGGTCGCTCGAGGTGGCGTTGGCGAGATAATCTGGATCGCTTTTTGCCGATGTAGTATGAAGAAGCTCAGAATGATTAGATGAAAATTTATGAAGAAGTGGAGGCCTCTGCGTTACTGTGCCCTGCAGGGTCCATATTGTACCTACTGTGATAATTTGTAGTATCTTAATATGACATATGGAATGCAATAAAGATATAGTATACATATCTACTCAGTAAATGGTCCTTAGTAGATGAGACTGAATTTGAGAGTGTGAGAACGATGTGTAAGTAGGTACTGTAGAGTTTGGTGCAATGATTTCACATTGCTATAGATAAATACCTGCTGAACTGCCTCATTAGGCTATGCTAGAGGTCCTGGATTGGATTCTCAGGACGAGCAAAGTATTATTGGGTTTTTCTAGGAATTTCTCAGTAAGTAGCAGTTCGGAGTTTGGATTAAATTTATTGCAATTTATCGCCCCGTATTACATGAAACCTTATGCAAACAGACGTTTACCACATAAGTATTTGTGTCCTGTGGGGATCGAACCCACGACTGCGGGATCAGCAGTCCGACAGTCGAACCACTAGACCACAGACGTTGTCAAACTATGAATAAACAATCATTTTCAATATTATAGACTACATTGTTTAGTCTTAACCATGCCATATCATAACACTTCTGCCTAGGCGTATGATTAAGCAACATTGTATTTTATACTTTTTTCATATACATAATTTTAAAAGTAAAAGTTATTCGTTGGTAATCGCATCACTTGAAGACGACAGGAACGATTAGAAAAATTAAAAAAGAATGTTCGTAACAATCCAAATAAGGTTATTAAGGAAAAGTTGGAAATAAAATTATATTTGCCCGGAAAATTCTGAAACAAATGAAAATGTTTTTTTCTAGGGATTTTTGTTTGATTTATCGGGACAGGTCAACATCTGTCGGGTCACCTAGTTTTGTAATAAAAATGACACAGCCGCTTAACAATTTTAAGTGTAAAAGTGTCAGGCCCTTGGCCGTGAATGTCAGTAACGTGACGTGATAATGGCGGCTACGTGACCGATATGTGGCATGGCTGATACACCTTCATTTGTAATAATATTTCACACGATTTATTTATAAAATTAAAAGAAATCTTTTTTTTTATTGTGGCAATAGCAAATGAATCTATCAAATTCATACATACCATCACTCCTGTATTCCCCGAAGGGTTAGGCAGAAGTGTACTAATGTACATCCACATTTCACCGGTATGTTTTAGGTCCCATGTAATAGGGGGCGAACCTATTGCCATTAACCGGGCACAAATCCAGGCTTCGAGCTGCTACTGAGAATTTCATAGAAAAACCCAATAGCACTTTGCTCGACTTGGGGATCGAACCAAGGACCTCTAGCGTTGCAGTCGCGCTTAGGACCACTAGACTAATGAGGCAGTCTGTCAAATCTAATAGGTTATTTTTATTCCGAACCATGAGTACCTATCTGGCATAAGAAGCATCGCTGTAAACATAGGATAATTTTGTTACACTTGATGAGACGTTTAGAGTGGAATAACAGAAAATAGAGAGAATAAATTAAAAAAAAATCTACTTGAGTGAAAGTTGTTTACAGTTTTATTGTAACATCAGTTGGAAAACTTCATAAATTAATAAAAATATAGGTTTATTTTAGTTGTAGAATTTGATGTGGAACAGTTAGCTGTGCTAACAACGAGAGACAGTTGACGGGCATCTGCACAACTCAGTTATAACAACTGTCTGACGTATTTGAGTGCTCTCCCTCGCGTATCGATTGTCGCACAATTAGGTGGCGTCGATAGTCGGAGGCCATCCGTCAACCTTTTTTGGAGAAGCGTGAAAAGGTAACAAGCAAGAGAAGTGAATGGACCAATTAAATAATTCAGTAATTCGTGAACCCGCCGCCGGCGACGTAAACATGCGTGAGACGGTGAGGGGGGCGGTGGGCGGGGGCGAGTGGAGGGGCGAGGGCGTGGCCCGTGACGTCACCGCTTTCCCGCTTCAGTCGGTCATTACCCGGCGAAGCGGACGGTCGCGGCACCGCCGCCATTTATACACCCGAAAGTACGATAAAAATCGCCAAAATTTTCGACCGGCAGTATCACTCACCTTCCAAGGTGTTGAAATTGGAGGACGATCCCTGGGGGTCATGTGCGATGTACTCGCCGGATAAGATGAAATCCGGCGGGGGGCTCATGGCACCACCAGGTTGCTTCCCGGGCCGGTACAGCCCCACGTACCGGAGTTCCGATCCGCGGCGGTGCGTCCCCAACCCGTCCGTGAGTACACAGCTTTATTCCTACAACCTTTTACTATCCACTGAAATGTTTCGCTTGTTGACGTTGACACACAGACACGCGGAACGGTTAACAAATATGTCAACAAAATAAACAATAAATATTATGTAGGCACGTTAAAATTCGTTTTAAAAAGTTCAGGACGTTTTAACAGTTTTTTACAGGTTATTATGTGTATTTATTTATTGTGGCCAAGCGATTTACTTGTGTTACTACGCTGGCGTTGCAATGGCGATTACATGGAGCTCCATGGGGGGATGTTTGTCAGCGAAATTGTTGGTGTGTTCAGTTTTGTGCAATTTTCAGGGACATTACTTTTATTAAAAAAATATTATCAATAAAATGACATGACAATTATTGATGTAAAGTTAAATTATTTGAAGTTCCGAAAAATATAAAATATTGTGTTAGTTACGAGATATAATTGTACTTGTTGAGACAAATAAATTAAAATGTGAAACTGTGACCGTGGACGCTATAAGGGCTTCGAAACGTCGGGATTAATAATATCAATATACGCGATAAAATCCGTACGTATTTCAATGTCTAATATTTAAGTACGTAGGTAAGTGTCGAAAATCAATAAATTAAAATGTATCTTACCAATTAATTTATAAACTATCTTATTCTTATTGATTTCTGACACACATGAATATTAAACAAAACTACTCTTTACGGTTTTTAATATTGAAGCGTCGTGGATAAACAAAAACAATACAACGCGATAAAATCCATAAAAAATGTATTATTTGAATGATTTTTTTTTTCAAAAATTACAAAATAAAAATATTCTTCTAAAAATATCAGTAATTAACCTAAGTTACATTTTGTGGTATAATAATATCTATTTTAAGGTTTAATTGAGAAGATTGAAACTAATTAAATATATTTTAATAAGAACTGATAGCTTTTCCTTTAGTATAAGAGTAAATAGTATTTAAAATAAATATTATTATTAATTATACTGACGTATAAACGTATGTTATATTTTTAAATGTTAAAAACTTATTATATGTTGAAATTAGTAGACAGTAGGTATTATTAATTGAATAACGTGTTTGTGTTGTAAAACCATCTAAAATAATGAAATAAATAAATATACTTGACGAAGTTCGATTTGAAAAACTTGAAATTATATTCCCGCCTTTTGTTTTAAATAAAACAAATAAATTGAAAGATGAAACGATACGAATTGAAATGATTGCGGATTATTACCGGCAGAATTTACAAAGTTTTACCGCTCTGAACAGGGAGGTATCATGAGTACCCAATATTCGTTCCGACGGGAACGGAGCGACGGCAGCGGGCCTTGATTACAGTTAAATTGTTAAACAATCTTTACGGCTCATTCTTTTTATATATTTGAAAAGAACCTCAATTCGTCTTAATTATTTCTAAAAAAAAAACGTGATCTACGTATTTACTTTATCCGATCGACTCGACGGCGACGCGACGCGGCGGAGCCACTCGTTCTAATAAAAATGTTCTTGTAGGATTATTTAGTATGTAAAACTATTTAAATAAGCAACGCATAGTGGTCGATCATTTATTCATAACGTCAGAAAAGTATTTGCAAATTAAGTTTCCATAAATACTGATCGATAAAATAGATGCATTAGTTAAAGTACATTAATTTAAAAATACTAATTGAATTCACTGCAAATCGGTTTATACTGATACGACATCGTACCTATAATTAAATATAATGGCTTTCATACTGTAAGGGCGTATTCTACTTAAGTAAGCGGCCGACGGCTACGTCGTAGTCCGTAGCGACGGCCGTAGCGTAGTAGACGCTGCCTACGGCAAATCGACTGCTACGCAATTATAAAGGCAAGGCCGACATAGCAAATAAAATATTATAAAGAGTCGATGATATCGAAAGCTTTTTATCGTAGTAACATTAAATCCTTAAAACTAATTTTGAGGCCAAACACATAGTGACGGCTTAAAAGCTTTTTGGACTTACAAAATGTTTAAGCACTTCGTTAAATAATTCAATCCGTTTTATCAAAAGCTGAACGATATTTTGTACTTTTTAACAATACATTTTAAATTTATTTTATGTATTGTCATGTCATTGAAACGTATAGGTTACTGAAAAATGTGCAAATGAACACTTATAATTATGATTGGCTTGATAATAATTGAGTTTTTCAGGATTCAGCCGGCGGGGCCTGCTGTCATCCTTCCCGATGGAATTAGCTATCAGTTAATTTTTAATTTGCGCTTTAACACACCTGTTTCAGAGTTTAATTTTATATTTTCAATCCAAATGATCCAAATAAGACTTTTTGTTTCTAATGAAGATAAAACATAATTCGATAACAGTATTAAGTAAAAAATAAATCAATTTAATTTAAATTCAGATATGGCAACGGAGCCTTAAATAAATTGAATCTTGCGTAGATTATTAATATTTTATGCGGTATTATTTTTTAAAACGATAACAACCTTACGTCGTTCCAAACGATCAACTTTATAAACATTCGCGTCGTTTAACTTTTTATATTGACGTAAATGTTTTTTTAAATTCCGATGTATTTGAATTACTCGTGAAATAGTAGGCTCAGGTATTTAACCCATAATAACATTGCTTGACTTTATTGTTTTAATTAGATTTCGTGTTTTTTGATTCGAAGTTTGCGAGACTTATATAATTATAAGTTTTCCGCCCGCGTCGAGTTCGGTTATATCGCGTTTCCAAGAGTACTCTTCAAAAGTCCGAGATAAAAACTATCCTATGTTCTTTCTCAAGGTCAACTCTATCTCTGTACCAAATTTCATTAAAATCAGTTCCGTGATTTAGACGTGAAAGCGTAACAGACAGACAGACAGAGTTACTTTCGCATTTATAATATTAGTAGGGATTATTACTACGTTACGGCTAAAAGTCGAAGTGCTGTTACAATTAATTTTACCACCTAGGTTAAAATTATTATTTATTTTATTTATTATATATTTTAAACAATTTAGAAAGGAAGAGGTCGTTATTTCGTTTGTATATTTTTTTAAATGTTCGAACTAGAGTTTGTAAACAAGATCGGCAACAGTTGTGGCTTAAATGAAAGGTCCAATCCCAGCAGTGGGTGTAACCAGATATTTGGGTATATAAGATATATCACATAAATTATGATGTTTCTTATCACTTACTATGGGGGCTGGCATAACCAGCAACACTTCGACCAAATGTGATCTGTTGTGTTGTCCCCAGTATGGTACATTACTTACACTTTGAAGGCGGCTAGCCCACTAAGAGGAAGGAACCTGTAGTCTTCTGGCTTCGGGTATCCGAGATGACTCAAAGTCACAATCACACAAGATGTGCTGCATTGTATCCTTGAATTCACCACAAGCTCCACAATCATTATTCAAGGCCAGCTTCATAGAGTATGATGTTTCATTCCATACCGGTGTCGTAAGGGTAAATTGGCAGTCAGGTTTTACAGTGCCACTAAAGATTGTTATGTATTTTCTTATGACAGCCAGGATCGATGACTTTATATGCTTCTGAGGCAGCGTTAGTGGCTTACTAACTCGTATCATCAGAAACACCGACAGCTTGACATCCATTCTATCCTCAGGATATCGATAGAAATTGGGTTGCGAAAATCAGATGGCAGTTGTTACGTGTAAAATATTGATATTCAACTGTATCTGATTAGACTGGAAACAGTAGTAGTTGGGAAAAGGGTAGGACGAATAAACGTGCTCCAAAATGAACCTACTGATACGTATTTCTTTATAGTCTTTACACTTTCTGTAGCGTGGTTCTCAGTTCTTTTTTAAATAAACTGTTATTACTTCTAATACCTTCACTAGCTACCCCCCGCGGTGTCACCCGTCTTTTTTTCCATTTTGCTCGGCTCCTATTGCTCGTAGCCTGTTATAACCTCCCTCGATAAATGGACTATCTAACACAAAAATAATTTTTCGATTCGAATCAGTACTTCTTGAGATTAGTGCGTTCAACCAAACAAACTCTTCAGCTTTATAGTATTAGTATAGATTCTAAAAACGGAGCAGTAAAAGTACTTTTTTTAATAAATCTGGTCTGTTAGTTGGAAAAAATTACTAGGCAAGTTACATTGCTAAATAATAGTGTAATTGTACATACAATCGTACAATTTGGACATGGTCTATCATTTACCCTATGAACCCCAGCATTACGCCAATAAAAAAAATGTCTTATGAGGACAAGTAGAGGTTGTTTGTCTTACATCTGAGATGTAACAAACAACCTCTACTTTTATTTGTTATTATTGTGTGACATGTTTTATTTAAGTATCGCGAATAGTACGATATTTTATAATATACACCGTGTTTTTTTCTCGTGTCTTTTATTTGTATGTAAGTCATACAAATATTTGTTCCGTACGGGAATCAAACCCACAACTCGTGGCACAGCAGCCGATCGCTCAGCCGCTGCGCCTAACGTGTCGTCTGTATGTATTAATCGTTTTAAGTCGATATTTATCACAAAAGGATAGTTACAGTTTTAAGAATGTATTATTACAATTACAGTAAGTTAAAGCTGCCGTATTGCAATATTAAAAAAATATCCAATGATTCAGTCATACCATAGACAATGAAATATGAAGAGATCAAATAAAGTATTCTACAAAAGTTTCTCCATCTCCATGTTTTAAATATGATACATGTTTTATTAGTAAACCGTAAAGCCTGTGGGCTTTCAGGATTCACTATAGGTAATATAGGTACAACAGAAAAAGTACAGCAAAAATTCAATTCTATCTGAAATGTTTTTTTTTGTCAATGAAATATTCTAAAAAGCATCTCCACAGTCTACAAGAATAATTAACGACGACCGGCGATCGTGCAATACAAAGAATTGACAGATAGTGAATATCATTTTTATTTAAATTGTCCTGTAGCAATTCTTGGTTTCGGCCTACATAAAAATAAGTGTCACACTTTCTTAAATACATTTTAAATTCAGAATTGTCTGGCGTCTATTACTGTATTCCTTCTTCATAAATTATATCTACTTCTGGAAATAAATCTTTTAGTAAACGAACAGACGCTTTTAAAAGTCTATAAAAGTTAAGTAAATAAGTGAGTGCAGTCATTGCGTCAGCGGCTTGTGGCATCGGGATTAGTGGGATATCATTTAAATTCACAATCATATTATATTACAATCCTTTTGCAGTTCAATAAAAGCATTGATCAAGGGTATTATCGGCTTATATTGTACAATAGCTGCAGTTTATTTAAAAATTCCGTTTGTAACAAAGGTGGAGATGATTTAAAATTGATCTTGTAGTTTTCATTTATATACCTTATTTTATGTTCTGGTGCGGTATATTGGACTATTAACTACTTGCAATAGTAACAAATTTATTTAGGCCGTTGACATTGTTTGTGTTGAAGGACGTTCTTGGATGAGCACAGGACCAGGATGGAGTGCAGAAACTGAGTGAGGTCAGCTGTGACTGAAGGATGTCAATCATGATGAGGTTATTACCAAAATAATAGCCGATAGCCGCGGTATAACCCGCCATAATCTCATTTTTCTCAACCCCATTTTCCAAAATCCCGTTTTAGTGGTGACCTATGTTATTCATTATTTATCACAACAGAATAGAACACCATATTCATGTTATCATACCCCCATTTCATGACTTAAAATAGCTCTCCTCTAGTCTAGTAACACCTTAAAGCTATGTTACTTTTGACTGGTACACTTTAAATTGCAATGATTTTTGATAAAGTTGACTGATTCTAATGAAATATAGCCTAAACGTGGCCCCAATGTATGGGCTATGAATTCCTTTTCCTTTCTATGTTTTTCCTTTTTATGTAATGCGTTTGTTTTAATAAATTCAATAGTTATAATTTGATGCGAACACACAGACAAAGAGATAGATAGACAGACAAATCGGATAAACAAACAGCATAATTTTTAAAATGTTAATTTTTTTTGTGAAACTTATTTTTCAGTCCACCAAATTAGTTTTTTTTGCAATTATAAGCAATGTACAGAGACGCGAAACTTACATTCATAGTGTTTAGATTAAGGCAGTATCCTGTTAAATTCAATTCTCAAATTCAATTCTAGGAATTCATTCTTAAAACGCACCACCTGTAATTGACGGGGAGTAATTTACTGAATTGTTTAAATTGTACGCTGACTGAGTACTAGGTACCTACTCTTTGTTATATACTACTTCTTTCCTACTTCCTACAAGTATAAACATAGATAATATTTACCTATTTTTAAAAGAAAGGAGGTTTTAACGTCTTGCTACACAGGCCAACCTCATCTTTTTGGAATGAAGTTCCTTATCGCGCGTTGTGAAAGGGGGCTAGACGGAAAAAATTCTTACGAAAAGTTGTCACGACACTTTTTGCTTGTCAACAATATTTGAATTTCGAATTATTGAGTGAATGACAATATTTGAATTTCGCGCGTTGTGAATTGTTGAGTGTATACAGGATTTTTTATTTTTATTATTAAATTTTAATGAAAGGAACTTCGTTCCATCCAGGTGTCCCTTGACACCTCTCAAGTTTTTTTATAGTTCGGAAAATCCTCATAATTGGTTCGCCACGTGTCACGGTGGCAGGGTATCTCGGACTACTACCGCCTAAAAACCGCACTTTTCTTCACTCGCCTTATAGTCATGGCCATAGGATCCGTTAAATTCACCACGACCAATCCAACCTCACGTACCCACAGTGCACCTTGTTGGACTACTAATGGAAATACTAGGAAGAGAATAGAATTCAGCTTGTAGATCGAATATTCGGTATTCAACGAGATTAGACGTCGAGCAAAGGTAGTAGATGTAGGTACACGGATGACGGGCAGGGCACTTAGGAAGACTGTGCGTCTTACAAAAGATCGACAATTAGTGGCAGAATAGAGAAGACGCCTTCACTCATTAGTGAGCCAGCTGAATAGATATATAGATAAAAAAAGAACACCGTGAAACCACAAAGGTCAGTAGATACTAAAGTTAAAATCGATTCATACATTAATGTGATGGCATTCCTGTAGCGTTAGCGATAGCGTGACTGCTACTGACGCAAAATTGATTCACCGTTACAGCCCGCCGCACGACGTTGTCCCGATATTGTTCGCTTACCGAATATCTGGCTGTTGTGATTGTGTTGACTACTGTACGCCTAGTGATGTGCACCTGCTCCGTTACGATTTTTTTTTTCAAAATGTATTTTTTATTAATGGCTATTTTTTACTTTGTGGAGGTCTTCTCAAAAGTCTATAACTACTTATATGACCTGAATTATCATGATTGCTTCGTAAACGTAATTTATATGGATTAATTTGATTTGATAATAATATGTTTATTAGGTAACTACCTGGGTATATTCCAGCATTAAATGTGGACAATGGACGTTGTGTCTGTGAATTATATTCATTAGATTAGTGGTCCTAAGCGCGACTACCACGCTGGAGGTCATGGGTTCGATTCCGACGTCGAGCCAACTGTTCTTAGATTTTTCTATGTAATTCTCAATAAAAACTCGGAGTTTGGATTTGTGGTTAATCGCAATAGGCTCACCCCCTATTACATGGGACGAAGTGTGGGTAAGTGGGACCTAAAAATACCGGCGAACTGTGGGTGTACATATGTGCACCTCTGCGTATCCCTTCGCGGAATACAAGCGTGATGATATATTTATCTAGAAATGCAACGATAAGTAAGAATTTAAAGTGGACTACGTTTTGAGTTTTGCGGCCACAAACATACGGAAGCAGAAATTCTATATTATAGTAGATAAATTTAAAAAAACCTTTTTTGTGATGTTTGTGGGACATATAGGTACTTACTGTATTTGGAAACTGATTACTTCTTAGTTGGTAAAGGTTAAAAAAAAAACGAGAAAAACGTAAAAACAACCTTATCGTGAAGTTAGACACTTTTCGTAAGATAACCACTAAAACAGATTCTAATGTTAACAAGTCGAACAATCTATGTTTTGGGTATTTCTTACCCACTCTAATGATTTTCCTTACCCTAATACGCTGCGTAATGTGTTTTTTTCAAGAGCAAACCGCAGCGTAAATATCAAATAGGACCGTTAAAACGTGAGTAGGTACCATAAAAAATTACTCATCATCCCATATAAACTTAAAATCATCTTATAAACTTCAACCATAACTCATAAAAGGTTTTTACCAGCAAATACCAAATGAACAACTTAATTGTATGAAATTAAATGGAAATTAACACTTCGGAACGGTTTCTCTTTAAGCAAATAAAACATCCTCGCATGGAGGGAACCATACCGCTGTATAGGCACAAATCTCCCATGGTAGGCTTCTCTGTTTTATTGCATTCCTAAACTAACTCACTGTTCCTCTCGCACTTGTTCGAAACCTCCACAAAGGAGGGAGACAGATAGCGGCAGTCAGTGTTATTTTATTCATGTTCGCGCCGACGTACCGTGAGACAGCTATAGCTATTTTACACGGCGAAAGAAAGGGATAGAAGTTGATTCTGAAGGCCGTCTTTGAACAAAACGCGACCGAGGGAAAGCTACCGATTGTTATTCTTATGTACGTCTACGGCCGTTAAGGAGGCATGCTTGTAATAAAAAAATGCACTTATTGAATCGTAACCTTTGAAGATATGTAAACAAGTTAGTATTTGGATCGTCGGATGTTGTAAGTCAATATGTAAAAGGTTACTTATATGTTTTATTGTTTTGTAGATTCGCTACATCCATATCAAAAGGATAAGTAGAGGTATATAGTACTTATTGAGTGCCCTGTTGTGTTATAAAAAAACATAATTACAATATATTTAAATGAACTTTTTTTATAACCTAAGTTTATCGTAATCTATAGATGCTTGCAACTCCAGGGGTATCACTTGCGCGTTAAACGAAAGAGGAATAGTTGTGTTGGTAGTAGGTATAAGGGTCAAAGTCCCCCCACTGCCGACACAACGTTTCCTCGCTGAGCACTGGCAACCTTGCTCGCCGTATGGATTACGATACAGCTCAAAACAGTTTTATTTCACTTTGATTTTCTGCAAGCATAGGTACGTCCCCAGTCGGACAGCTCCAGTTTGAGTGGAATTACTCCCACCTTTTTTAGAAACATTTATTAACTATTATTGTTTCTTAAAAATCTCTACTTATTCAAAGAGAACACAGCATTCTAATAATAATATATCATAACCATATACCTAGGTAGGTACAATCAGTGTTTAGTTCAATTTGTGTTTGTTTGAATTAAGTCACTATACAGTGTTAGAAATCATGGTCATGCCATCTGTTTATAGGATCGATTGAAATCGCAAGGTTTTGTAGCTTAATATTTCAATTCGAAATTTGAAAATTGAAAATTTTCTGAGTAATAATTTTTGAATCGGTCTTTAATATGTGGGTATTTAGTTTACAATAACGAGAGTTTTTACTGTACTTAGATATTTCTCCTGTTTAAGCTTTGGTAGCTTTAATTCAAATGTGCTTGTTGAGGCGGGAGTGGAGTTGTGGGGGGGAGGTCTAAAAAGGTGGCACAGTAAATTCATATAAAACTCATATTCATATTTAGACATGGAAAGTGACCTTTTAACCTTGCACGTGACATTATTTTCCTTTCAAAGTCAAATATTTTATTTTATTAGACCATTAAAATAGCACTTTTGAAAAGTCAAAACTAGTTGCACGGTTCCAAAAAGTAGGTCTTATGGAAAAAAAAAATGATTACAATGTTAATCTTGGTTTCCAATTTTTTCTGAGTAGGTCATGAGAATAATGCAGTTTGATGTGTAGTAATAAATTAATCCAATATAATATGTAATTAAACAGAAAAGAAAAAGATTGCCATTGACTGTAAGAGCTGACCAGCCCCGACAGACGGCACCCGTTCACGTAAATGACGTGTGGCTACCATCAGCACAACATTAATTAAATGAGCATGAAAAGCTCAGACCGCAAAGCAATCGGAGGGCACAATAGAATTATACCGTCATTTATAAACATAGGCATTATATGCAACACCAATGGCTGCACTACTCTCATACTTTACAAAATTCATGTTTCTACGATACTTATTTCTTTTTCAGTACTTATGGATACATAGTAGGTACCTATGTTTCTTTTCTACCAGTATTGAATATATAAATTATTTCGGTGTCATTTAAAACAAAACTGCACACGGAATCCAATTTTAGTGATTGTTTTATTAAGGAAACATCTAGTTAAATTATAGATAAGACCTTATTTGATGGCTTTAGAAAACCTGGGTTATGTTATTAACATAACTTACAGTTAGCGTTAGATACTATAGTAAATAAACGACAGAATGTAGCTAAATTACCTTAGAAAACCGACGCAACTTCACAACAAATTATCCGAAAACTGTCGCCATCTTGTTAATCGTTTCATACAATAAAAAAATAAGGCCCGTGCATTAAGGAATGTAAATAGATCCGGTTCTAAAACGTTGTACTTAGATCTCTAAATGCTGTAATTTGGTAGAATTGAACTCTTGTATGCGCTGTGTGAATTCCCCATCCAAAGTAATAAACCAACAAATCTATTAGACGCTAAGTGATGGCTCACAGTAAGCCGAATTCGAATCGTACTAGGTACAGACGACGCCAGCAGAACAAGCTATCCAAAACAGACAAATTTTCCCGATTGAACATGAACCTTATTACTTCGTGTTAAAGTTGAAAATCTATCAAAGGATTATGACAGATTGGGGTAGTTTAATGTGCGGAACTCTGTACTACTCGCTTAACATCACGTTTGGTTAGGCGTTAATCATAGGTGTTGCCAGGTTTTTAATACTATGATTTCAAAAAAGGATGAGGTTACACACAATTTAATGAGGCGTAAACAAAAATAGTGACTTTAATGGTTGCCAATAAACAATTATTATAAATACAAAAAGGTATAGGTAGACAAATTCGTTTATACCAACATTTTTTTATTTAATTTATGAATCGATTTTGATGAGTCTTTTTTAGATAGTGAGACTGAAATTGTCTCGCCTGCATGTCAAGCTATCCAGAACTGTCAAATTTCCCCAATTGAATGAACCTTATTTGCTTTGCATTAAAGTTGAAAATTTATCAAAGAAATTTGACAGATTAAGGTAGCTTGATGTGCTGGCCTCTGTACAAATTTGGTTATTATCAAACCGACAACCAAGATAACTAATAGTTGAAAATAGTTTAAATTATTGATTTCTGACATTTACGCGAATATTATACATTGAAATAAAACTACTTTTTACGGATTTTATCGCGTATATTGATATTATTAATCCCGACGTTTCGGACCCTTTACAGCGTCCATGGTCACGGGTAGACTGAGGTGGTGGGCGTCTTGATGATATAATTACTGACAGCTACCCTACATTTTTTATTGTTACATGATCAATGACATTTATTACTAATTATTAATTAAAACTAGATGGAGCCGGCATTTCCTAGCTGACGACCTCTGAGAAGAAACGCCGAAACAAACTCAGAGAATCATGGTCTCTTTTAAATTAAAAATATTCAATGATCATGTTTTAGTTGTTAATTATTGGCAATCCGATTCACGCAGAACGAGCTCACAGTATCCTTTGGTCTTGCAGTTGTAGGCCTGGATTTTGGTTTAATAGAATCTATAACAGGATTCCAAGCAGGTGGTAAGACCCAGCCATCTTCTCTATTGAAATTTGGATGTTTTTTAATTTCAATAGCCTCACGAATCATCCTGGGTAGGTATCGACTTTCCTTCGCAAGTATTTGTGGTTTATCAAATCTGATATAATGCTGGGCCTTGTCAAGAGTATGTTCACAAACTGCTGACTTCTTGGAACGGCGGTGTTTGACATCGGCGATAGGGACCCGCGTAAAAGAACACATCGCCGATGTCAAACACCGCCGTTCCAAGAAGTCAGCAATTTTCTAAAAAGATGATGATTACAGTCAATTAATTAATTAGTGTTAATATGCTAATATCTACTAATAAAACTGAACCATCCTCTCAACTCTGAAAGAAAGATGATTGCGAAAAATGTATAATGTATTTACAATATTACCTACCGAATTAATTAAGAAAAACTAATTAACAAGTAAATAAAATAAAATATTCAATTGAATAAATTGATTACAAAAATAACCAAGTAATATAATATATTTTTTATTATTAAAACCCAATTAGTTAAGAGTTGGAATAATTTCAATTTTTAAATAAATTAATATTAATTGAATCATAATGGAGGAGTGTCTTAATACGTCATAGGTTTTATTCAAACTACGTCCTCTTTATTTTATTAAGTATGTTGGCACTTAGCTTTTTACTTTTTTTTTAAATTCTGCAGCATGTCCCTTACCTTTTTATAGTTTGACTCCCTTCCCCTTATGCAAATATCATACATTCTGTGATAACGTATAAAGCTTATCATTAGTAAACTAGCATTTGTTTTATGTTTTACAACCGACTTCAAAATTGTTCAAAAATACTTAAATATTTGTGATATATATAAATACAAAATAATACATGTTATACAGTATGATATTATAAAGATTTAAGTGTTCCTTAAGGTTAGTGATAATTCGAGGCAAGGGGATAGAAGAACTCAAATCCAATTACCCGACAGTAGGTGTCCGATATTTGACAGTTTTGGAGATATGGACGTTCTTATTTTTTTTGAAACTGTCTACATTAAATATATTGGTGACATTAATTTTATAATTATCTTTAAAAGTTATGGGGCAAGTAACTAGCATGTTTAGAGATAATGGACTAGTTCAGTTACTTTTTTGTTGACCATACCTCGCGATGTAATAAAGCACTAAGAAAAATTACTGTACGTCAAGTACCTATGAGGAGATTCGGAAAAACTTCGGTTGAATGACAAATATTAACTTCCCCCTGGAAGGTAAATATCTAATGCCCCTCGACATTAAAATTGTAATATTTTCTAATATTCGATCACAATTTAGATACATAATAATACTTTATACATAGTTTTCATTTTAGAAAACTGATAAACCAAGCATAGTTTTGCAATGCTCTGAATAAGAATTTCATAGGACATCTTTTAGAGTCATTCAGGATCAAAGTTTCATTACATAATAAAAATGACCGTTGAGCTCAAAATTTACAAAAAATAATATTGAATTTCATCCGAAAACCGGGTTATTCAGTTATAAAACAGAAAACAAAATAATAAAAAATCGTTTATTTGTAGCGTCAGCAAATTTGTGAATTAAAGTAGACAATTTAAAAAAAAAAGTCAACGTGAATATTCCCAAAAGTCCAATATGTTTTTTGTTGGTCTTGAGTTCGTCATCACCTTATTGTGGGAATGCACCGAATTACTAATTATCGCGTAAAGAGGTATACTGTTGTAAATATTCCCCCTTAGGGTATATGTGCCCTAGTGTTCAAGCACCTGATACACCATATTTTTCTTTAATCCCCAGGTCAACATGGAAGCGAACATACATACATATGTAAGTACATAATACCATCTTAGTCCTTTTTATTTTCCCAACACTACGAATTCCAACGAGCCAATTTTGAATTTTGAATAGTTTGATGTATTACTGTAGCATGGTGGACAGATACAGGTACAGGACACAAAGTATCGTTTGTTTTTTACTAATAAACGCGTGACGTCGTATGTAATTTTAAAGAGTTACTAGGTAAATACCATCTTAGTCCTTTTTATTTTCCCAACACTACGAATTCCAACGAGCCAATTTTGAATAGTTTGATGTATTACTGTAGCATGGTGGACAGATACAGGTACAGGACACAAAGTATCGTTTGTTTTTTACTAATAAACGCGTGACGTCGTATGTAATTTTAAAGAGTTACTAGGTAAACGGTTTTATTTAGCTACTGATCGATAAAATTACAAGTACGCTTCTACATAAAACATTAATTGTACCATGTACAATTAAGAGTAATGTAGTAGTGCTTAATAAGAGTATAATAGTAGTGTAGATGTAATTACCTCAAATTATACAAGTCCAAAACTGGTATGATTTATGGAAAGTACAAAATTAATCAATGTATGCCAGGAAGGGCACCCGGGCGAGTAGCGCCTTTATATTTCCACGAATAGCAACTTGCAATGTTTTTGAAGTGCCTCTTCCGGAAAAGATAGTACTTATGAACTGTGGCCACATTTTGACTGCACGTTTGGGGTAGTTGTGGTCACCTCATCCCTATAGCTGCTTGGAGTGTCATGGGTTTAATTCCCAGCAGAGACGAAAATTGTGTAACCTCAAACCTCTCTAATAGTAAGACGAATTGAGTTACAGCAAATTTATTAAATTTTATCACACATTTTGTAAATATCTAGTGGTATTCTACTAAATGTCAAACGCGCACGAGTTAGATTGAATTGAGATCGATAATTTACCCAAATGGTGAAATTTGTGACGTTTACGACACTGAAACTGGACCGAAACTATGTTTTGAAATTTTTTTAGTACCAGAATGTAACCTTTTAGGTATAAAGTGCAAAGCTATATGACATTTTATAGATGACCGAAACGCCAATATACCTAGACGTCCTTGCATAGGTATATGCGCAAAGCCAGTAAGTAATCCCTGAAGCAAAGCCTACCTACACATCAATCTACAGTTAGCCGATAAAGGTAGATATCAGTGCTCAAAGTGATTGGGGGAGCCATAGTCTGAACTTTATTAATAAATCATTAGATTTTGCCATGGCTTTGCTCATGTGCAAATCGACATTCGATTGGCGCGACAGCTCGTGTCACTCTATTACGCATGTGTCTCTAATGTTCAAAGTAGACACGACTGGATATAGGCCGAGTTTTAGTTCTACTAATTTTCATTGAAATCGAATCAATAGGAAGTTCCCAAAATAAACAATATGTACAGACTTCGGGATTTTAATATTTGCAGGAAGAATATTTTTTATTGCCTATTTTTATTTTCGATGCAATGTACAACACAATAATAAATAATATCTAATTACTGTTACTGAGGGGCTCATGGCAAAGTAATAACTACTGTGATCAACCGATCTACAGGTTAAGCTGCGCAAGACGCGGACAGTCTGTGGATGGGTGATTATTTTTCACATATCGAGATCCCCGTACCTCAAAGAGAACGTAAAACCGTCGGTCCCGTTTGTCATACTAACAACATCCATGACAATTGTTAGTGTTACCAATCTATCTTCAAGATATCGGTATTGCGTAAATTGGGTTGCGGAGGTCTGATGGTAGTTGCTACATATATGGGAAAAGGCTCGGTGAATTATGCTCTAAGTACTATTAGTGGAAACTAGCATAGTCCTCGAAGGTTTTTGTAGTATAAAGTCTATCATCTTTTAACACCTGTTCGATCTGTTAATCGTATTCTCTAATCGGTCGCACTTAAGATAAATTCCTTAATTTTTCAGCAAAAATAAAGTGTAAAATCATAAGTCACGAATTGAGTTACAGCAACGTTATCAAATTATAATTATGTATAATAAATATTACACATTTTGTAAATGTCAAGTGGTATTTTACGTAACGTCAAACGCAAACAAGTTGAGAAATTGAGGTCGAAAATTTACCCAAACGTGTCATTTGTGACGTTTATGAAACTAAAACTGGACCGAAATTATAGAGATCTGATGGTATTTCATCATCAACCCATATACTGTTCCATTGCTGGGCACGGGTCTCCTCTCATATTGAGAGGGATGATGGTATTTGCTTCGTGTAAATGCCGATATTCAGTATCTTGTTCGAGTCAAGTCAAATATTTTATTTCAAATGACTATTAAAATAGCACTTTCAAAAAGTCAAAACTAGTTGCACGGTTCCAAAAAGTGGGTCTTATGGAGAAGACTGGATGTCGACCCCAACGCAATTGGGAAAAGGGTTGGAGAATGAATGATGATTTAAAACTACTGTTAGTGGAAACTAACATAGACCTCAAAGATTTTATATTTATCAATCGACTTTATACTGGTCGACCGAATAATCGAACCAAGTGATCGAATAAGCAATCAAGGCACAGAAATAATCGTGAATAAAATGACTTTCTATTCATACACACGCACTCACATTTTATAGTTCTCGCATTAAACAACATTAAATAAAGTAATATCCCACACTCGCTAAAGTCGACGCTTACACTCTTTTCAGCAGTTTTTTTAGATTAAAAACCACGATATCTAGTTAGTCCGTCCAATTAAGTGCTAACTGTACCCAATCACAGGTGAACTGGCGCTGTCGCTAACTGCGCTTTTAATATTTAACTAGTATTGTGTTGAGTGAGATCTGTATACCGAGCGACTATTTGCAGCTAAGTTGTTGCCGGCAACTTTATGAAGATGTGTGTTTAATTTAGTAATAATATAGACATAATTCTATGTCTAAATCATTCAAGTGTTTTATGAAAACGAATTTGTAATTACTGATTTAATTTAAAATGATAGAGTTGATTGCCATTATCATAAATGAATATCATAACAACAATAATTATAACATTTCTGATTGTTATAACGCGCAAGTGTTACCCCTGGTGTTCAAGCGTCTATAGGCTGCGGTAACCGCTTACCATTAGGTGGACCGTATGCTTGTTTGCCACTATAGTGGCATAAAAATAATAAATAAGAATTCCCCTCGTTATCGGTATATTTTCTATCGATTTCAGTACCTATTTTCACTAATGCTAAGGCAAAAGAAGTTTAGACTGCTTTTGACCGTACAAAGGTATTATTTTGTGACAGGCCTTATGCACGTTAAATACATAGGTATGTGACGAGATATTTAATCATTTCTACATTAGGCTGTCTAGACGCGATGAGCTTCGGCCATCAGTCAGGTCGGCGTGATATCAAAGCCAGGTGTCAAGCCGACTTACATGCATTGATGATTTCGGGTGTGTATGTTAGCGGCCATAAGCGTTCGGCGATCTACGGCTTTGGCTATTAATTTGGTATTTGACTGATTATTTCATCAATTATTTAAGAGATACGCAGGGTTCTGCCCTTGTCTTTTTAAATAATTCTTCTACTCTCTCAATGAAACATATTTATGGATGATATTCTTTTCGCATTAACTTTACTACAACTATGCGTTATTAGTTTAGTACAGTTGTCTTTCTATCTATCAGAACTTAAGTCCAACATTTTCCAATAATTAGCCTGACGTGAAAATCATTGATATCTATGAGAAAGATAAACGGGGTCGGATTTTAAAATACTCTTAAACAGTAGTTCTATTTACAACGCGATTCTATCGAAACAGTCATCGTTAATCGACCGCGGCGCGCTCTCATTGGGACCCCACCCTCATTAGTAATTCCGAGTGATGTGATGTCAGCATTGCGCTGAACCATCTACAAGCGGGTTTAGCCTTTGAATTAGACCGTACCCGGCCTTATTATTGCGTATAAATGGCTAGGATATATATACTGAGAGTGGGCTTAACGGAAATTAAAGGACTATAGGTACAGGCTAGCTGTATGACATTACTTTGAGACTATCTTTTTGTATTTTTTGGCATTTTCCATGCTAAGATTTTAAAGTTATTTCGTGAAGGAAAAAGGTTAAGAAGCAAAAACTTTCTTTTCGATAGGTGTTATGGACGTCACCATAAAGACGTAAATTTTGAATGTGAACATATTTCGTCAAGGCGGGTGGGACTCGCGGTGGCTTAGTGGTAATAGCGTCTAGTGTACTTAACCAGAAGATGCAAGATCGAATCCTGCCCGCGGTCAAATTTTTCCTTCGCTTCGCTTCACATTTTTGTATTAAAATATTTTTTAGATACTATTCTGTACGTATAATATAATAGACAATCAGGTTACATAATATTAGACAACCTGATAGCGGTATCTAGCAGTTGTTGAATGCAGGTGCCATATAACTTAACCTTGTGGAAGTCTATGGTGGAGACCTTTGTTTAGTAGTAGACATCTGTTGGCTGAAGTGATGCTAAAAATCAACAGTTTCATGTAACTTAAATAATGTTTACACTCTTTTCTACTGGCAATGACGACTGTGACAGATTTTATAGAAGTAGGCTATGTTCGGTCGTGGCAAATGTCATGAATTACGAACCCCAAGGCCGTGATTATAGGGCAAAGGATGACAAGTATAGTTTCTGTCCATGAATATTTTTTTCGACACAAAATGGGCTATGACAAAAATGTATCAAAAATGTCATTTTACTGGAAAAAGCCTAGTGAGAAAGCCTAGTGGTATGACCATTGGACTGCCAAGTCGAAGTTCTCGACTTCAAATCCAACGCACCTCAGACTTTTCGAAATCATGTCGTCCCATTGGAAGAATAAAGTTTTATTATCATATGTGTCAAAAATGATATTATGGTAAATTCTTCATCATTATAACGTTAGCTATTGATTGATACTATTTTTTTATTTTTTTATCCATAAATTCAAAAGATATAACGCTCGAATAAAGTTTTATCCGCGCCGACTACGTACAATAACTACGCATGATCACGTACAACGCTATTCTCTGTCTTGCTCCCGCGCAATCAGCTGCGCGCGCCGCGTCGCTTCATTCTAAGTCACATTGTTCGACGAAGTGGCCGCGAGTGGTGTCTGTTACCGAAATTGGCGATCAAAATGGTAAGAATACTTTTCTTTTATGTTAACGCTTTATATTACATTAATTACTTTACTAACCTAAACTCTAGTATAAACACACGATGGTTTAAGCGGATAAAATTTGTTGTATAAATAGTTTTGATACAATTATACTAAGTTTTATTAATTTCTCACAAAGACAGTATTTACAGTCACATAAAACACTATTTTACGAAGGACCAAAACTTATTTATTAGAAGTTTAATCCGAAATAAATACTTTAATAATAACTTATATAACATTACAGAATATAATATAGCTTGTCTTATTTGTTTCCCTATTTTTTCAGTTTCTTATACACTTAGTACATTTTACGACGCATAATTTTGTATTTTTGTCGTCCGCACGTACTCATGAAACATTATTCTACGAAAATATTTTTTAAAGTGAGTGTCGTATATGCAAATGACACCTTTTTTTACCAACTGTTTTATTAAAAAACAATATTCGAAATCTTAAAATTGGTATAAAATGGTTAATTATAATTGAAAATATGAACAGCTTTTTTAATAATTTATTTAATACTAAATGAACAGTTTAGACTAGGTAGATAAAGCACAAAAGTATAAGTATATAAGTTTACATTGAAAATACCAATGGACCTAAAGCAGAGCCTAACACTAGAGTGCACGCGTCCCTTTTTTGACAAGTTTGCTCGCGTACTCTGCGATATTTGAAAAATCGAAAATAGTTTTTTTTTTCAAACTTGGTGATTTAGAGTAAAAATAATAAATAGTGATACGTGAAAAAATGACCATACGTAGACCACTCGTGCACTCACTCTAGTGTTAAATTACATAATATCTAAGTTATGTACATAGTTACATTAATTGTATTGTTTTTTTAACTATTACGATGTTATTCATATACACTTTGTTACTTTTACAGGACCAAAGAAAAAATTATTATGTCCAATCATTTTGGAATGTCGATTTCTCAAACGATGAGGGAGCAGCAGGAGCAGGGGCTCAAGCTACGAGCTGTGTGGTACCAGTGGAACAGACGATCTTTGCGGATATACTATAAGGATATTGTTAGTTTATGTAACTCGGGTATCATTCCTGTTCAGTATAACGAGTATTTTATTTCTTTACCTTTCTCGGCTTTCACGAGGTTCACGTCATGCGGCACGGTAATGTCAACAATCATTGCACGCCTCTCAATTCGGTCCACCACCACTATATCAGGCTTATTGGCTACAATAGTCCTGTCAGTGATGATGGACCGATCCCAGTACAATGTGATATTGCCATTTTCGAGAACTGGGTCGGGCACATACCTATAGTACGGTACCTCCGATGCCACAAGAGTGTATTTCAGAGCAATGCTGATGGATAATTCTGGCTACAAGGTTGTGCCTATGCAAGTACTCTTCGTTAGCTAGACGAGAACAACCAGAGATAATGTGGCGGATCGATTCACCCGGGCGGTGACATGCCCGACAGATGTCAACCGTGCCATCCTTCACAATAAATCTCCGGTAGTTATTCGTCATGATAACTTCGTCCATAATTGCACAGACAAAACCTTCGGTTTCCCCAAAGAGGTCACCGAAACGCAGCCAGGCTACGGACGCTGCTTGGTCTACATCGGGCCCATGTAGGGCCCGGAAAAAGCGTCCGTGAAGCTCCTTACTCTGCCATACCTTCCTGCGGTCGTTAGTATCAAGCACTACAGGCTTGCGCCAGTTCTCATTCGCCAAGGAGAGCGGGGTGAGTCCCTTGTTCACTGCTTCTACATCTCGATGCATTCCCACGTCGGCATGTAGAAAATATTCCCTGAGATCGCATATCTCGCGGTTGTGGAGGTTTTTGGCATTTAAAAAGCCTCGGCCTCCACACTTCCGCGGGATATACAATCTCATGACCGACGATCGTGGGTGGTGCATTCGATATGCCGTCAGCAGTGTACGGACCCGCCTATCCAAGGCGTCAAGTTCCGTTTGAGTCCATTTGAGAATGCCAAAAGAGTACATCAATACCGGCATGACCCAACCGTTGAAGGCGCGCACCTTGTTTCCGCCTGAAAGAAGGCTATTGAATACCTTCTTCAGGCGGCCAAAGAAACGTTCCCTCAACGATTGCTTCATGTCAGTAGCGCTGATACCTAACGCTTCTGACATACCCAAACACTTATAGGTTTCGTTTGGAGAGAGGGATCTCAGGTTTACGGATTCCACAATCTCCCCTCGCTTTACATGCATGACCGTACATTTGTCCACACCAAACTCCATCCTGATGGCGCTACTAAAAGTTTCAGTTACCCTCAGTAGCTCCATCAGCTGAAGATTGTTGGGGGCAAAGAGCTTCAGGTCATCCATGTAAAGGAGGTGAGATATAACCTGACCACCTCTCTTAAACCGATAGCCTAGCCCTGAATTCTCCAGCAGCATGCTTAGAGGATTCAGGGCTAGGCAAAACCAAAGTGGACTCAAACTATCGCCCTGAAATATACCTCGCTCGATCCTCAGAGGTTCGCTATTCCTCTGGATATTTCGACATCCTGGATAGCGAAGGACTGTGCTCCATTGCCTCATACACGACATCAGGAAGGTGCGTAGAGTTATATCTATTTTATACAACTCTAGCACCCACATGAGCCATGTATGAGGCACCGAGTCATAGGCCTTCTTATAATCTATCCAACATGTCGACAGATCCTTTCGGGAACGCCGAACCTGTTGGCTAATGGCCATATCTATAAGGAGTAGCTCCTTAGTACCGCGGGACCTGTTATTATTATTAAGTATATCATATATCATTATAATCATACATATATTATAATTATGTAGGACTGATTTATTAATAAAAATAATCATGGAAAAAAATAAGTCAATAGTAGGTAATATTTAAGTGATCTTTAATCGCCATACAGTTATTTTGTAAGATTTTTTTTATACCACTAAGGTGGCAAACAAGCATACGGCCCACCTGATGGTAAGCGGTTACCGTAGCCTATAGACGCTTGCAACACCAGAGGTATCACTTGCGCGTTGCCGACCCTGTAAAAATCTTTTCACACCCTTCTTGAAGAACCCCATGCTATAGTCTCTGGGGAAAACCTGGACCGGTAGCTGATTCCACAACCTAAGCGAGAATTAGCGAACCTAATTGTAAGAGATTCTATTTTTTGTTACCTATTTTAATATTTTTATAATAAATAATTATATTGATTAGTGCATTCCTTGAAGTGTATGTTACCATTTCGTGTTTTTTTTTAATTTACTCGTATATTGATTAATAAATTGATTAAGAAAATACCAATGTTTTTACATGTATAAGGAAATACCCTATACCTAATAATGATGATGAATAATGATGAATTTGAAGCCTATTATACTTAATTAGTATAATAGTTTCATATAAAACACGGATACAACCGCCAAAATCCGTAAAATAATGTTTGATATGCCGATGTATCGTGTATAGTTTCGTCGAATATTGTTTTATGTATTCTTAAGACACCTCATTCAATTATTCTTTTGGCAGAAAATCTTTATATATGCACATGCGACCCATTATATTTGGAAAGGCATAGTTTATAGATTAAATAATTATAACGTCATAAACGGTACTAACTTCTTTGCATACTGTAAAAATATTAAGTGGCTAGTGTCATTCATAAAAAAGATAATAAGCAATATGTGCGCACGAAATTTATAATCGCTCTACTGCAAAGTTGACAATTCGCAAATAGAACATTATTCTTCTAATGGGACGATGTGCGTATTAATAATTAGGTAATTATCACTCGCATAAACGGTGACGGAAAACATCGTGAGGAAACCTGCATACCTTAGAGATTTTTCTCGACGGTTTGTGAAGTCTGCCAACCCGCACTAGGCCAGCGTGGTGATCTATAGCCTAAACCCTCTCAATATGAGAGGAGACCCGTGCCCAGCAGTGGGACAGTAATGGGTTGACGATGATGACTGGAAAAAGCTGTCACCTATCAAATTAGTATTTTCTACTTTACATTGATTCGAAGGTATACACTGTGACGTCCTTCAGTTTTTTAATTTAAATTAGAATTTCTGATAAAAAGCGTCGTTGAACTCCTAAACTTCTACAGAAATTACCTCCATTCAGGCGGTCATCGTGTACCACCAAAAGCCAACAAAACGGCGCGGCTCGACCACAATGGCGCGGCGGCACCACGTGCCATTGCAACTTCGTGAAGTTCGGTCTACTACCGCTAACAATGGGTTCATAGTATGCCGTACCGTATTCATAGCTTTCATACAAGTCCCACGGGCACAAAGTTAATTTCAAGTTGCGAGAGTGGCTGTGACGTTCTCTCATTTATTAAAATACTAACATCTTGAACTTAATAGGTTTTGGTAACTGTGAAAGTTGACGGAACACTGCACCATTGTTTGGTTATGTATTGTGTTGGGGTGGTATTGGTTGTGTATACTCATCAGTTTAGAATCCATATTACGCATGAATCAGTCAATATAAATCACAGTTAAACGATCGATCTCTTCGATCTCTCTGACTTGACAGTAATAATAGGATAGCTTTTAGCGAAGGAAAAATTCGACAGCGGGCAGGATTCCCTGTGGCTTAGTGGTTATAGCGTCTGGTGTATCTAACTGCCCACGGTTGAATTTTTGCTTCGCTAAAATAACTTTAAAATCTTAGCATGAAAAATGTAGAAAAAAAAAATACAAAAGGGTAGAAATAATAGGATTTTCATAATAATTATCCAGTATTTTATTCTGTGGCTTTTGCAAGCCCCGCTATAATTATCATTTTTAAGTGTCTCTCAAAAAATGGGTCTACAACTTTACGATACTGAAATATAATTTTCTTTCTTATGTATCCTGAAGGCCGGAAACATCCAAAAATAACCAACAGTTTCAAACATCGCAAACATAAATAAATTACTCGGAATAATTCACACCAAACCAAAACTCCGCGTCGACCTACCCGCATATTAGCGTATCTACATATTTTTTATGACTGTTTTACGAGTTATCATTTTTACGAGTTTCGGTCCGCTCCTTGAAGGGCGACGAAAGGGTTTTGACCGATTTCTTTATAAAATATTTCTATAGGATTTTATATTTATGATTTTGCATTTTTCATGTTTATTACTATTCAGTGTGAGTTGTGTTTTGTTTTTTTATTACCAAAATCCGTCAAACGGGGTGATTATGAACTTTGGTCTGGCACATATTTGAATCTATTATACTTACTGGACTTACAGTCTTAAAAGAGACCATGATTCTCCGAGTTTCCTTCAGCGTTATAGCTCAGGAAATGCCGTTGAAGTTAGAAAAAACTTAAAACATTGATATGTAAAAGTATCTTTATAAGATCTATTTACAGAAATAAATATAATATAATTTAAGAAGAGGCGTCAAGTAATCCGAAAAAGGTACGGTTATTTCTGAACTGAGGTCACGAAGGCAGTAATTTTATAAATACGCAAACTAAGCATTAGGTATTATTCTTTCATATGGTCGGCTGAAATCTGGATCGATACAGATATATATGCAATTACGAGCAAGCAGTGTCGCGTAATCGATAACAGTGTAACGGCCGGAGATGGCCATGAGAGCGCGACATTGAACTGAAATAGATTACAGTAATAGTAATATTCTTAGACTCATACATTGAACTTGAGGTGAATGCTTTATATTGATCGATTATAGGTACTATTTTTGTCTTTTTCTTGTTAATCGTACAGTTAGTGTGAGTGAATACATTACTTTTACAACATATGATCTACGAATAATGTAAAAATGACGACAACGAACTTAAGGTAGTTTTAAGATTTTAGTATCATGTGACATTATGTTTTTATTGGCATACTGCAACTATGTCGGAGTTGGCTTAATTTACTCGAAGACTCTACAACCTTTTAGATTGCCTGACATTTATATTTCAATATGACGACACGTTTGGCGCAGCGGCTGAGCATTCGGCTTCTGTGCCACGGGTTGGATTCAATCCGCACATGGAACAAATATTATTTTAACCCACAGGTACTTGTTCCGGGTCTGGGTGTGTGAAATTTTGAGTTTGTAAACGCACCCACGATACAGGAGAAAATCCTAGTGTAGGACAACGTTTTTAAAAAAAGAAAGATAAGAAAGAATACCCTAAAGTCCGGCATTTCGGCCTTCTGTCATGGCTGACGTAACTGACTTAACGATTATCATAGGTATTCTTACGACAACCGGGACTGAAGGCCCCAAAATCCTTTCTTAGCGTATACAGATATCATTTGGAATCTATCCACCATATTACAAGTTCCTAGGCCTTATAGATTACATATTTCTCGATTGATCAGTCGGTTATATTTCGCTTAAGCTTATAAGGTGTAAATGATCACTAAGATTAAAACCCATTTTTTCCCACCTTTTCTATCTAGCCTCCAAATTTTCCATACACGTACACAGACTAAATACACATACATACACACGCACTCACACACACACACACACACACACACACACAGGCATACACACACTCATACGTAGACACACATGCACGCACGTATACACACCACAAACACTTATCTTCTAGTTATTTTCAATTTTCCTACAAAGAAAACAAAAAAAAAGTATATTATACACAATTACACAAGTGAATTATCTACTTTTAAAACTTACGGAAGGGATTGGATCCCACGACACAGGGCATGCTATCCTTTTTCCTAGTCTCTAAGTCTACAAATTGTAATATGTGTATATGTAGGTATTGTACAAATGTTTGAATGAATACTTAATTTTTTTTTTTTTTTAATTATTCATTGGTAACCCAAAAATTTTAAATTATCACCAAATTTTTAATAATCAATAATCTATCCTATAAATAGATTACATATTTAGGAGGTCAGTAGTCTATAAACAATGTAGTCGTTCGTATAAAACTGTCCGCTTGCACGACCTCGGAGGGACGGCGCGGTCAGTGCCGGTAACTCACCGAAGCCTCGACATCGCCTACGTTCCTTAACCTCGTTGATCGATCTGCGCAGTACTCACTGACCGTCATGACATAATAAGCATATAATAGCTCGCAAATGGAAGCAGCTTCATTGACCCCTTGGTGTTTGTACTAATTTAAGGGGAAGACGTAATATTGATTTCTGACATTTACGCGAATATTATACATAGATATAAAACTACTTTTTACGGATTTTATCTCGTTATATTGATATAATAATATCAATATAACGAGATATAATCCCGTCGTTTCGGACGTGTAAAAAGTAGTTTTATTTCATAATATTAAAAATAGACCATTGCTCATTTGACATTACAGTAGAATCTTAAAATTATTCGAACATCCATTATCCGAATATCTGATTATCCGACTGATTCGTCACGGCTCTTTAATTACCGATTTAAATATGTTTTGACCGTCAGCAAAACATGTTATGACGAGTCATTTATATATATATATTTCGGATAAACTTCACAGGTCAGAGCATTCAGCAGTCAACTTCATACTTATTAAAAATCATATTGAAGATTGCAACATAATCAGCGACTTTCATTGCTGACTGTACTAATAGCCGGTACGGGAACGGCAATTAAATTAAAAAATAAATAAATATTCTCGGACAATTTTACACAGCACCATCTAGTCCCAAACTAAGCAAAGCTTGTACTATGGGTACTGGACAATGGATATAATACTTATATACGTTTTTTTTTGTTGTAAATACATACTTATACTTATAATACATAAGAAACACACAGACAAACACAGATACTTATGTTCATCATATAAATATTTGCGTCTTGTGGGAATCGACCACGACCTCGTGATCAGCAGTCCGATACGCGAACCACTAGACCACTGACGTCGTCATTAATTATTAATCTATTCTTTGACACGGGATAATCTAGGGTACAGTAGGTACACAATGATAATAATAACGATCCATCTAAAATAACTAAATATATGCTATAAATTCTAAATACGGAATTCCGGATATTATAATAAGATTCCAGAGGATGTAACTATTTTACCCAAAATTGCCAAAAAGTCACTTTTAAGTTAATTTTGTGTCACTTTTAAGTCAGTCTTTGTTATTGAACTGCTCTGAAATGAAATGAAATGATATTTATTTCTGTAAATAAATATCATTTCATTTCATTTCATTAATTTCTCTAAAACGGTTTGACCGATTTTTACGATTTCTTTTGTGTAAGTATATTTGGTAGTTTGGTAGGACTGAGAATAGGTGTGAGAATGTACTTTCGATACCCTTAGGTGATAAGGGTGACTAGAAATAATTTATATGGCAAAACAACGTTTGCAGGGTCAGCTAAGTAGTTACATATAATAATTTGTTGATTTAGTATTAAGTACCTACAATATTTTTCTATGCAGTGTTTCATGGCGCTACTCACCAAATCTAAAGAGATATCTTACAGATGAAGCAATAAAGAAGTTAAGTTTTACTATCTTCCCCGAAGTAATCTTGTCAAAAACTAGAACAGCTAATGAAAATTCACTGGCTACTTCATCCATCTCCAAAAAAGTTAGTATGTAGGTACCGTCATATCGATTGCACATACCGTGTCGAGTGGCAAATTATCGGGCACTGTGATTATAATAGGTGGCTTACATAGTGGCAGCATATGGTGGATCTCACGGTTCGTCACGCACATGAAACCGTGTTTGCCGACCGGCGAGAAGGGCTTAATGGCTACTGGGCTACTTTTTATAATTTGTTATTATTATTATTATTTTTTTATATTACAAACTCTGCTTAGTTTGGGACTAGATAGTGCTGTGTAAAATTATCAAAGAATGTTTTTTTATTTTTTTATTGTATTCATATAGTCTTCCTCCGAGCCTTTCCCGGGATCGGTTTTCAGTCTAACCAGATGCGGCTGGACGTCAGTATTGTACTCGAAGTGACTGCCAGCAGATCTCCGCAACCCGATTTCTAGTTAATATCGATATCCTGAGGATAGACTGGTTTTAGGCTTATTGGGTTTCCGACTACCACTAACGATTGTCATAGGTGTTTGTAAGGCAACCGGGACCGACGGTTTTACATGCTCTCAAAGGCATAGAGGGGTCTCGATGTGTTAAGAATGGCTATCCATCCGCAGAACGACCGCGGCTTGTGTAGCACTTGCAAATCGGTTGATCAGCTTAGTTATTACTTAGCCACTAGCCCCTCATTGTATTCATATATTAACATACCTTCAGACACCATTACACCTACTCATACAATAACAACAAAAACTTGAGAGGTGTCAAGGGACACCCGGATGGAACGAAGTAAAAAAAACCTGTATACACTCAACAATTCACAACGCGCGAAATTCAAATATTGTCATTCACTCAATAATATTTGAATGCTTGTCAACAATATTTGAATTTCGAAAAAAGTGTCGTGACAACTTTTCGTAAGAATTTCCGTCTAGTTCCCTTTCACAACGCGCGGTAAGGAACTTCGTTCCAAAAATATGAAGAACATCATTTATATTAAGGCACTCCAACGACTTACTGACTAATACATTTTTATGGTATCTTAACGTTAAACCTATAATCTAGAGTGAGTTTGTCACTTACATCATCATCATCTTCCTGCCCTTGTCACAATTTATTTGAGGTCGGCGCAGTATGTCCTTTATTCATCTCTGTCAGCCGCCACATCATCAGTCACTCTCTTTTCTATCATGTCCGCTTTAACACACTCCATCCACCTTTTCTTTGGCCTTCCTCTACCCCTCCATCCCTCCACATTCATATTCAGAATAAAAAAAAATATAAATATGAAGAACATATTATTATTATTATATTTCTTCGATAGATGTTGCTGACGTCACCTATATCACGTGTAACGTGGAAGAGAAACTCGACATCACAAGCTGTGATCTCGGTAGCTTAGTGGCTAAGTCGTCCGGTGTACTAAACTGGAATTGTACTGGAATTGGTATTCTTTAAACATTTTATATTAAACCCATACATGACGACTGTAAGATAATCAAGTGCCAGATATAATCAATTGGATTGAAATCATAATTGTAGGGTGGAAGCCTCATTTCAAACTGTTTAAAATATTGTCTTTATTATAGTTCTTGGCGGCTTGTGCCTTTTTATTATTTGTTTTAACTCGCAGATATCCGGATTTGGTATTACTTCATATAAGTATGTAAAAAAAATTCATAAGAAAAAATTTAATTTTCTTTGCAAGCTGTACTTTTTTGACAGATTACGGTCATTCGAGGTCATTGAAGTTGCTATTCTTAAATGAAACGCGTAGTATAATTATATACGAGTATCTCAGTTTTTCCAAGTGATCGCTAACTTTTTTAATATGTGTTCATAATATTATATTGTTAACACTGGCTTGTATAATGTATAGTAAGTATACCAGTTACAATTTATTTCAATCACTGCTCGGCTTACATGACGGGCCACTCCCATAATGCTATTTGCTGTCTGGACCAACTTTTATTGGTGTGTTGATACTTTAAAAGTTCCCTTGGCTGCCCCACGTTCATATTGACACTTAGCTTTGTTCTTATTTGAAATAACGTCTATTTTCCAACAGTACGTTACGTTACCTACCTACGTTTTTATTATCTGATTCTATATGAGACCTAATGCACTTAAAGCTGTACTTTAAAGATTGCTGTCGAATCGACTTGCGGTTTTCAGAAAGATTTTTAATAACCTACACTGTCTCTCCCAGAGAAAACTGTATTTCTAGAATGATTTACTTTGATTTTTGTTGTAGATACTTCTATTAGCAATATAAAAAGGTTTCAAGAAAGAATATTATTAATATTTACATACAAAAGTTTTTTTTTCTTCTTCGTTATGCTGAAGAATGAATTTAGACAGCTGGATTTTTTAGGTATACCCACGTAAAAATGGTTCTGGCGTGGGGATTACGCACAGGTAAGCGCAGTGTAGGACGGCCTCCAACGTTATCATGGGCGGACTTGGTAAGTCGGCTGAGGGGGTCCAGCGACGGCTGGACCGCTGCCTGTCATGGTCGTGGCGAACTTCACGGATCCCATGGCCATGACTATAAGGCAGGTGAAGGCAAGTGCGGTTTCTAGTCGGTATAAGTCGACATACTCTGCCGCCTCCCCAGGTGGAGAATGATTCATGTGTATTTTCCGTACTATAAAAAAATGAACAATTGGATGCAAGTCCTTGTGAAAATCAACAGAGGAGGAGGCCATCTTTATTAGGCACATTTGAATGCCTATAACGGCATCAAATTAATAATTCTTGTAGTAACATAACCACGTTCATAATATATTAAAAGGTTCTACTTTGTTATTCCGGGTATGTTCTCATTTCTCATGCAAAGTGAATCGAAGTTCAGTATCGAAAGTGCATGATAGTTTTGAGCCAATTGGCCAATGCATGCAAGGTCAAAATTAGCGTATTGTTGTTTCGGAAGTGTTTATAACATAACAGTGATAACATGGTGACGTCATAGTTTGCGTATCAGACTGCTGATCACGAGGTCGTGGGTTCGATTCCCACAGAACACAAATATTTATGTGATAAACATAATAAGTGCTTGTGTTTGTCTTGGTGTTTCTAATGTATTATAAGTATCTATTTACAAAAATATATATATATATATTATATCTATTGTCTAGTACCCATAATATAAGCTCTGTTTAATTTGGGACTAGATGGTGCTGTGTAAACAGTCCCAGAATAATTGTTATTATTATTTAAATACATAAGAAATACGCACACAAACACTAATACTCGTGTCTTGTGGGAATTTAACCCACGACCTCATCAGTCTTGAATAACCACGACTGAAACCATTAAACCATATACATCGTGAAAAACAAAATCACTACATATGCTATTAATATTATTTGCTTCCAAACCACGTCATTGATATTTTAAGCCGGAGAAGCTGACACCGGCATTAGTGTTTAAAGGTTGTCCTACAAATGGACGCTATATTTGGGATCATGAATAGAGATTTATTTAAAATAGAGAGCGGGCATTTTTATAAGGGATTTTTGATGCTGAATTGATTTCGTTATTCGTCAGGGTGTAGCATGATACTAGACATAGTGACTTTTTTACCTATGGGTCACAAGTACCTTGTAGATTAAAAATATTTTCATGAGTTTCAAACTTTCAAGTTGTATGGAATTTTCCAGTTTTCTGCGCAATTTTCTTAATTTTATTTCCGTAAGAACCTTCTACAAAGTATTAGAAAACTTTAAAACAGATGACTGAACTCAGTTAATTTTTCATCCAATTAGGGTGTCCACAAAAAAAATCTCTGGGTTTTTAGTGGGCTTCTTCATTTCATAGACTAGTCACTCTGCGACGCGGTGAGTGTCGTTCTGTTATCTTCCAAGAAAAATATTTGACTTGACAACAATGACAATAAGTTTCTGCTTACACGTGAGCAAGTTGATGTTCAAAATTCAGCGAAGGTGTCACTCGTTATAATATCCAGATGACATGTGTAAATCTTTGATTTTAAGATTCCAACGTGGATATATAAAGGAATAAGACTCCGTAGGGTATATTGTACGTAGTAGGTAGCTGTACCTACTTTTGTCTTATTATATTACTCTCGGTAATCTCTCCGTCTCAGTATTACTGTTGATTTTAGGTCGACCAACTTTGTTCAAGTTTAAAAATTTATAGACTTCAGTAAACAAACAAACAGTTCTAGTGAACTGTTGAGTTAAAGAACAAACACATTACGAAACAATTTAATCGATTGAATTGTTAAAGGCATAAGACACAGTCCCTAGTAATCACACCGTTTAACATCAGTCACACCTGGTTTTACATAATGAACCTATTGAGAATTAAATTTAATCCTTATCTTATTCAGGTAAAGTTGAAAACAGAATACAAGGTGATCTAGCAACATTGACACGTTTACGAAAATAGTATCCAGTGAAGACACTATTTTAAACTGAATAAAGATAAATCGACGTTTAATTATTGTTTACAGTTATCAACCGACTGACCCATTTAAACCTCTTGATTAAAATACGAGCATAGAACTGTCGACATCGATATACTATTGAATTGTACCGGTTTTATCTGTCAAATGCTTTATTGACTTGCTTGTAAATTATCGTCACGACAATTTTGTCGGTTTCCAAGGACGACCTTTTATACCATTGCTTGGTATGAAAATTGATTTTACCGAGGCGACAAACTAACAAATAAAATACGATGTAACATGCGACCGTTTAAAATAAAATGATCTTTTTGACGACTTTTGAATTTTGACGTCTCTGCATTTTTAACGAAATCTTAGTTTTTGAAAACTCAATTTAGGTTTTTTCAACGTTCCGATCTGAGCTTTTTGCCCAGCTACCTTGGGGATGGTCTGAATATTAGTATTTTACACGAAACGACTGCAATCTGGATCTTAGAAACCCAATTTCTGGGTAGGTAATACCGATATGTTGAGGATAGATTGGCTGTCAGACTTTTTTGGGCTTCTGACTAACACTAACGATTATCATAAGTATTCGTATGACAACCGGACTGACCGCATAACGTGTTCTCTGAGGCACGGAGGGATATCCACAAACACACACACACACAGACTGGCCGCAGCAAGCACAGCTGATCATTGTAGATCGGTTTATCAACGTAGGTAGTTATTACTTTACTACGAGCTCCTTTTAACATGTAACATGATACATGTTACATGTCCATCCTTCCTACTATTAATATTATAAATGTGAAAGTTTGTGAGGATGGATGGATGGATGTTTGTAACTCTTTCACGCTAAAACTACAGAACGGATTTTTATGAAACTTTACAGTATCATTACAGTACATCAGAATAACATATAGGCTATAATTAATAACGATTTTGAGTTACTTGGCCAAATTACAACGATAATTAAAAGTAACTTTTCCACGCGGACGAAGTCACATAAATTCACAAATTATTTGCAAAATTTAAAATTATAATTGTGTGGGTTACACTTAACGGGATAGAAAAAGGCGATGCTTCAACTTCGAAGCAAAAAACCGATTAATATTACATTCACATTTACGCTACCCCTTACGCAAACGCATTTTATTTGAAGTACCCTTCACTCGATAGGATCGTTCCCGGCTGCGATTATAAATGGTCGTGCGACAGTAATTAGTAGCACGTGTGTCGTGCATTTGATTTGTGGATGAAGCTTCCGGTGACAAGCACGCGATCGGGCGCATTGGTCAGAGGTATTGAAGTAAAGGGCGGAATGGGGTAAGAATCACTTGGTCAAGTGACAGTAAAATTATAGGTGGGTTTCTTATGACAAGTTAAAGAGTATAGAAATCCTTGATGATAGGACTATCTGCAAATAAAAAGAATTTTCCTTTTCGTCTGCTTGTGTCAGTGTTGTTAGCCAGGAATGAGTGACATATGGTAAGTGAATACCAGCGTCCTGCTATTACTATAAATGTGAAAGTTTGTGAGGATAGATGGATGGATGTTTGTTACTCTTTCACGCTAAAACTACTGAACGGATTTTGATGAAACTTTACAGTATTATTATTTATACATTAGACTAACATATAGGCTATAATTTAGAACGGCTTTGAGTTAATTAGCCAAATTACAACGATAATTAAAAGTAACTTTTTCACGCGGATGAAGTCGCAGGCAGAAGCTAGTTTTTTATAAACTTTTTATTTAAAGAATGATATATATTTCATTGAAGGCGTTTTCTCGACAGACGGTAAATAATCATCCGGTGCACCCTGGGAATTCTTGCCATCAACTTGCTGACTGTTTAATCATTTGACGACGTCTGTGGTCTAGTGGTTAGAAAGAAAGAAAGATTTTTTTTGTAGCCTCTTTTGTGTCCCACTGCAGGGCAAAGGCTTCCCCAATCCAAGTCAAGGACTCTCTATCCTGAGCTATTTCATACCGCATCATAAGAAAGAAAGATAAACCTTTTATTTTGTACCTTACATGCGAAAACATAAATCAATTAAAAAAACTTAGAATTACCTATGAGGCCAAAATACGGTACTAATCTCAGCTTATACAGCCAAAGAGTTTCTGCAGAGTTGTTAGTGTGTCGGACGAGACGTCGGTCGGTCTCACGAGTTCGTGGGTTCGATTCCCACAGGACATAAATATCTATGTAACGAACATAAGTGTTTGTGATTGTCTAGGTGTTTCTTAGGTAGGTATTATATGTATTTATTCATATAAAATTTAGTATCCACACTACAAGCTCTGCTTAGTTTGGTGCTCTGTGTAATGTTTTATCACTGTAGAACAATCATTTTTACGCAAACAATAGAATAATAATTCTCTATTATCTATTTAAAAAAACAACAATATTTTTATTTACATTGGTTAACACACATTTCTTTCTCAAGAGGGTATTTTATCCTATTTATTAAAGACCTCATTGCATGTGGGTCAGGCGTATAGACACTTGTAACCAGGGTATCACTTTGTTGTCAGTCGTGCATTGCACTAGGGCCTCGAGGAGGGTCCGACACTGGACGTCCGTGGTGGGATCGCGGATCATGCGAGAGCGACTCTGACTGAGGTGGAAGTGGTGGTGGTTTTAGTTGGTATGCTGGCCACCTGGCCGGAGAGCCCGACATAACCATCCCGCGTCCCCGAGCGGGGCGGCATGCATAAGGCGCATTTCCCCTACCAAAAATAAGGGGTATCACATGCCGGCCCTGTAAAAAGAGAGAGAGAATAAGTTGTGTCAGCAGTATAAGGGTCAAAGTCCTCCCACTGCCAACACAACGTTTCTTCTTGGAGCACTGGCAACCATGCTCACCGTAAGGAACACAACACAGCTCAAAGCAGTGTTATTTCACTTCGATTTTGAAGAATGGCTCCTTTAAACTCATTCAATCATACTCTCCAAGTATACGATTTCTACAACTCCATATCTATCACAAACTATCACAACATACCTTTCTTAATCCTTGTAACTGCATCTTCACTCACTCCACAACGGTCCACACACATAGTAGAAATTAATTCCCATTTGTAGAGTAGTTCAGCACGCCTACGAGTTACGCCACATAAGGGCCACGAGATATTTCTGTCGTCGCTTATCTCGGGCGGAAACTATGGCTGGCGACGAGTTGAGGCGACAAAATTATGTCGCGGCATGGATATAAAATATATTTGATTATCTTAAAATTGACCATTTCAAATCCGTCCATCGTGGACCTCAAGTCTGAGTCTGATCCGAGTTTGTGACTACAAGAGCAATGCTTTACCTTAGAGGTATACAAAATTTTACAGGAGAGCAAAAAATGCGCGGAGTGAAACTTTGAATGCAATTTTGACATATTTGCTTTAAAGATATCGGAACAAACTCAACAATATTTTTTATTATTATTAGATGGAATTATGATATATTACGCATAATTACATTACAACAAAGTTAGTACTTATCTGATATTTTATTGAGACTTGACTTGACTTGTAAGTAAATTAAGAAATTCTTTTAATATGTGTTTTCTTTTCATAAATGTCGTATACCATTATGTAGAACTGGTTCTTGCGATTTTAAAGGTTTAAGAAAAATATTTTCAACAAAAGTGGAGGTACTATTGTGTACCTCAGAGGTATGCAATAGTACCTCCACTTTTTTGTATATCGACGGCGAAGTGCCAATACCTCCTATCTTAAGGTTTTTGAGATTAATTTAGCTTTCTACACTATGACTTTATGGTCGATTTCCGAGTGTTTTGATGAAGCCACTTATTTGTATTTTTAAAAACAACTCCTTTCTACTTAAAATGCGACTATATTTGACCGCGTAATATTTTAAAGTTTTTAGGAAATTACACTTTTTTTTCACTTTGTGTAAATTTTGGTCTATGTTAGTTAGGAGGTATTGGCACTTCGCCGTCGATATGCAAAAACAAAAATAGATGTAGATACGAGTATTTGTTTTAATTTTCAGTTGCAAGTTTGTGACGTTAAATAAATGATGATTCCCTCGCATACCGTATGTATGATGTCACGACCACGGATATGGTTCCTGCTAGATTATTAGCAGTACACCGCGAACAGTTACCGATGCCACTTCCGGTTGCACGCACGCGATTCCGGAAACGCCAGATATTAATAAGCCTTGTCGATTGTGGTTGAAGCGTTAGCATTCATGTCTACGAGTACGCGTGAAATATCAATTTTAGGTGTGTCAATGACACTTTAATTTATTACAATAGGCGTGGAAAGGAAAGGAAAGGAAGGAAAAAATCGTGAGGAAACCTGCATACCTTAGATTTTTCTCAACGGTTTGTGAAGTCTGACAACCCGCACTAGGCCAGCGTGGTGGACTATAGCCTAATCCCTCTCAATATGAGAGGAGACCAGTGCCCAGCAGTGGGACAATATATGGTTTGATGATGATGATGAAGCGTGAAGTCAAATCTATATTTGATTTTCCTGCTTTTTACGGATTTTGTCATGTTATTTTAAAAAATAACATGACAAAATCCGTAAAAAGTTGTTTTAAATGGTGATTTTAACAAGTTTTAGTCAAACTAAAGTTTTTTATACAGCAATACTTAGAACGTCTGTTGTGTTCCATAGAATTTAAGCACTCCAATATGCTGTGAAAATGGTATATGTGTTGTTCCTATTATGGCAATCAGCCACGTCGTATATGAAATAACATGATAACTACAAATTTATTATAATAACTCTTTAATATAAAAAATAATAAACTTTTTATTTAAAGAATGATATATATTTAATTGAAGGCGCTTTCTCGACAGACGGTAAATAATCATCCGGTGCACCCTGGGAATTCTTGCCATCAACTTGCTGACTGTTTAATCTTTTGACGACGTCTGTGGTCTAGTGGTTAGAAAGAAAGAAAGATTTATTTTTGTAGCCTCTTTTGTGTCCCACTGCAGGGCAAAGGCTTCCCCAATCTTAGTCAAGGATTCTCTATCCTGAGCTTTTTCATACCGCATCATAAGAAAGAAAGATAAACCTTTTATTTTGTACCTTACATGCGAAAACATAAATCAATAAAAAAAACTTAGAATTACCTATGAGGCCAAAATACGGTACTAATCTCAGCTTATAAAGCCAAAGAGTTTCTGCAGAGTTGTTAGTGTGTCGGACGAGACGTCGGTCGGTCTCACGAGTTCGTGGGTTCGATTCTCGATAATACTGACTGGACTGGACTGCCTCATTAGTCTAGTGGTCCTAAGCGCGACTGCTACGCTAGAGGTCCTGGGTTTGATCCCCAGGTCGAGCAAAGTGTTATTGGGTTTTTCTCTGAAATTCTCAGTAGCAGCTCGGAGTCTGGATTTGTGCCCGGTTAATGGCAATAGGCTCGCCCCCTATTACATGGGACCTAAAAAACATACCGGCGAAATGTGGGTGTACATTAGTACACCTCTGCCTAACCCTTAGGGGAATACAGGCGTGATGGTATGATGTATGATATAAAAAATAATAAAATATATAAATAAATCTAAGTAGTAGTAAGCAGAACTTGTGTAGGTACTAGAAAATGTGAATAATACATAACTACTTTTTTTTTTGTAAATACGTAGGTACTTATAATCTCTGAGAGACACCCAGACAAACATCGTACCTAAGACATCGTGATCAGTACACTGGAACCGCTAGAATGTAGACGTCTAAATATTTACTATTATTGAGTGGTATTTCTAAGCCCGTAAACTTGGTTTGTACGAAGTGTTTAACCGGAACACAACACAAATATTTGACATAGTTTTGAAGTTCAGAATTACGCTAATAGCTTTTATTAAATACACAACATTTAAAAACATATTTGATAAAAACAAAGATTTTGTAGAGACGCTGAAACAACTGACACATCACGGGTACAAGTCGCTACTTCTCACAAACTTAACTTCCCGACGCCAACAGTGTCAATTTAACCAATAAGTTGTCCAAACTTCTAACTAGCTGCTGAAAGAAATTTATTGATTCAAGGCCTCTGGCACCCCATACATCAGTGAGGGCTGATATTGATAGTCGGTGACAAGACCGTCTTTGACATCCCCTACTACAAGATTACACTCTTAACTCTACCTTTGGCATTTCAAATACAAGCGACTTTCAAAGGTATGGCAACCACATAAGGTCTTTTATTTTCATGTGGAGTATACGCGTAGGGTTGTCAAGAAACTTGTGCCGTATCTAAGAAAATATTTTTGTTTGAGACCGCACCGAGGTTTCCTTTCCGGTAGGAGGCTTACAGGCTTTTATTTTTTATCTCTCTCAAACGCTGCCTTTTCATAACTGTCGGGGATCGGGGATCGATTCGGTCAGAAGATTTGGTTTCCTAATCCGGTCTCATCCGTTACCCGAGTGGCCCGTTATGGTTTAAATCAGTTTAGATTCTTGTAAAGTTTTAGTTTTAAGTTTATTTTCTTGTTGGTATATGGTTTTATAGGGTGACAGGATTAGGATATTGATAGATGGGATGTGAACTTATAGGGACTTTTTACTTTGATTCTGCTTTTATAAATGAGTTGTGATTCTATTTTATTTGGTATTCATGGTTCGATTTTTTTGTTGATGTAATTGGTTGTGTCAGGTATATCTTGATTACTGAGTAAAGCATTATTTAATTTATTATTTTTTATAGAGCTAAAATCATATAAAATTATTGTTGATAGAGTACTTACACGTTGATAGAGTACCTACACAATTTCACAATCTATTTTTTTGTTAATGTTTTTCGAAACCCTGTAAAAAAGGTTTGACGTGTAGATAAAATAATTAAGAGTACTGATAGCAAAAATATAAGTGGTTTATCAAATGGTGGGTTTTTTTATAGAATATTTTGGGATGATTTCGGCATGTTGAGAGAACGAATAAAAGACGATCAACAAGATAAATTTATAAGACAAATTTCATCGGCAACGTCGGGAGAGTTCGTCTTAGGTAGACACACGCCGTCTTTCTTAGAAAAATCTTTCAAAAATGTCAGGTACGTAGTAATAGCAACCGGCGCGTGTATATGACAAGAAGAAACAAAAATAGGCAAGAATCGTAAGAAAGTGGCAATCTGTAGTTTCTGTGGAAAAAAGACGTGGGACCATGCAGCTAGTCCGTGTATGCAACTAATATAAAAAAAAATACTAATAATTATTATCGTGAATGTCCGATGCTTTTAGCGTACAGGCTGAAAAATGACAAAATCCTTTTCGATCTTAACATAACATAACATTATATATACCATCACGCCTATATTCCCAGAATGGTTATGCAAAAGTGTACTAATGTATACCCACAGTTCGCCGGTATGTTTAGGTGCCATGCAATAGGGCGTGAGCCTATTACCGTTTACCGCGCACAAATCCAAACTCTGAGCTACTACTGAGAATTTCATAGAAAAACCCAATAACACTTTATTCGAATAGTATAGAATTTATTAAAAATAACAAAAGTAAAAAAATACTCGCGATAAAAAAACATCAATTTGAAAACAGAATCAATAGCCACTGTCCAAATGTTTGCATCCATTGCGCCCGCACCGGAAGTGCGTAGTTAAACAAGATGGCCACCCGGCCGGTCACGTGACCGCTACCCGGATTCACCCGACTTCCGGTGCTCGAAACATGTCAAGTGTATAGCAGGTAGTTATGGTTTGATAATTGTCAATGCCATTACGACCACCCCTTGTCTATGGATAGCATGCATCTGTCATGATTTTTGTTGGATGACGAGTGATCAGTCACATGGGCGCTAATTATTAAATTTTTAGGGTACTTAATTTATTTTATAGTAATATAAATTGATGTAATGTGTTTTAATATAATGGACAATTATTTTTTTTGACGTGAAAGTTATATAATTTAAATGGCTAGGAGTACGTACTTTATCTTTGACTTAAAGTAGATAAGTGCTATTTAAACCTAAAAAAGTTTCTTGAACATAAAATATTAATGTAATATTCACGCAGACAGTAGTAAAAGTACATTTCTATAAGTAGGTACATATTCTCTGAACATTTTGTTAACAGTCGAGATACTTACGTCATTTGGCGCAATCAATTGCAGTTAAGGGTGGGCTTAAATCCTTTACGGTATGTTCATCAAGCTATAGTATCACGCTATATATTTCAGTATAAGCTGTCTCGCAGTGCACTATCTTTGGCAGTCAGCTTATAACGGTTGTATTGATATCTAGCCTTGAGCGAACGGAGCCGAGCGGATCTATATAGGTAATCTGAGAGAATAAGACCCCGTATTGTTATTTAATGGGACGAGCCATTATGACGAAGTCTGTGGTCTAGTGATTCGCGTGTCGGAATGCTGATCACGAGGTCGTGGGGTCGATTCCCACAGAACATATTTCTTATGTATTATAAGTATGTATTTACAATAAGAAAAGTATATATGTATTATATCCATTGTCTAGTACCTAGCCATAGTACAAGCTCTGCTTAGTTTGGGAGTAGATTAGACGGTGCTGGGTTAAATTTGTCCAAGAATATTTGTTATTGTATTCGTGATTTAATGTTACATTTCATCATCAACCCATATACTGTCCTACTGGGCACGGGTCTCCTCTCACAGACTGAGACGGATTAGGCTATAGTCCACCACGCTAGTCTAGTGCGGGTTGGCAGACTTCACACGCCGTCGAGGAAATATCACAGGCATGCAAGTTTCCTCACGATGTTTTTCCTTCACCGTTTAAGCACTGATGATTAATTATTAATACGTACAAGATTTCGAATAGTCAGGGTGCGTGCCTTGTATTCGAACTCGAGACCTTCAACTTTGCCATAACACTAGACTATCAATTTATTATGTTACACTTCAACAAGTTATAGGTATATAGGAAACGTTTGTTCCAAAAAAGCATTCCAAAGATTTGTTTTGATACAAAATTATATCAAAATCACCTCTGACTTTTCGAAATCATGAGCGTATTAATAGTTAATTTTCACTCGCTTCGTATATTAGTGTATTGTTTCCAGACCTGAACAAGCAATGCAAAGTTTCAAAGTCGCAAGTCGAGAGGAAGTGGTTCAAATTTCACTTGCAAGATTTGATCTAAACATATCTACTAGCCAACTAACTAAGCAAGTTAAATAAAAGCTGCTAACTAACCCTGCTGTAAGCTGTCACACAGTGGCTTGCTAACTGTAACCGGCCATTGTGTCACAGCTTTCAGTCCTACTTAATAAAGTTAAGTAATGATAAAATTTAAATTTCAACGTGGAGACGAACACAAAATTAGCTTCGTTTAATTTTGAAAAATGAACGGTATATTTACGGAAGTTTAAATTTAAACGACAATTTCTCTATAAACGAATTAATATTGTGCTTCAATATTTTTTACATTTGAATTTCCAAGGTTAACATTTCTAACAACATTTTCGAAATGATCTCTGGTTTATATTGGACTAGCTTTTGCCTGCGACTTCATCTTCGACTTTACCTGGATTCAAATTGTCGTCGTAAAGTCTTCCACAATGTACTAGAAAACTTGCAAAAAAGATGCAAAAAATCGGTAAGTGTATTGCGTTTGTTATCTAGCTAGCCCTATTTTTTAAAATTAATAGCATTACCTAGATCTTTCATATCCCTCCCATATAAGAGCTATAGATAACGTAGGTACATAAAGCCTACCAAAAGTGTACAACAACCCGTGACGTCACGCCACATATGAAATCAATTACAAAAACATAACATCATCCCTTTAAAACAAGTAAAAGTTGCAGGTAAACGATAATTACTTCAGACTGCTTACACTACAAATAAAGAAACTGAAAATCATAAAACCAGAGAATATTCGTCACCTTCCAAGTGGGAAATTTACTAAATTCATCATGAACGCATGAATCAACTCATATAGGTACAGTGGCGTACACGTTGTTAGCTGCGGTTGCATGCCGCCGTAATTAACTGTAGGGCAAAGGAAAGCAAGTGCAGTTTTTAGTAGTTACGACCGACATTACTCAGGCAGACGATCCATGAAAAATAGAATAGAATATTCTTTATTGTACACCATAAACAAATGCCAGGTACATGTTTATATATGATAGAATGGTACAATGGGCGGTCTATAAGCGATCTCTTACAGACAACCTTTACCCAGAAGATCTTTCGTAGGTACTATAAAATAATGACACCCGTTGGTCGTAGCGGACATTCCATATCTGTAGTCAAGTAAAAAGATGTGTAAAGTTCAGAGGCCAGCACATCAAGCTAACCTAATCTGTCAAATTACTTTGATAGATTTTCAATTTGAACACAAAATGTTATGGTTCATTTACAATTGGGAAAATTTACAGTTTTGGATAGCTTGACTTGTTGGCGTTTGTAGCATAAATTTATTTTATTTTACTTATTACCATCTCACTTTGTTGCGATGGCAATCAAGCAGCAGCTAGTATTAAGCGGACGGATAATAAAGGTGAATATTAGCATTTTTGCGTAGCTTCAGAAGGGCCCGCTCCCCTATTCCTCCCCCTGGTCCAATCTGTTAAATAAATATTCTTACCACTACCTTAACATATAATCTGCAGAGTTTCCATTTTCGATCGCATCGACAGCAAATGGAAAGGGAAGGTTTCAAGACAAAATATTTCATAACAAATAAATATAGTTTAAAAAACTAAAACCACGCTATTTGGGAGTCCACCATATTAAATTTAGATTGATGTCATTTTATTTTTCTTATTCTTGTCAGTAAACCCTTTTATCTAATATGCATATCATGATGGCAGATAATAAAATGTTGTCCGCCATCTTGGGGCGTCCGCCACATTGAATTTAGTGTGACGTCATTTTATTTTTCGTAGGTATTCTTCTCAGCAAACCTTATAATTGATACGAATATCATGGGATTGCATAAAAATAACTAGTCCATCTTTGGAACTTCGCCTTATTGCATTTAGAATGTCACTTAGCTAACCATGCATTGTGATTCAAACTACTAAACGTGTGTACAAAATTTTAGTTTAATCGGAAACCGAGAAGTGGGTCGAATTTAACTTTCAAGACTTTTTCATAGTTAATGGTGGAACTAATAAAAGTGTGTTAATTAAACAAATTGATAAAATTACAGTTAAAATTATATTTTTTAGCATTCTATATTTATATTTAGTATTTCTATATGCAGATTTATTTAATTTAAATTTATTTTGTACGTTGATAAGTTTAAGGTTTTAAATATCAGGGACGATATTTATAACTAAACAATAGTGTGTGGGTGTTTATTAATATGGTTATAAATCACATTTTCAATATATGTTGGTGATCTTAACCGTGAGTTTTTTGAAAGTGTGCTTTTAAAATACATTATATAAAACATAAATAATACATTTTATTATATTCCTCGAAATTAGCCCGAACTCAAGTATAATTATACATTTCTTAAATCAAGTTCTTAATTTGATCAAATCAATTTTAGATATTTAATAACCAACAATCGTCTGCAACTCCGCAGTTTAAAGGGGAAAAAGAACATCCACCTGTCTATGCCTTAACTCTAAAAAGGTTGCGTGGAAATTAAATCCAGTGGCCTGCAATAAAAAGCCGAACGCTACGTCTGCCTGTCAGTTCGTTTGTGTCAATCAATTATAGCTGGTAGCGCAGATGAGGCACGCAGCGTCCCAGGCCACGCCTTCTATCGATCGTGCCCGCCCAAATGCGCTGAATTGCTTCATGCGCCGAACTTACCCTTGTTTCTGTCGGCTATGCGCGGAGAACACGATTTTTGGGACTTCACAAGTGAACTTTGTTGCTTACTTCGAATAGACTGCATTTTTTGGCATCCAGGACTAGGTCATTTAATAGTTAATGTTATTATACAACGTGTTACAAAATACCCCGTAAAAAATATAATTAATTAACAAAGCCAAAAATTTTGTCAGCTGTCATGTCAGGGAACCAGATTATAACAGAAAGGCCTACGTACCTATTTTACCTAATAATTGTCTACTTTAATAGTTTTTATATTTTTCATTCATAAATGTTGTTGTTTTCCTTTTGGGGTATGTTATACAGCGTCACTACGGTTAAATTGTGAATTATTAAAAATTGTGAATGGACTCGTTATAAGGCCCCATTTAACCTCCTCTCGGCTTTACGGGTAGTTTTGTAACACCCGTATACTTAATTTTAAAAATCGTTAATAATTAAACTCGTGTTTGATCGATTGAAAATTCTAAATAGGTATCAGTTTTTCGTATAAAATACCTATTACTTTCATTAAAGTAAAAGTAAATAAATACTGAGTGACCTTTGCTTTCACAGAGCTAAGCTCTAATAGCGCTCAGAGCCTGCTCGACGCTACGTACTTACGTACGTCAGAATATTGGATTTCACGAGACCCGTAGTGCGTAAACACCGAGTGTGTGCTAGCCCGTCTGGCGCGACTGTAGCTGGGAGCCACATTTTTATACACGTGCATTTGTTATGAAACATGTTTTTAAATTGCAATGTTGTGCCTCACTAATATGTCTCTTGTACTGAATCATTATTTTCTTAATCAAAGTCAAAGTCAAACATTTTATTTCAATTACGGCACTTTTGAAAAGTCAAAACTAGTTGCAATTTGTTTGTGTAGAAGTTGTTATTGTAGAATTTGTATGAATTTTGTACATATTATGGATATTATTTATTCAAATAAAATTATTATAAACGATCACTCAAGAAAGTATTATTATATTTATAGTTCGTAACTATTATATTTATAGTTCTTAACTAACCTTATTTTGGTATAGTTGTAATACCACTATTAATTAGTAATAACTTTCGGCGTGTAATAATGAAATAGTACCTAACCGGCGAGGTGGTGGTTAGGTTTAAAACAACGTCGCTTAATGGATCCATCCTGTCACTTCTGGTCGTTTAATCTAGTCTGCCACTAATTGGAACATAGGCCATTCAATTGATTGAAGAGCTGAAAGCTTTATTGTGTAATTTTCGATTCACCTTCTAAATAAATATTAGACACTAATAATTGGGCAGTAATAAGCCCCGTACTTACTCATTCTTTAATAACGACCAGTAGTGCCCCGTGGCGTTACTCGCTTAATATATTCTATTTACTAACAACCTTACGCAAATGTTCCAAAAAAGCGGTTCCAAAATCGGAGCGTAATTGGCAAATTTTAACATTAAAGGCTTTATAACATAACCATGCACACCATCACGCGTGTTCTCCCCGAAGAGTTAGGCAGAGGTGTAATAATTGTATATCCACAGTTTGCCGGTATGTTGAGACACAGGTCCCATCTAATAGGGGCCTATTACTATTAACCGGGTACAAATTCAAACTCCAAGCTGCTACTGCGATTTCATAGAAAAACCCTGAAATATTCAAAAATATCACTGGTATACCTAGTAGTCGAACCCGGGACATCTAGGTTAGCAGTCACGCTTAGGACCACTAGGCTAATTAGGCAGTTTACAAGATTTCGCTATGATACATAAATCCAAAAAGCTACAAACACAGTCGTGTTTACCTCATACCTTTCACTCCTGCCCTTTACAACACATCTAACGTGTTCTTCTCTGCATCACTCTAAGAATGTATTTGTACAGAGGCCAGTACTTCGAGCTACCACATTCTGTCAAATTTCTTTATTTGACATTCAGCTTCAACACATAACCATAAGGTTCATATTCATTTGAGAAAATTTGACAGTTTTGTATTGATTAACCTGCTGACGTTTGTACATCGATATAATTATATAAATAAATTCCTGTTTCCTCTGGTCACGCCATAACTTGAGAACGACTTTGCCTATTACATTAATCTTTTTCTTTAATTTAAAAAAAAATTGTAGGATGTTCTTACGAAAGAAAATTGCGTAAAATTTAATGATTACATAATTTTAATCTAGATTAAATCCACGCAGACGAAGTCGCGGGCAGAAACTAGTTAAGTATAAATAAATAAATAAACACACGAAACTTTTTTTGGATTCAGGAGCGTAGGTATATATACTTTAACCTCCTTGATTTTTTAATTTAAATAGACACATACAGATCACTAACAATGTAGGTACCCACGGTGTTACCACGACGATATCGCCATCCTACTCACATATTATGTTATGCTCAAAGATCCAAAATGCTTATTGAGCGAAAAAACAGCTTACAACGCGTTGTGGTCAATTATATTAGAAAGTAGCAGCTTAATAATCAGTTGTTAGTTTAATTTAAACTGGCATCGAAGTTTTTTAATTATTAAAAAAAAACCTAACAGCAAGTAGCATAAGTACGATTTCTTTTTAGTTTTTATAATTCCTTGCATTTTGAAGGTCAACTAATATAATTGACCATAACGCGTTGTGAGCTGTTTTCGTCTTTGAGCGTATTACATATACCTACATATAACATACAGGTACTCTACTCCTATACGAACTTACTACTTATATACGAAACTCCAGTACTTCATGCTTCACATATTGGCTTTAGCTGTCCGTTATCTGTCTGTCAATCTGTATTAGAGTTTTCTTATGTAGATTACATTTCAGTTACACAGACGACCTCTGTGGTCTAGCGGTTCGAGCCGGACTGCTGATCATGGGGTCATGGGTTCGATTCCCACAGTGCACAAATATTTGTGTGGATAAAACATGAGTATTTGTGTTTGTCTGGGTGTTTCTTATGTATTATAAGCATGTATTTACAAACAAAAAAAGTATAAGTATTATATCCATTGTCTAGTACCCATAGTACAAGCTCTGCTTAGTTTGGGACTAGATGGTGTTGTGTAAAATGTCGCAAAAAAAAATATATTAAAAAAAAATATATATATATTATATTAAAAATATTTTATTAGTTTACAGGGTCGGCAACGCGCAATGATACCCCTGGTGTTGCAAGCGTCTATAGGCTACGGTAATCGCTTACCGCTAAGCCAAACGTGCAGTCATTTCAGATTTTATCGTATAAAAATTCGACATTGATTTTTTGACATTGTATATTTGCTGTCATTGTTTGAAGTTGACATAAATTACTTTTATCACTAACCCAAGGCATGCAGGTTTCCTCACGATGTTTTCCTTCACCGTTTAAGCGAGTGTTAACTAATTATGTATTAATACGCACATGATTTCGAAAAGTAAGAATTGTGTGCTTTGGATTCGAACTCCAGACCTTCGACTTGGCAGTCCAATGGTCATACTACTAGGCTATCAAGTAAATGACTTTACGAGTATGTATTTAAAGCATTATGGATTTAAACTCTTACTGTGCCCCTAATTGTATCTAATTAACTACATAATTAAAAAATCAAAACAAATTATAATTGTATATGCCGTTCTATTAATTCAACCAATATTGTAGTATGAACGTTGATTATTAACTTAAATTAGGGCCTGCAATTATACACACAGTAATGAAAGGGTTAACGGAAAAACAGTGGATACGTAATTAGAATTTAAAAAATACTTAACTGTATGAATTGTACATATCTACTTTTCTTTGGTTTTCTTTTAATAACTAAATATTATAATTAAATAAAAAAACGAATCAAAATATAAATCGACACTAGAGAAGATATTTTAAGTACAGAGGCCAGCACATCAAGTAACCACAATCTGTCAAATTTCTTTGATTGATTTTCAACTTTAATACAAAACAGTAAGGTTCATATTCAATTTGGAAAATTTGACAGTTTTGGATAGTTTTGGATACCTGCTGGCGTCTGTACAGTCGGCAACAAAAGTCGCTAAACACGATTCTGATTTTGAAACGCTTTAACATTTTACTGATCCTAGAAGGTAGCACAACTTCTTTGTATACATATAACATAATTACAAGCTTTATCTTAAACGAGTATTTAATTAAAAGATTTGGTGTAGGTACTAATGTTTTCATTTGTTTGTGTTTAGCGACTTTCGTTAGTAACCGTACATAATATAATACTAAAAAAGTTTAAAGGTACCAGGATACCACTATAAGTTGGATAGTGCCAGGTATAGTACCAGTTACGGCATTCACAATAACAATTACTGTAACATTACCCGTTACAGCTAACCGCTAATGTAACGTTATTTTGTATCGTAAGGCGGGACACTCGACGTGCGACTGTGCGATTAAAAGTCGGATGAGAATTGTCTGATAATACATATTACACCTAATACGCGCCAATATCATTTAATTTTGTATATTATGTAATTAGTTTTTATAATTGTATTCCTTTATTGTTGTACGGTCTCATTGACGTGCATTTGTTATTGCTTACTCGACAGCCTACTTAAAGTCGCTATGCGCGTCATAGGTACATAATATCAATAGTAAATAATGTTAGCAGTACGATTTTAATACTGTAACCGGTAACTACTGAGAGAAAGGGTCGTCGTTTACTTATTACTGTAACTTTAACAATAAATCTAACTTTAATTTGTGGCGAATCGTTTCTCTTCGTACCTACTCCGACAACAAGACCTCTCCACCACAACCAATGTACACAGCTAGTTAACTGGCAGCCCGTACAATTGTATTCATTATTTTATAACCTTAATTCAACTAAATTAGAATAATTGAACCGTCTCGTCGTCGTCTCGCAAGCGCGACTGCTACTCTAACGGTTCTGGGTTTATTTCCCAGGTCAAGTATGCAGTGTTATTTAGTTTTTCTAAGGAATTCTTTGTAGCAGCTCAAAGTTTCGTTAATGTCAGTGATGTGTTAATGACAGTAGGAAAGAAAAAAAGAAAGAAAAATCTTTTATTTGACGAGAACAGAGACACAAATAACCAAATAATAATAAGAACAAAGGGATTAAACAAAAATAAAAAATGTTACTACCAACCATTATTGTGCATGTGTCTCAAGGCTGCACCAAATGGGTCTCCAGATCAGCTAAATGTCAAGCAACGCTCGCCCCCTATTACATGGAATCGAAACATACCGGCGAAATGTGAGATTTTCAACTGAGGTCTTAAGATGACAACGCAGCTGGCGACTACAGGCTGCGGCTGCCACTTACCATCAGGCGGCCCATCCGGGCTTGCTTATCATCTTATTAGAATAAAAAAAGATTACAAATATTAATTGCGCAGTGACAGCCTAGTGGTATGACCATTGGACTGCCAAGTCGAAGGTCTCGAGTTCGAACCCCAGGCACGCACCTCTGACTTTTCGAATTCATGTGCGTATTAATAATTAATTATCACTCACTTAAACGGTGAAGGAAAACATCGTGGGGAAACCTGCATGCCTTAGAGATTTTTCTCGACGGTTTGTGAAGTCTGCCAACCCGCACTAGGCTAGCGTGGTGGACTATAGCCTAATCTCTCTCAATATGAGAGGAGACCCGTGCCCAGCAGTGGGACAGTATATGGGTTGATGATGATGATGATGATAATGATGAATACTATTTTATCGCATAATTAATTTTCCCCGATTAAAAATCAAACAGGTCTGTGTGAGTCTGACTCACACACCAATGTTTGTAAAAATTTCGTTCATCACGGCAATAGAATCTTTAAAAATAATTATGATTACCAGAAGTTCATAAACTATGAAAGTACCGAACATCGCTTTAATGAAAAGTTATCGTTATCAAGGACAAATTTAGCTGTTTGGCTACAAAAATATTCATCGATACGTTGATATAATAATTATATAGTAATTGTCAGTTCTCTAACATCAATTGTAAGTGTGTAATCGAAAAATATACAAAGTTATTATGAACATAATGTTAATACTATTTAAGTTTACAAAGCCAAGCCAAGAGATTGTACGGAAAGGCACGGCCTTATAAGACTCTTGACCGCTGCAGTTGTTAAAGACCACTGCAGTTGGTAGAGACCACTGTCATCACCTTGTTTGTAAAACAAAATACGGATCAACTGAGCTCAACGCTGCAATAACGCAGAGAGTAGTAATATCAACTGCGTCTCATAACTTATAAGAGGAGCATTAAATATTCAATGAGCGCACCGGACCCCTCTGTAAGCTATGATTTCTATCTTTATTGACAGTCTCGGCATTCTCCGTACGAAATGTTCAAAACTTTGATACTCTACGATGCAAACATTGGCATTCCAAATTCATTCAATTAACGGAATAAATCCTATGCTTCTAACCACACGCTTAATACGCTCTAGTTTCTTTTGAATGACTGTTGAGTCTTTGAAGCCTAATTCTATACTTTGATATATATAAAAAAATTATCTTACTAGGTAATTGAATTACAAATGTATATGTGTTTGTGTAATATGTATTTTGGATCCTCAAGCTATCTAATCTCAACTTTAAACATAACACTCTCACGTCTGAAAAATCCAACTCTATACTCCAAATAATTTCATTTCCACGCGGCGAGAGTGGCGAGCTTTATCCGCAGAAAACCACGACTATATCGCGGAGTGAATGGCGTGTCTCTAATGAAACTCATTAACCGTTATTGTTATAGCTTCCCTGCTGATTACCAGGTCGCATTTACCGGGGGGGATATAATAGAAATGTACCCTGAACAACGCTGTATGCTTTTGATTCCAGTACTTGCGTCAGTAAACAGGGTAGCGGAACTGAATTTGTGGTTGTGTGCGAGCAAAGTGGTGGGGTAAGAGATTTTTATGGTTTTGTAATGGCGGACGATTGTTACGTGGGTACCTACTAGGCAATTACTGGTTTCTTAGTACTTTTGTAAGTATACGGTCTTGCAAATAGATTTTAGATATTCAGCGCGTTTTCGTCGATATACAGGTTTGTAATATGTTTTAATTTTTTAATAAATTTTGATTATATCATTCGTTGATGGCCTGCCACATCTGGATGCCAGTCTAGTGTTGTAAGCGCGATTGCAACGATAGAGGTCCTGGGTTTGATTCTCTGCAGTGTTATTGGGTTATTTTCAATTAAATTCTCAGTAGCGAGTTAATGACAATAGGTTCGCTTGTAGACCTAAACATACCGGCGAACCGTAGACGTACACAATACACATACCAATGTACCATTGATATTATATTGGTACGTCTCTGGCTCATCCTTCGGGGAATACAGTCATCATGATTTGTTTTTATGCGTCGATTGTCATTTTGGCAGGTTTTTAGTTTTCTTTAATACTTTCTGTTTCATATAGAATTTAAATAAATATATATTTTAATACACAATTTACATGAAGTCATTTATGTAATATTTTTAAGTTGAGAAATATTTATAATTATGTTCAGATGGTTCTGATGTTTGATGGTTGGTTATGGTTATGATTTATATTTCCTATTAGGAAAGTAAATAAACAGTCCATATATTGCTCTAGGTATATGTATCCTAAGCCAACACCGTGTACTGGGCACGAATACACATACACACGGAATTCGAAATATAACCCTTCCCTGCCGAAGTGCTGGCTGAAAGCCTAACTAAGTTCTCACTCGACACGCAAAGAGGAAAATCCCTAAAAACCGAAGCGATGGAGTGCACCCCAATTATCCATTCAAATCCCTCTTATACCCCTCCCCAAAACTCCGCTCCAAACATTAAATACATATCTTTAAATGAGTCGTAAGTACCACCACCCTCATCGGGCATTTTTATCATTATCATAATCTTATAGTCGTCTCCTTCTCTCATATTGGAATTCAGCAGCTTAAATGTTTGCATCTCTGTCTATCTTAAAGTCCGAAGAATTTAAGGCTCATTCTGTCGTGTCAGATTGAATTCTCCGAGACTATTATGTTTCTGTAATTGTACAATGAGTTTCGTGAGATATTTTTTTTGGTTCGTGTGAAAAAGTACAGATGTCGCACCGGTAATAGGCTGCCTTAAAAGGTGAATGGTTTTAAATTAAATTGTATAATATGGCCGCTTTGTTGAGTTAAACATTTTAAGTGTTTAGGAAATATAAATATACAATATTATAACTGTCTCGTTAGCCTAGTGGTCCTAAGCGCGACCGCTACGCTAGAGGTCCTGTTTTGGTTTGATTACCAGTTCGAGCAGTGTTATTGGGTTTTTCTTTGATATTTTATTATTCTCAGTAGCAGCTCGGAGTTTGGAATATATAGCAGTGATAGCCTCGTGATATGACCATTGGACATTGAAAGGTCTCGAGTTCCAATCCAAGGTACGCACCTCTGAATTTTCGAAATCATGTGTGTATTAATAATTAATTAATTATCACTTGCTTGCAAATATCGTGAGGAAAGCTGCATGCCTCCGAGCCTTTTCCCAATTGTGTTGGGTTCAGCTTCCAGTCTACCAGTACTTATGTTACGCTCACAAAACAACCACAACGCGTTATGGTTAATTATATTTCCTAGCTTAAAAATGCAAGGAATTATAAAAACGAAAAACGAAAAATCCTACTTAGGCTAGGTTAAGTAGCTAGGTTTATTTAAAATAAATAAAAAAACTTGATGCCAGTTTAAATTAAAACAAAGCTAACAATTAATTATTAAGCCGCTACTTTCTAATATAATTGACCACAACGCGTTGTGAGCTGTTTTTTCGCTCAATGAGCGTTTTCGATCTTGTAGCGTTACATATAATATACAAACTACACAGTAATATCAGTATTTTACACGAAGCGACTGCCACAAACCTCTGCAACCCAAACTCTGTGCTATACCGATATCCTGAGGAAAGACGGGATGGCAGACTTTTTGGGCTTCTGACTACCACTAACGATTGTCGAAGGTGTTAGTATAAACAATCTCTATATTCATATAAAAAACTAACATTCGTATCGTGACCGGTAACTTGTATGTGTAGTGTAAACCTTAAGTATAAGTTAGATTTTTTTTATAGTTATGTAGAAATTTTCAACAGCAAAGATTTTTGTTGGAGTTGTGCACGGTTAGTGGCAATATATTCATCATCATATCAGCCAAAACACGTCCTCTGCTGAATATAGGTCGGCTCATAATAAAAAAAAACCGGCCGAGTGCGAGTCGGAGTCGCACACCGAGGGTTCTGTACAAACCCGTAGGTATACTTTTGATTGCGTTGACATAGAAGTAAAGCTTAAAGGTATTATGGGCCTGAATATTTGATGTGAATTTCAATTTAATACCTCTACGCGTTCATGAGGAAAGGGGTAGTAACTGTAAAATTGTTAAAATTATTTTTATTATATGATATAACTAAAATTTACAGTTTTCACCATTTTTCCTTTATCTGTGCTATAAGGCGTTGCATCGTACCAAATTTCAAGATTCTGAGTTCACGGGAAGTACCCTGTAGGTTTTGATTACCTTGAGAGTTTCGAAAATTTTCGGAAATTTGCATTGGCTTAGAAGTTTGATTTTATCACAGCTCCAAGGGACAGTAGATTTGAGCATTTGATATAAATTTTAGCTTGATACCTCCACGCGTTCCTGAGAAAAAGGGTCTTGACAGACGGACGGCCGGACAACAAAGTGATCCTATAAGGGTTCCGTTTTTTCCTTTCGAGGTACGGAACCCTAACAAGTTATATACTGTACACCTTTACTTAACCCTTTTGAGAATACTAGCGTAATGGTATACTTTTTTCTGAACTAACAAAGGCTGAAACTATATTTAGGTAAACATATTTACCAAGTACCATCTATAAATGTGCCTCTGACCTGCACTCAAAATTACCCTAAAACAAACGTTCAGTATTAAAAGTTTTCAGCGAAGGGATGCGGAGGGAGGGTCGGCCCTCCCTTGTTTAGTCACGCCATTAACCAGCCGAGCCAAAGGGCTGCGCGTTAATTATTTAAGGGCCTTGTACTGTAGGAAGATGTCACTCAAGGTAGGAGATGGTCATATTTTGTGATACAGCTTCATTGAATGTAACCTTCTAAAATTGGGTACGCGGTAGTGCAACGCCTAGTTTTATGGCGCGTTACGACTACTGAATATTTACAGGAATAATTGGACATGCAGATTTAATTTATGAAGCAGTCAGCAAATAAATTAGATAAAAAACTCTTAAGAGTCTTAAGAGTAGAATATAGTCTTCACAACCTCCTAGCCCAACATTGGGGTGCCTTCTCAATTAATTATTTGGCGAACGGGTCATTCAAAATTTTGCTGCGTTCAAGAAGCTTCACTAAATAACTTATTTTTTTTGTATAATCTTCGTGCGCATATATTTAGTGCTACATCTAAATATTTACTAAGTATTGGATATAATAAGAATTATAGGGTACCAAACCAATATACAGCCCGCCTGATGGCAAGCGATTACCGTACTGGCCTATAGAGGCTTGTAATACCAGGGGTATCACTTGCGCGTTACCGACTCTGTAAAACGAAAGAGGAATAGTTGGGTTACCAGTATAAGGGTCACAGTTCCCCCACTGCCAACCCACCGTTTCCTCGCGGAATACTGGCAACCTTGCTCACCGTAAGTATCACAAGACAGCTCAAAGCAGTGTTATTTCACTTCGATTTTCTACAAGGTGAAGGTACTTCCCCAGTCGGCCAGCTCCAATTTGAGTGGAATTACATTTGAAAAAATGAAAAAAAAAGAAAGGTAGGTACAGACCGTACCTTTCTTTTTTTTCATTTTTTCAAAAATTAAATGCACGCGGTCCCACATTATTTTATTTGCTTAAACTTAGATTAAATAAACTCTGTAATGACATCGAATCAATTTACTCAGGTAATAAAAGGTCATTTAAGGCCGTTTCTACGTGTAATGACTAGGGTAAAATTGTGTTGACATTGCTCGAGGCGACGGTGCACTAATAATGCATAGTATAATGAGTAAAACGACAACCTAGAGGTGTAATAGCCTATCATTTTATCGTCATTATAGCCAAGGACTGAGGTAATCGCAAAGCACCGCAAGTCTAGACTTGAGCAATGGTGTATGACGTCACTAATACACCATTACGTGTATATTCGCCGAAAAGTTAAGCACAGGTGTATGAATGTACAACCACAATTCGCCAGCATGATTACGTTCCATGTAATAGGAGCGAGATCAAAGAACAAATCCTAGAATAACTCAAAACTGCTGTGCTGGATCCGGGAATGGAATCTAGGACCTCTAGCGTCGCGCTTAAGATAACTAGACGACTGACGACGTTTGTGATCTAGTGGTTTGCGTGTCGGACTGCCGATCACGAGGACATGGATTTGATTCCGAACACAAATATTTATGTGATGAACATAATTGAAATATAATTATGTATTTACAACAACAGCAGTGGCTGGCAGCGGATGAATGCGAGCTGCCCAAGACCGGGATGGTTGGCGCTCTTTGGGGGAAACTTATGTTCAGCAGTGGACGGCAACAGGCTGATATGATGAATTACAAAAACGTATATAAGTATTATATTCATTGTCTAGTGCCCATAGTACAAGCACTGCTTACCTTGTTTGGGACTAGATGGTGCCGTGTAAAATTGTCCAGACATATTCTTGGAATATTGTTCAAGAAATGTCTAAATTGACAGACAGTGTAGGAAATGTTCGAGACTGGTGGACTTTATCATTTTTATTTGTCATAATTATACTTTATTGATAGCATGTAAAAGTCATCGTCTAGACAATTTTGACGATTTTTACGGCAATCGTCGATTAGCAACCGGCAATTTTCTTAAAATGTTTAGCATGGAACCATATCTTCTAAGATTGTATTATTAACAAGACGACAATTTTTTCTATCGTTAAATATCGACATTTTTAATGATTTGATCCATGCTCAAACCTCTGTTCTTAGAACGGGAATGTTTAAACTTGCAAGTGTGTGGATCGTGTGTCGCCAGCCTAAACATCGTAACAAATGCTGCATCGCCGCCCATACGAAGAACATTAACATCATATTCTTATGTGACATTTTCAATATTAAAACAAACAACTTTGTAATTGACTGACGAAGTACATGCTACACCATTGATCATTTACGGAAATAAACAAACAAGTTAACGACCACAATGTTTGGTAACCGCTATGAGCTACCGTAACGAGTGTAGGCACGCTTTCGTGCCATGAAAATTTAAGTAGTAGCGATGTATGCTACTGCATTGTTTGTTAATCGTCTTATTTTCAGTGCAACAGTGGGTCAAGCAGCACACAAAGTACCGTACCTTCGATAGTTATTGATCAAATCGTTTGTTGAAAAGTGAAAGTATATGCTTTTTTTTTAAATAACTCTCGTATCACCTACACAGAACAGCGGGTCTAAAACTTTTGATGTATCTCTACAATATGATTGACTGACTTATTAATTACACCGATAAACAATAATAGTGATTTTTTTAAACAGAATCGAGTAGAGTTTTTTTAAAAACTACTATCTACCCACAAACGTCATAGTTTTGTTCAATCACCGTCAGTTTTCGTTAAACATCGACTAAATTGACTACACGAATTTCGCTTACTGAAGACGTGTTTCCTATAGATTAATATTTAAATATTGTATTTAAAACTGCTATACCTCGTAAATAAGATGTCCAGAGAGTGTGTAAACCATACCGTTAACTTTTGTTGCATCAGCGGTTAACTTATTGTCTCAACGTCGTAGTTTGAGAAGATTAGTTAAAAACTGATATCTTAATTATTTTTTCTTCCCAGTGCGAAATTTGGTCAAAACCTGAAACTAGTGTTTGTTGTGCACAGAGTGTTAATTTATTGACGTCATAGTCCAGCGCAGTTAGTCATTATTATTGAAATGTGACGGAAGCCAGGTATGGTAAATGGATTTGAATGTTGATTTTTTTATTTCTTATAAATTAAACCAAAATTCACGCAGTTTTGAAAATTCGTAAGTGTACAGGGTGAATCAAGTGGGAATGGTTGGCCAAAAATAAACTATAAGGAATACCGTAAAATATCAAAGGAGTCTCGCGCTCGATGTTGATGAAAATTAAAACTGCCCCATTGGATTTATTTTAAATCAATTTTTTTAATCGCACGTTTGATTTTAGGTCGGAGCCATCTAGCATTTGTAAAATATTGACTTGTAAAAGTGTCTTTAATATATCTATTTACAGAAATAAATATCGTTTTGTAGGGAAGAGAGAAACTAAACACGAGATTGGTGGAATAGTACTGACTGTTTATTAAGGTGCAACCAAATATATAGTGTCTTACAGCTACTGATGAGTACATACCTATATACTTATAGCTACTACACCACAGTTTATCGTTAGATAATGTCGTTAATAAAAACCCTAATCCTCGATCTTTATAATTCGCGAGAGAAAATATGAATAATACTTAGCTGTTAAAAGAATAGACTACATACTAAAAATATAAAAAAATACTAAACGGCGTCATTTTCAGGGTATCCTTAAAAAAACAATAGCGAAATATTTCAATACTTTTTTATAAGTAACTAGCTGACCCCGCAAACGTTGTTTTGCCATTAAAAAAAATATTTAGGGGTATGAAAAATAGATGTTGGCCTATTCTCAGACCTCCCCGATAAGCACAAAAAATTTCATCAAAATCGGTCAAGCCGTTTCGGAGGAGTATGGCAACGAAAACTGTGACACGAGAATTTTATATATTAGCTGTAAAATTCCGGTTACCATTCAAATCCATTCAGTATAGCTGGGTTCCGAGGTATAGACCTACCTAATTGCACCGGACTATCATGAGCTAAATGATCTCGTCATTGTGCAAAACTTACTACTTTTAGAGAGTTAGGGCATAGTGGGAGTCATTCCACTCAAATTTCTTAAACATAATATCGTTAAAGGTCATGTCAGTCTCCAAGCCTTTTCGGAACTATATTGAATTGGGATTCCAGTCTAATCAGATCCGGCCGAATATCACTGTTTTACACGAACTGACTGCTCTCAGACATCTGCAACCCAATTTCTGGGCAACACTGATACAGGTGATTTATGTAAAGTAATGATAATCAGTGATAGTCCAGTGGTATGACCATTGGACTGACAAGTCCAAGTGTCCAGTTCGAATCCAAGGCACGCACCTCTGACTTTTCAAAATCATGTGTGTTATTAATAATTATCACTTGCTTAAACGGTGTAGGAAAACATCGTTAGAAAGGGATAAGAGATTTGTTTTTTGATTTGATGTGAAGTCAGCCCGCCTTAGGCCAGTGCGGTGCACTATAGCCTAATCCCTCTCATTCTGTGAGAGGAGACCCGTGCCCAGTGGTATATGGGTTGATGATGATAATAATCTGTAACCATGACGACACCATTAGGTAGTGTGCACAATGTTCACTTAATTTCAAAGTGGATAAACAGAAAGTGTTGTTAGTTTATTAGATCTTACGTTTAATCTTGTAGACCTACGGCGAGTCTAACCCCGACGGTAATAAATTTTCTTTTACTTTCGTAGCGCGGCGGGCTGCTTTTATATTCTCTATAGGTAACATGTGGACTTGTGTATAGGCGTGTGGTTTAACGCGTCAATATTAATGTAACTTTACTTCCTAATGTAATTTTACTTCCTACTTGTGGCCCTGGAGGCTTGCTGAAGTCTGCAAAAAAAAGGAAGAAAAACTAAGGGACTTGGAAAGTTGGAAAATTGCAAGATTTTTTCCGTCGCATTCGTCATTTTGTTTCTAATCTATCTCACAGTGTATATGTTAAAAAAACTGAATATTTATTATTTTTAGTACCGCAAACATATATAAATTTATATACATTCTTAAAAATGCCGTGAATAATTTGAGTTTATATTTTGTCTTTCTATACTATCGTGTCATGTCTATCTACTAAACCCTCATATTTACATACTTCAAAAAGCTGTCATACTGGTTACGCAACGGTTTGACTGGTAGGATCTGCACATTAAGATGCATGGTGACCCTCCAGAGGGTCGTAACAATCATTTGTTTATTATCTGCTAATTGTTCCTTGACAGGTTATAGAGGTTATAGAGATTGTGTTGGAAACAATTAGTAACAAAAATTTTAACAAATGATAAAAAAATCTTATTCTCTTGTTACTTTAATTAACTGTTATGTTATAAACATAACAGTAAATAAACACATATATTACCAATTTCAAAGTGCATGGATATAAAACTATAACTGTAAAGGTTGAAAATATCTATATAAAATATAACCAATAAAATGATGCATGCAAAAACATTGTATTTATAAAAGAACGAAGACTTTTGTTTCCAGAGCCGGATATTGGAGGATGCGTCGTTGATGTGCAATTCGTGGTCACCAAGGCACAACGTAAGTCAATATTGCAATATCGCAAATTCCTCAAAAAATCCGCAATCTTTTTTTATCCGATTTCGGAGTTCCACTGTAACATGCCTTGCGAATACGCTTGCGTTCATCTTTGGCCAAAGATGTATGAATGTTCCTTTTTTCTTGATTTGCTAAGCGATGACATAATTTTCGCCACTATAGTAATTTTGTATTTTTTTAATAATTGTCCTGGTAGCTTTAGATCCTATTTATTTCGTAGTACAGAGGCCAGCACGTCAAGCTACCCTAATCTGTCAAATTTTGCTTTTTACACTTTTTACATTGCTATATTTTCAACTTTAACTCAAAGTAATAAGGTTCCTGTTCAATTGGGAAAATTTAACAGTTTTGGATAGCTTGACCTGCTGGCGCGTACTAGCCTGATTTGAATTATATTTTATTTTATAGAGACATTAGATTTTGGCGGCTAGTAATCACTGGTATGACGTAATTACCAACGCTTTACGTCACACATACAGATGTGTTGGTAAGTTTCTTTTTTAAATTGGTGATACGTGACTAACAACTACTAAGCCTAAGAAGCTTTCTCTAACATATAACAGTACCTACATACTTTTATTTTGTGATGTGTTTGTATCAATTATTAAATTGTACTTAGAACTTCTAAGGGTAAGGACATGGTCCTAGGTTCATCCTATGCCTTCTGTAAAGTTCCATGAGCCTGTGGGCGGCTGACTTGGGGAGTCCACCGTCTGAGCAGACAATGATCCTGATAGGTGTCCCACGTGCGCCTTTTAATACGAAGTGAGAAAGGCCTCGCCCTTCGAAGGGCTCCAGCGAGTTCTGTACCATAGTCTGTTACCGTTGTGGTGAATGTCACGAACCTCATGACCGTGGCATATAGAGAAGGCAACTTTTGTGCGATTTTTTAGTCGCTAGGAGTTCGACATACCCTGCCACCTCCCCAAGTGGTGGATGAGAGTTTTCCGTACGATAAAAAAGGCCTTTTGAAAAGTTCCAAATATTGCAGGTTGGTGACATGTTTAATAAATGTTATCCTCAATTACGGATATCTATATCCGTTTAATCCTAATAACATTTAATATATTTTCGTCCACAGTAGACTTTATACTGTCTGAATATTATTTAATGAAAACTGGCACTTAATATTCATTTGATTTCTCCGATTTTTAGACAACTATCTATTTTTTAAGTAGTGTCAAAAATCAGCTGAATTTATTATAATGACAAAGAGTTTTTAATTTGACAGCTTAAGTACTACAAAATATTTATTAATGTTGTCAACTGGTTGTCAATTTGATTGTTATTCCTAGGAGAAAAAATAAATGTTACCATAATTATTATAATGGTGATCCGTGCAAATACTCGCACCGATTTAAATTGTATTTTTTACGGAAATAAACTAATTTGTTGTCGCTTTAGCTTACCTGATATAAGTATCTATAAATATTAATAAATAAATAGAAAACGTAGCCACACATTTAAACTTACTTTTCGTCATTAAAGGGAAAAGTATTCTTCAAAATCGCGTAGGTATAAAACATTAATTTTGATACGGTACAGAGGTCAGCACATCAAGCTACCACAAACTGTCAAATTTCTTTGATAGATTTTCAACTTTAATACGACGTAGTAAGGTCCATTTTTTATTGGAAAAATTTGACAGTTTTGGATAGCTGCTTACGTCTGTACATTAAGTAAGGGAGATATTTTTATACCAACAAAGAATCCTTTGAGAAAAAAAATATAGAGATTATATAGAGAATAGGCAGGGTATGTGGGACTCGTACCGACTAAAAATCGCACTCGCCTTCACTTGCCTTAAAGTCATGACCATGGGATCCATAGAATTCGCCAAAACCATGACAGGATGTGGTCCAGCAGTCTGGACCACTTCAATTAGTGATGCATACTACCTACTGGAAGGCACGCATGTTCGTCACACGCGTGCTGCGTACTGGGGCTATTATCTGGTTGGGCGGCGGAATCTCCCAATTCAACCGCCCGCAGGCCACAGCTTATGGAGGTCAGAGGTCTGTCTGTGCCCTCCGGTGCCCGGTGAGTCTACTACGGACCGGGATAGAGGTGGACAATTCTCTATTCGCCGCCTCCTTTGCAAGCATGACTTGCTTGCAGTAAGAGCTTATAAGTTAACTGCATCCAACGACTCCCTGTGTCGTCTACTTCTCTCGTCGACTATCTTTTTGGAGGTTGTCCTATGCTGTATTTTCTGGTGCGTGTTCTTGAAATAATAGTATTTTACTATGTAGTATCCTGTTTTCACTTATATTTGATCGTTGATCCAAGTTTTAAAATTATCTTTTCTAATTACTGACTGACCGAAAGTGAAAATAAAAACGATTAAACAAAATTTTGCATTGAGTTTTCGTAGAAAATGATGAAAATAATTAGTCTATGGATAGATGTATTTTGTGATATGTCACGTTGATTGCCATAGTCAAATACTTATAATGACAGGACCCCGTGCGACAAAGTGATTTATTCATTTTTCAAGTTGTGAGAAAGAGATGGCTATTTAATCCTGTAGAGTGACATTCCTCTCATACAATCTCTATTTTGTTATTAAGATACCAACCATACCATGAGTTTTGTTTTTTATTTAGGTACTGTATTAAAAATACAGCTCCTTTGATAATATAAAGAGATGTACTTTCTCAGTAATAATGGAAATGCATTAACAGAAATAATATCATAAAATACATGAATAATTCGTAATTAACAAAATAATTTGTATATTTTATGATCAAACCGTAGTCTGACTACCCTTCAGCGTTCCCCTCGGTAATCGCGGGTACTAAGTGCACAACGCATAATCCCAGACGCAACGACTGACGTACTGGCAACGACTAAAGTGCTTGTACCACTTTATTTGAAATTTACCGAATTTTTGGCGGGACGAGAGACATAGGGGGCGTGAACTTATTTCTTATAAAGTTAGCATATTACAATTTTGTTTGTATTTTTTACTTAATATACTCACGCCACGCCACGCCACTTGTTACGAAACTAGCGCCTTTGTCTCTTGCTTCGCTTCGCTTAAAATTGGGAATTACAAGGTGAAGAAATATCTTTAGCTCAGCTCAATAAATGAGAAACAGAGAGTTTTATAAATGTATAGGTACAAAAATACATAATCACCTCGTTATTGGTAAATGATTAAATATTTAAAGAACTGTGTTAAATGTGAATACTAATAAAGAAGCAGCACCGATCAGATACAAAAATAATAAATATTTACTTACCAACGTTTATTGAAAAAGATCTGTCATTCACATGGCCCACGGTTGACAAATTCCCCGAACCGTTCTGTCGTCGATGTTACTTTAGCGGACTAATCGACCGGTCGTATCTCTGTGTCATTTGATACAGTGAGCCGGGATCATGTCGCCTCTTAACCCTAAAACGCGCGGCTGACGAGTAATAATAGTAAGGATTAGACCGGGGACTAATGCTTTCAGCTTTTAGTGATAAGTTTTGGTGGGTTGAGTCCGTACATATGGGGTTGGGTGCTTTGATTATTCGTGATCTTTATAATTATGGTGACATTTGAGTGAATTGGCAAATAATTGAATGAAATTACAAAAAATACTAATATTTACAAATATATACATGATAAAAACCTTAAAAGAATCTAGGAATACTTTGGCACTAGGTCGCGCTCTAGTTTTCGTTTCTGTCTAACAAAATTTGTGCTAACCCAATTAGTACTGACACTGAATGATGTCCACAAATAGCAATTTTGTTTTACAATTGATGCCGCACTTTGACTTTTTGCTAATAAAACCTCAAAATCTCTGTCTGGGTCTAGATGTTTTTGCTTGTGGAATTTGAGTAGGTAAACAGGAAAATTCCAAGTACAGTGTAAGATATTTTCAAAAGAATACAGAATTTCGAATATAATCTGCGTCATTGAGTATTGCAAGCGCGGGTTCTGTGTGAGATCCTGTGTTAGGCTAAGAGAGGGGGACAGTTGCAAATTGAAACTGTGACAGTAATAATTGTTGTTTGACAAGGGGATGTGACTCAACAATTAAATTACTCTGGACTCCCGCCCAATTGCTCACCTCCCCTTTGAACGTTATATCTAATTGATTAACTTATGCTAGTTTATCAGTTTATTTTCATGCTGATCCAAATGAGTATCGAATGACTAAGCGAATGAATGCAACTTATACAGATGGCAGCATGTCAAGCTATTCCAAACTGTCAAATTTTCCCAATTGAACGTAAACCTTACTACTTTAAGTTGTATTAAAGTTTAAAACTTACGAAATTAATTTGACAGATTGGGGTAGCTTAATGTGCTGGCCTCCGTATTGATGAAATGATAATAGTACAGTGTATTTGAGGGTTGGTAATTATGAGTTTCTACTTTCTCCACCAATATTTTATGGCCTTATTTTGTGCAAAGGATCAGTAATCATACGTTATTAGTAATTAAACTTACAAATTGAATAACTCAAGATTAATTAGACGTTTAGATTTTTTTAGAAAACTACTAATAATAATAATTCTTTCGTTTTCACTAAAAAAGTATTTATGACCACTAAAAAGTATTTGCTAAGGTATGAAATAGTCCCTTTACAAATCAATAATAATTAAATGTATTGCTTATTTACAATTACTACGACACTGACCCATCAACTTACAAGGTTAAGCAGTACTTGCCGTGGTTATTATATAGATGGGTGACCATTCCTATGTAGGATATCGAGACCCCATCTCCTCTATTCCTGGAAAAGCACGTTAAGCTATTACTCCCGTTAGTCACACACGAGCAGCTAGGACAATCTTTAAAGGTAGTCGTACACCAATTTGTGTTCCCAGTCATTAAAGTTAATTTAACTACATTGTAGCCACTGGAAATACTTATTTTCATAAACCGGATGATATGAAAATGTTGTCACAAAAAAAAAAAATGAATTCAACCCTCAAAAGTGAAGTATGCAGAATACAAACAGGTAAAATAGAATCCGAAGTAATTGAGCGTGAGAATAAAAGCTTGTTCGCAGCCATCACAGTTCATTAAGTTGGCATACCCCTCATTGTAATTGCTGGCAAGTGGCCATTTGATACGAAGCGTCGCGTATTTTGTCGCTAGATACAACCAACAGTGAAAGGGTTGATAAAATATTTATTATTATTTTATTTATGCGATATATGCTTGCTTTTTGACTATTCATTTGATTATTCTGTTTTTAAGTGTAGCAATATATTACTATGAATATAAAATATAAATACTATAATATATAGGATACATAAAATTAAGAAGAACATGCTTTGGGAATATCGAGAGAATGGTAACAAAAGAGATTTATATGATGGATGTCATTGGTAAGACGCCCTGGAAAGACTTACAGCGACCTTATTGGTGGGGTTCTTCAAAAAGGTTAGAGCTCACGCCTTTTTCCCATAGGCATTGCGTCTGTACATACATATGTACAGACGCCAGCAGGTCAAGCTATTCAAAACTGTCAAATTTTCTCAATTGAAAATGAACCTTACCATTTTCTTTTAAAGTTGAAAATCATCAAAGAAATTTGATAGTTCTTTGGTCAACTATAAATATTTAACTGTGTCTATTCGAGATTAATATGGCAGTGTCTTGCTCCTTTTTTCAATTCATCTTAACTCGTCGGTGAATTAAAAATGCCTTAGAAATAGAATAACAGCAAAAGCTAGATTGAGAAAGAGAGGTTGAGACAAATTCACAGTTACGAGTAACACTGAATTTGTCTCAACCTCTTAGACAATGTATGAAATACCGAATTAAATATTAATGATATTCAAAATACTACAGATTATTGTATGCCTCACTGCTCTGACAATAAAGTTCAGTTCAGCTTAACGCCAGACCACTATACTATCTGGCGGTATTTTTCATTATGTCCTTGTTTTTGTTTTTGTTGGTAGACAGAATTATTATTATAACTAAAATAACTTACTATACATGCTTCTGTTTCTGATTTAAATCTATAAGGATAAATAGATATGGCCTATCCTTTTTTTATAGTACGGAAAATCCTTTTGGATCATCTGCCACCTGGGGAACGGCAGAGTATGTCGGATAAATAGCGACTAAAAGCGACACACCGACTACTACCGTACATTGCCTACCTTGCTTTTGTTTCTGAAATAAGGCCTATCCTGCCATAAGCCACTACGTCAATTATTGCATCAAAACACGGCGGAAGCAACGAAAACCGAATCGATTTAAGCCCACAAAATTCGAATGCAAACAAAATCACCGGGGGCCTGCCAAATAAAACTAGCAAACGTGCTTGCCAGTGCCAAACGTACTGGCATTGGCAACGCGAAGAACTAGCGGCGTTTTAAGAGGTCCGGGTCCATAAACTGCCTGTTTGGAAGTCGGGACGCGAAGCGAGCATCTATCGGGACTTTGCCTCAAGCTACATTTACACTTGACTTATGGAATAGACTTGGACTTTTTAATGTTAAATGGTTTTAAGGGAAATTGAGTTGAGTGCTGGAATTCATTTGAGTTTATTTCGGGTTTCGTTTTAAAACGGTTTACAAGGAATAAACATATTAATAGGATTTGAATATTCTTTCTAATTAGACTTGTATTTTTTTATCTGATAAAAAAGTACGGGTGATACTCATAACGTAGAAACTAAATTTATTCACTTTTTTATAGTTCAGTGTAGGTGCCTACGCGTTAAATAATTAAATCTTTTTGTACTCATTATATTTATGTATTAAAGCAACACCTCTTTATGATAACAATCAGATTAATAATTACCCACAGAACCGTTTAATTCGACAAAACAGCTTTACACAAATATCAATTATGCTCACCAATTGTGTTGTAGTTTGAAGCTAGTGTAAACGCAGCACAAACAAGTATTCACGTAGTTCATGGGTTAGATATTCTCATAAATTATTTAAAATAATCCGGGAGAAGCCTCTGTCCGCGGCTGCCTTAGCTACGAGTAGAAGTTGTATTTTATTTATTTATGTACCACATACTGCGTACCAAATTAGTACCGGCGAAAGGTCTCCCTACGTTTTGTGTGTTAATTTTTGTCATCCCGTGACGAAATTAATTTTCCGAGTAATGTAAATTATAAATTATGGAGGATTCGTGTTCCTTTTTATAATATACTGATAAATTCTAACTGTAGTTAAGTATGCTAAGTAAATTTGTTTGGATTTTTTCCCTAATTACAATATGCCCGTCACTTTACATGGCCCTAAAAGCATACATATCACCTCTGCCTAGCCTAGAGGTGTATTTTTTGCCACGACCGTGATGCCCTGATACCCTATAACCTTTCTTCAAGAATTAGGTTATCAAATAAAGAAGATTTTTTAAGTCCAACCGGCGGTTTCATATTTTAATTAGCGCGTTCAAACAAAAAAATAAAATACTCCTAAGTTTTTGATGGAAAGATTGTATTTTTTTTTCATAAATATTGAGTTGGTGCTATAATAAATACAATGAATTTTGTTATATAAACGATTTTATTATAAATACCTACCTATAATATATTTCCTCTTGTAGTATGTACAATGGTAAAACATTTTCAAGTTCTACCATTCTATAACATAAATATACACATGTCATTACCTACCTACTACATTTGCTGCTTTATTTTTATTTTAACTTGGTATGGCCTAATTACCTCATTAGTCTAATGGTCGTTATAGCGAGTGCTAAAGGTCCTGAGTACTGATTTTCTGTGAAATTTCCTTCGGCAACACCACAGTTTGCCGGTATCTTTGGGACCCATATAAGTGGTGAGCCTGTTACCATTAACCGGACACAAACTCCGAGCTGCTACTGAGAATTTCATAGTAAAACCCAATAACACTTTGCTCAAACTGAGACTCGAACCCAGGATCTCTAGCATAGCAGTCGTGGTTAGGACCACTAGAAAAACAAACATGTACCTAATATGTAATACGTAAGTTTTTTAAATAAGCTTTTATTGAAAAAACTTGAACTAAAAAGTGGAAAATAAATATTAAAATATATGTATACTTATACATTTTGAAAACTTGAGGTGCTGTCCTTTATACAACCTGTACTATAGGTAGTTAAGTTTATTAAATGAACCTATATAATTTAAATCGTATTTAAAACGTTTCTTTTTTCAAGTTCTTTCAATAAAAGATTGTTTTACAAAATATATTAACTATTTTCATTTATGTAGGTATGTTGGAAATTTGAAAAAAAAAACACTAAGTTATTTTTTGTATGTACTGCATGTTAATATAATTATATTTAAAACCCTATAGAGAGATCAGTTCACGACTGACTCTCCACAGGAGTACAGACTGTATGATTCAACATGGGGCCGAAAAGGATGCTTTTGTAAAGATGTACTCATATCCTCATAACCGAAACTTATGGTACATTCAGCAACGAAAGTCGCTGAACATATTGAAATCTTCAATACGATTTCTAATATGAAGTCACTGACCTGTGAAGTTTGTGCGAAATAATTGCATAGATGACCATTAAATTTTAACTTTATCTTCATAATAAAAAAATCTCTTCACAAGTATTGGAGCTGTCATATTTTCAAAATGTGTTCAGCGACTTTCGTTGCTGACCGTACCAGCAGATGTCCCAATTTGAGATTGTCACTATCTCTCCCATTCTCTCTTTAAACTACTGCAAATCCTTTCTAGACAAAATGGTAGGCAAGGTAACATTCTTATAAAATGACTTTCACGTAAAGTAATCACTGACCAGGAGCCGTATAGTAAAGCGCAAACAGTTTATTCAAAATACTTATTAGATGGTCACAGGCAACTGCAAGCTCTCTCTTATGCGATCATAGCCTATCAGGTAATTCCCCAAATTCTCCTGCAAATTTAATTGTATCAGAATAACCGTCCAATGACACTGAGGCTAAGTAAGATTCATTAACGATTCTGATAAACTTTGAATACCTACATAATGTTTTGAAGTTGACTGACAGAATGCATTGTTGCATTCTGTCAGTCCTTCGTCCCGTTCCTTAGTCATTGAACGACGAATTTGACACAATAATATATCAAATTTAAGCCCAGATAAGTAATCAAACTCTGGCCTTTTACGCGTTTTCAAGAGAGTCTCAATGATTTAACCAGCTTCTTTGTAACCAGGGCGACATATTCGGCGGGCTCAATGATGGTCTCCTGAGCAGGGCAGAGGCGCTGGCTGCGGTGGACATCAGTAAGCACCAGTCGGGCCCTCAACCGGGCCCACCTCTGCCGCAGCTCAAACATGACATGGTGTACCATCACGGTGTAGGAGGACCATCTCCGCATAATGCCCGACCACATCAGGTAAGAGAATTAAGTTCTTGAAACCTTTATGTTAATTTTTTTTATACCACCAATGTGACAAGCAAGCATACGGCCCACCTGATGGTAAGCGGTTACCGTAGCATATGGATGCTAGTAACACCAAGGGTATCACTTGCGCGTTGCCAACCCTGTAAAACGAAAGAGGAATGAAGGGTTGGTAGTATAAGGGTCAAAGTCCCCCCACTGCCAACACAACCTTTCTTCGCTGAGCACTGGCAACCTTGCTCACCGTAAGGAACACAACACAAATCAAAGCAGTGTCATTTCACTTCGATTGTGTGAAAGGATCAAATTAATGTGAATAAATCATTAGTAGTCCCTTGTATAGGATGGGCACAAGCTACTCAGTAATAGTGCATGACATGATAAACAGATCACCCAAATACTAGATAGAGAAGCTAACTGCCGAAGCCAATGCCATGACAAGCTAAAAGCCACTATGGTTCTTTCTTTTAATAGCCATATCAGACGTTGCCCTGCATTGTAACACTCACATATTTGCTAATATCCTACGAGTATGTCTGGACTTTAAAATTATTATGATTCTAGAGTTTGTGTCGGTGTTTCTTCTCAGAGGTCATGAGGAAAAGCTGGAGCGATCTAGCTTAAAAAAAGTAAAATATTGACTTGTAAAAGTGTGTGTAAAAGATCTATTTACATTTATTGGCATTTCCACATTTTTGTTTCGATTCAGATTAATTTACCATAGTTGATAGATACCATAACATGCAGGCATGCTTATCGTCATGCCTGTATACCGTGAAGGGTTAAGCAGAGGTGTTCACAAATGTACACTCACAGTTCGAGATTTTTTCAGAAAAACCCAATAACACTTTGTTTGACCTGGGAATTGAAGCCGTCGATCACGTTCGTTATACAAACACCTAAGACAGTCGTTTGTGGGTGAGAATCCCAAAAAGCCTGACAGTCTTATAGCCCCTGATAGCTCTACCTTCCGGATATCGGTATTAGCCAGGAATTGAGTTGTGGAGGTCTGATAGCAGTGGCTTCTAAAATACTTATATTGAGCCGCATCTGATTAGACTGAAAGCTGACTCTAACTTAATTATGATGTATAATGAGTGTACTAGTAAAAGATCAATCAAAGTTAAGTATGCTTCATTGGATAAAAAAAAAACTAAAAAACATACTCCAAAGCTCCTCCCCAGCATAATCTAAACACAAAAGTAAGCCGCAAAACTACAAACAAAATATACATAACCTACCCCATGACATTACCTAACGTTCCCTGCCAAATCTATACATATCATACAAAATTGAGTTTAACATCAATAAAAATAAGGTAGCATCATAAAATTTTTCGCAAATTCGACCGCTCTACGCCTGCCTTCCCGTTATAAAACACGGGGCGTACGTAGGTACCTCTCATGGTGATTTTGGTAATACACGTCATATTTCAAGGACCGATTTATTGACATTATTATTTATCTATTTTATATTAATATTTATTCTAGATAGATCCACCAGTCACTGGTATTTAAATTAAGTTTCTTTTTTAACCGTTTGATTGTTTTTTTATTGTCGATTTTTCTTTAGGTTGTTTACCTATTACGCTTTTCCCCACATAATTGTTTTAGTATTACAAATTCTTATAACAATCTAATAAACTAAGCTTTAGGTTTTTTTTAGGAAGCAACAAAAGTACCTAAACGAAAATAAATAATTTAGCTGCTAGCTTTTACCCGCGACTCCCACGATTGGTTTCATGGGATTATCAGGACATTCGGACATTTGGGTAATCAGTAACTACTCGTTTATGTTGTATATAAAATTATGTGTACTAAGGTACATTCAAATTATGTAGTTTTCCTATGTCAGTTTTCCGGAATTTTCCATAGTAAGTTTTAGCCAAATAAACATTCTTCAATCCAAATATTATATTTTATAATATCATTAGGATTATTCCTATTTACATTTTAACTAGCTATCATTACAATAATGAACTGGACGATCCAAAGGTCACATTTCTAAGAGGAAATACACAAAGCATAAATAATAATAATAAATGCATTTCTGTATGCGTGTAGGAAATCCGGGGTACCGTAGGGTCGTCTCTCCTTAGGGACCAAAGGGGAAGAAGGTAAGAAATATGTTCTCCTTGCTATAAAAATGAACTAATATTATGCACTATTCGGAGTAATGGCGTATGTTGTTGTGTATATTGAGTTAGGGGAAGTGATAGTGGTTGTAGGTGCCATTGGAAGTGCTTACGAATAAAATGTTGAGGAATTATAGAGAGATTGTCAATAAATTATAACTTAGCTAGTGGTATGACCATTGGACTGGCAAATCAAAGGCCTCCAACTTTTCGAAATCATGTGCGTATAAATAAATTAATTATCACTCGCTTAAACCGTGAAGGAAAACATCTTGAGGAAACCTGCACGCCTGCGAGATTTTCTCGAAGGCGTGTGAAGTTTGCCAAACCGCAGTAGACCATCGTAGTGGACTATAGGCTTAACCCTCTCATTCTGAGAGGAGACCTGTGCCCAGCAATGGGACAGCAATGGGTTTTATAAGGGTGTCAGTGTGCGTATTTTGACGTTGACAGCTTTAATTAAACAAGTAACACAAACAACTAATTCATTTGATCTATTCAGTCCCGCTAGCAACCCTTTTTTTTTTTTTCCACGGTGTTCCTTCTCGCACCTGCTGCGTCCGGGGGCTACGGGAACAACAGAGCATTCTTCCGCGGCCCCCGCCGCTAGCAACTCCTAGATTGAGTCCTAGAATGATGCTAAACTGACTATAATTTTACATGCATGGTGAAACTAAAAATAATAATAGGTATCATCGAGTGACTGGACATCTTGTCACACACACACTGCTTACTCTTATGGGAGATATGCGATAGCGTGAGTGTGTGTGTGTGTGTAGGTATGTACACACATAAAAAAAAGATTGCGATCATTTTAAAAATCGAAATCTTTTTTGTTACTGTAGATTATATTATGATTTCTTCTTCATTTTAGATTCTTTCAAACAGAGTATTTCTATTTAAAGAAAACACACAACAAAGATTTTTTCTTGATGAAGTTCAATTTAAAAAATTATATCAGCTTATGCTAGTGATCGCAAACTTTTCTGATGTGTGTATGTATGTATAAAAAGAAAAAAACAAGAAAATAAGCCTGGATTTATCCTATCGCGGCTACTGAACGAGAGGTCTCGAGGAGTTTTATTGGGTTTTCGATGAAATTCTCACTAACAGCTTGCCCCCTTCTATAGGACCAACTGTGGATGACTGCCGTGACTGGCTACCCTTCTAGGAATACAAGCGTAATGATATATCGTGTTTTAGATATTCTTATCATCAAGGCTACTTCCCCGGTAAAACAAGACAAGTTTTATATTTTAAAATTATATTCCTATTTCCACGACAACATTTTCGTAATACAAATAAAGAAAATTGAAGTAGAACAAAAGATTTTTACATTTCTATCTAACGGAAACTTTTGTAAGAAGCAAAATGAAAATAAAAGTGAAGATGACGACTTCATAAATTATTTATTACTGTTTCTGCTCACTGAAAATAGTTTTTCAGTTGTGCCCGGATACGCGGGAAGGTTGATCCTCAAAAAGAGGTTGTATGTAACTTTTGTTCCGTTTTTAATAAATTTATTGATCGACATAACTTACACATTAGAAAGAAAGAAAATAATATTTATTCTGATTGTCACAACACAAGACAAAATACAACACAATAGATTCAAGTCTTAAACTAAGGAACTAAGTTATCCTGTGCGATTTTAGAATAGGTCCATATCTCAGCACTATGCTGCAGTAAGCAAATCAAGCTGCAGTGCTGACATTCTGAAATCCGCTGATGAAGCCAAGTACACCCTGTATAATTAGTACATGGTTAACTCAATTGAGTTAGTAGTTGTGACAAGAGAGAGCCTGTGAGAGCAATTGCTCTATAGAAAGATATTAAATTCCTACTAATATTATAAACGCGAAAGTAACTTTATCTGTCTGTCAGTGTGTTACGCTTTCACGCCGTTTTACAGTTAAACCGATTTTGATAAAACTTGGTACATAGATAGATTAGAAATAGTGCCTTTTGTCTCAAAAAAATATTCGGGTTGCTATTGAAACCACGGTCAACAGCTACATATTAATAATAAAAAAAATATAAGTATTCATAAAAAATTATGATTAATATTCATAGTTAAGCGATTAGCAATTCATTAATTTATTGGTTGACCTGATAATATGACCAAGATATATCTTGGTCATATTATTTTATAAAGTTTGTGCTATTATTTACTCTGTGGCTTATGTAAGTTTATTATCGTCGGTTAAATAGAAAAGTATCAATTCTCATATAACGGCTGGTGTTTTTGCACTTAGATAATATGATATATTATCTTATAAATGTATGTGTATACACAAAATAAAATAAAAAAATAAATTAAATTAAAATAACATGTAGGTTACTAAATAAAATCAAAGTTGGAGAAATGACACTTTTCTATTTAACCGAAGATATAATGGATCCTTTTCACGCAATAATCTGCATTCTGACGTTTAAGCTAGAAAAAATCAACAGTATCTAGCAATTAAAGATCACTCATTACTTTTTCCCAATTTACAAACTGCAATTGTATTAGAAGAAAATGTATAAATAATAGAGTTAACATGATAAACTTACGGAATGTATTTGCAATTTTTCTTAGTCCCCTACCAAGGAGGGTTGCATACACGTAATGCGTTCTTTATTGCCCACGGAACCCAAACGGCTGCCGTTTGGGGTTCCTTACATGTCTCTAATCTGTAAATGTAGTTGTTTGGGGTAGTTGGGACGTTGTAAAGTGGTAGCAACTAGATCTGATGAAGTATTTTATGATACTGGCTAAAATCGTGCTACTTGTGTTGTATGAGATTGACATTTGCGCACGTTATACAACGTGTTACAAAATACTCCGTAAAAAATATAATTAATTATCAAAGCCAAAAATTTTGTCAGATTATTTAACAGAAAGGCCTACGTACCTATTTCACCTAATAATTGTCTACTTTAATAGTTTTTCTATTTTTCATTCATAAGTGTTGTTTTTTTTTTGGGGGTATGTTATACAGCGTTACTACGGTTCTTAAATATTGTGAATGCACTCGATACAAGGCCCCATTTAACCTCCTTTCGGCTTTACGGGTAGTTTTGTAACAGCCTGTAAGTATACGATGACTTGGTAAGTGTCAATCTCAAAAATCTTACCATTTATTGGCACCACCACTCTATCTGATAATCTAAGGAAATATACCATATCTATTTAAATATCTTTAACGAGCTTACGTCATCGGAATCAGATGAGGTGCAGCTTATATTTGTCACTACATCTACATCATAGAAGCCATCGAAACTCACCAGCAAGCACCTTGCTATCACACAAATAAAATCAAAATTACAATAACTGACAGAACTCGGAAACACTAGAACGCAGAAGAGCGAACGTTGTGGGAGCTGACTAAAATTTAAAACTTTATTCGAAAGTATTACTCAGTCTATCTTGAATAAATGATTTTAAGTATATAATAAACAATTATAATGTTATATTTGGAAAAAGTCGTACGTTTGTACAGCAGGTCAAGCTATCTAAAACCGTCTCATTTTTCCAAGCGAATATTAGCAATAATGTTTTGTATTAAAATTGAAAATCATTAAAAGAAATTTAACAGATTGTGGTAGCTTGATGTGGCTGTTCATTAAAAACGACTTATTTGCGCTTGTGAAAACGAGAATATAGGATCAGGTATATGGCCTATTTATTGTTGAGAAGACATGGGCGACATTTGAAAGCTTGTCTGAAAGCAAAGTTTATTAAACAACTTTACTATAATAGCTATTATGTACTGAAGTTTCCAATTTCTGTCGATCCATTAAGGGATTTTGTGCTTCCTACATAGGTAGGTACTTAATTCTTGCTAGACATCTAGAAATCCATTTTTAGTGTGCAGTAACAAAGAGAAAAAAATGCAGTAAAAATACACCATAAATGACGGAATGTATTTATTTTTATATGCATCTAGCGTATATATTTAAAAAAATATATTAACCTGCACCGGCATTTCCTAACTGGCGTCCTCTAGAATGAAATACCAAAACGAACTTCGAGAATCGTGGTTTAGAAAAAGTATATTAGTATGTATATAATATGTGTAAAAATATCTGAATGACCCCTTTCAGCAGCTTTGAGTTGACCTTTTAGACGGCAAGCGACATATACGATGACTGGTTTATACCAGTGATCGTATACGTCAACCATATTATTGGAAACCACTATTGGAAACCACCACCACCAACCTCTATTTGTTGCGTACATATAAAAAAAAAACTTTTACTTTTACTAAGCGGCTGAACTTTATCATTTTTAGAATATAAATATATATGTATAATATAATTCATAGAATCTGACAAGCAGTTATATTTTATCCTGAGGAGGTACATAGGCTATCTAACCTAAAAAAAAAAATTAACATGACAGGTTAGGCAAAATGTTACATAGCACCATGTCTGCACTCCCCGAAGGGTTGGGCAGAGATGTACGAATTATAGACCCACAGTTCGTCGCTATTTTTAGGTCCAATGTAATAGGGAACGAGCCTGTTACCATTCTTCGTTGCACTCTTGGCAGAGTGGTCGTGGTCATGTCAGGGTTTGCGGCTCACTACACAATCCTGAGGCCGTACCAGCACTTATTATTGTGATCGTTTTCCGAATGACAGAGAGGGATGTCGCTCTATAAATCAAATAGCACCATCCCTTTCTCACAACCTAAAAATGATCGCATTAACACGTTGTAGTATGGCCCCTGTGCGCGGTTAATTGCCATTAATCGGACACAAATGCTAACTCCGAGTTGCTACTGTGATTTCATAGAAAATCCAATAACACTGCTTGACCTGAATAGGGAATAGAACCCCTAACCTTTAGCAATTCTAGTTGCGCTGAGAACCATAAGGCTAACCGGCAGATAAAAAAAAAATTGCCATAAAAAAGAAAAATCATTATTATAGTCAACTTATAAACAGTGATGGCGTGACGGTTACGTTTTTATTTAGGAGTACATACTTATAATACCTACCTACTAGATACCTACAAAAACACGACAATGTCTGTACATTGTCGTGTTTTTGTAGGTATCTACGAATATATTATAAAATCTAGGACTTGTGCCTGTGCACAAGTCCTAGATTTTATAATATCACAAACAAATATCACCCGCATCTTTCTAAGACAAAAAGTAGCCCATGTCCTTTTTTAATCACTAATCTATCTCTGTACCAAATTTCATCGAAATTGGTTTAGCGGTTTTGTCATGAAAGCGTAACAGACAGATAAACAACGTGATTTTCGCATTTATAATATTAAAGTAGGGATACATAGACAAAATAGATTGGGTCACAATTACTGTTCTACCAGTCGGATATATCAGCACAACTGTTTTCAATTAATTTTCCGGTAATATTTCACCATTCACCCACTACTGGCCACGAGGGGACAGTACAGCCAACCCTCTAAGATACGAGCGTTAAGATAACCCTATTCGTGCAACAAACGTTGGAACTTAAACAAAAACTTTACAAAGGGTAAACACACACACTGGGGAGGCTCCTGTATTTTAGTAGGTACGCAATTGTCGCTGCGGTCACAAGGGACTTCCATGACAGGTTTTTTGTACTGTTGTTTAAAAATCGTCCGTGTAATGTGGAGGGTTTACTGTTTAGGACTCAGGGGCACGGAACAAGTGTAGGTGCTTGCGGTAGGGTTATTCAGAAAGGGTATAGACACCGAAACGAAAGCTTTTATGGCGATAGAATTTTTTTTATACCACTAAGGTGGCAAATACAGTCCACCTGATGGTAAGCGGTTACCGTAGCCTATAGATGCTTGCAACACCAGGTATCACTTGCCGACCCTGTAAAACGAAAGAGGGGTAGTTGAGTTGGCAGTATAATATGGGTTTAAGTCCACCTACTGCCGACACAATGTTCGCCCGCGGAGCAATGGCAACCTTGCTCACCGTAACGAACACAACACAGCCCAAAACAGTGTCATTTCTTCCCTGGGCAGCTCCAATTTGAGTTGAATGACTCCCACAGTGTCTCTTTTAAGTATAATGATTCTTTCTTTCTTCTATCTTTTATACACGATAATGAACAACTGTGTGTGAAGTCTGCCAACCCATACTAGGCAAACGTGGTAGACTTGCTTAATCCTTCTCAATCTGAGGCTCCTCCACTGGTTTCCATCCGTGCCCAGCAGTGAGATAGTACCTTTATAGGTTGGTGATGATGAATGGACAACTTTTAATAAATAAAATACTTAAATAAATGTTCTGAAAAGAACATTTATTTCAACGAACATTTAGTCCATAGTTAAGCAGAGCTTCTACTATGGGTACTAGACAGTGGATATAATACTTATATACTTTTTTTTTATAAATATACAGGGTGGAAGGGACATCGACGCACAACGGCTTACCATGACTTCAGTACATGATTCTGGACCCCCTGGAATTTTTCATCAGCTATTTCTTAAATTTTACAACTCGCAAGTGAACTCTAAGGAAACAGCTGACCAGAAGATCTTTCAAGTTTAATTTACAATGCTGTTTTTAGTGAAAAAAGGGAATTAATTACTTTTTAATTAAAATTCTTATTGGGTTAGATAGAAATAATGATTTTATACAGTTAAAAGTTTAAAGTTGATAAAACTGCATAAAAAAACGTAAAATTTAAGAAAAAGCCGACGAAAAATACCAACGCAGGCGGGTTCCATTCCAGAATCATGTACTGAAGTCATGGTAAGCCGTTGCGCGTCGATGTCCCTTCCACCCTGTATACTTATAATACATAACAAACACCCAGACAAACACAAACACGTATGTTCATCACTTAGATATTTGTGTCCTGTGGGAATCGAAGCCACGACCTCGTGATCAGCAGTCCAATATGCAAACCACTAGACCACAGACGTCGTCAAGTACGGGCGGATATGACCAAACATAAATAAGTCTTATGACTTATTACTCTAGGGTTAGAGAACTGTGTCATCATCATTATCATCATCAGCCCATATTATTCATGCTGGACGTAGGCCTCTCCCAGTGAACGCCACAAAGCCCAATCTTCGGCTTTCCTCATCCAGTCACTGCCTTCCGCAAGTCGTCACTCCACCTGGCTGGCGGGCGTCCTACACTACGCTTACCTAGACGCGGTCTACACTCGAAGATACCCGAGAGTAAATCGCTATACCGCCAAAATTCATTGAGTAAATAAGTTTTCCATTTAAAATAGTATTAAACTGATTGTGTTTAACCGACGAAATAATGTGTGATCCTTACTAATGTTATAAATCCATCCTTTTGTTTATATTTTTTTATATATTTAGTATGATAAATTATAATATTTATTCTGTAAATAGAGCTTTTAAAGAGTTTAAATTTGACTAGTTCATGTTTTACATATTTTTTTAAGTTAGATGGATCCGGCTATCGACATGGATTGGGCCTTGGAGAACGAACTATTAGCTATGTCTAACTAATAACTATACCCGACCTAAAAAAAAGAACCTAGGAGAAGGCCATTGACTTGGGTGGTGTCAAAAAGTTGGAACGCGCGTTGAATTGCAGGCAACAATAAGTACTTTATTAAAAAAAAGTCCAATAAACAAAAAAAACTCCCTCGCTTAAGACCAAGCTGTGTGTTTCTCGAGAGACAATCAAAACATACAAACAGGATACAAAGTACAACTAGTAAGTATCACACAAATATTTGTCCGGGATGAGAACCGAACACATGACACAGCGCAACCGTGGTGGTGCGGTGACATAATAATAATATTTTTATTTTTCAACACCATCCAATTCTATAATTTACATTTGTTTTAGAATAAATAATAAAAAATATTTATTTTCGAAATTCGGAATAGTTATTGTTAATTTATAACTTAGCAATAATACAGGGGGTCGTGGTCAGGTTATAATTATGCTGATCAACCTATCAACAAGGTTAGCCTGTGGATGGGTGATCATTCTTAACAACTTGAGACCCCTCCGTGCCTCGGAGAGCACGTAAATCTATTGTCCCAGTTGTCATGAGAATAGAGAGTAGTAAGAAGCCCAAAAAGCTTGACAAGTAGTCTACCCTCAGGATATCGGTATTGGTCAGAAATTGAGTTGCGGAGGCACTCGCTTCGTGTAAAATACTGATATCCGGCCACATCTGTTAAGACTGGAAGCCAACCCTAACATAATTGGGAAACGGTTACGAGGATGACGAACTTGACAATAATAATATCAGCTGAGCTGGGGTCAACGCCCCCGTAACAATGGTCGACTATAGATTATAATTTTCCTGATCAAGCGTGTCATTTTCGATCTTCGTAGGAATTGAAAGCCTGTCTGTTCAGTAAGTTATTTAGACCAAACAAACTCCGTTTCCTTGAACTGTTTGTTCTAGACAAGATAATGGTACGTAGGGAAAATTGTAAATACACGTTATGGAAAAAATACAGTTTCTAGTTCGCTTCGAAGGAAATTACTGGTAAACATATGTCATTTTGACGTATACATATGTCATTTTGACAGTTACGTAGTTGGAAACATGCAATGTTACGTAATTTTATCTATAGTTCTGATGTCAATAAGTAGCAACTCGGAGTTTGGAATTGGCAATAGGCTTGCCTTTTATTACATGGGACCTAAACATGCTGAACTGAGGCTATACGAGCAGTACACCTCTGCCTAAACATTCAGGGAACCCTATAGGTGTGATGGTATGTGTGTGTGTCATAAAAACGGAATATTTGTTAATCAAAAATTTCGTTAAATTTAAACGTCAAAATCTCAACATTTTATCATTTAAACGTGAAAATTTCACTATTACGTAAGTACCGTATATAACTCTGTTGCTGTGTTCACCTGGGTTAGTACCTCTATATGGCTAAATAATCTACCACAAAGAGCTGAGGTCTCGAAATGACAACGTGCGAGTGATACCACCGGTGTTTCCGACATCTATAGGCTACAATTCATCATCGTCATCAAGCCATACACTGTTTGGCACGGGCCTCCTCCCAGAATTTGATTAGGCTATAGTCCACCACGCTAGCCTAATGCGGGTTGGTAGTCTTTACATGCCTGGTTTCCACATAATGTTTTCCTTCACCATATAAGCAAGTGATAATTACTTATATTATTAATACACGGTACATGATTTCGAAAAGTCAGAGGTGCGTGCTTTGGATTCGAACAAGTCCAATGGTCATATCAGTAGTCACTGCTTTTACTTGCCTACGGTTGGCTACGGTGGCCGCTTACTATGAAGAGGCCGGTGTACATCTTTGTCAACTCGTTAAAATGAAATATACACCTATATTATATTATTTATATTCCTTAACTCATTAATATCTGTGAGTGGACTGTGTGAGCGCTCTTCTTTTCTTTCTCTTCCGGTATTACCAACAAGACTGCGTCCAAAATGGACTCACAATTATCAATTCTCAAATCAGTGTCTAGTCAGTGTGTTTCAGTGGGCAAATACAGTAGAGCTACACCCGTACATAAACCCAAAATGACGTAATGTTGCTGCAAATCTGAAGCGGTCAGAACGAGTCGATGTGGGTTTCGCAACAAACTGAAAACCAATGCGAACAGACCTAAATCCGCCTAGCCTCGGCCAGCAATCACTTATTCTAAGAATTTGGTTGAATATTCCTTCCACTTGTAGCATATAGACCAGGAGCATTTTCCAAATTGCACCATTTATTTTAACCATAGAACTCAATTTCCGTTTAGGTGTTCTAAATCATGCACAGAATATCTCTTCTATCAAACTTTTTACACTGTACCTATTACTGTGTATTAAAATATAAATGATGTATTCAAATAGATGCGCTAGACTTCTGCCCATCCATTTCCGGAAAATATAAAAATAAGCTGTAACAACTTAAAAAACTAACGCACGGAGCAGTCAAAACAAAATTCATTGTACCGAATTTTGAAAAATTGTTGTTTGAAATTGAATCTTATTTATAAAACAATAAAGTACTGGCATACACCTAATCAATGATATCAAAGGATATTCAACTTTATTCCCCTGAAATAAAAGCGTGATGTGAGTAAGGGTAACATATTGTACGGCTGAGTTTCAACTGATGGGGAGAGAATTGGTAGCGGTGTGGCCATGAAGTTGGCTTATTAAAGTGAGATAAGAAAATGAATAAAATAGTTTAACTCCATTATATTTTGTTCATTTGTTAATAATATGTATACATGTTTTTTATGTATAATTTGCTAGCTATCTTAAAGCCATTTATTTCTTGTAGCCCAATTTCTATTAACATTTTAAGACCGTTTTTCATTGATAAAACTTGATATTTGCGTTAGTGCTAATCGTACGTTTTCCTGTATTTAATTAAATACAGAATAATATTAATTATGCGTCCGAAGATACTAGGTAGCTTACTATTTTTTTGTAACCAGTTCGGTTACAAAAAATAGTAAGCTGCCTTTAATCACCTCTATTATAAATTGCTCATCCGCTCGAGTCCCGTTTCGTGGCCACCAACTCGGACAAATTTGGCCACTTGTTCAAATCATAATGTAGCGACACAAATCACTATTAAAGGAATATAATTTATTTAATATCTACTTGCAATTGTATTCCAGCTAGTGAGGGAGAAACTATCGATATTTAGATATAAAATTCTGTGTCACATAGTGATGATAATATTTTTATTTTTTGTAATCTACCGAGAGATTAGGTTAGATAAGCCTATTGCCATTCATCATGATCATACCTGGTACAAAGGTCTCTCTTATCTACAAAGCGGTCCTTGTAGATGTATATAAGAGAGACCTGTCCGGGAGTCGTTGGATTAACCGGTGTTAAACCAACGACTCCCGGTTGATTCCAAATTGTCCATCTCGCTTAAGTAGCAGTCGGCAAGGCTCGTCTAAAACTGAAGGTTTTTGGGGCAAAAAATATTTTCTTTAGTGAAGAGCATGCACCGAAAAATGTAGCGTAGAATGGCTCCCAACGAGATGGAAAGACGACTTATTGCCATTAACTGAGCATAAATCTAAACACCGAGCGTTTACTAAAGATTTTATACCTAGGTAACTAGCGTACCACCATGATTTTGAAAGGTACAATGATACTGATAATAAGCATGTTATACATGTATTAGAAAATCTCTAAACCCTTATCAAAATCCGTTGCGTAGTATACAAGAAGTATTCGGTGAAACAGAAAGTCTGACAGTAAATAATTAATTAGTTAATGCCGAAATTATTACGTCGTTAACTCCGCCACGTAGTTAGTCTTCGGTTCAGAACTTCAAGTTATTGAACAACACGAAGCCAACCAAAAAAACGGGTGACGAAACGAAAAATGTAGTTTTGGATACAGGTGGCTTATATTGACGAAGGCACACCAGAAGATTACCTACATTATAGCACAGATTATTTACTAATTAAAATTTGTATAAGATATATTATAATAAAACGGAGACAAAAATATAAGACAAAGTCAAAATATACAATGACATGTATGTCAGATGCCTTTCAGACGAATTAAAATGTACAGAGGCTAGTACATCAAGCTACCCCAAACTGTCAAATTTCTTTGATAGATTTTCAACTTTAACACAAAGTAATGAGGTTCATTTTCAATTGGGGAAATTTGACAGTTTTGGATAACTTGAGCTGCTGATGTTTGTGTGTGACACACACTCATACACTCACGTCTTTTTTCCACAGGGGTTGGAATAAACTAAAGGCTATCGCTTGCTACGATTTATAATATTAAATCAATTAATAATTACCGAAACAATAGATGATGATATAAGACACAATAGTCTTGTGTAATACCTTACCTTTTTCCACATTCATGGGATTTTTGATACAAGCGCGCTGGTCACGAATGCGCTGACCTTTGGAGTGATAATAACCTGGCCTACTTCAACAATAATAACGTGCTATATTTATTTCATTCGACATATTTCACAATAGTTTAATTGGTCACTGTTGCCCTAATTTTCATTTAATGAATGACGCAATCAATCATAAGATTGAGAACTTAAATATTCAATAAACTATCTTCAGCAATAAGCAAGCTTTGATCTGTATAATTATTATACAAATAATTAATAAATAATATATAAAAATAATAATTATACAATAATAATATAATTATATACTTTCGATAATAATTTATCATCAACCCATATACTACCACAGACGACGTCTGAGGTCTAGTGGTTCGAGTGTCGGACTGCTGATCATGGGGTCGTGGGTTCGATTCCCACAGGACACAAATATTTGTGTGGTTTAAACATAAGTGTTTGTGTTTGTCTGGGTGTTTCTATGTATTATAAGTATGTATTTACAAAAAAAAAAAAGTAAATAAGTATTATATCCATTATCTAGTACCCATAGTACAAGCTCTGCTTAGTTTGGGACTAGATGGTGCTGTGTAAAAACTGTCCAAGAATATTATTATATTATATACTGTCCCACTGCTGGGCTTTTTATATTGAGAGGGATTAGGCTATAGTCCACTACGCTAGACCACTGTGGGTTGGCAGACTTCACAAACCGTCGAGAAAAATCTCTAAGTTATGCAGGTTTTCTCACGATGTTTTCCTTCACTGCTTTAGCGAGTGATAATTAGTTATTAATACTCACATGAATTCGAAAAGTCAGAGGTGCGTGCTTTGGATTTGAACTCAAGGCCTTCGACTTGGCAGTCCAATGGTCATACCACTAGGCTATCACTGCTTCTTCGATAATTATGATTATAATTTATAATATTTTTATTTTTAAGTAGTGGTTGCCCGAGGTTTCAAGGCGATTTTTTAGACAAAAGGTTTTCCTTCTCCAAAGTCTAACAAATATCTTTACCAAATTTCATCAAAATTAATTTAGTGGTTTAGGCGTGAAAGTGTCACAGACAGACAGACTTTCGCATTGATAATATAAGTAGGAATTACAATAATATTATTGGACATGATAAAATGATGCACTAACAATGATATATTATAATTTCGTGACGGGATTGTCAAAAATAATATACTTATTTGTCGATATCACTCGCGTGTGTCGCAACACTAGGACATGACGTACATGTGCCCCCAGTTTCACGCAGTATATCAAACACGAAGGGTGGCCTCGTTCCAACCATACTCGAATATTGCACCTGTGAATCTAATAACGAGTTACAAGCTTAATTATCATTAACATTGTGAAAATTAGCATTAAAAAGGTTAGAATACATTATACCTACTTGGAATTCTGGACTTATGTTCTCCTGTATCGAATTAATATTCTTTAATTTTTTATTTATACTGATTTTAGCGTGTGAGAACACGTTCGAGCATCCAGAAAGCTAATTCTAGAAATTCGATTTATTTCAAATTGGATCTGATTTAAGCGAGCGATTTCGCGATCTTGCACTGTTTGACCGACAATTTTGACGACGTAAATTCCGATCCGATGACTATGCCATATGAAAGAAAGAAGAAGCTGTGCCACATGAACTGAACATACAAACCATCACACCAAGGGTTAAGCAGAGATATAGAGTGGAGGTGTTAGGTCCCATGCAATAGGGGGCGAGCCTATTGCCATTAACCCGGCACAAACCCAAACTCAGAGCTGCTGCAGAGAGTTTTATATAACAACCCAATAACACTTTTCTCGACCTGGAAATCAAACCCAGGACCTCAGTTGCACTTACCACCACTACGATATTGAGACAGGCCGTATAAAATGACAACAAATATAGAGATAACTTATATAAGGAAGATGTATAGATGCCAGCAGGTCAAGCTATCAAAAACAGACAAATTTTCCTAATTGAAAATGAACCTTACAATGTTGTATTAAAATTTGACAGATTGTGGTAGCTTGATGTGCTGGCCTCTGTACTTAGTATGGTAATATTAAGTAAGATTATACATAACTAGCTGCCCCCGCAAACGTTGTTTTGCCATAAAAAAAAAAATAGATGTTGGCCTATCCTCAGACCTCCCCGATAAGCACAAAAAATTTCATCAAAATCGGTCAAGCCATTTCGGAGGAGTATGGCAACGAAAACTGTGACACGAGAATTTTATATATTAGATTATATAGGTCAGGTTAGCGTTAACTCATTCTCATGAGCTGCTCAAAATTGTAAGCTAAGTTTAACACTGTTATTTCCTTCGCTAAAATAACTGTTTTTTGTAACTGCTGGGCAAAGGTCTTCCCCATATCCTTCCACAACTGCCTATTCGAGTTTTTCTCCGGCCAGACACCAGAATGTGTTTATGGCATCCAGATCGTCACGCCACCGTTTCCTCGGCCAACCCCTGCAACGAAGACTTTCCTGAAGCAACCACTGTTATTACAGTTATTTAGAAAAGGAAAAATTCGACCGCGGGCAGGATTCGGTCGGCGGTCGAATTTTTCCTTTTCTAAATAACTTTAAAATCTTAGCATGGAAAATGCCAAAAATATACAAAAACACTGTTATTATGTTTTATTTTAAAATATTGTTATGGAGTTTCTGATCGGTTCTTCTCCATAAGACCCACTTTTCAAAAGTGCTATTTGAATGGTCTAATAATAAAATATTAAGTATAAAAATTACATATTTGACTGTGACTTTGATTTTAATATTAGGTATATTGCAGAAGTAATGTATAGGTCTAGCATGTTTAACTAAATAACTTCAATATTAACAGGATTGTAACAACACAACTACATATAAACATTATAACTACTATACATGTCCTTACTTGCTATAAATTTTAGTTATCTTTCAATTCACCTGTAGGAACCCACAACTAAACTAACTACAGAACCCATGGCAAAGAGACCGTAAAATAAAAAAATATATCGTGCAGCAACATCTCAGTAACGTGCGGAGCCCTAATTGTGACTTACTGCGCCCCGGGGACACCGACAGACATGAGCCGACTGCGAGTAATGTATAGTGCACTTTTTATTTTTAGTCAATATCCACTGCCACTTTATTGGTCTTCCAGGTTTGAAAAAATGTTCTATTAATGCATTAAAACAATAAGTAATAAAAATAAGTTTTGTTTAAGTGTTGCCCATTCTCACTTACGGATGAAACATTACCGCTCACAAAGGACCACATGTACCTAATAAGGATACCTCAAAGAGGCTTGGAGCGTGCCATGCTAGGAATACATCTCGTAGATCGAATACCTAACATCGAGATTAGACGTTGAATAAAGGTTGAAGATGTAGGTATATGGATCGCGAGACTTAAGTGGAGATGGGCAGGGCAGTTAGCAAGACGGGAAGATCTTAGGTGGACCAAAGCTGTAACCGAATGGTGGCCGAGGGATATAAAACGATCGCAGGGCAGACCACCAGCCCGATGGTCGGATGATATTGTGAGGGCAGTGGGGAATCAGTGGGTGCGAATTGCTCAAGATCGCCAACAGTGGCGGGGTAGAGAAGAGGCCGTCACTCAGCAGTGGGTGATACCGACTGAATAGACAGATAAATAGTGATATATATAGCAGTGATAGCCTAGTGATATGACCATTGGACTGCCAAGTCAAAGGTCTCAAGTTCGAATCACGCACCTCTGACTTTTCGAATTCATGTGAAGTGAAACGGTGAAGGAAAACATCGTAAGGAAACCTGCATGCCTTAGAAATTTTTCTTGGCGGTGTGTGAAGTAACCCGCCCTGGGCCAGCGTGGTGAATGAGCCTAATCCCTCTAAATTTGAGAGGAGACCCTTACCCAGCAGTGGGACAGTATATGGGTTGCTAATGATGAAATAATAATAATAAATATTTTGGACAATTGTACACAACACTATCTAGTCCCAAACTAAGCAGAGCTTGTACTATGGGTACTAGACAATGGATATAATACATATACATATTATACTTTGTTTGTAAATACATACTTAAATACATAAGAAACACCCACACAAACACTTATGTTCATCACATATTTTTTTGTGTCCTGTGGGAATAAACCACCTAGAACATAGACTTCGTCTGACTACTGCATTCATGCATGTCTGGTCTTTCTTAACTTTTTTTTATAGATCAGATAACAATGTTAGGTTATCTAAAACCTCCTATGGCCATGACAATAGGGCAGGTGAAGGCAAGTGCGATTTTTAGTCGGTACGTGACCGACATACCCTTTTTTATAGTACGAAAATCTTCATGGATGCTCCACCACGTCGGGTGGGAGGGGGCGGCAGGGTATGTTGGACTTAACCGACTAAAAACCGCACTTTCCTTAACTTGCCTTAGTCACGGCCATGGGATCCGTGAAATTCACCACGGCCATGACAGGCTGTGGTCCAGTCACTGGACCCCATCACTTAGCGAGGCCTTGCCCTGCTTTCTATCAGCTGAAGGCACGCGTGTGATGAGCACACGTGTATTGCCACCTCCCCGGGTGACGTTCCCGGTTGTCATACGAACCCATGACAATCGTTAGTGGCAGTCAGAAGCCTAAAAAGCCTGACAATCAGTTTATTCTTAAGATATCTACGACAAACTTATGGTAGTTTTAAGATTTTAGTATTGTTCTCAAGTTAGTGATATTATGTTTTTATTGAGAATAAAGTTTCTTCAAACCTTAACTTATATCGGTATTAGTTAGAATTTGGGTGACTGCTATTCACCCGCATCTGGTTACACTGAAAAGCCGACCTCAATATATGTAGGAAAAGTGTCGGAGGATGTTAGGTTATTTAGAATTTCTCCTGTGTCGTCAGTGTTCAAATTTAAAAACACAAATGTTCACATACTTACACCTTCATATTGATTTGACCTTCATATTGGTTCTTCATACACCTAGACACAGCTACATACCACCCCACTCATGACGACACACCTCATCATAAACATACACCATTCACGCTTTTACACACACGCATTATAACTTTCCACCACTCACGCAAACACACATCCACTCTCGCGCTGACACACACACACATCTCACCCACTACAAATACTCACATCCATCACTCATACTGACACATATTCACATCACATTTACATGAAAAATAGACAAATCTCAGAGTGACTATTTTGTTAAATACCTACTTTCTTTGATAGTATGTATTAGATACCTATATTCTTACTTTTCTTCTTATTATTAAAAAAAAAAAACAAGTAGCGAACTATGTTATAATATAATAATAATAATAAAATTTATTCGCAAATACTATCTACAATAAGTCAAATACTGTAAACGGTACACAGAGCCTAGATTCCACAACACAGGGAATTCTAGTGTGGGATCTAGGGCCTCAACCAATAGTGTAAAACTTTTTTAGAAAATAAATATTTTTTCATTTTTCACCTTATACCGATAGTCACAAATTGTGGTGCTTAGTTAATAATATAATATATTTTTTGGGAAATAAATATGAGACTAAGGATTTTTGGAAGAGCCTGACGTACCGACCAACAATTAGTTTTAAATCTTAAAAGTAATTGTAGTAAAACAAGTACAAATCCAAGCACTGCCATATTGGAAACCATCCAAACTAAATACCACCTAATTCGTTAATATCACTTATTCAGACCATTTAAAAAATACTTGGCGTTTACTTTTAAACATTATACAATAACTTTTGATTAGTTAACTAACAAAAGATGTTTTATCCTAAAAATTAAAGCTTCCAACAGGGCATCGAAATATTTATAGCGAGCGCATATGCGACGCTACACGACAAACATTCATTTTGACAACAATGCCGGTCAACAACTTAAGCATATTGGCTGAACACTCACTCCCAATCAACGTCACAACACTCGCCCCCATCTATAAAAAAACAAGTGTTTGCTCTCATAAAGAATGAGTGCAAATCTGCACAATGATTGTTTATGTTTCCATATCGTCCCGAGCGCTATTGTTGCGTCGGGCACCCTCCTTTTATTAACAATAAAACTTACGATTTAACATGAATGTAGAAGTTAATATGGCGGACGAGTCTAATGGCAACTACGCCCCTCATAATCCTCTTAATCACAAAAATATTGACACAGGGGACTAACGAGCATTTCTGTCCACAGATGGGCCATCACGGCATGGAGGGGCTCGATATGCTGGATCCGCTCACCTCATCGTCAATGACCACCTTAGCGCCTATGGGAGAAGCAGCACCCTCTCACCACCAGCTACACGGTTATGGTGCAATGAATCATGTCATGAACCACCACCATCACGCCGGTGGACTATCCCACGCCCCTCCAGCACATCTTGGGCATCCGGCAGCAACACTCCACCCCGACACGGATACTGACCCCCGTGAACTAGAAGCCTTTGCCGAAAGGTTCAAGCAACGTAGAATAAAGCTAGGCGTCACCCAAGCTGACGTTGGGAAAGCTCTTGCAAACCTGAAACTTCCTGGAGTAGGCGCACTCTCACAGAGCACCATATGTCGCTTTGAGAGTCTCACATTAAGCCACAATAACATGATTGCATTGAAACCTATCCTGCAGGCGTGGCTCGAAGAGGCAGAAGCGCAAGCAAAAAATAAAAGGCGGGACCCAGACGCGCCGAGCGTGCTGCCTGCTGGAGAAAAGAAACGTAAAAGAACATCCATTGCGGCGCCTGAGAAGAGAAGTCTGGAAGCATACTTTGCCGTCCAGCCACGCCCATCTGGTGAAAAGATAACGGCAATTGCGGAAAAGTTGGATCTAAAAAAGAATGTGGTGAGAGTGTGGTTCTGCAACCAGCGGCAGAAACAGAAGCGTATGAAATTTGCAGCGCAGCACTGACCGGCGGGTGGCGGCGCGGCTCTGCTGTATCCCGGTTCCGGGTACGGCTATTGAGCACCGCCGCTCCGGCGTGCCACGCCCCGGCACGCCAACTTAAGGTAGAAACATCCTAGTGTGTTGTGGCGTATTGTGAAGTGCCAGAAGCTGTCAGGTACATACGTTTACTGCAGTAACTACCGTCGTCGTTGCGACGACTCTCTAATTATCCCACTGTCTTCTTACTAAATTTATGAACCCGTTATGCTTCTCACGAATCACTCATGACACGCCACGGAACGCTTGCATGTTGTATCTTTTGACCTTCACACAGCAATAAGGATCTCATTCCGATCTCATTCTCAAACTCCCTTCGAGTCAAGCAATTTAGTATTTAGTGTAGATATTATACCGTTCTTAATTTTATCAATATACGTTTGTAGCGTAGTCATATCACAGAAATTTCGGGAAAGCAGCATACCGTTGCAGCTATGGATTCTTATATATTTTTCGAGACACAGGGTATATAATAATCGATTATATACATATCATAACAATGAGTAGACGTCGCTTCAGTCGTTCAGTTCGTGCACGCGGTATTTACAATGTTTTCGGAGCATCGAATGTGTACATTAATAAAAAATTGAAATTCAGGATTTTTAAGAGAATGTGCCTTGCAAATAATCAATATTCTGTGTTTTAATGTTAGTAACTTCATTGCTGCGAGTCGCAGGAGTTGTACCAGACAGCCGGATGTTCAGTGTCCGGTCGTACACATCATATGTGATGTGCGGGGGCGGGATGTGTAGCATGCGAGATAGAACCATCCTTTTGAATGTAGAATTAACAACCTTCAATTTTATATAAACCTTTTAGCGTTTTTTATTTCAAGTTCGATTGATTGATTGAACTTTTCATGCATGTTTTTAGGTTTATATTGGATATAAATAAATCATTTAATTAAAACTAAATTTTAAAAATCAATAAATTATAGGTAGTGGCATAAGAGAGATCTACAATGTTCCGTTATTTCTGAGTTGTACGTCAAAATCGTATGCGAGATCAAAATCAATAGGACCTGTTTGACTGCACTAAATTTTTTTATGTAAATCTTCAGGTCGTCTGATTAGAAGGCTTTTTATTATATTGAGAAAAAGTAAAAATCCGTTATTTAGGTTTTAATACGAAACGGAAAATTTACATTGTCAATTAATTGCATCGATTTTCCGAAGTTTGATTCATTATTTAAATACGAACATCGTTCTCGCATGTTACCTGTCTGTGACCTGTGCGTGTGCGCAGTCTAATGTTTAAATAATATTTAATGATAAATTTGTTAGGCGTTTTGTTCTCATTATATTGAAACTGTACAAAATAATTGTAAGAAATTATAGAATCAAGCCTAAGTTGTAGATATTACTCGGTAGGGTTTTGTAAGCTTCAGCGGTGCGTGACCCGCCGGCGCCCAGACCAATTGTTTTACTATCGTGTCTGCTAATCGATACCTTGTTTTCTACTGTTGGTTTGATCATTGTATATTGATTATTACATTAAATTTTCACGAAATGGCACAATTTCTAGTATAAGAGTTATTAGTGACATTTAGCCAAAATAGTATTAATAATTCATATGTAAATAGATCACATTTCGATTAACAAGTAGGCATTAGTTTGAATACACATAGTAACTAAAATCAAAGGAATTAGTACAACGCGGTTGGATTCATGCACATTTTATAAAATTAATTGGTTTATTTTTAACTTTTGTTTGTGATAATACATATAAATTAAGAAATGGCGATGAAACGAAAACCACTCGATGCCAAAGTAACTTGATTTGAAACGTCAATACGTTCTAAAATATAATATATTGCGGCCAAAGTATTGAGGAAAAAAATTCAATAAATATTAATTTATTGTTACTCTTGTTTTTTGACTGCATGAATCCAAAATGGTGTTATGCACCACGGCTTAAATAATAGAAAACAAAAAAAACTCAAAAAATTTGCGGATTATAAATATTTTTAAAAGATATTTTGTAAATATAGATTTAATAAAATACTTAAGTAATGAAATGTGCAATTTAGACCTTGGTAATTATAAAAAAAAAATACTGCTAGGAATTTATGTACTACATACAAAAAATCTTATTCTTTGTAGGAGGAATACTAAGTAAGTTCTACGCCAATAAGAAATGATGCTATAACTGTTGATCTCGTGCCATCTCTCTTGCACACAAATTTGCTGTACTCTATATGTACCGTACCAGAACGTGTACTATACTACTATATTTTATGTACAGTACCTTGTACTATACTAATATTTACCGTACCGTACCATGTACTGTACTATATATGTATCTGCCGTACCGTATGCGGTATATTGGCAGTTGCGTCACCGATATTAGTGGCGCAGAAGATACTAGTTTTCCTAAAATTAAATTTTATTGTTTTGTTTTGCATAAGCCACGGGCTCTGTTCCAAAATGCTCGTGTAAATGTATGTTACGTTTTTTAAATACGCTATAGGGAGAGACTACTCACTTTAGTTGAGATACACCTAAAGAGCGTTTTGGAATGAGCTGTATAATGTATTTATTTTAGGGGTATATTAAATGTTAATTTGTTTTTCCAATGTATAATTTTATCCAATTTTAATGTTGTTTTATTATGAAATTCATTTTTTTTGTTTCGTTCAAGTGTATATTGCTGGTGTTTTCGTAAATTGTACAAAATCTTACGTCACTTTATCCTATTAAGAACTAAGATTCGTGATATTACAGCGTTAAATACCTATTAGAATATTAGAACTACGAAATTTAGTTCTTTTTTTTTCAATAAGATGTTAAATCAAAACTAGTAATAAATACTCTTTTGACATACTAAATTACCTAAGATAAATTTACTCAGAACCATATTTGGTATAAGAAGCTGATAAGTAACACTGATACCTAAATTTATTTAGTTTTTCCATCAAAATATTGTTTTATAATATGGCTGTATAAATTAGTTAATCTAAGTATAAACGAGAAAATTTCTTAAAAAATACTTTTTTTTTGTAAATAAATGTTTATTAAATCGTAAAATAAAACGTGACGTAAGTTATGTACAAGAACAATACATTAATTTTATTGTTTTTTGTAAATAAAAAATGAAAATAATTAATAAAATACCTAATAGACCGAATGTAACTGTTATTACTGGTATTTACTATTAGTTCTGGTAACTAAGTCAGTAATAATTTTAAGTAGACATTAGAAAACATTTCTCTTGCAATTATTAATTCTTAATTATTATTAATAATGTTAAAAGGAAACAATCTTATTTCGAAAACCAATAAACAATAAATTGAAAATAGAAATATTAGTAACAACAGTTGTTTTATTGTACCGCCTTGTACGAAGGACCTCTTTTCATAAGTATCCATCTTCATCAACTAGATGGCTGGCAGTCCACTACTGTGTTTCTCAAGAAACTTTCTGCCTCGCACAATAAAACTGTGGAATGAACTGTCGCCTGCAGTATTTCCGGACCAATACGACCTTCAAACCTTCAAGAAAAGAGCGAACTCCCTTTTAAAAGCCGACAACGTGCTTGTGACTCCTCGTGTTGCGGGTGTTAGGGCAGCGGTAATCGCTTACCTTCAGGCGATCCGTCTGCTCGTTTGCCCTCTATTCTACATATAAAAAAATTACCTATAGAAAATCCTCATGGCTTGTCTGCCACCTGGGGAGACGGCAGGGTATGTCAGACTTGTATCGACCAAAACCGTACTTACATAAGATACCATCACGCATGTATTCCCGTAGAGGTTGGGCAGAGGTGTGCACCTACAGTTCACTTGGCATTTATTTGGGTACCAGGTAATGGAGGCGAGTTTATTGCCACCCAAATCCAAACTCCTGAAAAAAACAAAAATCCTGACAACAGTATCCTCAGGATACCGGTAATTATTACCCAGAACTTGAATGTTTGCGCAGCTCTAATGACAGTCACTTCGCAACGTAAGTAAATGTTAAGATATTAATACATTAAATACCATCACGCTTGAATTCTGCGAAAAGCAAAAGAAGCAACTTGGACGACGAATTTCGTAAAACAATCTCAACTCGACCTGGGAATTGAACTCAGGATCGCCAGCTCAGTAGTCGCACTTACAACCGCTAGACTAGAGGCTAAAAAAAATTTAGTTCAAAATTAAATTTTGACACCTATACGCGCACCGTAGCGTTAATGATCTAATTAATTGGATACCAATGGAAAGTCAACTGTGTCAACTTTGATATACGGCTGCAATTGGTATAACAAAATTAAAAGACCTCGTCATTGTTTCTTGTCACTCACTTGTGTCACTGATGCGTCAGTTAAATACACTGGCGTTTTGGGTTCGATTCCTAGGTCGAGCAAAGTGTTGTTAGGTTTTTGTGTGATATTGCCGTTTCAAATCCATGCTTCCATGGCAAGGGAAGGCAAATGCGGTTTTTAATCGAGTCTGACATACCCTGCCAGCTCCAGATGACAGAAGTACTATAAAATAAAGTATATCAATGAACATGATGATAAATGAATGTGGACGAAGTAAAAACAGTATGCTAGTGTAGTACGTCCCGTCCTGCCGACCTCTGTTGGAACGATTGACGACACGTTTGGCGCAGCGGGTGAGCGATCGGCTTCTGCGCTACGGGTTGTGGGTTCAATCCCCACACGGCACAAATATGTGTATGACCTACATGTAGTTGTACTGGGTCTAGGAGTTTATGTATGTGAAAGTTTGTGTTTGTAAACGCACCGACGATACAGGAAAAAATCCTAGTGTGGGACAACGATTTAAAAAAAATAAGAGGAAAGGACTTGAGGTATGATCCTTGATATGCTGAAATAAGAACTTAGGGCCGGCCGAAGATGATCTATGATTACCTAGCAAAATCGATTCCCTCGAACTTTGAATATTAATTATCTGGAAACACATTCGGAAAATTCGGTCTGCATTCGGTCTGCGTGAATCGGATTGCCAATAATTAAAAAACAAAGACATGATCATTGAATATTGTTATTTTAAAAGAGACCATGATTCTCCGAGTTTGTTTCGGCGTTTCTTCTCAGAGGTCGTCAGCTAGGAAATGCCGGCTCCATCTAGTATTAATTAATAATTAGTAATAAATATCATTGTAATAATAAAAAATGTAGGGTAGCTGTCAGTAATTATATCATCAAGCCCACCACCTCAGTCTACCCGTGACCATGGACGCTGTAAAGGGTCCGAAACGTCGGGATTAATAATATCAATATACGCGATAAAATCCGTAAAAAGTAGTTTTATTTCAATGTATAATATTCGCGTAAATGTCAGAAATCAATACATTCGGAAGATTCAGAAGGACTCGTAGCTTAGTAATAACTAAAAGGCAACAAGTTACTAAGTAACCAGTTGATCAACTGATCTGCAAGATTCACCTATGACACACCATTACTATTATAATGACTATGAACAATCGTTAGTGGTTGTCAGAAACCCAAAAAGCCTGTCAACTAGTCTGTCCTCAGGATATCGGTATTGTCCAGAAAGCTGAGGCTGCTGCTGAGGCCGCTTCTTGTAAAATACCGATATTGACCTGCATCTGGTTAATTGGGAAAAGTCTTGGAAAATGATGACATTACGCCGGCAATCAGTTCCACAATTCCAGTACCTAACAGGCCTCTCACTTTCTCGCCATTGAATGTGTGTGATATCCATGTACGAGTTTTTCGTTTCATACATGAATGCCAGTCATCATCATATCACCCCATACTATCCGACTGCTGAACACGGGTCTCCTCTGACTGAATGAGAGGGATTAGGCCATAGTCCACCACGCTGGCCTAGTGCGGGTTGGCAGACAAGTGCGGCAATCCATGAATGACAATACATAAATAATATTATATTGTACTATATTACTAACACTAACATAGAAGAAATACGACAACTTTTAGATACGATGTTTTTATATGATATAGTCAATAATAAATAAAATAAATAAATATTCTTAAACTAAGCAGAACTAGTACTATGGATACAAACCAATGGATATAACACATATACTTTTTTTTTTTGTAAATTCATACTTATAACAGATACGTTTATTGCATAAATGTTAGTGTTTTGTGGGAATTGAATTCACGACCTTGTAATCAGCAGTCGAAAAATTCGATTGTCTACAGTTACTACATAAAATTTACTTCAATACCCCTATAAAAAGAACTATTTTTTTATACCACTAAGGTGGCAAACAAGCATACTGCCCACCTGATATGGTAAGCGGTAAACAAAAAACACCCCATCACTTTTAATACCCGACACCTCAAATAGGTACGTGAAATATTCCCCATTTAATAGACTTTAAACACTTTTTAACGATAAAACTCTTCTCGAAATAATATTAAAACAAATCTAATAAAAATATTGTCAAACTGTCAATAATAATGACATTACATAAACATACACATCCACGCATACAACACGCACAATCCTCGTGCACACCCACAATAAACATAATAACTAATTTTAAAAAAAGTTCATCTCTCTTCTATTAAACTGAAAAGTTGTAAACTCATAACTGGCGTATTATTAAATTTATATAACTTAAATACATAGAACTGTAGTACAGTCAAACGGGGTGAATAGAGATGCAGGGGCGAATCGAGACAAAACTTTAAAAGGAACTTTCAGCTTTAATTGTTATAGTTTGTTAGAAAAAGGGACTCTAACTTAGATCCTAAATCATAATAAATCATGAGAGGACCTTGTTGGCATCAAACTATAATAATTAAAGCTGAAAATCTCTTCCAGTCTTTTGTCTCGATTCACTCTTGTATCCTTATTCACCCCGTTTGACGGTAGTATAAGTTTCTCGTACAAGTAAATAAATAAATATCTATTTATTAAGAGAACAGTAGCGAAACTGATGGCATCAGCAATATTCATATTCACTACCTGAAAATTTGTTAATAAAACCTACCGGATATTAAAAACAACCTTTCTCCCATTGTTATTATAATTATTTCGGAGGCGGTTATACCGTTATAAAAATAATTAAAGTCAGTTTATGCCAACAAAGGGAATGTATATTTTTGTGAAATATTTTTCTCTCTCTAGAGCTACGAAGCTACGCCGTAGAGTGAGCTGGGCACTGACTACGATGTCGTAAATTTATTTCCATAAAGCCAATGTTTAAAAATAATACCAGTTACTTGTAATTATTAACAGTTATTTCATAAATTTATTTTTGTTTAACTTAGTTCTAGAAAAGAGGACTTGCTTTCCAAGAAAAATGACGAATATTTTTGCTGCTTTAAGCAGACTATGAGCTACAGCTCCAGAGCTACAACGCTACGATGGTACGCTGATGTAGCCGCATTGACTCAGTTCGTTGCTGGAAATTTATTAAAACATTTTTAAAATTAAGAATAATAATAATTCCTTGTTTACTTTATTTACTATTTTTTTTTAAAACACTAGTGAGGCCCTGCCTCCTGCGTAGGATAACTAACCGGTGTTACAGAAGCAACTATCTTCTCCCAGCATATAAGTTCTAAATTTTATGAAATATAAGAATTAACCATTAATAATGGCTGTAGTCTCAATATCGACAAAGTCAGTTTCTACTAACCTGTAAGCTAAGCTATTTGTCAGTTCTATGTTAGAAATTATTCTAATTTAAAATACTTACTCCACATTTTTGCACTTTCATGGGGCATGTAATTTTGTCGGCTAGGTCGTAAAGACACGGGTAATCGCTTGCAGACAGTTGATTAGCTCAAAGCGCCCCGTTCCGCTCACGTTGGTTTCGCCCGTGGCTGTACTTACTGGGTAACAAAGTTCCAAGTGCTGGGACTTATAGCCAAGTCCATACAAGACTTGTAAATCCAAATTTATATTCTGAATTAGGCTACTAAAATGCTCTCTTTTGATTGAGTCACAAGCATACGGGCTTCCTGATGGTAAGCAGCAACTGTAGCCTATAGACGCCAGAAATACCAGTGATATCACTCGTGCGTTTTCATCTTGAGACTGTAATTTCATTGGCTACATTACCCTACAAACTGGAACACATTATTGCTAAGAGGCAACATATTTATGCGATATCATCCTTACTTCTATACTATTATAAAACTGTAAAAAAGCTGTGTCTGTACATTGAAGATATTTAAAAAAAAACAAGTGGGATAGACTATATAAAGGTCTCCGAAGCAAAAAATGACATTTTTAAAAATTTTGTCTATTTGTCTGTTTCTTAGGGGTTGGCGCTAAAACTACTGAATAAATCTCAATTTTGTTTTTACTATTAGTAAGCATATGCTCCAACTTAAAAACTGCGGTACTTCTTATCTCAATTGGATGAAAAGATCCTGGGGGAACTGCTTGACCTCTCCGTTGTATGCAGACCCATAGAAAGAGGAGATCATCACTGTTGGTTTTGTATTTATTTATTTATTTATTTGTAGTTATTTATTTATTTTTATTTGAAAGACTGTTGTTAAACTAAGAAACTGAGGTGTGTCTCATTGTATTCCGTTGATTAGATCCAGAGATACAGCTTGACCTCTCTGTCGTACGAGTTCCGGTATAAACAAGGGATAATTATTGTTGGTTACGATATTATGACGTCAAATGCACTTCACTTCATGATTGATACGTCAATAGATACTTTGTAAGTTATCATCAGACCCTATATACCAAAAAGTGCTAAAAGAGAACAGTTTTAAGAGTTATTAAGACTAAATGAACTTAATATTTTCTATTCGAGTAGGTAATATTGAACAACACAACAAACTTTCACAAACGGCATCACCTCAGTATCTTGGAGAGTTCCTCAGTACCCAGAAATTCCGTGCGGGAATCGAACCTAATCCCCATTGTGCTGCAAAACAGTTGTTGCGCAAAAGGTGAAGTCGTAATGATAAACGTATTGAAGGTAACTATCATCTTAGTTAACCAATTTCATCAAGATGCCTTTATCAACTTGCCATAAAATATGTCGTGATGTTGGTTGCACAATTCTGATGAAGTCCATTCGTATTCACGCATTCGTATCTAGAACTCGAGAGGGAACTTTTCACATCACAGGATGGAGATGCAGAAAGGACGCTCACAGCCTTAAAGGTAATATCATAGTGTTACCTTAACTTTCTGACAACCATTAACCGCTGCGATCACGTAGCTTTACATAGTCACAGTTCACTTTAGGCCGTCAAGATGTTGTCACATAGGTACTCTGGTTGTATTTGAGCGGGAATAGGCCTTCATTATGTTCGGGCACCACCACATTCATTGATTTAAAAAAAAACGTTGCCCCACACTAGGATTTTCTCCTGTATCGTGGGTGCGTTTACAAACACAAACTTTTCACATGCACAAACACCCAGACCCGGAACAACTACATGTAGGTCATACAAATATTTGTTCATGTGGGGATCGAACCCACAACCCGTGGCGCAGAAGCCGATCGTTCCGCCGCAACGTCAAACGTGTCGTCAAAAAGTTGAAAGTAATTTTTATCAGTCATCATAATAATATGTTATCTTTTTGTATATTTTTGGCATTTTCCATGCTAAGATTTTAAAGTTATTTAGAAAAGGAAAAATGCGGTGGCTTAGTGGTCATAGCGTTTGGTGTACCTAACCAGAAGACGCAGGTTCGAATCCTGCCCGCGGTCGTATTTTTCCTTTTCTAAATAACTTTAAAATCTTAGCATGGAAAATGCCAAAAATATACAAAAAGATAGTTAGAAGGTAAGGTGGCATCGTTCGACATTAAACTAACTGTAAAGTAAGTTGTGTCGGTTGAAAAGCAAAAACTTGCATTTCAATAGGTGTTACTGACGTCACCATAAAGACGTAAATTCAGTATGTGAAGGAAAAATTCGACATGACGGGTAGGTATCGCAGTGGCTTAGTGGTCATAGCGTCTGGTGTACCTAACCAGAAGACGGAGGTACGAATCCTGCCCGCGGTCGTATTTTTCCTTTTCTAAATAACTTTAAAATCTTAGCATGGAAAATGCCAAAAATATACAAAAAGATAGTTAGAAGGTAAGGTGGCATCGTTCGACATTAAACTAACTGTAAAGTAAGTTGTGTCGGTTGAAAAGCAAAAACTTGCATTTCAATAGGTGTTACTGACCTCACCATATAGACGTAAATTCAGTATGTGAAGGAAAAATTCGACATAACGGGTAGGTATCGCGGTGGCTTAGTGGTCATAGCGTCTGGTGTACCTAACCAGAAGACGCAGGTTCGAATCCTGCCCGCGGTCGTATTTTTCCTTTTCTAAATAAAAATAATAATATGTCAACGATGGGTTGGAGACGACGTGATTAATTCAATGTCAACTCCAAGCTGAAACGGACATAACCCGCTACGCCATGTTATAAAAATTAGTTATTAGTCAAATTTGAGCTTCAATGACGTGTTTTTTCGTCCTCATAGCTTGATTTTGCGTTTCTAAATACTTTAAACGCGCACTTTAAATTTTCTTCAGATGACAATTGGAGCTGTGCAATGGGGCCAGAATTCACTTTCAGGTGGCGGCCTTGAGGTCAGCGCTATTTATGCCTTAAATAATACCTACTCACATAACCATAACATACCATCACGCCTGTATTCCCCGATGGCTAAGCACAGTCCGGTGGTATATTTAGGTCCCATGTAAGTAATAAGGACCGGATAAGGGGTGAGCCTATTGCCATCAACCGGGCACAAATCTAAACTCCGAGCTACTACTACTAGAAAAGTCATAGAGAAACTGTTTGACCTGGGAATTGAACCCACCACCTAGACTAATGAGGCAGTAAAATACTACTTATTTCTTCACTGTTAGGTATGATTTCTAAAATAGGCACTTAAACACTACGCATTATTAAAATTTCTGCCTGATTGTTTGTTATTGGGGGAGGATTGTCGCCAGCACTAATGTATGGAAGTAAAAATCCAGTCACAGTGTGGCAGACACAACATGAAATTAGAATTAATGCCGTAGAGATGAGAGGTATGTGTGAATTAACTTTAAAATATAGATTGAGTGAAGGACAGTGTGAGAAAAGAGCTTTGTGGAGTGAACGAAGAATAGGTGTAGTAACAAGAATTTTGAAAGTTATGTGAAAGTGGTTTGGGCATTTAGAGACGGTGGATGAACGGAGATCAACGAAAGGAGTAGACGTGGCGAGTATGGATCGAGTTTGAAGGACTGATCTCAGCGAACGTACCACATTCAAATTGCGGACGTTCTCAATAAGTGCAAGGTTAAGATTACCCTAAACCAAAACCAAAATTCAATAAAAGCCAAAAAAAAGGCTAAGAGTAGTATAAACCAACGGTTACCTATGAATGTAGAGGTTAATGAACGTAGATTTAACAAAATTTTTATGCCAGGATCGTGACAAGTGGAAATGTGTCTGTAGTCTCTGCCTAACCCAACAGGAAACAGGCGTGATGTATGTATAATATGTATGTACATATCTTTGTATGTTTTTTAGCTGAAGTGAGATTTAGTGGATGAATTTTGATAAGAATTACACTTTCTGTTACGGTAGCCTGCTTATTCTGAGCTGGCCCATCCACAATAACACAAATTGCCATTCTTGATAACTTCCTTTTATTTTACAGTACTGGTCTCGCCAGTACTAATTATTCAATGCTAAACCGTGGCAAAGAGATAATAACGCTGATCAAAAGATCTACGAGGTTAGGCTGTACTTGCCGTGGTCTGTCTACGGATAACACATTAAGAATCCTCCGTGCTTCGGAGACCACGTAAAGCTGTCGGTTCCGATTTTCATACGAACACCTATTGACAATCGTTCGTGGTACTCAAAAACCCAAAAAACCTCACGACAGTTTATGTGTAAGTTATCAGTCTTAATAAGATATTCCGTGAGGTCTGATGGTAGCCGCTTCATGGAAAATACTGATTAGACTAGAAATAGTTTCCAACATACATATAATGGAAGGGGCCGGGAGCTAAATGAAACTATGAACCTGAGTTTGTGTGTCTTTTCTTCTTCTTTTATTTCGGATTCTTATGTTGATTCTATATCCACGTGAGCGAAGCCGCGGGCAAAAGCTAGTAATATATAATATTATAAATGTGAAAGTAACTCTGTCTGTATGTTACACAATCACGTCTAAACTACTGAACCGATTTAAATGAAATTTGGTACAAAGATAGTCTAGAGCCTGAGAAAGCACATAGGCTACTTTTTAATGCGAAAAAAGGGCTTTAAGTTGAAATAGAGGATGAAAGTTTGTATGGAAATCACTTTTAAAGCTAGAAGCTTGAAACTTACTTTTTAGGCTTCTGATTAAATATAAATAAATACGACATTCAAAGTTTGTAAAAAAATTACCCTAAAGTGCAAAATAATTAGCCTAAAAAATTTAAAATGCTGCCGAAAATCTATTCCACGCGGATGAAGTCGCGGACAGAGCTAGTTTTTTATAAGTATAAAGGTATTATATTTATAAAAGTATATTATTATAAGTATTCATATTGATTGTTACCGTTTACGATTTACGTGTGAAAAATCCTATTCCAAACCATGTTCTTTACTCAGTACGTAGTAGGCGCAGTTAATTCCATGTACCGCTAAGTTGGGCACACTGGTAAGCACGCTACTGAGTTAGTGCTGCCCCGTGCCATACGTCACCTGCCCCTGGGGAATAGCGCATAGCACGTAACTGCACGTGATGTGCCCGCCGCACTTTAAAATACGTGAGTTTGAGGATTTCACTTTAGGTTTAGAGCGAGTTTCTATATAAAAATAATTGTGTTTAATAATGTAATATATCGGTGTAATGGTTGTCATAATAAAACAATCTGATTATTAGTATTTTTTTATTATATTTGGCATTAACGTATGCTAAAGATATAAATTAAAGAGTAAAAAACAGGTTGAAACCCTGCTTGAGATCTAATTTTTCTATCTCTAAAATTAATAAAATGTTGAAGAATAGGATAAAAATACAAAAATACGAATTTATTATAAACTGAACTGCCTCATTAGGTCTTCGGCTAGATTCCCAGATCGAGCAGTGTTATTGGGTTTTTCTCTGAAATTCTCAGTAGCAGCTCGAAGTTGGTTCGCCCTAGTACGATGAAATAGCTGGTTCCATGAGACTTTAACATACCGGCACACTGTGGGTGTACGTATCACCTCTGTCAACCCTTCGGGGAGTACAGGAGTGATGGTATGTTTTTTTTAATTATTATTATTCAGCCGTTGTCGTCCCACTGGAGTGTTATCGCCTTCCTAGGGTAGGTAGACCTTCCATTCCCCATGGTTCAAGACTATTTTGGGTCAATCCTTCCAGAAAAAGTTTTCAAGCTCATCCCGCCATCTCCGTCTAGGTCTGCCGCGCTGTCGTCTACCGTATTGTGTTTTCTGTGATGGTATGCTATGTTAATATATATTTTTTTTATTATTGATGGGTTTGCGTTTCACCTCTGTATCACCTGATGGTAAGCGACGACGAGGTCGAAGGTGTAAAACGCTTACCCAGAAAATGCCTGTTCACTCTCACCTTAAAAACATCAAAGTTACGCAGGGATAGCATTCCACTCTTTTGCGGCGCGAACAAGAAAAGACGCAGCCAGCATACCGCTTCGTGCGTCGTGATGGAAATTCGACCACATGTGGGTGAAAGCTCCCCCGGAGTCTTGTAGTCCGATGAAGGAAAGTGGGAGGGATAAGGTCATGAATAATCAGAACCTAGTGTAATTTATACCATTTAAGATCCTAATTGAGGTTTTCTCCAGTGACCCATAAATGCATAAAGATCGTCACGTCAGCGTTTCCTGGGCCTGCCCCGGCAACGACGACTTTCCTGGAGTCAATTTATATTAAAATCATAATTAATTGTACAGCTCACTACAGTTTACGCACTACTTGCGTCGTAGCATCCGGGTATCTTGGGCAATACATTTTACTGTCGACCTTTAGGCACAGAGTTCTTATATATAACCTGTACAGTCATACTTATAGTGTTTGTACATCTTCTTATCGTATCGACAGAAAATGAAAAGTGAAGTTAAAAAAGTAAACTTAAAAAATTATTTAGACTGGCTCAATATTCCGCTACACGTACGTCATTTTCTGTAGATGCGATAATTATTAAATTACCCCATCTACAGAAAATGCCGTTCGTGTAGGGGAATATTGAGCCAGTGCTTGTCTTCGGTGGCATGAAATATTTTTCTACAATCTTTTTGTATATTTTTGGCATTTTCCATGCTAAGAACTTAAAGTTATTTAGAAAAGGAAAAATTCGACCGCGGGCAGGATATCAAATCTATAATTAATTTAAAAAATATATGTGGCAAAGGGAACCTTATTGACCTACACACAAGTAGTACATAAGTAGTACATAAGTAGTACATAAGTAGTACATAAGTAGTACATAAGTAGTACATAAGTAGTACATAAGTAGTACATAAGTAGTACATAAGTAGTACATAAGTAGTACATAAGTAGTACACAAGTAGTACATAAGTAGTACACAAGTAGTACACAAGTAGTACATAAGTAGTACACAAGTAGTACATAAGTAGTACATAAGTAGTACATAAGTAGTACACAAGTAGTACACAAGTAGTACACAAGTAGTACACAAGTAGTACATAAGTAGTACATAAGTAGTACATAAGTAGTACATAAGTAGTACATAAGTAGTACATAAGTAGTACATAAGTAGTACATAAGTAGTACATAAGTAGTACATAAGTAGTACATAAGTAGTACATAAGTAGTACATAAGTAGTACATAAGTAGTACATAAGTAGTACATAGGTAAGTACATAGGTAAGTACATAGGTAAGTACATAGGTAAGTGCATAGGTACTTAGGTACTTAAGTACATAGGTAAGTACATAGGTAAGTACATAGGTAAGTACATAGGTAAGTACATAGGTAAGTACATAGGTAAGTACATAGGTAAGTACATAGGTAAGTACATAGGTAAGTACTTATATGTACTACTTAAGTAGTCATTGGTAAGTACATAAGCAGTAGGTACTGTGGTACCCGGTTTACTAATAAAAAAAGCGCATTAATGGAGATACCTTTATGACATAGATTCTGTTTCCACAAGAAATTCATAACTATATCAATTAAATTGTTTTCTAAACATCTTTCAATTCAATTTACTTTTTTGTTTGCCACATTTTTAACTAGCCAGAACGTGAACATTAAAAACTTATTGTTCCAAACGCTTACAGTAGATAGCTAATTCGCTTACCATCTATATTATTTGTAATATTTTAAATATTAGCCTTTTCTATTGGAATCTAAGTAGTACACGAAACAAAATTTTATTATATTGTAGAAATAATAGCATAAGTGGATGTAAATAAAATATATTCACCGAAATCAACTTTGTACCAAACTACCGATCATGATTTCTTTTCTCAATAAAAAAAGACGCACAGATAATTATGTTATCCTTACCACTGGTGCGGCGCGTAGGAATGATTACCTTACGCGAACGCGTTTGAGCTGTGTTGTGTTAGGTACTGACGGTGAGCAAGGTAAAGTAAAAGGCAAGTACTCCGCGAAGAAATGTTGTGTTGGCAGCAGTGGGAAATTGACCCTTAAACTACCAACCTAGCTCTTTCTCTTTCGCTTTAAAGCGTTTATAGGATACAGTAACATCCTACCATCTAGTGGGCCGTATGCTTGTTTGCCACCTTAGTGGTGTAAACAAAATTAGTATGACCAATCGCTTGAGAACGATTGGTACCTATACAAACATTGGTACCACATTTTTTATATAGCGTTTCTTGTGTCCCACTTGTCCCCCCTATAAAAATCCAGGATTTTCTATTCTGGATTGTCTTCATACCATGTTTGCAAAAAGCGATCGAAATAGTCTCGGGCGACCTCGTTCGAAGACATTTTTTACTCAAATCAAATCATTTAACGCCGAAGTAAAACTATCAAAATCCATTAATAAAAGAGCAAACATTAAATCAATTGGCACAGCATCTAATAAATATATAATACAAACTTAATCAGTGCACAGTTCACATTAAAATTGTATAGTAAAAGTGCCCGGAGCATTTAACAAGTTAAATGTGTTTGCTTCTCTTAATTCTGTGCTCAACTAGTCTAAATAACGTTCCGCATTTTGTTTGCATTTATTTATTGATCATGGCGAAGTAAGTTTGTATACGAATTCAGACTTTCACTTTCAAATTCAGACAGATTTTCAATCGGCTATGGAATACATGGCTCGCTTAGTGCAAATTAAAATTGTATAAATTGTGTAAATTATTGTAGGTCTATAATATGGGCAGTACTTTACATGAAAGTAGTAATCGCGATATTATTTCTATACTATTTTATTCATAATTTAATTGTATACCGACGATAAACGAAGCTTTTATTACCAATCTACGCCTTGTTTCTTGGGTAATGATTATGCTAATAATATTCTGGCGATTAAAATCAAATACGTCGACGGTTGATCAAGAACGCCGCTTAAACGCAACACATGTGAAAATTCACAAATACCGGTTTTTAAGTATGTACTCTACTTATCAAGCGTGAAGTCCTTAGGATAACAGTATATATATATATACATGATTTTGGTATCTAATCCATATTAATACTACAATACATTTCACGTTGAACCTGCGTCTTTCTGGTTAAAAATGCCAGACCAACTAAGAACTAAGCTGCCACTAGCATTGCTTATTTATTATGGCGAATTAATTTCTCTAACAACATTATAAGTCTTAAGGTGACGCCTAAATGAAAAAATATTATATCTCTTAAAAATTACTATACAAATAACCAATTTTTTATAAAATTTATAGATTGTCTCACAAAGTGCAAGTTAATGTTTTAGCTACGAGTAGCATATTACCCAAATCGATAAGAAAGTAACATTTGCTAATAAAAAATACTTCATAAACTTATAACATCACTAAATTCAATTACAATGTTGGCCACACTTCTTCGATCAACAGTATTAGCCTTAATGATTAGCCTTAGGCATTCTATCCCCCACAACAGGGCTTTCCAAACACTGGTTCATCCAATTAGTCGGCAAGGCAGAGCAAACATCTGCAGATTAACCAAATAATGTTTGTGTAACAATGGATCACCATACATTCGGTATTAAGGGGTCGATCAGAGGCAAATATTCGTACACTGCATCCATTGTTAAATCAAGATTGGTGGGCAGAGGTTTGTGGGTAATGGTGTTATATACTTAGGTATATCACGGTGTTAGACGATCCGTTGATGCACTAATCAAACAAACTAATGTACATATTATTGTAATAAACACAGAATTAGTGCAAATTAAGGCTCCCACAGGTTACAAGCCTATCGTTTGTTGGTTCACTTTTACTAGTCTGCATTTTACTTTTGCCTAAGATCGTAAAGTACAATAGACACAAAATATTTTCAATGTACACTGCTCGTGACTGTACACATTTTATGTTCACTGTCGTTGTTGTCACCCACTTAAAAATTGGGGTACAACTCATATCTATTTGATAAACAGAACCTGAGATAGGCCTTGACCTCTCTGTTGTATGCAGACCCATAGAAAAGATCACTACTGTTGGTTTCTAATTAAAAATGAGCAAAGTCGCGAGCAATAGCTAGTTAGTAAGAAAACAAGTGGATTATACTCTTTAATATACTCTATATTAATGACATATTATTGTTTTTTTTTTTAACATAGACTTATTATTGGTGCTGACATATTGTAACAATATGTCTGCGGAAACTTTACTGGTAATTATATTATTTTAGAACAAAACCAGCCGTTTTAATTTTTTTTTCAAGGATGTCGTCATGGTTCGTCTGCCACCTGGGGAGATGGCAGAGTCTGTCGGACTAAAAACCGTATTTGCCTTTCCTTGCTCTATAGTCAAGGCCATAGGATTCGTGTAAGTCAACAAGACCAGGCCATTATAGCCCTGCATGCTAGAGTACTCCTTTTTCAACTTTTTTGCTACTGGAGTTACATTCATACTTTCTCTATTGAGTTGAGCGCTGAACCAGAGACAATCCCTACTAATATTACAAATGCGAAAGTAACTTTGTCAGTCTGTGGCGTTTTCTCGCCTAAACCGCTGAACCGATGTTGATGAAATTTGGTACAGAGATAGATTAGACATGAAGCTTTCTGCATGTCTAATCTATCCTTGTAGGGCGTTTTGAGACAAAAGGTAGCATAGGTCTTTACATAGGCTACCTTTGGCTTTGCCCTTTGGGATGCAGATAAAACTGCGGCCGGCTATAATATTAGTAATAATTTTACTTTAAGTTGGTAGATATTTCAGCCGGGGCGGGGGGATGGTTGAGCCTCTAATTCCCCCTGTTATGTGACTACCCTTCCTACAAAGTCTGTTATATTACTTCCTCAAATCAAGGCAGAACCCATAACCGGCCATATGTCATCCATCCGTAATAATAATTCACACAATGTTTGCTGTTTGCTCCCACACAAACGGGGTAATTCGCCGGTGTATCAACCACTTTATTGCGCTATGAATATTTTAAGGGTGGCCAGAAGTCTACGTAGTTTGATTTAGTAGGTTCCCGTGATAGTGTTTGAAGTGCAGTGGTATATCTGATTATGTTTACGACTATATTTACTGGGAGGGTTACGTTCTACTGAGTGACTTTGCATTCTATTAGCATCCTTTAAACCTATACACCGTGTTTTTTTGTAGTCCTACAGCCGTTGATCCCATACAAGAAATTGTTGATCATGATGAGTATATCCTATACTTCATCTTCATTCATCTTCATACACTCATCATGATCAACGAAGTATAGGATATACATCAACTTCATGCACTCATCATGATTAACAATTTCTTGTATGGGATCAACCAAGAAGTGCAGAAAAAAACAACTACATTCTACATTTTGTACAACAGCTCTTTTTTTCAAGATTTCAGACTTTGTCGCATATCTAGTAGAAATAATATTGAAATAATGGGTTACTTTCGATTTTGCTTGATAAAATAGATTTCGATTATATGATTTTAAGACGACAAAAATACGGTGTATACATGTAGTGCACTAATTGTTGATTCCTTGGTTTCATTTTACATCGAGACCCCTCCGTGCCTCGAAGATCACGTAAAGCCATCGATCCTGGTTGTCATGCAAACACCTATTAGTGTGTGTTAGTCATAGTCAGCCAGTTTTGCCTCGCAATTCGTCAGCTTTTTCAGATTCGTTAGATTTTGTTTTATGAGAACAATCTCAATTCAATCAACTCATTATTGCTATTAAAAAAAGCCATCATCGTCCTAGCTGTTTCCCTACTATGTTGGGGTTGACTTCCAGTCTAACCAGGTGCGGCTGGATATTAGTATTTTACACGAAGCGTCTGCCATCTGAACTGCCATCAGACCTTCGCCAAGCCGACCCAATTTCTGGGCAATACCGATAGTCAAGGCAAAAGTCAGGCAATGCTGAGTATTGGTTGTCAGACTTTTTGGGCTTCTGACTACCACTAACGTTTGTCATAGGTATTCGCATGACAACCGGGACCGAGGGCTTTACATGCTCTCCGAGGCAAATTTTTAAGAGTAGCCCTGGACCGCCTCCAGGATCCCATATTGTGCTGAGAGGCGTTCGGCGCATCTCCGGTTTCATCGGGTCTTTGGACATTGCATCCGCTCTCTGCGGCTGTTGTCCAATTTACGGGGGCCCAACGCCTCCTGCCGGAGGATCTCCGGGGGGACCGTACGTTCAATGACGCTCTATAGGACGCAATGCTTATATAATTAAATGTAAATGTAATTAGCCTTAATTTTTAAACTGTAAGACAGTGTTAAATGTATTGTAAATTTTTCAAAATAAACAATTTATTAGGTATTATTAATACCACTCTGTTGTGAAAGGCGATGGCCTGCAGGGTGATAAGGGGAAATCATACGGTTTCCTTTGAGGCAGCGAGCCTACTTGCTGGATCCGCGCCCTGAGATCTCGAAGCGAGAGCTCTCGCGGCATTGTATCGGTGCCGCGGAGAGGCTCTAAAGCGTGGTGGCTTGCCGTTGCCTAGTAAAGTCGAGGCATAGCTCACCGCGTAGATTGCGCGACTTGAACAATCCAGTGCAGGGCACGCCATGATAGTGGCGGTAAGGCCAGTCATGGAGGAGTAGCTCGAGCGGCGCTACGAAGTCCATCCTCAGTTTCTAGTTGACGCAGGTACTCTCGGGACATGGGTGTTTCGGGTAGTACCTGTGTCGCATATCAGCAATCCGCGCGTGGTTGTCACCATAGCGTCACGGCACGGCAGGATTGGGCAGAGCAGCACCGTGATCTAGTCGCGGCAGTGGGTGTTGACCAATCGCTTCCGGCCTTAATTCAGACTATGGTCGAGGGCGAGAGTGAGAGCGCGTGGGAAGTTATCGCCTCTTTTTGCGAGCAAGAATCATGCCTGCAAAGGAGGTGTCAGAAAGGGAAAGAGAATTGTCCACCTCTCTCTCGATCAGTATTATAATTATAATACTATAAAATGTATAGTTAGAAAATAATTTATTTAATCAATCATTCAATAAATTATTTCACTTATAAGAATTTTTGAATTAAAAGGTTGAGACCGTGACAGTTTGCAAACAGTGCTAGGTTGTAACGGTCAGCAGTTCAGTATCCGATTTACGGCAAAGGAGGTAAGACAATATATCCTTATATCTATGTTAAGGCGCAAGTCTCCAGGCCATGATGATTTAAGTATTGAAAACCTTAAGCATGCTGGTCAACATCTAACCAGAGTCTTAGCTATGTTCTACTCTTTGCGTATAGGATATTCGTAACTGCCTGAGCGGATCATGAAGGCTGTTAGCGATAAGAAGAACAATTATAGGCAATTTATTCATTAACCACTGTTATTTTGAAAGTGTTTGACAGTTTGCTTAACACTCAACTGGATAATTACTTAAATTTACATAATAATCAGTTTCGCTTCAAAGCTGGTCTTTACAGAAACAGGCACTATATTGTGTTTAAAGCAGACTGTCAAGTACTACACTGCTAGAAGTACCTACACCTGTCTTTGTTTGTCTCCTCAACTTGTCGAAGGCATTTGACTTGGTTTGCTAAGATCTGCTAAGACAAAAACTGCAGCAAGCGTCAGTACCAGATTACTTTACTTTCAATATTGGTACAACAATCAGGTTAATGTTGTTCGAGGGTCGGATTACTTGACCCTATACAGGTTGGAGTACGGCGTGAGGTAAGGGGGTTAACCTCACCGAAGCTCTTCAACCTGTATGTTATGAACATAATTTAAAGCTAAAGACTTAAGGCAACTAAACTCACATTTTGCCGTGGAGAAATTTTAAAAAGTAAGCGCGATTTCTAGGATTTCTTGGGTTCCAGGTCAAGCAAAAGTGTGATTGGGATTTTTTATGAAATTCTCAATAGCAGATCGAAGTTTGGGTTTATGCTCAGTTCATCGCAACAGGAACTGTGGGTGTAGTGGTACACTCACAGTGGACTGATGCAAAACCAACATGTGCAAATAGAGATTCAGAATTCTTGCTCAATATGACTGCGCCAATCTAGAGAAACTATGTCTCACCTATTGGTTTCTCACTTGTGCCCGAACACTATGGACGATCAATGCGCTACGCCTAACGCTATCGAGGTGGCCTATTACTACCCTATACTATTACAAATTGTTTAACCATTGACAAGATAAGAAGAAGTATAACACCCACGGTAACATCTGTTGTTTTATTGCACCTACCTTGACCTTTTTTAAGTACGATAATTCCATAAGGATCGCTGCCACTTGGGGAACCGGCAAGGTACCGACTAAACACTGCACTTGCATAATCGCTCCTGTTATATGTTCTTGCCGAATTGCGAATTTCCTCATTTAATTTTTCTATGAAATTGTAAATAGTTAACAGCACGGCGGTATTGTGACCCACCCGTGTTACACGGTAATTAAACAACCAAATACAAACATTTTGTACTGAATTTTCAAAACCGATAGTCGGACATTAACCTAGTTCATATGGGACCAAATATGATATCAATTAAAAAAAAACTCAATCCATTTAGGATCGGCGTATAACAAAACTCCATTCTACTTAATCCTTCAGAATTTTATTCAAACTATTCGTTTTTCAAGACACCGAATTACTTTTGCAAAGACGACGCCCTATCAATTCAATTTAGAAAGCTAAGTAGCGTACTTGGTACGGAACCAGTGGCCACTGCGCTATAAATAAATCAATTCAAAACCGCTTGGGGTGTCCACCACGCCTAGGGAACCCTAAATTCTAGGAGGGTGTCACTAAATCACTCGTTATTGTTTTACGTACGTATATTGTGAATGGTCAAAGAAATTTCACAGTAATATTGTTTTATAGAAAAATAAAAATGTTTTTTAGTTTTACCTGTTAAGTATTTACGGGAGTAAATTAACTAATAAGTAAGTACAATATTTGAGAAAGCAAACTACCTATAGGGTGTCTCAATTTATGGATTTTGTGTAGCTTTTTTCGTGTGTGGCAACTGAAATTTGACAGCTGTCACATATGATTGTACCGATTAATATAAATGGAGCGTTACACAAAAGGAGAACGTGTTATCATTGTGAAAACTTATTAATGCATCCACAGATAGCATTTGTCTGGTACGGATTTTGTTCAGGCGTGTAGATGGTGTGATTGGACCTTTTTTTATATAGTACGGAAGATCCTCATGGATCATCTGTAAAAACCGCACTTTCCATAATTAACTTGCCTTATAGTCACGGCCACTGGATCCGTGAAATTCACCACTACCATGACAGGCTGTGGTCCAGCAGTCGCTGGACCCCATCAATTAGCGAGGCCTTGCCCTGCATCCTATATGAAGGCACGCGTGTGATGAACACGCGTGCCGCCTACTGGGGGAGTGATTGACCTTGTTTTTTTTTAAATGAGGCCGGAGTTGCACATACCGTGAACGAATTAAAGCTGTGGGGGCCATTTCCCGGATATTTTATTCCATACGTAATCGGAAAAAGGTTTTCTATATAATGCAATAGAGTTATGTCAAAACTTACTCAAAAAACACGTGAATTTATTTTTTAGCGAAATATTGCACTTGTTAGAAGAATACTATAGGTGTATATATAAAAATACAACTTCATAGTAAAAATAAATGTTTATTTAAATATTTAACTTTTATTTGTAAATCAAAATACTTATAGTATCAATTATAATAACTGAATATCATTTTGGATACAGGATAATTTCATATCCTTTACTACATACAACCATTTATTTATCATAAGAATAATTTAACAAAAAATACTTATCACTATATTGATTTAAAGCACTCAGAGTCAGATAGAACCGACAGGGAGCAAAGTAACGTCTCTTCCGAGTTTCGGAAACAAAGTGTGTCACTAAAGACGGCGCTCGCCTTTTAATACAAACAACCCCCACCTCTGACTACCGGCTGTGACGTTTTATATTCATTTGTTGAATGTTGACGTTTTATTTCATTTCAATGATATTTATTTTGTTTTTTTTTTACATTTTTAAGTAGGTACTGTAAGAGTTTGGAACAATAAGTTTTTATTGTTCACGTTCTGGCTGATTAATATGTGGCGAACAAAAAAGTAAGTAGATTTTGAAAGATGTTTAGTAATGAAATGATTTATTGTCAGATGATTTAAGAATTTGCTTGAGTGAATTACATAGAAGTCTTATATTTCCTTAATTGAGTTTTCATTAAAATACGCCATCCCCTATTAATAACTGCGGTCCTCTACAGTACCTACTAGATGTCGCCGGCATTTTATAACTGACGATCTCTAAGAAGGAACGTTGATATGAATTCAGAGAATCTCTTTTGTCAGGCCACTTTTCATAAAATAAAATTAAATATATAATTATTTTTTAATTTATATAAATAGGTACCTACCATCATATCTGTGTGAATACAAATATGATGGTCCACCATGAATCGATGTCGTTTTTTCATGCTTCGGGCTGTCCGATAGTAGAAAGGGCAAAGGGGAATAAGATCGCGGAGATCTGATGCACACTCTTCGAAATGTATCCGATAAAAAACTGATAAGCTAGCAACTTTGTGGCGATGTTCCAGACTTTGAAGTTAAGTCCGTGTGTACGTAACACTTTGCTTTGCCGTCATCTGCATACCCAAAGATACCGGGCTTCAGCAGACCATCAATGTGAAATAAGAAGAGTGTCACAGAGAGTACTAACCCCTGGGAAACACCGGCATTAATATCAATCCATTGTTGGAGCTTATTGATTATGAGTACATATATTATTATGATGGGTTGTAGTTTGGACAAAAGCTCCCTAGAAGCACAATAATTGGATTTGAAAATCACAAACTTAATTATGACTTAAAATCATCAGTAATGCAGCTAAGCCCCTTTGCACGAGGTAACAGACCAACTTCCACGAAGGTGCACTCGGTTTCAAGCCTCACCGACGTGGCTAGTGCTGGGAAATGTCGATAAATGCAATAATGTAATTATGATACTTTTTATAATGATTACACAACGCATCACCATAATCTTCATACTCGGATAAACTTATAGTTACCATATCATAAATGTAAATTCATTCTTTCGTTAAATATTTTCTAGATTCACTTATGATTTTTTTGTGAAAACCAAATATTAATTAGTACTCATTCAAATTTTATCATTTATTCTATCTCATAAACATCTTTTCAGCTAGTGTAAAGTGATATTCAATAGAGACATTGATAACTTTTTGTGATCAACTAATTATTTCACATTATACAAAAAGTTTAGTACTTAGGTACTCGTTTTATTACTGGTTTCAGGTCAAAGTTCACCGTGATTGTGTTGTAACTAGGTAGGTATAACTTAAACTTATGTCTCGTATGAATAATTAAGAGTAAGCTAGGAGTTTTACGTCACCATTGTTATACCAGCAATTTATCGATATCGTGATGCAACGATTATCGCTCATCCCTATACACGTTAAAGTTTGATCAGGACCCCTCATTAGGTTTTTTTCATGTGAATATTTCAGTAGACTGGACCGTGATTTTTCTGTAGCTTGTGAACAAATGATTTACCTTTATGTCAATGCGCTTAAAGTTCAATTTATTGCGTTCTCAATTTTACGTTAAGGAAAATAATGCCTATTATAGTGACACTCAAGATGGCCCATCCGTCTTACAATCAATCAATGTTTTTTTAAATAAATGTTTATTGGCTGTTTGAACACAGATTGTTTCGGATTATCTATGTTTTGCATTGCGAAGTTTGAATCTGAACAGAATAACTTTTTTTATTCTGTTTTATACTAGGGGTTTCTCTTTTATAAGACTTAAGATACCCATGTTAAAGGAAAAAAAGTATGACTATTATGAGGAACAGGATTTTAATGAACGATAGCCACTATCGTCACTTTCAAATATTTTGTATGGAAAACCTAGTTCCTCAGGTGACCGATAGAGGGTTTTCATACAAAATATAGACAGAGACGCTAGCGATTGTCAGTCAGTGCTTGTAAGTTGCTGTTAAGAAATAATGTAAAAATAGTTTGTAAATTTTTGTGACAATTATTGGAAATGTTGTTCGATACTACATTTGTAACACAGTACCTAATGATTTTTAAATAATTTCATATAATTTTCTTTTTTGTTACATGGGTCATCTACTCCACACGTGCTTAATAGTCATAATAATTTATTATGTGAGAAATCCAAGCGGCGAGTGGCACATTACGTGGTAATATTAATATTTAATTATAAATCGTACTATTGAAAATTAATTTATCTGATATTTATTTGAATGAGGGACGTGGTAAAGCTTTAGTAATTTATTTACTACCTGATTTCATAATATACCTACCATCATACCTGAATTGCCTGGAAGGGTAGACAGAATTGGGATAATAACTACGATTCGCCAATAATTTATCTACTCAATAATGTTTAGGTCTGTAGTGAGAGTTGTTTTTTAACAGAAAAACACAATATTCTAATAATTATTAAGTTTGCACCTAATTAGAACACAACCGTGCTTATTGCAGTTTTGACGTTCATGTTCAGTAAAAAGCATGTTAGTTTTTTATTAAATTAAGCACAAAATAAACAAAATAGTTTTTAATAGGGGACAAAGAGCAAATATACTCACCCTCCAGCGATCGCGTGCCCCGCCAATAAAAATATTGTTACCTCTGCCCATTTCAAAAAGTCACAACCACAGATTAAAAAGTTCCCCGCGTCAGTAAACTTCAATTAGATGCAAAGTGAAAATAAGTCCACATGGGGACAACGAATTTTTATTTTTCAAGTCGCCAAAGAAAAAATTTAATTTCTTTTTACGACATTAAGTTACTTAGAAGTCGGAGGGACTGGGCGCGGAGGACTAATTAATTTTTTTTCTGAAACCATCCGAATAACGGCCACCGAACTTCTTTCCCGCCATAATTGGAAAATTTACGCGCCATTTCATTACTCCGGGCTGTTTTTTAATCACCGTCTTTTTTGCAATTAATTTTTGCAAATTTTTTCGAATCGAGTTTGCAATGAGTTTTATATTTTTTATTTTATTCAGCTGGTCGTCTGTAAGGCTGTGTCAATTAAAAATTTGTGATTGAGTTGTAAAAGTTAGTATGTTTTATGACATTGTTTTAACAATTTTAATAAAGTTTGGTGTGTTTTACTATGTGCGTTCTATTGTAAAGGTAATAATGTGTTTAATTAATCAAATATATTATGTGATATAGCCTAGTTTAAAAAAAAATAGGATAACCAAACAGAACACAATGTCAGGTAAGAATCGTTGTCTAAAAAGGTAGATTTATAGTCAATGCTTAGATCCTTGAAATTCACCCCGACCATGACAGGCTGTGGTCCAGCACTCGCTGGACCCCATCAATTAGCGTGTTCTTGCCCAGCATCCTATCTGAATCGCCATAAGGCCCTATTATTATAGGTGCATATACCTATAGAGACGGCCGTGTATTTTTAGTCGGCACAACCCTCACTCCTTGCCTTTTATGAGAGAGAGAGAGAGAGAGAGCATCCATCTGAAATGGCACGTATAAAATAAAAAGTTAAATTCAATGAATTAGGTAGGTACTAGTTATACTCATTTTCATCTCAGTATCTATTTGTTATGTAGTATATTGTGACTGATAGAGTAAACTCATACGACGTCTGTGGTCTAGTCGTTCGCGTGTCGGACTGCTGATATCGAGGTTGTGGGTTTGATTCGCACAGAACACAAATATTTATTTGATAAACTTAAGTGTTTGTGTTTGTCTGGGTGTTTCTTATGTAATAAAAGAATGTTTACAAAAAAAAGTATATAAGTATTGTATCCATTGTCTAGTACTTATAGTACCTACAATGCTTAGTTTGGGACTAGATTGTGCTGTGTAAAATTGTCCAAGAATATATTTAAAAACATTTCTTTCACGGTGTTCTGAATGTAACTATTGATTTTTAAATTGAGAGCCAGGTCTGATGTGATCAAATTTTCTAACAAAATAGAGGCGGGGCCTAACTGTTCGTCAAACAAAAAGAAACCTATATGTCGACCGAGACGGATGGATAACATCATCGCATTCGCCTGCGGGGAGGGAGCGGTATGTTTGTCCCACCGCTGCTCTCGAACATCGCATATGGAAAAGTTATCAAACATTGTTGGTTGATGTTTTATTATATTTTTTACAGCAGGTCCGGCTTAACAGTGCCTAAAAAAATGGGGAAAGCTGCACATTTAAGAGGATTAAAAAGCACTCCAAGGCTTATATTTTTATTATTGTTTTAGCGGAAGAAAAATATCGATTTTAAACAGAATAATTCTAAACGTGTGTTGGTTTGGTACAGCGTAAGTTTTTAGTTAAACTACCGATGTTGTCGTGCTGTCGAATTTCTCTTCCATATTATCCGACTTTTGGCCATGTACCTGTTCCAAGATTCCTCCGAGGGCGGTGCGCGCGTCGGTCCATGCGCTCCTTCAAGTAGGAGAAAAAGCAAGGAGAAACCTAGCTTTTGATGGGGTCAAGGTCGTGGCGAATGTCATGCATCCTGTCTGCCATACCCATAGGCAAGGAAAGGCAAATATGGTTTGGAGTTAGACATTACCAATTAATAAGTCTGAAATTATCCGACTTACCTTGCCATCTCACCAGGAGATGGAATAGGAATATTCGTTTTTTTTTATGGGAGAGCAAACGAGCAGACTGATCGCCTGATGGATGCCGATTTCCGCCGCCCATGGACACCCGCAACACCAGAGGAGTCACAAGCGTATTGCCGGCCTTTAAAAGGGAGTACGCTCTTTTCTTGAAGGTTTGAAGGTCAACAGTTTAGTTGTGCGAGACAGAAAGTTTCTAGAGAAACGAACAGTAGTGGACTGCCAACCATCTAGATGATGGGGATGGAACTGCTGTCGCGTGGAACGATATGGGCATGGAGAACTAATATCTAATCGCTGAGACCTAAAGAAAACAACACAGGTAGTTAATTTACAACGTACTCTTACGTAGCATTGTTTGGAGTGAGACCTGCACTAACATAGTTTGTAAGCTTATTTCTTCTAACCAAATTATTTAAGTATGACATTTTTTATTCTTACCTTTTCTGCCTGGCCTACTTGTCACTGGGGTGTATGGTATCGATTCGGAGAACGATTCACCGGATTTCCAATAAAACTCCGCTCGATCGAATCTCCGACGGCGCGCGGCGGCGACAAAATGACTTGCAAGTTGGCAGTGATGTAAGTAGGTACGAGGAACCTGAAAAATAAAACTGTATTATATATTATGCTATATAATTATTTATACAATAATTATATATCTAATAAGTATAGCACAACACTTACCTTTTTGCAATATTAATTAATTAGTGAAATAGTGCGTCTCTTTTAACAATATCTCCAGTAATATAATTTATTTTTTGACGAAAATATCTGTCCCGATCGGCTGCATACAGCGTAATGAATGAAGATGATTCATAATCACAAATAAATTATAACGCGTCGACTGTATCGGCCTAGCTCGCTAGGAAACAGGTTTCTTTGAGAGGCAAATCGAGTCGAGCAACTTAGATAGTATACCTACTCATTTCGATAATAAATATTTATTCATGTCAATATATAAGAATATTATTATTGTATTCTGAGTGTAGTTGACACTTATGAACATAATATTATTCTTTTAATTTATTCATATTATTTACCTACATGAACTATACAATATATATATATATATACATATAAATAAATACCTACTGTTATGCTGGTTTGCATCCGTGACACATAATTTTAAAGGTCCAGTTGAAAACCAGCGCCAGGCAGCTCACCAGCGGTCTGGCATTTAGCTGAACTGGAGCCTATTTGACGCAGTCGTGGGGCACACATTTTTTTTTATCCTTATTTTATTTGTTTTGCCATCATGTTTTTTAATATTTTGTGTGCATTGTCCAAGACTGTATCAATAAATATTTTTCTTTCTTTCTTCTTTCTTTCTTTCTTTCACTTACATACACGACATCCTGAATTTTCTCTTGTAAAGTGGGTGAGTTTACAAACATACATTTTCAAATACGCGCGAACACCCCGGAACTAGTAGGAGGTTAGACCAATATATGTTCCGTGCGGGGATCGAACCACCCTTGGCACAAAAACCAATCGCTCAGTCACTACACCAAACTTGTTGTCAACTTGTAATCACAGTACAATTATTGATGGCTTGCTATATACGCGGTCAGTTTATGAACCCTACCAATAAGGTCGGCTTAAGTGTTTCTAGGACGTCCTCTCTCAGCGGTTCCATTCACATTCGCCATTCTCTCGACATGCCCAAACTTCAGCAGATTATTCTCAATTCTCCTCACTACATCGTCTCTTAAACCGCAAGAGCGCATACATCTATGACAATAAAATTGTAGTAGTCAGAACTCAGAAAGACCTGACAATCAGTTTAAAATATCGGTATTGCTTCGGCATTGACTACCTCATTAGCCTAGTGGTCCTACGCTAGAGGTCCTGCAAAGAGTTATTAAATTTTCCTATGAAATCTTAGTAGCAGCTCGGAGTTTGGATTTGTGCCATATTAATGGCAAAAGGTTCTCCCCTATTGCATGGGACGTAAGCATTGAGAATTGTGGGTGTACACTCCTGCCTAAAGCTTCGGGATACAGACCTGAAGAGAGTATGATCAGTATTGCGTTAATATATAACATTTTGGTGGCATAAGCAGTCGCTTTGTGTAAAATATGCAATTCAGCCGCATTGATTGGAAGTTAACCTAACATAGTTAGGGAAAAGCTAGATGATTAAAGGATTTTATTCTTACAAAACGGAAACTATTTCCTTTTCTTCTTGAATCTGAAAGAACGCCTGTACCCAAGAATGGGGCTTTAATTAACTGATTAAAATCTTGTTATTATATCAAGTCAATTTTGTTATATATATCAAATTTTGTTATATATTTCCTGTCAGTATTTCATTTTTCGTTGTTTCATGATGTTTTTAACAAACCACTCCCTATTGTGTTGTTTTAAAAACAAAAAGTTCTCCGCGCGCTCACTCGCCCGGGACCTACATTCATAATCTGATCCAGGATTTCACCCAAATTCAGCTCGCACTTAATTCGTTCAGGGAATTAGTTTTGTACGAACGTAATTAAGGAAAGTTTTCGGATTAACCACCTTGTTTTTCCACTTGTAACGGCCAAGATAACTTGATCGCCTAACCCCCCTTGGGTTTGTGTAAAGTTGGAGGTTTGAACGGTCATTGTTTGGAGCATAGGAGGTCCGTGAAAAATGGTTGTAGTCACAACATTTTTCGGCCACTTATTTAGTTTTAGTTTAGTTACGGTGTTTCGGAAACTCGCCGCCCCCTAGACAGTGAGATATTTGCTAATTTCGTTGTTGCAAATTTGTTTGGTAGCGGCTTGTTTTTCTCGCAGCTTCTGGTGACGACGGCTGTTAGCAGCTCAATTTTTTACTCATATGCTTTGTGTAAATAATTTTTATTTTTATTTATTGGTAGATAAAGTATAATCCTCGAGTGATTGTTGTTAGTGTTAAATTATTAGGTATTTTGATATGGAAATTTGTAGTACTACTCGAAAAATCGAAAGTTCTATGGAACGGACTATTACATGGGATGTAAAATTTATTGGCCAACTGTGAGTGTACACATCAGCAAGCCTCTGCTTCTCCCCTCAGTGATATAGGCATTATGGTGTTTTTATAAGAATAAAATGTGGTTCTTGGTGTCCGGCATGATAAAAAACTACAATCATAATTTTCAGACCTGTTCAGTCAGTCAGTTCAGGTCTGAAAATTATGATTGTAGTAAATTATATAATATGCAAGTCTGATACTCGCTAATATTTTAGGTTCAAAACCCGCATGGAACAAATGTATGTGTATGGTCATAAACGGGGAGAGGTTACATATTTCGTATGAGTAGGTACATCATGCTTACTTCGCACACTGCATACTTACTCGTTACTCAAAAAAATAATTATGAATCAATAGAGGTACATATTAGCCAAGCAACATTATACTTCTATGTCTACCATAAACAATCCAAGTTTGTATTAAAATCTCAATTCAACAGAAAACTACCAGCATTCAAACATGAATATTATTTCAATAATTTCTACATAACGGGCACCCTTGAGGATACACTCCCAAAGAGTAGCGTTACTTAAAAAAAAAAACAAAAGAAAATTCAAGGGAATGCCCGACATAAATTGTACTACTCGTGGGAGCCAGCGTTTGCATACCTGCCGAGTAGGGAGCGTGTAATTTGGAGGTATTCCGGATAAGTGTTTTCTATGTGCTTAATTTAAAAATACGAGAACACTTGCGTCATTGCGAACATCAACTACTACGAGTTTGACAGATTAATACTTAAAATTAAATATTTACTGTTATTTGACATTTATTTTTATTTTGTATTTCAATGATGTACTTAGAATAGAACTGGTGGCTTCATTGTTTAGATAGTAAAGGAAGGCAAGGCAGCTCTAACACGACACTCACTTAGTCACTTACTGAAGCTACCTCAATTTATGTATGATCACAATTTTTAAGATATAAGTACTTAATAAACATTTTTGTATTGTATGTATTTCGTCTTTTGTATCAATTTGTTTACCTGTCTGGTTACGTTGGACTTTGTATTAGATAATTTCTATTATATGAATAATATTGTTACTTATAATAAAATAATGTTGTTGTGAACCATAGTCCTTTAGTAACATCTTGTTATATTGTAGTCACCCTACATTCGACGCACACAGGCGCACCCCTACATACAGCACACATACGCACTCCGCTTAGGGCCGCGCGCACTATGTGCTCCCAGCCCGATACGAACATGATTTCCCGTGGTGCAGCCCTGGATGGGCCTGATGCTTAAGCTTTTATCATGTATACGTCTTTTTGCCTGCTCTCGCTTCTTCTACAAGTTTGACTTAGATGTTTTGTTTTGAAGATCAAGGATTAGCAAGAATATTTACTTGCAGTTTTATTTCGTTTTGTGAATTATGCTATCTCGAAATGGAAAGGCTGACTATGACGCCGTTTAGTACCTGTTAGTATTAATATAAGTTAGACAAAATGTGAAACTGCGCAATTTGGGCTCTCGAGTGTCTGTTACTAGTACTTAATCTAAATGCGACGAAAAGCTTCCAGAAAAGGAAGGCAATACCTTCCTTCCCTTCAGCTCGTCTTAGCAGGGGCATTACAGTGCTCCCAGATGGCTCATACCGAGGAAGGTTACATTTTCAGGCTTACTAACAAAACACTCTTGGTCTCCCATCCCGAAATAGGCCAGCATAGTGGACTATAGCCTAACATTCTCATTATAAGAAACTCGTGCTTATCAGTGGGACAATAAATTCGTTGTTGATGATTATTGGAAACCATTATAATAGACCCCAATATTGCCTCAATACAATATAGCAACAACAACTCCCCCTACAGAAGAATTCAAACAAGTTAGTGTAAGGTCAAACTAGTGTGCAGTAGCTTTGCTAAGGGCATGCGTGGCCGCAGTATATAGGCTAAGGTAATCTTACTTTGGTATTAGGCCTGGCTTCGTCTAGTTCTAAATTATAGGAAGCCGGGGCCTCAGTATTGAATTACAATACAATAAGCTAGGCAGATAGGTATTAAAATAAAAAAGGCGGTATTTGTCCAAGGTTTTATTACAAATAAATACTATATAATGCTACAATACAAATTATATTACTCACAAAATTATCCTTTATTAAAGAAACATATAAAAATTATGGTAAAATATCTAAATAACACATATCGTCAATTCTTTGGCGAACTTTATAAAAGGAATATTTTCAAAAACCGAATTCACAAAAGATTTATAGGCACTTATGAAAACAGCATTTATTTTTAATATTTTATGTATATTTACAAAGGTACCAATAAAGTTATGGCACATTTTTTAACGTAGAAAAGCCTCGTATCCTATTATTATTTAGAGTTATTTTAAATTATTCTAAGTACTAAAATGCAGATAGTAAATGCAGTCTGTGGAAGAGAGTTCAAAGAATAGAACAACATATACGAAATCGGAAATTAATTTAGGATTTATCCATCGGTCACGCCTTTCTAGGCAATAGGCAGAGAAAAAATATGATTCATTTCATATAAAATGTATTGATTGAGAATTTATTTTTCATGACATAGGTTTTCCTTGTATTTAACTTTGGAACGTCTACGTACTAGCACTTATTTTGGGCCAACTTTGTAAAACAAAGAGTTCGTGTTAGGTTAATAAGAAATGCTTCGTAAATAAAAGCAACAATATGCTATGAAAATATCCTACCGTTCCAGATTCTAGAAATATTTCACAAATTTAAACCTATTTTCCCATTCAGTACGCAGTGATTATAACAAATTGAATAGGAAAAACACCGGAATTAAGTACTAATAAGTTACAATACTAGAAAAGATCGGTTAAATCTGTTTAATCTTTTCTTATACATCTGCAAGTAAGTTAAGATTAGGTATATCGAACTGAATTGGTTGTTTTACTTTTAAATGATTAGGGAACTGTACCTAGAAAGTTTTTAATTGACATTTTATGGTCATGTTGATTTAGGAGAGAAACATTCCAATTTTTTTTCTTCTCCTTGTTTTATTACTAGGAAGTATTCTATGCCTCAGCTTGACCCAATATCCTAATTACTTTCTGTCATCGCTTGCCGTTGCCAAGCCTATCTAAAGCTGGCTGGTCTACTGGGCCCCTCAGTGGGCTCCAGTACAATCCTCTTGAAGCAACCTTCGGGCAGCTGAGCGAGGATCTCCTTGACGTTATCCACCTCGAGACGGAGGTGGTCATGCTCGTCTTCATATTGTTTCATCCATCTGTTGGATAGAATTCCATTGTTAAATAATAAACACTAGACTCAAGCCTTGATTTTCCCATTGACATTGACAATGTATGGGCCAAAGTAGCCAGATTTTTTAAATATTATTATATAAATAATAAATAAATGTTTGGGACGTTAAGACAGCAACATCTAGTTCCAAACTAAGCAGAACTTCTACTATGGGTACTAAACTATAGATATAATACTTATATACTTTTTACCTACTAGGTGAAAAACATAAGCGTTTGTGTTTGTCTGTGTGTTTCTTATGTATATAAGAAGAACACAAACACTTACAGTCGTGGTCAACTAATTAGGGACAATCTCTAGTTAAGCCAAATTGTGAATTGTTTTTTTATTTTCCAACGAGTCTTAACAATATTCCATATCTTTTACATGTAAGTGTAATTAGTCATTTATGTGCGCGATTATACAAACAATAACAACTTCTTAAACTTTAAACCTCTTTACAGTACCTATAGCTGATAGATTATCATAGTGCTATTTGTTCAAAGAATGCTGGCTGGCCATTTAATTAGGGACACTGAGGTATTGCGTTTCGTGGTCGTTTTGGCGGCAATCCAGATTTTTTATTTTAAGTTTTGAGAATTATTTTGAAGAAAAATGGGCAAAAATAAAAGTTGCGATCCAACACTACAAAAAATTATCATGAAGTTTGTCGAGCGTGGTTGGTCATACCGAAGGATAGCACAACATTTAAATTGTTCAAAAACTATGGAATGCAATGCAGTGCAACATTTCAAGCGCTATAACACAGCTTTAAATGTGTCCAGAACAAAAAGATCGAGAAAAACGACTCCGCAAGAAGATAGAATGATAACCAGGTTAGCTAAGAAAGATCCGTTTCTTGGCTCTATTTTAATTAAACACAAAGTGTTTGGGGCAAACGAAAGAGCCGGTGTATCTGCGAGGACCGCTCGACAACGTTTGGTAGAAGCAGGGTTGTTCGGAAGAGTGGCTGGCAAAGTACCGTTGTTGAAGAAAGAACATAGAAATGCTCGTTTGGCGTTTGCACGTAAATATGGACATTGGACCTACGCCCAATGGCAACATGTACTTTTCTCTGACGAGACCAAGGTTAATTTGATTTCTTCAGATGGAAGGCAATATGTACGGCGTCCTGTAAAAGCGGAAATGAATCTTCACAAAAAAACAGGTGAAACATGGCGGTGGAAACATTAAAATGTGGGGTTCATTTTCTGGACGTGGAGTGGGACCTGTGAGGAAAGTTCAGGGTAACTTAGACCAACATCAATACAAGGCAATATTAGAAGAAACTATGCTTCCCTATGCTGAGGAGCATCTCCCTATTATATGGACGTTTTAGCAGGGTAACGACCCGAAACATACCACCCATTCAGTCAAGTCGTTTCTTACCAGTCAGTCTGTATCGGTGCTAGATTGGCCAGAAAATAGCCCGGACTTCAACCCAATTGAGCACCTTTGGCACGAAATCAAGAAAAAAGTAGCCACTTATCATAATACAAATTTGGATGAACTACCTGTCGAAACATGTCAGAAACTGATAATGTCTATGCCACATCGGTGTCAAGCGGTAATTACTAACAAAGGTTTTGCTACTGGGTACTGATTTTACACGTAATAAAATGGAGCTGTTAAAGATATTATAACACTGCAGATTATAAGTTTTGTTTAACTGTATTTTTCATTATACTATACTGTCCTTAATTAAATGTCCACTACAGATTTGTACCTTAATATTTAATACATGTTTAATCTTTGACATTAAATACTTTTTCAATTTATTTAATCTTTTATTTACAGCCATTTATAGCATAATGATCGGATCACATTATGCAAATAATAGGTGCTGAGAAATCAATAGGGTTTTAAATTTATATGTACATAACCGGTTATAGCCCTTCACTATCTTGAATGTCCCTAATTAGTTGACCACGACTGTATATTTTATATTTGTGTTCAGTGCGAATAGAACCCGACCTCGTGATCAGCAACGTCGTCGTATTAATACGAAGGTAATACGAACCTTTGATGATTATTCTTAGCTTCAGTCAAGCTTTTGATCTTGCCCTCCAAATCGACAGCTATGAGATCGCTCTCTGCTTTATCCAAGCTTTCCTCTAAACAAAAAGTTTATGGATTAGTGACGTCACAATGATTGTTTTTTTCTATGAAATCTCATGCAGCTCGGAGTTTGGTTTTGCTGGATTGGACTTATTGCCATCATATCGTATGTTGGTATTCTGAAAGACGAACGTTCTAAGTGAGTATACTATAGCCGTAAATAATAAATTAAAAGTACAAACTTTGTACCAAGTACAGACGCCAGCACATCAAGCTACCCCAATCTGTCAAATTCTTTGATAGATTTTCAACTTAAATACAAAGCAATAAGCTTCATTTTCAACTGGGGAAATTTGACAGTTTTGGATACCTTGTCCTGCTGGCGTGTGTACAAAAAAAAAACAAATAATAAATTGCAATAAACGAATATCCTTTTGAAAGTAATTTACGAAGGTACCAAGAACAATGTCGCATAGCTGAAGAACTTATAAGTCCACCGAAAAATTACAAGTTCCGTAAAAGCGCAAAAACGTTTCGCGCGTTGTACTTACGCAATCGGTCGAGGGCTTGGTCGTCCAGTGTAGGTAAGTTCTGCAGCTCATCCTGAATGACCTTCAAGTCTTCCAGACCCTTGGACACCTGCTTCTCCGCCTCTCTTGCATCGGTGTTTGCTTGACCAACCTGCGGCAGATTAATTCGTTATAGTTTTAGAAGGATGGCTTTATGTTCGACATACGTATATCGTGTACAGACGCCAGCAGGTCAAGCTATCCAAATCTGTCATATATTCCCAATTGAAAATGAACCTTATTGCGTTGTCTTTAAGTTGAGAATCTATCAAATAAATTTGACCGATTGTGGTAGCTTGATGTGCTGGCCTCTGTACCTAAAGGCTACGGAGAGAAGAAGATTGATTTATTTATTAGATTGGGTCTCCAACAAAGAATACACTACACATTACATTATTAAATAGAATAGAATTATTTATTTGCAAAGAGTGTAGGTACAAATTATTAGGTGTTACAAAGTTTTAAGGTCCCTTGTACATTCTACCTTAATTGGTATGCAAATTTTCATTTTTTTTTTTTTTTAAATAAAACTTATCGTCCCAAATTAATAAAACTTATCATCAAATTTACATTTTTTTTTTAAATTAATAAAACTTATCATCTAAAAATTCTTGTACTGAATAATAACACTTGTGCAATATATTATTGTGGACTTAAGTTAGTATGTTTCCTTAATTACAGGAGGCCACATCATTCCTCTCTATTGTTATTCCAGAAAAGTTAGAAAATTTAATAATTATAACCAAAATAATAGTAGTAGTAAAATAATATTTCAAACCGGCTATGACATGGCAGTTTCAATTGTGATCATTATTGAATAGAAAATAGAAATGAAACAAGATACCACTAAACAATAACTTACTGTCACGATTGTAGTCCCGAAGGCTAGGCAGAGATGTAATATTCTCCCACAGTTCGCCAATAAATTTCTTGGAGTTTTATGTAATAACAAAGCTTATTGCTATTACCCGGGGACTATTACGGGGGGATTATTATAACTGGAGACAAATCCAAACTCCGAAGCTGCTATTGTTAAATCATTATAATTATAAAAATCAAATACTTAAAGTTATTAAGAAAAGGAAAAATTCGACCGCGGGCAGGATTCGAACCTGCGTCTTCTGGTTAGGTACACCAGACGCTATGACCACTAAGCCACCGCGATACCTAACCGTCATGTCGAAATCAAATACTTAATTGCCCCGTTAGTCTAGTACTTCTAACCATAGAGGTCATTTACCAGGTTTGATTACCAGGTTGAATAAAGTGTTATTGGCTTTTTCTTAGTAGCAGCTTGAAGTTTGGATATGTGCCTGGTTAAACGGCAATAGGCTCGACCCTATTATATGGGAGGTCCAATAATAGACATACGTACCGGCGAACTCTAGATGTACACTTCTGCCTAACCCTTCGGTTTGAATATGGGTATGATAGTATGTTTTTGTAACACATAATTATGTAACTTAAGACCACCACTTAGGGAAAGGAAAGGTAGAAAATGTTTTAGGCATTAAGTCCGCCTTTGTACTATGTTTGTGCGTACAGTATTAAATATATGAATAAAAACTAAATAATTCATGAATAATTTGTTGTTACCTTCATCTTAGCGTCTCTGGTGAGCTGCATATTATCCGCCGCCTCCTTCTCTAAGCTCTCGATCTGTTTAGCTGTCTCCTGAACTCGTGCTGTAAAATTAATTGTTTGCTTGTAAGGACCCCTAAAGATCATTGACATTCCGCCAGAACTGCACCATACATGAGATTCAAAGGATTACGCGGACTCTTGGACTGGACACTGGACGACACCGGGGCAAGCACCGGGTGCGGGGTACTGCAACCGGCTGCGCGTGCGCCGTGGCCGTGCCTCCGCTCACCACTCAGCTGATCGCCGCGTTACAGCACGGACATTTCTTTTATAACTCACGACAAATCGATATACCAAGCATTATACCTATTTTTCTACAATCCACTGCTTTTATTGAGTCCCAATAAGGCCTAAACACTTCACTTAACTGTTTCAGAAAAAGTCCAAATCCTCATTCATTCCCCATTTTGTATGGTGGCTAGAACTATCCGCGAAAAGCAAAAAAAAAAGAAACCTCATTCTTTTAGCCTATGGCCGATCGCCATTATTCCCGCCATTGCGAAATTTTTTTCACAATTCGTTTTCACAGTTGAAATTATAGTTATTTTCTTCACAAGTGTGTTGAAAAATGTCGTATGATACACGTGTGTATTGATGATTACCGTCCTCGGCTCTCTTAAAACCCTCACCTAACGGCTCGGGTTTCAATGGCACCTCAGCGGTAATCACCAACATTACCCACTTGTACCATAATGTACTATAATAGAGGTATTAACAAAGAACAAGAACATTGTGAAAAACTCACTGGACAGTTTTTCAGCTTCGAACCTCAACTTGGAAGCTTCGGCCCTGGACGTTGAAGACTTCTTTCTGACTTCATGGGCAGCCTGAAAATTAGAAAAAGTTTTGTAAAAGTTTTGTAAATGGTACATTGAAATATAACTACTTTTTGTGGATTTTATCGCGTTATATTAATAATAATAATATAATATTTTTGGGACATTTTACACAACATCATCTAGTCCCAAACTAAGCAGAGCTTGTACTATGACTATGTCGGGATTAATATTATTAATCCCGACATTTCGGACGCTGTAAAGGTGTGCGCTGTGTGTCATGTGCGTAGTACGTACTCGCAATGTATATATGACAAGATGTATTAATGTGAACGATTCGAAAGAAGTATGCAGGAATTGTAACAATGGCGTTCTTTTGTTTCTGCCTACCCCCATTGGAATTGAGTATATGTATGTAAATTCAATTAAGTATGAAGTTTTGTGTACCAAATTTCAATCCTTCTATTATTTACTGTTTGTGTCATTGAACGACGATTCTCATTCAATGGATTTAACTTTTACCCTTATCACTGGAAACATTTGGATGTTTCCAGTGATAAGGGTAAAAGTTAGTAAGAGTTATGCCACGACCGCATAACTGGCGAATCGCCTGCGAGGCCAAAGATGGGCGCGTATCGGTACCTACGCTCCAATTACATAAACTTAGTTTAAAAAAATATTGTAGCCTACGAAGTTATTCCTACTGTCTCTTCTGTACTGTAAATTATAACTAAAACCTACCGTTCCTAGACTCATACCATAAGAATAATTACTTAAGAACCTAGTGTTTCTCATTCTAAGTGAATCGTATTCGGTTATTGAGAAATTCAGATACTCTTAAATCAATAATGCCGCCACGCGGTCCAGCTTCAGTACCCCGTAACATCCCTATCTCAATCTGGTCCCGCATACCTTTTTCTCCACGATTATAAGGTAGATTAGGTGGATTCATACCTCCGAGGCTTTATCAGCATACTCCTTCTGCGCTTGTTGCGCCAAGTCTCTGGCTTCCTTGGCCTTGTCACTGGCAGTGTACAGCTGTTCGGTGATGCTGTTGATGCTGTCCTCAGCCGCGGCTATCTTCTGCTGCACTGCTGGCACGTCAAAAGCCGCCTGCTCAGCCAGCTGACGGGATTCAGTAACTTGGTCGCTAAACTCTGCGGAAATAATGTTTTTTTTTTAAATTATATAAGCGTCGTGGGTGGCTGTCAAGCCGCGCTTGCCGCGGTCTGTGTATGAATGTGCGGATGGACGCTAAATCCTAGTGAGACCCCTTAGTGCTTCCCAGGTCACGAAAAGCCGTCATTCCAGTTATCCTATGAATGAACACCTATGACAAACGTTTAAGCGGTAGTCAGAAGCCTGACAGCAGGTTTTTTTCATTTAATTTGTAACTTTTAGGTTATCAAACAGTTAATTAAATACTCTAAATTAATTAGCGATATAAATCTACACCCACAGACATAAATACAACTTCTCTTACCTTTTTAACCTCCCTCCGCCATTATCTCCCTGATTTTGGGCCTCTGACTAATGGGGCAATCACAAGCCCAAAAACTGTGATTACCAGTAGAGACTGGTATTCACACATGGACTCCTCAGGATATCACTATTGGGATTGTGGATCATGCGAGAGCGATTCCCGTGATTCGACTACTATGAGGAAGGTGGTAGTAGTGGTGGTTTTAGTCGGTATGCTGGCCTGGATGCGGGACGGCAAGCATAAGGAGCATTTCCCCAACCGAAAAGAAAAGCATATCAGAATACTAATATGCTTTCTGGGCAATAGCCCAGAAATTGGGTTGTGGAGAACCGATGGTCACTTCATTTACTGGTATTTTTCCGTATCTGATTAGACCGGAAGCCGACCCCTATATAGCTGGGAAAAGGCTTTGAGGATCAGGATAATATTATTACGCAAATAAGACAAACCTTTCAAAGTCTTGTAAATCTCGTTAGCATCCTTCAGCGTCTGATTGGTGAGGTCCACATCGTTTCTGGCCTGTTCCTGGAGCTCATCTAACTTAGCCAGGAGGTCGTTCAACTCGTCCTGACTGTCGTGACCTTGGTCTAGAAGACTGCGGCCCTGTTTGATGGCATTCTCCAGCTGTTCTAGTGTGTTTTCATTGTCAGCCTTGAGGCGTTCTAGCTCAGATGATTTTTCCTCGATCTGTAATAACATTATACTGTCATCATCAACCCATATACTGTCCCACTGCTACGAACGGCTTCCTCTCAGGATTAGGCACCACCACGCTGGCCTAGTGCGGGTTTGTAGACTTCACATGCCTTCGAGTAAATCTATAAGGCATGTAAATTAAAAAAAAAAAAATATTACGTAGTCATCGGTCCCGGTTGTCATACAAACACCTGTCATACGACAATCTTTAGTGGTAATCAGAAGCCCAAAAAGTCTGTCAACCAGTTTATCCTCAGAATATTGGTACTGCCCGGATTTTGGGATGAGAGATCTGGGAGTTACTTCGTGTAAAAAACTGATAAACAAGAACACCTGATTCTGGTTATACTGGGAGCCGATCCCAACACAGTTGGGATATACTTATTTAAGTACATGTTCTAGAAAAGGCCGCTGAGCTTAGCGTAGCGTAGCACTGAAGTATACCAGACTCTGTTCACAGATTAGGTAATGGTGAGCCGAATCAAAGTTGAAGATAATTATGTAGTTACTACTATGTTTCGATTTTGTTGTTCAACTAATATTGCCGAATTTAATGTGCCGAAATATTTTATGTATGATGACGTCATAAGCTTTCGTCAAAAATTCGAATAATATATTGGAATTTACCCAGGCCCTAGCAGTTAACAATGTCTCTGGAAAATTAACGTGTAGCGATTTTAATTCCTCCGACACTAAAACGCTAGAGGGAGTTTCAAACAGAAAAATACTCTAAACGCTAACTGATCCTGCTAAAAGTAGCTAAATCCGTTCTTACTGTCTTATTCATCTCCTTAGCCACGACTTTGAGATTATTTAGCTTGATGTCAGGCAGCAGCGTGGTGTTAACTTCCGCGTACAGCCCAAGAGCTTCATCGTAAACCTCCTTGGCTCTCTTGAGCGCCTGGTCCGCCAATTCCGTCATACTGTTCAGCTTACCAGAGGCTGCGTTTAGTTCGTTTGTCAGGATCTGCACTTCATTGCTGGATAAAGACATAGGTATATAATGAACAGGACACACAATATGCTACGCACTTAAAATAAACATAATCTCGGTTTTATTCACCATCGTCATCCACGACTTGCAGGTACGATTTTAAGTCTTAGTACAGAAGCCAGCACATCAAGCTACCACAATCTGTCAAATTTCTTTGATTGATTTTCAACTTTAGCACAAAGTAATAAGGTTCATATTCGATTGGGAAAATTTGACAGTTTTGGATAGCTTGACTTGCTGGCGTCTGTACCTAAATAAATAGGAGCAAATCGATTGCCATTAACACGGTACAAATCCAGATTCCGAGCTGCTACTAAGAACATAACATACCATCACGAATGCGTACCCCGAGGGGTACAGTGACGGTGTACTGTCGTACACTTACAATTTGCCGGTATGTTTAGATTCGATGTAATAGAAATAATTTCATAGAAAAACCCAATAACACTGCTCGACCTGCGAATCAAACCCAGGCGTAAACTCTAGCGTAGCAGTCACGCTTCATCATCATCAACCGATATACTGTCCCACTGCTGGGCACGGGTCTCCTCTCATATTGAGGGGGATTAGGCTATAGTCCACCGCGCTGGCCTAGTGCGGGTTGGCAGACTTCACAAAACCGTCGAGAAAAATCTCTAAGGTGTGCAGGTTTCCTCACGATGTTTTCCTTCACCGTTTAAGCGAGTGATAATTAATTATTAATACGCAAATGAATTTGAAAAGTCAGAGGTGCGTGCCTTGGGTTCGAACTCGAGACCTTCGACTTGGCAGTCCAATGGTCATACCACTAGGCTATCACTGCTTTTTATTCACGCTTAGGAGCACTATACTAACAAGATAGATAACTAAATAATATACCTTAGCACTAGATGCTATCAGATACAGGCACATAAGTAAACAATATTATAACATATATAAAACGTACCTTATATTAGCCTGTTTAGTAATCCCATCCTGAGCAATCTTGTTCGCCGTGATGGAAGTATTGAAGGCCTTATCGGCAATTTCTCGAATGTTCTTGGCTTCGTTCTCTAGTTTTTCTGCTAGTAGTCTAGACTCTTTGGCTAGAGCTGACATGTCCACGGATTGCTTGCCGAACTGATCTGACCTGTTGCGGGCTTTCGATAGGGCAGCTGCCCCTTCCCCATCCAAGTATTCCAAGGCACTCTGGAAGATAGTCATATTAATTAGGTTATTTGCTAAAAGGGTTAAGGACCCGACAAGGTAAGGTAGGTATAGATTAGAGAATTTACTACAGCATTACACTGTAACACAAAAGCAGAAAAGGGAAGCAGAACATAATAACTCTATTCTTACATTAATCTCCTTCTGCGCAGCTTCAATTGTATCTTCTGCTTTGGACACGTTACCCTTACTCTTTTCCACCGCCTCATTGCCTTCGTAACTTTCATCTTCAATCTTGAACAGCATGTTCCTGAGTATACAAAATAAATTAAGGTAAAAACTTGGCTTAATATTTGAGAAACGATTCAAATTATATTTAAGGTTCATAGTACCAAGTGTATTCTACAGGACGCCAAAAGACAGCGCGGTAGGATCTTTTGTAGAATTATAGTACTCTTTTTAGAAGTACCCAAATGATCGAATAGACTTAGTAGAAGACTTCTACTACGGTTCTTCATTTCTTCTGGTTTAAATAAAAAAGGTTTCACACTAGGATTTTCTTCTAGGTATATCATGGGTGTGTCTGTATCTAAAGTTAAATAGACTCGGTAGAAGATTGAGTTCTATTATCATACGTAATGCAAAAATATAATCTTACCGAACATCAGCAAGTCTATCAGCTAATTCCGCTAGGTTGTCAGTCAGGCTACCTCCCGGACCATTGCCCAACTCATTCTGAGCGTCTTGCGACAATCGCTCGATCTCGCCCCTAACGCTTTGCAATTCATTGTCGAAGTCAGCGTTCTCGACGACAGTTGGTGATTTTGATATTTTTGCCAGGATCTGGAAATCAAATTACGTGTGATGTTAAGTATTTGCTACGGTACATGATTGATAGCAGAACTGGGATGGTGTCATGAGCCTAAAAGATAAATATGACGGATGACACAGCAATATTTAGAAAACATCACAGCACCGAAATTATAATGTAGCCGTGTGGCTTCACATTAACGTATGTAGTATACCTTCCAAAATGTTACGGGTATCGTTTGCTACAACGAACTATAGGCAAAATTCTTATATTGTATCTACGTGCAAGTGAACAAGGAGCACGACTTTGATCCATTTGGTACAAGTATGGCTAAGAGCTGTCTAAGTCTTAATTTTATTTCTTTAAGGTTGATAAAGTGGAGAAGCAACATCAGTAGTTGAGTATATTGTTTAGTGCGGTATGTTAGTAGAATATATCTTTATATATTATGCAGACGTAAAGTTGTTATTAAGTAGTATTGTTTTAAATTTAGGATGTTCACTTGTTTATACTTCTGTTATATTATATACGTGTAGACTTGTAATTGGCTTTATTTTTCTGTACTGCTAAACTCCAACTCCATTTAAGTGCTAACAATCAAACATTGTCTTAAGTATACTTACTGACTGGTAATACTCACATCATCAAGTTCTCTCAGCTCCCTTCTATGCTGATTGACGGCTTCCTGCACTAAGTTGTAGCAAGGAGGACAGTCCTCACAGCCCTGGCCGTCAGCGCGACGCTTCTTGTTCTCCATGCACCTATACATAATAAAAAAATATTACATTAACCAAATAACTTATTCTACAATGAGGAGCATCCTTTTAAGCAATTAGTTTGCTTGTGTTAGGAAGCTCCGACCGTCCTCAGGTTACATAATTGTTACAGTTATTGAGCTTATGATCAAAATATGTGAACATTTGTAAATAAAAAAATAATAATAATGGAAACACAGTAAAGAGAAACTTTCGATTTGTATTATAAGCATAATGTATGAATCCTTGTCAACACCTTGCTTCTGGAGACAGTGGAAAGTTATATCAGAATATTACTGACTACAACACACAGTTGATATTGTTACAGCTAGAACGAAGTTCTCCCTCGATTCCATTTTTCAAACAGTTTACCTGTCACAGCGTCTCCCCTCGACGTTCTCCTGGCAGGAGCATTGACCGGACATATCGCACTGGTAGTTGGTTGATCCCCACTCGTCACAATCGCAGTCTTGACAGCCATCCACTGAGAAGCCGTAGTGGTATGCGCGACAGCGATCGCAGTGCTTTCTGAGAAGTAAGGATATACGCTCTTTTTTATTACTATAGGTACTTTTATTTATTTAAATAGTGTAGCCACGTTAAGTGCATTTAACTTATAGGTACTATGTAGATGAACATATATATTAAAAACTAGGTCTGATGCTTATGACAATTGAAGCGTTTATAGAGCATTAGTTTATAAAGCATTTATTGCAACATAGTATGTACGTTAAGGAGCCTTCATTTTAAAGCTAAACCGAATAGAATAGCAAAATCTTTTACTTTAAACTAGGCAATTTCTAAGTCTAATGAATAATTCATTTTAGTGTCAGGATCGTTGTATTTATTAGTTATCATTTACATTAGAATCGTCGTATCGTTGTACATAGTAACTTTTATGTGGCCGTTTAGGACTATATCGACGGTTTTGATTAATCATGATCTCGGAATTTCCACGTTAGAAAATTGTTAGTGATCTTGGATTCTTGGTAAAATACTCAGTGTGGTGTTTTTAGGTACCTTTAGGTAAACCATACTTGGGAGGTATGACGTATTGGTTTTATTATCTTAATTTAAAATAATTGGTTTTAGGGACACCTATTAACTTGCAGACTTATAAGTAAAGTGTGTGCGGTATAATGAACTACAAGTTATGACTTTTCAAAAATGCAATTTTAATGGTCTAATTAAAATAAAATATTTGACTGACTTTAAATTTTGAACTCAGTTTCATGATGTTTATGGGAAACTCGAGCCAACCAAGAAGTTATCAAGTTACATACCCATCAATACCAGGCTTGCAGTAGCACTGTCCGTTGAAAGGGTCGCAAGTGTTGTTGTAAGATCCCTCCAAGTTGCACTCGCAGGTTTCGCAGCCGGTGCCCGAGTTAATGTTGTAGTAACCGTCCTGATGAATAGAAACTAATTATAAAATCTGGAGCACTTCGTTTTGTCGTCTATATCCAAGTGGCGTCTGTAAAAAGCTCGCTAATAATACATACTGTGTTTTACATAACAATGTTAGGGATTCATATCGCATTATATGGATAGATATATGGATGGAAAATCCCAACATAGGGATTTCAGTGCTTATGTTATGTTTAATGGGACCAATGGGGAAAATCAAAGAGGTTTTGATTGTGACCTTGAACTTAGTTAGTATTTATTCAAAATAATCGACTCAAAAACCCTCAAATGATCTTGGAACACAATGACGTACTACCACGACAACCGAAATTATTTTCTTATTTTCCTTATAAATGTTAATGCTAACTTGCACTTTTCGTCGTAAATTGCAATGGAGTGTAATAAGTAAGTGAATAAATGTATTGTAGCAGGAGGTGCATTTCCCTGTCGCGGATCCCATGGCCATGACAATAGGGCAAGTGAAGGCAAGTACGGCAAGTTTATTGTCACGAGCATTATCCAAAATTACCCATTATAAGGGCCTACTTTTGATACTAACCTCACATTTATCACAGTTCCTACCGATGACATGCGGGTGACAAGTACAAAAGCCAGTAAGGCCGTCGCACTGAGGAGGACCTTCAGCACTCTCAACCGTGCCAGCTTCATGGCACTGGCAGGGTTTGCAGTCGCCTTTCTTCTTGGGGTCGAGGGCATAACCGAAGTAACCTGGTATTAAGTAAATGGTGTTTTCAAAAGGCTAATCCAGATATTGCCCTACGTTGTAACACTAGATAAATAATAAATTATTATTATTTATCTAGTGTTACAAAAATAAAGTGTTAAAAAATGTCCCAAAAATATTTATTTATTATTAAATAAATAAATATTTTTGGGACATTTTACACAGCACAATCTAGTTCCAAACTAAGCAGAGCTTGTACTATGGATAGAGATTTTTTTTTACTATTATGATGAAAACATAAACAGCGTTTCATAGACCCAAGATTGGGGACTCCAACGCGAATGCGTTTTCGACGTATCATTAAAAATATTTTACAGATGTGTCACAATGCAGGGCCAAGAACTTGTTGATGCTTATACTCTAAGATGAAGCACGCAATTGAGTCCCCTCGGCCTCAATACAAATTACCTATCTACCACTTCGGGGATTGTATCTGAGTAGTTATGAAACTATCATTTTTTTATACTACTAAGGTGGCAAACAAGCATACGGCCCACCTGATGGTAAGCGGTTACCGTAGCCTATAGAGGCTTGCAACACCAGGGGTGTTACTTGCGCGTTGCTGACCCTGTAAAACGAAAGAGGAATAGTAGGGTTGGCAGTCTCCCCACTGCCAACACAACGTTTCCTCGTGGAGCACTAGCAACCTTGCTCACCGTAAGAAACACAACACACTTTGAGCTGTGTTATTTCACTTCGATTTTCTGCAAGGCGGAGGTACTTCACCAGTTGGGCAGCTCTAATTTGAGTAAAATTACTCCCACTATGCCCATATGTACCTCTCTTAAATATCTTAAACTTGAAGAAAGTATCTCTACTGTGCATTGAGAAAGCATTTTTGAGCTACTTACCGCTCAGACATTTATCGCAATGTTCTCCAGCCGTATTGTAGATACACTTGAGACATTCGCCGGTAGTTCGGTTGCAGTTGCCGACAGCGTTCGGGTCCACATTGCTGTTACACTGACACTGTTCGCACTGCTTCGGAGGTCCGAACTGACCAGTTGGGTCGCCGAAGTAACCGTCAGCACAGACCTCGCATTTTGGTCCTGAATACAGACAACATTTATAATGATAAAGGCACATTTTGTAATATTTTTTTTTAAATCACTTTTTTAAATCATTTCAAAATCACTGATTGTAGATAATCTTCAGCATGGCGGAAATAATGGTTTATCCGGAGCGAGTGAAACATTATTAGGTTAATAACTAATTATGCATTGTTTGCTATCTACTATTATTTCGACTAATATAAGATCGTCATTGTAAATGGACTATTTTTTATTTTTTATGCTACTAAGGTGGCAAACAAGCATACGGCCCACCTGATTGATGGTAAGCGGTTATCTTTAAACGCACCACTTCATCACTTGCGCGTTGCCGATCCTGTAAAACGAATGAGGAATAGTTGGGTAGGCAGTGGGGGAACTTTGACCCTCATACTACCTACCCAACTATTCCTAATTCGTTTTACAGGGCTCCTCGCAGACCACTGGCAGCCTTGCTCACCGTAAGACACACAACATCGCTCAAAGCTGTGTTATTTCACTTCGATTTTTTTAAAGGCGAAGGTGCTTTCCCATTCGGGCAGCTCCAATTTGAATGGAATTACTCCCACTATGCCCTACCTCTCTCATATATTGGTGAACAATAGTACCATTCACTGGGTGAATAACTATCAATAGTTGTTTTGTGACGAATTCATAATTATAATATATTTGTAAAAATATGGTAGTCACAGGTTGTTACAGTTATGGTATGTTGTTGTTATGTCAAAATATTTAGCCATTTCCGGCACAAATCTTAAACACGTCAATACATAAGTACAGAGGGCCAGCACATCAAGCTATCAAATTGTTATCTTTTAAAAATTGTCATCTGAATAATGACCAATACATATATCTAGTAAAACATGAAATAGTTTGATTTCAATTTTTTTTATATTTACACAAGCTCATTAGGCCTAATCAAGTTAATAAAGTTAGATTTCCTTGCACCGATTTTAGTACAGCAATTCGAAGTCATAAGGTTGAAGTTTACTTTAACTCACCTGCGTACTCTTCAGGGCAGTCAGTACACACGATGCTGCTATCCATCAGCTGTATACAACCACTGTCTTTGGGACATGGGCAGGGCTTACAGTCGTCCGGAGTGCCCGCGATCGCGTTGCCATAGAAACCTTTAGCACACAGCTCACAGTTGCTGCCCGTCGTGTTATGTTTGCAGATACAAAAACCTGTGCGAATGATATTAATAAATTAGTAATAATACTTAAATTAATATTCTTGGGCCATTTTTATACAGCACAACTTATTCCCAAATCAAACAGTCTTGACATACTATACAGGGTGTTATAAAATTACCCGTAAAGCCGAAAGGTGGTTAAATGGGGCCTTATAAAGAGTCCATTCACAATATTTAAAAACCGTAGTAACGCTGTTTAACATACCCCAAAAAAGGAAAAAAAACCATTTAAATGAATGAAAAATAAAAAAACTATTAAATTAGACAATTATTAGGTAAAATAGGTACGTAGGCCTTTCTGTTAAATAATCTGGTTCCCTGACATGACAGCTGACAAAATTTTTGGCTTTAATAATTAATTATATTATTACGGGGTATTTTGTAACACGTTGTATATCCACTTTGAAAATGCCCTTCATATTTATCACTATATATTTATTCTTAAGGCTGTGTGAATTTGTATCTTACCGGTAGCAGTATCACAAATGTGCGCGTGCCCGTTACAGTCACAAGGTATGCACGTCGAGTAGGGTCCACCGTTTGCGGGCTCATGCTTGAAACCTGGTGCGCACTCTTCACAATAGTCCCCTACATAGGCCTTCGGACATGAACACTTTTCCACCCAGTTCGCCGGAGCAGAACCTTTCTCCCTGCCGATCTTCGCAGTTTCTAATTTAAAGTTCATCATGTAACCTTGGCCAGGTTTGTTATAAGTGCCTCTAATTTTAATGGCCGTTATGTTTTGGAGCAGGGACATGAACTCGAAGTTTGATAGAGTTGGGGACCAGCCGTAGCGAGGGTCTTCGTGCAGTCTGAAGGTGTATTCTTGCGCCTGCAACAAATATCAGCGTGTGAGTAGAAAGCTCAGTCGAACATTTATTGTTACATTATTAAACCCAAACGATTGAGCGGTAGACTTATTTTTCAGGAATTTTTGGATGGTGATTATAGGTACAAAAATCCCAAGGCTCTAGCGACTATCTCTCATGAAGCTCCTGGTTAGGTTACACGAGAGACAAATAAATAAACTTGTCACAGAACGTCCTGATTGTTAGGGGTAGTGGGTAGGGGCAGTTGTACCGCCCCTGAAAGTATGTTTTTAATGTTGTTTTTATTCTATTTTAGTTGCAAGCAAAATGGTTGTTTTAAAATTTTACTAAAATCACTTATCCAAAAACACATTTATACGAAAGGAAAACTATCACACACTAATTAGTCGAATATTGTGACAGGACCGTACACTGCGTGTGGCCTACGTATTTGGCGGGTTTTTAAATCTAAACTATTTAGTTCTATCTAGAGAAATATTATACAAATATAATTTTACAATCGCTTCACATAATAAAATGGCATTAAGCATAAATATTTCATTATTTACCATCCAATAGCATCTACAAATCTTAAAATACAGTCGCACTAAGAGTTTAGCATTGCACCTTAACAATACACTTTAACATACCTGATTGGTTGGTTCCGGATTATTCTGAGCGTAAATATTTATAGATACGGAAGCCCGAGGGCCTTCCAGTATGATGTCTTGGGCGGACGGGTACCCTCGAACTTCGTTGAGACGCAGAGAGAATTTTAGGTCGTGGTTGTACGAAGTTCGCTGGTCACCAAGAAACTGGTCAGCTGCGACGAAGTATAGTGTCTCGGCACCCTGAGAGGCAACAGCTGTCGAAAATGTGCTAATTAGTACCTACTAATGAATCTACTAACCTACTTACATAATATCTACCGCCTAGGTATTATGTAGCCGTAATAACTAGGCGGTAAGCTTCTGTAGTTAAAAGCGTGCCATTATCATCAACAAACCAGCAGTAGGAAGTCCACTATTGAACAAAACATTTTCCTTAGATTTCTACAACCAAATCCAGCGAACTCCACGAAATCCATCAAGTCAGAACCTGCCCAATGCTACGTTTTGAGCGGTTTTGGTCGACTATAAAACCGTAGGATTATAATCAAATTAAATCCAATAATTATGTAATTGCCTGAAGTGTGGTACTTCACTAGTGGTTATAATGTATATTTTAATAAAGTTCTACACATTTCACTGTTTCGAGCAAATATTTTGGAGGTGCATTTTTCCGAAACGCAGAATAAGACTGATTGTACCTACATAAAGTTTACATTTAGAGTGTGTGTTAAGTAGTTGTTTTGACATAGAAACCATACATGAAAGAAATGTTCTGAATCACAACGCTAATTAATTTGTTGGGTTCAGGAACAAGGTCATATCGTATGTAATAGTTATCGATGAATCAACTTAGCGTATCGTTGCTCTTTTTTCCAAGGTCAATGTATCCCAATTCTACATGGTACTAACAGTCTCTTATATTTCGCGACTTACCAAGTGATATATCTCGAAGTCTCTTGAAATCATTAGCGATTTATTATTATCCACGTAAACTACACAGAAGAAAATTCTGAGAAAAAATGCACGTCTGATATATAAAATGACGTCACCGTGTGAAATCTGCTGAACTACGTTACCTGGTAAGACTATCCAACTACCTTTCATTCTCAGAGAAAAGCCACGCCTAGTAGTGCTGAGTTCTCGACAGTGCTGGGTTGATGATGATAATAATGCATACGCTCGCATAAAACAACCCTTACCAATATTCTGAGTATTAGCATTGAACTGCAGCTGAGCTGGTCTTTCCTCTTCGTCCTCCGCGGTCCACCTCTCAGCGTCTCTTATGAAGTGGGCGCTGATCTCATGGGCTTGGTACTTTGGAGCGGAGCTACACTGCGAGGAGTGGCCGAAGCAAAAGCAGGGCGTACAGCCGAATTCGTTGCCGATGTCTAGGTTGAAAAAGCCTGGCTTGCATCTACAAGATATAGGAACATGAATTAGAAAGATAAGAAAAGAATTTGTACAACATTATAAGTAGTTGTTTTGGAAATACATGTACGGTTATCTATGTACAGAGGCCAGCACATCAAGCTATCCCAAAATGTCAAAATACATTGATAGATTTTCAACTTTAATACAAAGTGATAAAATTCATTTTCAATTGGGGAAACTTTACAGTTTTGGATAGGTTGACCTGCTGGCGTCTGTACCTACTACTCATTGCTAATTTAAATATGCTGATCAAATCGTACCTACTTGGATAGCCATCTATGTAGGTACGATTAGCACTGTCAGGGTGTTATTCCTAAATGTCTATAAGGGAAATAAATACCATTTACTCATTCTCTGATTAATTACGCAATCTCAAGAATCTAAATAAATAAATAATTTAATACGTAAGATATTATTTAACGAATAATAAATCCTAAAACGAATAGCTTACGGGATTTGAATGAAATTTCATACACACATAGTATGTGACCGGGAATAACAAATAGGATATATTTTACCCCAGAAAAATGTGGGAATATCCCGGAAATCCCGAAAAATTAATATTCTACGGGATTTGAATGAAATTTCATACACAGATAGTTTGTGACTGGGAATAACAAATAGGTTATATTTTACCCCAGAAAAATGTGGGAATGTCCCGGAAATCCCGAAAAACGAGTAGCTTACGGGATTTGAATGAAATTTCATACACACATATGTGACCGGGAATAACAAATAGGAAATATTTTACCCTAGAAAAATGTGAGAATTCCCAGAAAACTTATGTAGGAGACCTACTTACGAGATTTAAATGAAATGTTGGTACTAATAGTTTGTGATTGGCGATTGGATTGGATACTTCTTTTTTCGGAACAAAGCCGGAATTTCCCTAACATTGAGTACTTCTTATCCCATGAATAAAATCCGACAAAAATTGTGTTACTAAGTTTAGGCGTACGAAGTCGCGGGTAAAAGCTAGTAAAAAATATAGGAAGTATTGCACAAACTCACTCTCTACAACGTCTTCCTTCAACGTTCTGCTTGCACAAGCACACGCCAGTCTGGGGGTCACACTGGGGAGTGTTGGCGAAAGACCCCGACTCGTTACAACCGCAAGGCTTGCAGCCCAGGTTGGTGAACTCATAGTGGTTGGGTGCGCACACATCGCATTTATCACCCGTCACTCCAGGCTTGCACTGACACTTGCCTTCGGCGTTGCATTGGAGGCTTCGAGATCCTGAGGATATAAAAAGAATTTTTGATTTAACAATCTTTAGCGATCTTTAGCATTCTTGATACTTGATTCTTGTCTGGATTTTGTACTACTGCAGTGCTAAAAGAGGAATTACACTACACCCTCTTTGTGGCTCGGTAGTGTAACCAGACCACAAAAATCAATTCCTCTGGCATCAATAATTTATAATTAGAACCCAAAGCAACTCCGTAGCAATGTACATATTTCAATCATATAATCATCCGTAAAAAGTAATTTTTTTAGACCTGCTAAACAGAGATTTTGAACTCACCTGTAGGATTACAGTTACAAGGCAGGCAGATATCTCCGGAGCCTTGGAAATAGTTTTCTCGGCACCTCTCGCAGTTGGCCCCGTCCCTGTTCTCGGCGCAGTCCTTACAGCGGCCGCCATGGCCGGTACGCTCGTACAGGTCTTTGTCGAACTCGCACTTGTTCGAGAATCCGTTGCAGTTGCACGCTGCAAACGAGCCACAGTCAGGATGCGGATAAAGGCGCAAGCATCGCATTATCATTGAACAATCAGCAGCATAATATTTATAAGTACAATGTTGATCAACATTATTTGAACTAAGAAAATTAAAGTTTAAGTACCTACCTAGTGGGCGCCATTTGATTCAGCTAAAATTATTGATCCTAATTTTATATATTCGAAGCTTATTGGCCTAAACTTCATACCGAATATTATTAACCGATGTTTTCTGGTCTAAAAATTTAAAGTTATCATTTTTAGAAAGCAGAGCTGAAAGATATTTTGTAAATTACCAATAGGTAGAATATAAATTGATCTCCTGACTTCTCTCGTGTTAGTATTTTTTTTACATTAAGGTTTGTCTTGATCATTTATTTTTTTCAATTTTCAGTGTTCAACAATTGAATTTTTGTGTGCAACTATTTTTTGTTTAATTTTTGTGGGACCATGAAATAAATAATGTTTCTTTCTTATGTTTATTGAAAGAAAGAAAGAAAAAACATTTATTTTATATATATTCACTATTTATTAATAGTTCTAGCAAGAGGACCATTCTAACGTAGGGAGTAAAAATGATCCAAGCTATTTCTCAAGCAGTAAGTAGATACAGATAGAAATTATACCAAAAGTAAATCAATGTTAGCTAGATAAATAAATCAGAGTAGAGACCTTATCGTCATGTGTCTGCTTCACAATAGCTGTTAGATCAAAAGTTCGAATAAATAATTAGATAAGGTTCCACCCCACAATAGAACTGCTTTATCTTTTGGTATTATACGCGTTATGGTATGGTACCTATGTATAATAAAATCAAAAATTCGCAAGAGCAAACTAGAATAATAGTGTACACATTTCAAGTTTAAATGCCAAGCAAGTAAACTAAACACTAAACAAAGGTTTATTACTAAACTAATTAAAGATTTTTGAACTGTTACAATAATTATATTTTTGTAATAAATAAAATTACGATTAAATAATGACTTTTGCTTCGTGAAAAATAACAAATAAATAATAATTAGTTTATTCGGTCATTTTTCTAGGTTTATGGTAGGTAAGAAAATAGCAAAACACAACAGGTATACAGTACCAAACCCAGAGCGTAACACATATAGTGTTACGCTCAAAGATCGAAAACGTTCATTGAACGAAAAAACAGCTCACAACGCGTTGTGGTCAATTATATGAATGTGCAATGAATTGTGCAAGCTCATTTAAAATGGTCAAGTACTTAAAGGGTGTCATAATTTCCCATTTAGTATGCTTCCAATTGAATAGTTCTTCCAGCTCATCAAAATTACATATTGCACGATCAAGAGATTGTGAATAAACTTACATTTGTGTTTTAATGAAACATTAAAATGTTGTATTAAAAAAAATCATAGACAGGCCTTGATATTATTTGTTCCGTGCAGGAATCGGATTCACCACAAGTGAGACAAGCCGATAGCTCAGCCACTGCCCTATTCGTGGGGTCATTTTACAATTAAGTAGCTGTCGCGTAGCAAAAATCGCTTTGCAATTAGTCTGCATTATACATAAAACTTACCCTTGCACTCGTGGACGTTGGTTGGCGAAGCTCTACCCCAAGGTGCGTCATTGTAGAAGTCCAGACACCTCTCACACTCGCGGCCGGCTGTGTTGTGCTCACATCTGAAAAATGTTCCATTCTAGTAGATATTGAACTTCAGACTGAGTGCAGTCTGAGACTGGACAATACTGGCATATGTTCAGCCAGTTATGCATCAGCCAAAAAACTCGTGTAGAGGACTCGTATAGTTTTATTTGCACCAGCTACATGCTTATGCCTATGTAGCGACATCTACCGCGCTAAATGGAACTACGAAGAAATTCTGAATCGCGCAATCATCATTCGCAATGTTGCGTTGTGTTGCATTTAAACAACCGCCCGACATCAACCGTCGGGCCGTGGCCCGCCAGGCAATACATCGGCCTGGTTTGCGGATTCTCCCTTTGGTTGGAGGGGGCAACACACCTCGCGTCTCCACACTGGTGACCCCGACGTGATCCCAGTGACTCCTACATTCGGCTCAACGAGTCCTTGGTACTTTTGCTAAATGAAAATAATTTACCTGCAGGCCCTAGTTCTGGTGCCGTCAGACAGTTCCTGAGTCTCGCAGACGGAGGCGTGGCCGTTACACTTGCACCTAGCACCCACTGCCACATCGGCAATGGCGTACCAGTATGACTGCAGCACCTGGACGTCTCCGAAGATTTCGTCTCCGAACGTGTTCAGTCGGTCCAGGGATATACGCAGGTCGGTGGCGGTTACCCATTCCTGGATACAAAAGATTTTGATAACAGCGTTTTGGTGATAAAAAAATATATCTTAGTAATGATACTGTTTATTTAGTATTAATAGTATTATTATTGTTAATGTTTACTGTATTTTTTTGTTGTTATTTATGTTTTAAGTGTACAAATCATAACTAGGAAGACATCTCTGTTCGTATATTGTATTTTTATTGGTGTACAAAAAAAGGATATATAAAATAAATAAATAAATAAGCATTTTTGTATTCGTAATTATATAAAATATAGGGTTTTCTTACGCAATAACCTCGAAATTAGTTAATAAATAACACGTGACCTAAATGTTAATTCAAGCCCCCGACTTGTTGTTGGAAACTTAAGCCCCTCAGTTTTTTTGCCAAAATGACACTTTACCTGCAATTCAGGGCTGCTATCGAAAGTGAAAGCCGATGGCCTTCCCTCAAGTGTGGAGAAGAGGACGTTGCCGCCCGTCAGTGGCGAGATGTCGGAGTACTCGCTTGTACAGAGTGCGCGTGTTTCCGCGCCCAGCTCTGCCGCTCTCTGCTCTTGAACGCCATATGTTTCTCGGCATGATGCACTGCGAAGTAGATTACAAACCACGTGCTAAGAATTTCATTTTTGAAGTTAAGAAACTGGGAATATACTACCTATATTTAAAAATAAATAAATTTATAAATCTATTAATACCTATTATAGTTTATCACGAAGAAGATTTTTCTTCGAAGAATTATCTTCGTTTTTTAAATAATGATTACATCCAAATATTTATAAGTTTTGAACTACAGCGACATCTAAATTAATAACATACATATCATCACGCCTGTATTCGCAGAATACATTTCTGCCTAACGGCAGAGGTGTACTAATGTACACCCACATTTCGCCGGTATGTTTAGGTCCCATGTAATGGGGGGCGAGCCTATTGCCATTAAACGGGCACAAATCCAGACTCCGAGCTGCTACTGACAATTTCATAGAAAAACCCATCGAACCCAGAACCTCTAGCGTAGCAGTTGCGCTTAGGACCAGGGACCATTTTGGTTACCCGTTGAAAGGGTTTTCGATAGGGTTTTTGTGTTGTTAGTGTTGTTAGAAAACCCAATTCAGAGGGGTTACACTTTTTAACGGTAAGCCGCTGCAATGGGTTACCTCTTCAAAACCCTTTCATTTGGGTTACCTGTTTAAATTCTTACCGGGTTATACTATTAAACGGTAAGCCGTTCCGAGCGGATTACCCCTTCAACCACTGTAACAGGGTAACACTTTCCGAGTCCAAACACTAATTTGATCTCTAGTAACATTGCATTAAGTTCAAAATAGCATGCATTGAGCTAACACGTGTTAGTTGCCACTTGCTCTGAGCTAAATAGATAAATACGGAACTATGGTTATCAATCTCTGTTCATCCATTCTCTCTACATCATGATCAAACCATCATAATATAGCTTCTATAATTTTTTTTATTGTTATTGTATACCTACTGAATTACCTAAATTTAATTACCTACAGAATCGAGCACCCAATATTAAACGCTATAGGGCACTGCGTGATCAAGCCTTATGAACAAAACTACTTAGTAATACAATTCTAGATGTTTGCAAGAGAAATTTCTATATTTTATAGTCTCCTCACCCTACCTAACAACGTAAATTATGATGATAACCATACGGTAACCCTGAAAAACCCTATCAAGAGGATAACCCCTTCAATTGGATACCTTAAAGGAAAGGGTGACCCCTTCCACTGACTAACATATTGAAAGGGTTACCCTTTCATTGGTGTTAGGAAAAGGTTACAGGAACGAAGAGGTAACATCATCCATACGGTAACCGAATCAACGGGTAACCCTTTCAATTGAATTAACTCATAAAGGGGGTTGTACGGTCCCTGCTTAGGACCACTAGACTAATGAGGCAGTCATTATTGGCATGCAATTAATCTTGGAGAAAAAACAACTGCTATGAAGCTCTTGTCTCATTCACTAGTAGCAGACTAACAGACTTGAGAGTCGATTTTTTATATTAAATACATTAGTGGTATTTGTGCAATATACGCTCACTGCACAACTACACTTGTAAAGCATGCAACAGTTATATGTGTGATATTATAGTTAAACGATGTTTACAATGTCTTTCATTACCTGAAGTATTGGAAAGGTTCCCAAACTCTCTCTTCGTCGGTCTTCTTATAGATGGCAAAGCTCTGAGGTCTGGGAGAGTAAAAGACGATCCTAACGTATGTTATGTCGTAGGCTTTGCCTGCAATCAATCAATCAATCAAATATTTATTTGCTTTTAAATATGGTTACAAAAGTAGGTGTTACATAAAATTTAATCCAGCATAATTCGTCATAGTATAATGACATGCAAATATTAAATCACCATGGATTGGTAGTCAATATCTACACTACTATTATAAAGAGGAAAGATTTGTATTTCTGTGTGTATGTTTGTAATGAATAAACTCAAAAACTACTGTGCCGATTTCAAAAATTCTTTCACCATTGGAAAGCTACATTCAGCCTGAGTAACATAGGCTATATTATTTTATTGCTAGAAAAGATTAGGGAATCTTATGTCCACCCGTGCGAAGCTGGGACGGGCCGCTAGTAGGTAATATAGGCAATATTCAACAGTGTCAGTTATTGAGGACTATCAAATCCAAATACTTTAATTTATTGATACTAACAGTTCTGTGACGACAAACCGACACTGGAGGATCGCTACATATCAAGCTGTACATTTCCAGAATAAGCTAATCTCGAATTGTATAGCCTTACCGTACAGTGAGGGACCAGCTTATACTAAATATTGTATATTGCTCGTTATATTTAGATATCACTCATTACCATCAAACGGAGTGAATAGGGATGCAGGGGTGAATCGAAACAAAACTTTGAATGGATATTTACCTTGCATTATTATAGTACTAGCGACCCGCCCCCGCTTCGCACGAGTGCAATGTACTAATAAAATACATGTATTATACATATAAACCTTCCTCTTCTGATTGAAGAGGAAGGTTCCTCTATCTATTAAAAAAACCGCATCAAAATCCGTTGCGAAGTTTTAAAGAATTAAGCATACATAGGGACATAGGGACAGAGAAAGCGACTTTGTTTTATACTATGTAGTGATATATTAATTAAATATGAAAATCCCTTTAAGAATCTTGTCTTGACTCACTCCTGCATCCCTGTTCACCCCGTTTGAACAATCAAACTTATTTACAGACATAATTATCACACTAGTAAACGTTATATCAAAGTGATAGCGTTCCTTTTAATTTGCCTACCCAGATTTGGGAGAAAAAAAAATGGTCTTACCCAAATGCAACGTCAGGTTGACCTGGTTAGGGTACTGGATGCCCTCCTTCATGGTCTCAGACTGCCACCATGTCTGGTTGTCCTGCTCGTAGTGAAGATCTGTCAGGTAGTAGCTGGAGAATTGACCTGGCTGACAACTGTCGCATGACCTGGGAATGGCGACGCACACAATTATCATCATCATCATCAGGCACGGGTCTCCTCTCATATTGAGAGGGATTAGGCTATAGTCCACCACGCTGGCCTAGTGCGGGTTGGCAGACTTCACAAACCGTCGAGATAAATGGTTTCCATACGCTGTTTTCCTTCAACGTTTAAGCGAGTGATAATTAATTGTTAATATGCACATGAATTCGAAAAGTCAGAGGTGTATGCCTTAGATTCGAACTTGAGACCTTCGACTTGGCAGTCCAATGGTCACACCACTAGCACTGCTGAACACTATCACTGCACAAAAGCATTCGGAAATCATATAATTAGATATATTTTTAAATATTTTCCTACAACCATCTTGCCTGCATTCTCTCAGTTTAGCAGAGTTATATTGCTATACTATATATATATTGGAATAGTTTAAATGGCAGTATAAGGGTTATAGTTCGCCTCACTGCCAACACAATGTTTCCTCGTGGAGTATTGGCAACCTTGCTCACCGTAAGAAACACAGCACAGCTCAAAGCAGTGTTATTTTACTCCGATTTGCTGCATGGCGGAGGTACTTCCCCAGTCGGGCAGCTCCAATTGCGTGGAATTACTCCCACTAGCTACTACTATTTGGAGGAGATATGAGATGTTTTTCGGGGAATCCCCGTAAAAATTTAAGTTAGGTATACCTGGTTGAAGTACCAGCCGAGGTCTGGATGCAGTACACCTTCACGCCATTGTCACCGCAAGTGTTGGTCGCCTCCATCTGAACCATAAACGCTGCGTTCTCGAACTCCGGTATACATCTCTATTGATAAAAAAAGGAGTTAAGATTATTGTATCTGTAATCCCATAACGCGTTATTCTAATCCTAACAAAATATTATAATCGTATTATGATACGTCTTCACAAAGAAAAAAGTTGAGATCATATTTTTTTGTATGAAGATGTTCTCAATGCCCGCTTTATAAATGTTTTAAACGTAGAATTTAAGGTGGTCACCTTGCCACTAGTCTTGCTAAGAGGGTATATAATATATAATAGGTTCAACTCCCATCAGATAAATATTTGTGTGACGGTGATCCCAATGATATCATTATTATTTTAAACTATAGTCTTTATGTGGTTGACAGACAACTGTCTCGAGTGGTGTGCAAGTACCTCGACACGGCTTGTCCCCAAGTGCGGTATTAATACATAAAGAAAAAAAAATTCGGCTCCAGACATACTCCACTAAAACAAAATATATATTGATCTTCGTTGATCGTTTGTCAAGGCTGATACGCTGCAAGACGGTTTTTTATTTGGAGGAACTTAAGATTTATTAGTATACGAAGCGTCATTGCATCTTGATGTTGTTGCAGTCTCATTTTGCACACATATTCTGTCATGTCTAATGATAAAAACCATCACCAAGTAATAAGTATCATCCGCACATTGTCATCTTGTTACATTCCCCTGAGAAGTCGCCGAACTCGCAGAACGTACCACAATCAAATTACAAACTAAAAAAGGCCGGGTCAAGAGCGCTCTAAACCAACGATTGCATGAGGAATTGAGGCGAAGCGAATAGAATAGTGCGCCAGAATCGTAGCAACTGGAAATCTATAGACTCATGGATCGTATGGTCGCATCGGTATTTGGGACTCGTACCGACTAAAAACCACACTTTTCTTCACTTACTTTATATTCATGGCCATGTGATCCGTGAAATTCGCCACGACCATGACAAGCTATGGTTCAGCAGTCGCTGGACTCCTTTAGTTAGTGAGGCTTTGGTTACTTGAAGACACGCGTGTTCGCCACACGCGTGCCGCCTACTGGGGCCATTATCTGGTGGGGCAGCAGAATCGCCCAATTCAACCGCCCGCAGGCCTATAGTATCTGCCTACCCCAATGGGAAATTATACATAACCCTTCAAACATGATTGATTAAGACCATTGCATTAAATTTTTTCTGAGAACGTCGCATGCACTTGCTTAGGTACCGCTCAAAATTATGATTAGGTAGGTACTTCTGAGTAATGCGAAATGTGATCTAGTCTAGAAACAATCGTAAGCGAAACAGTATTAAAACAAAGAAGTCTTTACCAACGTTATGTAAAGGTTTTGAAATTATTGGACGTGGATTCACTTGATTAAGTAAATGATTTATTTTGGTCGTGGGTTGGAACACAACACATTGAATTCCAATTATTTTTATTATGAAATATTCTTAAATAGACTGTTACAGTAAAAAAATAGGATTTACATTATATACTTTTTCGTATTATTTTTAGTATTTTTTTAATTGATACCATATCATGAGAGTGCATAAAAATACAAGCCATATTTAGGAATCTGCCATATTGAATTAAGAGTGACGTCATTTTATTTTTCGTATTCTTTGCAGCAATTTTTTTACTTGTGAATCAAAATAACTAGTTCGCATCATTGGGATTCCATCATATTGGATTAGAATGACGTCACTTAGCTAACTAAACGTGTATGTAAAAGTGGGTCTAATTATTATAGTTACGACACAGCTGAAGCTAAATAATTTAACGTATTACTCTGAATTTATGAAATATACCTTAAGATAACTGACTAATACTCAAAATACTAATACTCAGGTTCGGTTAGGTAAATTATACAGTATCCGGGTCTGCGACGAATGCTACAGCGTGCAGCGCTTCGGTAGCCTCAGCACTAAACTGGTGACCCGAAACGCCGAGGTTGGTTTGAGTCGGTAGCTCGCTCATTTCAGAGAGGAGTCCGACACACGTCATCGCTCTCCCCGGAGCGGTGGACAGTGCATAAAGCATTTCCAACGCCATCAACAAAAAAAGTAGTAATATACAGTATTATGTATGTATGTATATTTTTATTATGTATTTATTTTGATCAACTACTTCATTGGTCCAGTGCTGCCAGCCTGAATTTCTGGGTTCAATTCAACTGTTGACAAACTGCAATTGGGTTTTTAATCCAAATCCCTAGTAGGAGCTTGGAGTTTCGATTTATGTTAGCCCACCCAGCCTGCGTAGTATGACAGACTATGTGTACCTAAACCTTCAAGGATGCAGACGTGGCTGTTAGTGGGCCATACAAACATTTGTTGTTTGCGGGCATCGAACCCAAGATCCGTAGTGCAGCAGTTGATCGCTCGACTGCATGGCCAACCGAACTGTGACCGTATCTATAGATATACGAAGAATTAGAAGAAAAGATGTGCCAAAGTATCGAAGAAAAAAAAAAAGAAAAATAATATAATTTTATTGTTCTACGTATAAACTAATAATACTGTTCAGGAGTATCTATACTTCATTCATTATACCTTAGACTTTAGACAATTATCGGTTATAACACCAACGTTATTTCGATAATAGTTATTAATAAGCTACGTTATTTAACGAATACAATAAATACTACATACTAATCCATTTACCAATTACAAATAAATATATTATATAAAATTCAATAGTTTATTTAGTATAACACAATAACTGTTGTTATTTGTCTAATGATATAATAAAAAGAGTATAGGTAAACATATTGAATTGTCAGTATCCATAGATATTAATTTGTAAACTTTGTTACAAATATCTATGTTTTTTGTTGTGTAGAAAAAAGTTAACTAATAGGTTTACGTAATGAGTACACTTGTAAGTTGACGTTTTACGCAAAATCGGGTTGCTCTGATGTAATGGTAAGCGCAAAATACTCGCCTATTGCAAGTAAAGTGTGTGTATGGGTGAATGTCCTGAGCCGGTGCTATATATACCCGAACTATTTCGGCTGCTACCATGTGGACCGATATAAAGCGCGTTTTCTTGTATTCCTTATTACACCGGGTTTGTTTACGTTTTTATTTAGGTATTTATTTAAAAAACAAACAGTCATTTACAAATGAGATTAGATATCTATTGCTTTTGCAATTACATCTATTCCTTGCGTATTAAAAACAGTTTGAAAGCAGTGAGTATCTAATTAAGTTACAAACAAAGTAAGGATATAAAAATGATAACTGCCTTGTAAGTCTAGTAGTTCTAAGCGCGACTGCTATGCTAGAGGTCACGGTTTCCATTCCCAAGTGGAGCAGTGATGGGTTTTTCTATGAAATAGCTAAGAGTATGGATTTGTGCCTGCTTAAGCTAAGCTAGAAAAACCCAATAACACTGCTCGACTTGGGATTCGAACCCAATACCGCAATCAAGCCTAGCAGTCGCCCTTACGACTAGGCTATGAGGCAGTTTCATTTGTATTCTTACAATATTCACAATATTTACAAATTTCTATCGCACTGGCAGCCCATATTCTAGAAGGTGAAGTAACGTTTCATCGTCCTTATTGCAACATCTTAAGGTTCGCGTGGCGCGTTTAGGCGCCCTTTTCTTCGTATAACAGCTTCCCATAGCTCTCTGAATCTCCAATAATGAGAAGGATTAGGATATACTCCATTAGAATTTAACTATAAATGACGCATATTATGAGTGTTACGTAAAAAAATTATGTACCTATTTAATTATTTCTCTGCATGTAATATTATTGTTACCAGGATAATATACATAAGCATAATTATAATGTAATTCGTGTGCTATAAAAGACACCCATTTGTATAATCGGGATCAGAGTCCTGTCTCTTCTAAACACAGGTTACTTAGTAGCCTATATAGGAGTACCTACATTTTAAATAAATGTTATTTTCTCTTTCTTTCTTCTTTCTAGCCCTTAAAGGAGTACCGACAGCGCTTCATCGGCTTACTAGATTTTTGTATTACACTTCTGTGCTAATGTATCTATCCTTTAATTTAGTCCTTGTAAAAGAAAAATATTATTCGTGTCATCCAAACTATCACTGAATTTTGTACCTTCATATTATACAGCTTGCTGCAAGTAATCACGTGTTAAAACACGTGGTATTTTTTTATTCCAAGTAAGTACTTACTATAGCAGTGAAATTTCAACCGGTTATTCAAATCACTGTTATATTTGTAGAATAATGATTCTCACTAGATGAGTTTGAGTTCAACATTACCTTGCAGCCATTATATGTACATAGAAAGGAGTGGCCGGCGAACTATTGTATAAATGTGTATATTGTTACGCCTCCGCCTAACCCTTCAGGGAATACAGGCGTGATGGTATATGAGCTTTGCGCTTGTGTACTACTGATTCAAAAAAATTTGACTAGCTTCTGCTCGCGACTTCGTCCGCGTGAAAAAGTTATTTTTAATTGCCGCTGTAATTCGTCTAATTAACTCAAAATCGTTATAAATTATAGCCTATATGTTATTCTGATGTATAAATAATAATACTGTAAAGTTTCATCGAAATCCGTTCAGTAGTTTTAGCGTGAAAGAGTAATAAACATCTATCCTTCCATCCATCCATCCTCACAAACTTTCACATTTATAATATTAGTAGGATAAGATGTGGTGTTGCAACAGCCATCTTAGTACGTTAGTAGGTTTTCGCGTCACTCTATTTTGGGCTAAACATTTTCTGGTTGTTTATATCGTCACGATGTGCAAGTTGTTCCTGTTGCGCACGACGCCTTTTTTATAGTACGGAATATCCTCTTCACCTGCCCTATTGTCATGGCCATGGGATCTGTGAGAATCGCCGCGACCACAACAGGCTGTGGTCCAGCAGTTGCTGGATCCCGTCGATTAGGGAGGCCTTTTCTGGCATACTGATTGTAGGCATGCTTTGCTACACGCGTGTCGCTACTAGAGCCATTCAACCTCCTCCGCAGGCCTCAGCTCATGAAGGCCGGAGGTCTGTCTGCGCTAGACGCCTAAGATTTATTCACCAAGAGTTGCACCGGAATTTAGCTGAAGCAACTCCTATTTTTATGTCAGAACTGGTTCCTAGCTCCCTAATCTGAGATAAATGTTGATAACAGGATTAATGGTCCTGACATGACCCACCCATCATCTGAAATACAGCAAGCAGGAAGCTACAAGGAACCTACAGGGAATTTGCTACAAGGAAGATAAAAAAACAAGCATTATATCTATTCCTGACAGAATTAAGTCGTCAAATTAATATACTTAGCATCCATATATCAGAATTTTGACCACAGCAAGTCATTTAGCCGTATTTTTTGTCATCATTGAAAGTTGGTAATACTGTGTTGGGTAGAACTGTTGTCACTGACAAGGTATTGCATTTAACCAATGACACGTATAATGACTTTATTGGTCCAGTTACGTTACAATTCAATTATATAATGCACATCAATATTAGGCCTGTGATCTCGAAACGATTTAATGTCAATACATATCTACCAGGATAAATATAATACATATATACAACATTAATTTTGTATTGTATAATCTAAAACAATGCCTTTACTGATAACCAAACCAATCCATACTATAAACCTCTTCACTCGTAAACCGCTTAACCGATTTATATGCAGTACAGAGATAGATTAGACCTTGGAGAAGGATATAGGCTTTTTTTAAAAAGCCCTTTAAGATACGGGTCACACCGCGGGCAACAGCTAGCAACAAAATTAAAAAAAATATTTATTTTAAATAACTTAAAGATCATCACGCCTGTATTTCCCAAAGGGTTAGACAGAGGTGTACGAATATAACCCACAGTTTGCCGGTATGTTTATGTGGCACAAATCCAGACTCCGAGCTGCCACTGAGAATTTAATAGAAAAACCCAATAACACTTTGCTCGACCTAGGATTCGAACCCAGGAGCTGTAGCGTGTACAGTCGCGCTTAGGACTACTAAACTAACGAGGCAATGGCAGGTGATACTATATTACAAACAGTTATGTTAATATTTTGTTGGGCCCAAGTATAGTAGGTATTAATAATTATTATAATACGTAACGCTGATTCTCACTCCCGAGATCATTTAGACACTGAGGACATTAGCATAATAATAATAATAACGAAGTATGTGGTCTAGTGGTTTGCGTATCGGGCTGCTGATTAAGAGGTCGTGGGTTCGATTCCCACAGGACACATATTTATGTGATGATCACAAGTGTTTGTGTTTGTCTAGGTGTTTCTTATGCATTATAAGTATGTATTTACAAAAAAAAGTATACGTATAAGTATTATATCCATTGTCTAGTACCCATAGTACGAGCTCTCCTTAGTTTGGGACTAGATGGTGCTGCGTAAAATTGTCCAAACATATTTATTTATTTATTTAATTAATGCACTATGCTGGACTGGTGCGAGTTGACAGACTACATCGAGAAAATAACTTTAAACAAAAAGTAAAAAAAGATAGTAGGTAAGGTGGTATCGTTCGACATTGAACTAACTGTACAGTAAGGCATATCGGTTGATACTCTTGCTTTTTTTTCAATAGATGTTACTGACGTCACCATAAAGACGTAAATTCTGAATGTGAAGGCAAAATTCGTCATGGTGGGTGGGCCTCGCGGTGGCTTAGTGGTCATAGAATCTGATGTACCTACACAAAAGACGCAGGTTCAAATCATGCCCGCGGTCGAATTTTTCCTTGGCTAAATAACTTTAAAATCCTAGCATGGAAAATGCCAAAAAATCCAAAAAGATACATCAAGAAGTTTATGGAGTTTTTAGATGTGAATCTGAAGAATTTTTCGTACTGATGGTGGGCGGGAGAATATTTCATTAAAAAGGAGAATATGGCTTCCTTTTTCGGTACAATCTGGCAACAATACGGACAAGGGAAACTTTATCATCATTTATGATTCATATCCTTATATTTAGGTCGATAGATTGATGCGTTGTAATGACTAACCTCATCACATCACCACCCAAAAGCAGTGTAATAAGTTCCATTGAATTACCACAATTAAAGACGTAGTCTTCGCCAACTTTATGAAGGCACTGAACAGGATACATAGAATAATTTCTTAATGTTACAGTGGCGCATTTGTGTGCAACTTCCTGCCCCCATCGGTCCCAGTGTCTTAAGTGAAATTTTAGTCTGATGGGTACTTGATAGCTAGATTATCCTTAAGATATCGGTATTGCCGATAAATTGGGTTGCGGAGGTGGCGGAGTGACAGTCGCTTCGTCTTAAATTTTAATATTCAGTATCTACTTAACGGATGAAAAAAGCAGTGATAGCCTAATGATACGACCAATGGACTGCCAACTCAAAGGCCTCAAGTTCGAATTCAAGCAAGCAATATGCGTATCAATAATAATGATCACTCTTAAATGGTTAAGGAAAACATTGTGAAGTACTTGCATGCCTGAGAGACTTTCTCGACGCCGTGTGAAGTTAGCTATAAGCCTGAACTATTCCTAGACATGTCATAATTTATTGAATGCAAAGAGGTCTTTGTCTGTCGTCTCGAAACAATGGACTAACAGAAAGCGGCATTTGCTCAAGACTAAGCATCTGTTATAGGTTATCTGGAAGCTTTGCAATGGTTCTTGGAGTCTTTGTAAGCGACATTTGTTTTTATATTTCTATTATATCTTTCTCGAATCTCAAGCAACTTAGTAGGTAAAGTAAATGTTCTAAATATCGTATACTACTATCAAGAAGGGTTTTTGTTGGTCTGTGGCAGCAGTATGGTAATAATAGTAATGATCTTGTATTATTTCTGAATTTCTGTATTAAATTTTGCTTCTGTACAGTTCATATGTAAAAACTATTATATTAAACAAGGCAACTAGCTTTTGACTGCTGTTTATCTCACTTCTCAAAGGACTTTTTAAGACAAAACGTAGCCTATGTCCTTTTCTAAGGTGTAACTGTTATACATGGTGGAAGGGACATCGACGCGCAACGGCTTACCATGACTTTAGTACATGATTCTGGACAAGAAAAAGCCGACGAAATATTCCAACGCAGGGGGCGTTGGAATATTTCGTCGGCTTTTTCTTAAATTTTACAACTCGCAAGTGAACTCTAAGGAAACAGCTGACCAGAAGATCTTTCGAGTTTCATTTACAATGCTGTTTTTATTGAAAAAAATGAATTAAGGACTTTTTAATTAAAATTATTATTGGGTTAAATAAAAATAATTATTTTATAATGTTTAAAGTTGAAAAAACTGCAAAAAAAAACGTAAAATTTAAGAAAAAGCCGACGAAAATTTCCAACGCAGGGGGGTCCAGAATCATGTACTGAAGTCATGGTAAGCCGTTGCGCGTCGATGTCCCTTCCACCTTGTATATAACTAATTTTATCAAAACCGGTTCAGTGGTTTAGGCGTGAAATAGACACAGGCAGACAGACGCATTTATAATAGTAGGTATCCCTACTAATAAAGTCCATAGGTATTACAATTATTATCAAACTGTCGCGTCAGTTTAGATGCCAAGAAGTTCTTTGTTGTTGCGAATTTTGATTGTCAAGCGAAACCGTCGATAAAAGTCTATAAAAAGCTTTGATTAAAGATAAAGGAAGACCTGGTAAATCTTAATTTTACTTACCGCAGTCGTAATAATGGTAGAAGTAGTCTTCAAAATGACAACATCTTTCCTTCCCATTTGAATTGCAACAAAAGAACGAAAATGTCTATAGGTAAGGTACAAAAAATATAATATTTTTTGAACTGTACGGTATCCCAACTTACACCCCAAAAAGGACAGCGTTAAGCTACAATAATAATGACACAATTTACATGTAGACAATAAAATAAGCATGACGGATGTGATAAGTATGTTCCGTTTGCGCAGATAACGGGACATTAGGCGGAGAGCTAACGAACTCATTACTGTATTGAACCAACTCGACTTCACTTGATAACCTCCGATCCCCAAAATGTACGCTAGCAACTCAGAGGGTTATTTTTATTTAATGTTGTTTTTTTATCTACAAACAGCGTTTGTGAATCTGTACGCTCTGTGGCTCCTGGTGTTGAAAGGGTAGGTCGGTATTGTTGTAAACCCTTTATATTTCATCATCACACCTATATACTGCCCGCTGCTGGGCACGGGTCTCTTCTCGGATTGAGAGGGATTAGGCTGTAGGTAATCCGCCACGCCGCTGGTCTAGTGCGGGTTGGCAGATTTCACACACCGTCGAATGATCTTTAAGGCATGCAGGTTTCCTCACGTTGCTTTCCTTCGTCTTCTTCGTCGTTTAAGTAAGTGAATTATTTACCTTACCTTACTTATTGATATTATGCCTTGGATTCAAACTCGAGACCTTTGACTTGGCAGTCCAATGGTCCTTTTTTTTTTCAATCCTTTATATTTACAACCTATCAAATTAAGTCTGTCTTGCCCACCATTTTCACTGATTGATATAACATCGGTATACAATGATGTAAAATAAATGAATCTACCATAGAATATTTCCTAGTAATTATCCTAGATACCGAATACGTAGAAAAAAATAATAAGACATCACGTGTTTAAGATGCTTTTACGCCCTCGGATTCTTGCATAATTACGTCCATACATAGGTACTAAGTGAACCAAACAAAGTACCATCTTGGGATCCAGTATTCTCAGACTACATTCAATTAAAAAATAGCCTGTGGTTTAATGAGGAGCGATTCTATATTATAAGTCTTAATAATCTGCAGTGACCACGCTTCTAACTTTCCCTTGAAAAGTAAATTTAAGCCTAAGATTGTTTTAGAAAATCCGACTACAATATAACATGGGATGAATTATAATATGCTTACTTCAAATTACAACATTGCTAAGTATGTGCAACAGGTTCAAAATATGAATTGACCCCAGAGAAACAGCTTGCTTTTAACCCAACTAGGCTATACATTTGGAAGTTTTTGCACATAAATACAGATAAAGAATAAAATAGTCTAAGAACAGAGTTATTTAAAGTTGTCTTATCTTTACCCTACTAATAAGACCGCGTCTTATCTATCTTGTGAGTAGAAAGCATGCGAAATATAAAAAAGGAGAAACATCTTCATGATCGCAATGATCTTTGTTTATGTACTGACATAGCCAACATGGAAGCCATCTACCATGGAGGTCAGTAGGAGTCTGAATGAACCCTTTAAACTCCTCCATGCCCACACTGAGTGTACCTAATGGCCTTAATTGGCTGCTGTGGTGTAACAGAAAGAGTTGCCTTTACTATCGCTGATCAATAGTTATTTAGGTAGGTACGGAATTATCATACTGTCATGCTACGAAATGTGATAACGTCTATATTCAGAAATAAGTATACATTCTAGATTTGTATGTATACAATGGATGTGTAATGGACAACAGAATTCTAAAATGAATTTAGCAGGTCGGTAAATAGGTACACAAACAATACAACTACTCATATTCTGTTATTGAAAAGGTGACGCTGATGACATACCTAAGTAGGTATCTCAAATTAAGAAAAAGCTTTATTTGTGACAAACGAATCAAGTAAAAACTCTGCATAATTTTTTAAGTCATCAATGGTTTTTCTTTGTTTCTTTCACAATATTTATGTATAGTTTAATTATTGTAGGTACATCACCTTTTCAATGCTGAATCCCTGCTTGTTTCATTTATAAAACAATCGTTAGTTTAGTTAGCGCCAGTCGTCGGTTTTGTTTTTGTTAGTAAATAATTGGTCCGAACCATATAAGGTATCGAAACCGATCGCATCCATAGTTCAAAGAAAACATCTTTTCAGAGACTTTTTTATTGAGATCTTCTTAGTTAACTAAGTTTTGCAAGACATCATTTGAAGTTTCAATTATTTACAACTACATACATAAAGCAACCTCAAACTGGTCAAAGACTCAATCAAAGCTCGTCTAGGTATACAAAAGTTCTTCTGACGTACTTTTACTAAATTACTCTGCTAACTACTTTATTAATACATAACTTGACTCAAATCATCAAAATCTGTAGGTAACTTTGAACAACACGGCAAGCTTTAAAAGCACTAAACCGAAACATACAGTTACACTCGAAAGCCGAACAAATAAGACAAAAAATATGTATAAACCAAAAGCTCAACTTACTTGGGGCATTCCTTCACTGTTGTAACATGAGGCTAGTTGTTTTGAGCCAATCCGGGGCGTTTGATAGTAATCCTGAGCTGTTGCAGACAGTACTAAAGATACAAATGTGATAAACAGTGTCGGTACGGCCGCCATTTTGCGCGACGCGACCTCAGCCCGCGCGCTTCGAGCAAGCACTGAGTGACGCGCGCCGGTTTCACAACACTCGGCCAAAGATTAAGTGGACGCATTATGAGAGGTGCGCTTGCCTCTGAGAGGAGAGCCGTGCTTGTCTAAACAAAAACGTTGTTGTGGCTACACAAGTACGTCAAACTTCATTTCCGCTCTAAACAAGATTTTAGTTCTTTTATAATACCTCACAAACAACTATTCATTACCTTTCCTATATCTATCCCACAACATAATTTACCATACCTCACGATTTCATAGCATACCAAGTTGTCGTCTATTTGCTGGATGTTAATGTTCTTAGTACAATCTTCAGAATTCCGCATATGGTCTCACGTCAAAAGACGGGCTTTGACGGGTTTTGCGGAACTCTGTAGATTTCAACAAAGCAAAGCATGACTGTACTAATTTTATACATATCGCCAAGTCAGTTCATACAATATACAATATCCGATAAAACAGTGTAACAACTCAAAAGTTCAAATGTTCAGGAGAAACAAAAATGTTCAACTTATTTTTTATTCAATCGAATATCATGGATTTTTTAAAAATAATATGTAACCACCTATATTTTTTTTTCATTTCACTATTTTATCGGAGATCTGTATGATGATGAGACACACTGAAAACAATTTTTGGTCTCTATCAGATTAGTTAAGAGAATTATCGGAAAGGATTCAGTTCGACCAACAACATTATTAAACATCAAACCGAACCCTCCTCAATCCTACCAGCCACTAATTTCTAGCGAACTCTTGGTGAATCATTTGATCAGGAATTACATAGAATCATAGATTTGAGAAGGTAAATAGAGCTTTATTTCCGTACTAGTATAATATAATGTCTCGCAGCCCCTCCGAGTAGCAGGTGATCCATGAGGATTATCGTATCGGGGTATTTATAAGAAAAAATACCCCTATTACAATTAGTATAATTTTCTTCTTTACGTCTTTCATATACAACTATTCATTTCTTAGCTCATCGTAGCGTTTAATGACGTTTAGTAACGTAGCCTGAATTAAATAAATAAATAAATAAAAGTAAAATAATCGTGTTTATATATAAAAAAAATAAGAAACAACTAACCTGACCACAACATTTAATTTAATTGACCTGATAACCCAGTATGACTAATAAAAGCGATACTTTATTTGTCTTACCTACCATTCCGGAGAGAATAGTGAGGGCATTGTTTACACAAACGTAATAAAGCTGTGCCACGTCTATGCGCTTCTTATTCTTTGTTAGCCCAGCAGTCGTAGAGAACGTGGCCCCATGCCGACAGTTTTTTGTGAACAAACCTGAAAAGGTTCGCCTTTTGTTTTGTGTTAGAATGCCAACATGTGCGGTCACTTGGGGAAGGAATCGGCGAGCCGTGCAAAGTTCCCTATATTGTTCCCACATTTAGAACCATCAAATTGTTCTTCAGTAATTTTGGGGATTATTAACAAGTTTTTAAATAGTCTCGTGTCAGTTTTGGTTGTGATTGTGATATTTAACATTAAATTTTAGGAGAAGTTATAGTTGAATTATTGCAGTTAAATTTTGAACATGCATAAGCTAGTCAGTTTTATATTACTTTTAAAAACTGATACTTGATAATAATGTGATATGCTGACTGATACCAATTGATTTCATATACACAATTCATTCACATTAAACATGCGTCAAACAGATATATACACAATAATATAAAAGGTACATAGACTGATATAATAACTTTCTATTGGCCGGCTTTATATGTATGTATGTAATGCAAAAGTGTTATATATAGTATTAAAAAGTGAACATTAGTTAATAAACCAGAAAGAATATAAATACTGAACTTGTATTGTATAGGTTTGTACGCAGACCGGGACGGCATGGCAAGGGATTTATTACCAGTGGACATTCAAACGTATAGTATAGCATTACGACGTAAATTGCTATGCTTTAAAATGATGCCATGGCAACGAAATGGATTTTTCGATTGTCGTCCCGGTCTGCGTTGGCCTTTAAATGTCAACTTACACTTGAAAGCCTGTAGTCGCGTTTCCGAGAATCATACTGTCTGTAGGTTTATATATTTGTCATAATCACGTTTTTCTTCCCGTCTTAGTGGCTGCCTGGATAAGGAAATTCCAAGTCAAACTTCAAGATTCTAGACCAAGCGATTTAGAAAATGCGTCGATGTGTCAGTCATTTTCTTCTTTTAAATTATGATTACTGACTGACTCACTTATCAACGTACAGCTTACTTATACAACATTGTCATCTGTAGGTAGTAGGTACATCGAGAATCAATGCACGAGACTGGACCACGGAGCTATACTTGTGTTTTATTGTGTTGCCACAATAAGACACAAAAGTATAGATCCGTATTCCACTCTCGTGGTTTTCAAGATGAGATGATTCTTGAGTCACGTATTACAGCATGGTAGCGTCTTATGAGAAACTTAGTGTTATTAAGAAAGTAGATAGACATGTAACCAGAGCGTCACATTTATTGAAGACGCTATTTCTCTGATCGATTTAATTAGTAAAATAAAGAACTATAAATAGAAAATGATGCTAACGGTCTGTGCTCTGGTTTTACAGTTTTCATAAAACTACATTTCGGTAACATTCAATATTATGGTGATAAAATATTTATTTGCTATTAAAATAACTTTTATAGATCAGCCCTATCATTACGTATGGCACATACCTATAATAAAAATACAGATAGTTAATAAATATATAAATATCGAGTCAAGTATCAAGAGGTCAAACACAAGGCAGACGATAGAAAACAGTGGCGATTAGTCCACCGGAAAGAGCTGAACTCTTCAATTAAAGAAGAATAAATATAGCAGTTTTGACAAAAAGGTGACATTGATCTGAGCGGCTAAATCAAACTCTTTTGGTGAATGAGCCATGCTTGCCATGCTTTTCCAGTATAAGCTGAACTTGCATTGTATAGGCTTTTAATATACTTAGAGGTCAGCTTATAATGGATATGGTATGACACTTTGTAGTCTTTGGTCCAAATATGATACATGAGAAGTGAAGATACATTTTTACACCTAACGAAATGGTTGTGAATAAACGAGTCTGTACAGTTAATTATTTTTATATTAAAAAAGTATATACAGCATGTCAGCGTGGGGACACAAAAATTTGTGGGTCGTGTGTTCTAGGGCCATCTGAGGTCTATTTTGCAGCAATAGATAGACCCTTTAGAATCAAACGCATAATACATAAATCGGTTTCTAGCGGTAATCTCGTTTTTACCAATATCCTGAGCTTGTGTTAATCTTTGGTAACAGAAATTCATGTATCTAACCCACCGGATTAAGCTGTCCATTTTCTGTCAGTGTTATTTGACAAAATTGTGTATCACGACCTCAAAAGTCAAAACTGTGTAGTTGTGAAATAGGCAGAATTTATGGAACTTTTACAGACTGCCACATCCGCGAAAATTAATTTATTCTATGAACTTTCCCAATTTTGCGTATTTCGTTTTAAACACTATAGTCTGTGGCGCTTTAGCGTACCACTGCATTAGGTCATTCATTTAGATATCACTCTTCCATATAGCGGGATCTCCCTCGCACAGAGACTTAATGTATAGTGATTGGGTTGAAACAAAAATAACAAACAGTATGCAAAAAAACTGGAGTCCAAATTTTTCTGCGTATACATAAAAATACTTAACAAATCTCGATTTTCTAACATAATGCACTACCACGCCTGCGTTCCTTGAAAACATAGCATAATAAACCATCACGCCTGTATACCCTGATGATATGGGCAGAGGTATTACAGGCCGTCGATATGTTTAGACCCTATTAGGAGGCGATCCTATTGTCATTATCCGGGCACAGGCACATAACCTAGGATCTTTATCACAGCAGTCGTGGTTAGGACCACTAGACTAAGGCAATATTAGGGCTAAGTAGAAGTGAATGTATGTTTTTACACTCTCAATTTGACAAGAATAACAATGACTGGGTCCCACGGATGAACCCCCAGCCAAAATCCGAGCTACTAAAAAAACCTCTGCTAACAGACTTCGTCATATTGAACCCAGAACCGTTGAGACAGGCTGCAGTGCGTCTGCCGAGTCTGCGGACGAATGCTACAGCGCTTCAATAGCCCGGCACTAAAGTGCTGACCCGAAACGCCGAGGTTGGTTTTATTCGGTAACTCGATCTTTTCAGAGCAGAGTCCAACACACCCCACCGCTCTCTCCGAAGAGGTGGGGAGTGCATAAAGCACTTCCAACCCCGTAAAAAACGCTGCAGAGCGTGGTATAGGTACTTAAGAAATATATTTTATTTTTATTTAAACTACTGTGGATCCCAGTTAATCCAGCGCTTACTGTAATCTCACATTGAGTACAGAGGTCAACACATAAACCTATCCCAATCTGTCAAATTTCTTTCTTTGATAGATTTTCAACTTTAATCCAAATCAATTTTAATCAAAAATCGTTAATTTGACAGTTTTGGAGAGCTTGAACTGCTGGCGTCTGTATATACAAAATATTAGATAATATTTTGTTTGTAGGATTACAAAGTACCTAATCTATTTCAAAAAAATCCTGAATACAGGCTGTATGTCGCAGTCATATGTGGGAGTACTTAGGTACTGTATAAGCCGACAAATTCGACAATCCAACACCACCTTGCAAAACGTTTGTCGGATTACCGTGGGTCAACTGTAGGTATGTATCATAATCTGTATGTATCATCATTATCAACTGATACATTGTCTCACTGCTGGGCACGGGTGGTCTCCCAACAGAATGACAGGAATTAGGCTATAGTCCACCAAGCTGGCCTAGTGCAGGTTGGTATACTTCACTCGACCCGTCGAGAAAATCTCTAAGGCATGGTTTCCTTCACCGTTTATGCAAATAATAATTAATTAATAATACGCACATTATTTCGAAAAGTCAGAGGGGAGTGCCTTGAATTTGAACTCGAGACCTTGGACTTGGCAGTCCAATAGTCACACCATTAGGGTATCACTGCTATCTGCTGCTACTGCTGATAGCAGGCGCTTCGTGTAAAACACTGATATTCAGCCGCATCGGTTAGACTGGAAGACGTCCCCAATATAGTTGGGAAAAGGCCCAAAAGATACATCATCTTTTGGGCCTTTTCCTAATATGTAATAATAATAATAATTTATCTAATCGTTGGTCATCAGTCATGGAGTCAGTACTTTAGCTACTGATTTAAGAATAACCTTTTTCATGCGTTGCAGTATTAGGAGTTTTGTTACTGGTGCTACACCAGAACTGTATTCAGTTCACCCATATTGGCTTAAGGAATACGAGCTCAATGTTGTATTTAGAACACGACAATGTGCAGCGATTTATAGGACCACACAGTGTTGAGATAATATCAAGATTCGCATTATAAGTAGTACAATAATGCGCATTATTCCTAACTTACACTTTATTTATTTTTGACTTGATGTTATTCATGACAACACTAGACTAGTCTGTCTCCTTACTTCCCACGGACAAAAAATTAGACATACGTTTAAACGGCCTAAGTACCTAGGAGGCTCAAAAAATTAAGCAATTAATCTAAAGGTATATAAAAATGAATCCCTGTTTTCCTTGGTCGCGTCATGCGTTAACGGATGGAACAATTTCGCTAATTCTTTTTTGTTGAGTTAATTATTGTCAGGAGAAGGTTATTATTTTGTATTTGTATTGTATCGAGCCATTACCGCCGACTTAGCGTAACCGACAAAAACCAAATTTTACAGGAGGAGGTTTTTTTTAAATAATTTTAAAAATAATTGCGCTATTAAATTGAAATTTGACATATAATAATGATTTTCGAAACCTTAGGTGTATCGGTTAAAATTTTCGAAGCAACAATAGTTTCTAAAGCATTTTTGGCGTTTACAATATTTTTGCTGTCTCAAAAAAACGACTTCATAAGTTTCCGGGCGTTAGAGATAACACTTGCGATAAAAAGTAACCGTTTCAAGTTATAACGCAAGCGACAATAAGCCATTGAAACTATGGAACTATTTTCATAAATAGACGGGTAATTAATAAATAAAACACAAATTCAAATATATAATTTATATAGATATATATTATATTTATGAGAATAAAGAAACTGAAATTTAAAAAAAATAACGAGGCAATTAAAGAAAAATACTAATTACGTGCATTCATTTCAGTTAACATTAATTCTCATTAAATTAACATTTAAAGGAACACTGAGATCAAATCAATTTAAACTAAAATTAAACCTTTAATTCTCCTTATCACTATCATCTGCATCAGTTTAAGATAACACGTCAGAAACTGCTCCATCATGCTTCATATTCGCATACTCTTCGTGGTACCTGCAATATATTTTTATTACACAGATCCACAAGATCTTTGTACTTGGCAGCTGAAATGCTTAGTTCCGAATGGTATAATTGTGCTGGTCCATTAGTTATAGCTGCAGTATTGCCTCTTAATCTAATAATCAGGTCCATATTCAATTCTTGTTTATTGCTTTCTTCGAAGAAACCATATTGCAGTGTAATTACTGGATTGTTCTTTTTCAAATGTACTATTCTTAATGTTTTAAAGGCTATTTTAAATTTGGCTGGCAATAAAGCTTGCGAAAACGACTTCCAGTCCATGAAATCAGTGTAATTTAAAACATGTACAGAATAACGTGTTGGATCAGATCTAGAATTGGTTATCATAGTTGGCCACTCAGAAGGAGCCCACACTGTTTTATTACGGATAAAACTTTCAATTGTACTGTGAATAGAGTCAACAGGCATCATTGTGTGTCCAGGTAGGAGGTAAGTTACTTTTATAGTAGTAATCGTAGTTGTTGTCTTCAAAAAATGAATTAACATGGATATCATTGCACGGTTTCTATTTTGCCCAGCACAACTATCCGCATACAGATTTATGACGTTATGAGTTCCTTTACTGTCTATAAGAGTCAAATATTTAAATAGGACAGTAACAATTTCGTTACAACCTCTTTTTCCTTGACATTCGCCCCACATGTAACAATACCCAGCCCTCGTACCGCTTTCGTAGATACTTTCGTTATAAAATGCGTATTTTCATGAGTAATATAGGGTAACACTTTTACCATGAGGAGTATTGAGGACTTTTTGTAAGTCAAAGCTTACACAAAGGGAGGTAGAATTACAAACTTTGCTAATATTTTGATCTTCTAAAAACAGATTTTTGCATTTGCCTTTATCTAGAATATGATTTTTATGTTCTCGAGTTTGTTCAAAAACAGTTTTGCTTTCTGGCGGTAAATTTTTGTACTTCTCACAACAGATACACTTATCTTTTTTGGGCAAATGGAACCCTATATTAAAATCGGTTTTGAAAGTACTACGAAATACTCTTTTAGATAACATTAATGAATCTAGGTTCCTTTCTTTTAAGTGACCAATATACAATTTGTACAAGTTTGTTATGTTTTGTAATTCTTGAGGTAAATATAATTTGGTACTTTTGTTGCGACAGTAGTGAGATGGCACAGCAGGCAACATCTCAATGAAAGATTTTATATAGCACACTTTTTCTGTATCAGATTTGTTGTGAGGGAGAGGAGTCCTTTTGTCTTTTGACAATGATAGTTATTGCATCACAATCTTCACTGGAATGAGCTCGTCGCAACACGTTTTTTGCCACTTTGTTTATAGTAAACGACAAAATTTTGATGTACTGTGTCGGTTACGATAACAAGTAGGGTCGCTTACGCTGCAATTTTTAGATAATTATGCAACTTACGATAAATGTTGATTATGTCGGTTACTGTAAAACATAGAAAACCGTTGTGCTAACGATAAACTTAGCATTTGCTATAACCTTCTAATTGGTTGTTTTTCGGCGGGAAATGTCGACGAACCAAGTCCGTTATAGTTTAAAATGTCGTTTGCAATAAAAAACGCAGTTTAGGTAAAAATGTCGCTTACGATAAGTCGGCGGTAATGGCTCGGTATTATGAAAGAAAAAAAATTAAAAACATACACAGTGCAAGAAATTAGAAAATTTTAAAAACTTAGGAACTAGTTGATACGTTCAGGTAAACTCCACGCAGACGAAGTCGCGGGCAGAAAATAGTTTCTCATAAACAACTACATAGTATCTTTCTGTGCGCAGCCGCAAAACTTCTAATAGCGATAACACAAATATGTTACGGTTACGGCACATTTTTTTGTACGTTTTATCTTTTTCTAACGTATCTCGTGCACCCTTGTGACCTTTAGGATGATGTAGGACCGCAAGATAATGAAGAAAAATGGACTTATCTTAATGATTTCTCTATTTAAAACATTTGCCAAAGTTCGGTTCTAGTAGTATTATAGATATAGTAAGAGACAAAAATGTCCTGAATGCTGATTTAGGGATAGTACGGCTGTGCCTTTTTTGCTCGACTTGACGGGGGCACTACCCTGCCCCCGGATAGTAAACGGGGCCAGTTTGAACCTAAAGTTCGAAACGATCGACGGCGATGAAAGAATAGATGTAAAAGGTTAGAAGTAACAGGTACGTTTATCAGCGCATTCATCCTGCGATGTAATTTGGTTTGCCATAGGTAGGTACATCCTTTTGTCTCGCTTAATAAATATATACCTATTTGTTATATTGTATCCTATAATATTTAGTTATATAAGTAATATGAACTGTCTGTTAAATGATCGTAAGCGCAACTGTTAAACTAGACGTCTTGGTTCGATTCCCACGTTATTGGAGTTTGGTTTGAAATTTTCAGTTCCAGCTCAGGGTTTGAATTTGGGGCCGGTTATTGGTAGGTAATATGCTAAAAAAATACTTATATGTAAATAAATATGCTCGCTACCTATTAGATACATGGAACCTAAACACACCGGCGAATTATAGGTGTCCATTAGCAAACCTTTACCTAACCTTTCGTTGGATACAGGCGTAGTGCTATGTTCCATTATAATAATATTTAGTTGACATACAAATACTCAGGATAGTTATTAGTTAAGTCTAGCAGATGTCCACCATGTGTTGCTATGACGCTATGTCCTACAAATTATTTACAATTGAGGCGTGGAAGCAGTTCGATAAAATAATCAAATTGTTGGTTGAATCCTGCAATTTTGCGATTCTGGGTTTAAAGAACATTATCGACCCATTAACTTTCTCACAGCTGGGCTTGAGATCCCCTTTCAGAATGAAAGGGTTTGGTGTAGTATGTATGTAAATCATATTACATAATTGTCAATGTAATACTGTAACGTAAAGAACTCTTTAGTTAAGCTTCACAACAATACAACATATATATTTTATATAATCATCAGCGCCTCTAATTGAACACCATGAACTTGACCTTTATATAGCGATATTCCAAGATATGACTATGGAATCTTATGAATCTTTACATAGGCTTAAGTCCACCACGCTGACTTAGTGCGGGTTATCAGACTTCGCACACCATTGAGAAAAAAATTCAGTTCCATAATTACCTCATAATGTTATCCTTCAACTAAGAATTATCACTCGCTTAAAACGGTGAAAGAAAACATCGCGAGGAAACCTGCATACCTTAGAGATTTTTCTCGGTGGTTTGTGAAGTCTGCCAACCCGCACTAGGCCAGCGTGGTGGACTATAGTCTAATCCCCCTCTATATGAGAGAAGACCCGTACAGTAGGCCAGTATATGGGTTGATGATGATAAATGTTATCCTTCATCATGGGCATCCATTTATTGTTACACCAAAACCTTCTCCAGAATATAAAATACTTTTCTGAAATACGTATCAAAATCGGTGCAACGCCAATTGGTCCAACAGCCAAACGCGAGATAATTGCGAACAAACATACATCCAGGTGAAACTGAGAACCTCCTTTTTTTTAAGTCGGTTAATATCTGCATTTGCCTAACATACCTTTATGAGAGACAGGCATAAAACTATGTAAGTATGTATTGCAGTAATATCTTTTAGTCATATGACTTATCAAGCATAATAAATCCCGACTGCCTAATTTTAGATACCTATAGCGGAAGCTCTTAAACCATATCAGCTGATAAGAGGTCGGAGAACTCACACTGACATTATTACAGTTTAATCTCTCTGTTTTATGACGCTGTGAAGCAAGCTGGTATGAGAGGCCATCTCAAAACCATTAAATTCTAAAGAGCGGTTGAAGATTTTCTGTTCTTCTTCTTTTTTTTTATGGGATAGGGGGCAATCGCCTGATGGTAAGCGATTTCCGCCGCCCATGGACACCCACAACACCAGAGGAGTCACAAGCGCGTTGCCGGCCTTTAAAAGGGAGTACGCCCTTTTCTTGAAGGTTTGAAGGTCATATTGGTCCGGAAATACTGCAGGCGACAGTTCATTCCACAGTTTAGTTGTGCGAGGCAGAAAGTTTCTAGAGAAACGCACAGTAGTGGACTGCCAAACCATCCAAATGATGTGGATGGAACTGCTGTCGCGTGGAACGATGGCGGAAAGTAGCAGCAGGGATCAATCCGAACAATTCCTCGGAGCGTTCCCCATAGTACATGCGATAGAAGATGCATAGCGAGGCCACATCTCTACGCAGCGCCAAGGGGTCTAGCCGGTTTGAAATATTTATTTATTTAAATTAAGGCACTCCAACGACTTACTAACTAATACATTTTTATGGCATCTTAACGTTAAACTTATAATCTAGAGTGAGTTTGTCACTTACAGGTGTGCACAGCACTTACATAAATTTTTTGATCGTAATTACATTATGGCATTATAATTGAATGGCAACATTAAGACAATATCTATATATATATATATATATCTTCTTGTTCTTAGACCCCAGCATCAGCACTTCTAACGTGTGATGAAAGATCCTGTGGGGTCTCTAGTATCGTAAAGTTTCGTTTATTACTGGAATACAGCTTAGAATTGATTTCGCTAGAACTATATTATTACTAGCTTCTGCCGGCGACTTCGTCTGCGTAGACTTTACCTGAAAGTGTCTAGTTGTTAAGTTTTTTTAAAATTTCTAATTTCTTGACATTTTTTTTTGTTTTTCTGTCATAAGAACCTTTAACACAACAAAAAAATAATTAGCGAAATTGTTCCATCCGTTCAAACGTGATGCGATGACCAAGGGTTCGCGCGCTGTTCTCTTTGTTTCGACTGCGCGGCCTTAACATTTAAGCTCTGTAGGTCGTGAACCCCAAATATTAGGGCTTTATTGATACTATCTACATTTTCTTTGAAATCGTATCAGTGGTTAGCAAAAGATTGGGACCTCTACTGAGCTCCGTTTAAGTGAACTCCGTGGCCGCGTGGTTCTCCGTGTTCCGACCACGCGGCCATGGTTAAACCTTTATAGCTTTCTGAATATTGGTTCTACGAACTTGTGACTTTCACATATGTATAGATTTATTTACTTTCGAAATGAACTAGCGCCATCTTTGATTAAATGACGATATTTATATGAGTGAGTGATATTAGTAGTAGATATTCGTGTTTTCGCGCAGCAGTGCTTTCTCAACAAACTTCACCCCACAATCACCCTCCGTTTAGTACAAAGTAATCGAAACAGATGGCGTTACTCATAAGTAGGGTTTTTTTTATATCTAGGTAGGTACTCTTTGGATTCTCTAACGGCCTTTCCCAGTCATAAATTAGTCCGTAGATTTGCTTACTAGAGATAGGTTTTTGACAATAGGTCAATAAGTCATGCGCTTTTGTACTACCGTGCCTCTCGCCATCGGCGTGGAGTTCATGCACATACCCTGGAACCACTTTGGTATCATACCGTGCGATTCCAGAGGCATTTTTTACACACGCTGAGCTTGTGGCCATCAAGCATACAACCCACCTGATATTAAGCGGTTACCGTAGCCTATAGACTCTTGTAACACCAGGGGTATCACTTGCGCGTTGCCGACCCTGTAAAACAATTAAGGAATAGATATGGGTTGGCAGTATAAGGGTCAAAGTCCCCCCACTGCCAACACAACGTTTTCTCGCGGAATACATTAAGGAATTCAATAAAGTAAATAAATAATGAATTAATTAATACATCATAAAAACTAAGAAATAATATTTATTATAAAGAATAAATATATTATATCTAATTAAATATCATAATAATATGACGCGCTCCACCTCTCTTCTAGTAAACTGTTTAAACTTTGCTATTAATATTTTATGTTATATAATATTTATATATATTATATTTATTTAATCATCATACTAATATTATAAATGTGAAAGTTTGGATGTTTGTTTGTTTGATTGTTTGTTTGTTTATTTGTTACTCAATCACGCAAAAACGGCTGAACCGATTTGCATGAAATTTGGTATACTAATAGTATGTGACCGGGAATAACACATAGGATATATTTTACCCCAGAGAAATGTGGGAATATCCCAAAAATCCCGAAAAACTAATATCTTACGGGATTTGAATGAAATTTCATACACACATAGTATGTGACCGGGAATAACAAACAGGATATATTTTACCCCAAAAAAATATGGGAATATCCAGGAAATCTCGAAAAACTAATATTTTATGGGATTTGAATGAAATTTCATACACACATAGTATGTGACCGGGAATAACAAATAGGATATATTTTACCCCAGAAAAATGAGGGAATATCCCGGAAATCCCGAAAAATTAATAGCTTACGGGATTTCAATGAAATTTCATACACATATAGTATGTGACCGGGAATAACAAATAGGATATATTTTATCCCAGAAAAATATGAGAATATCCTATAAATCCCGAAAAACTAATATCTTACCGGATTCGAATGAAATTTCATACACACATAGGATGTGACCGGGAATAAGAAATAGGATATATTTGGTCCCAGAAAAATGTGGGTATACCCAGAAAACTTACGGGATTTAAATGAAATGTTGGTACACTAATGGTTTGTGATTGGCGCTGGCATATTGAATACTTCTTTTCTCGGAACAAAGCGGGAATTTTCCTAAGATTGAGTACTTATCCCATGAATACAATCCGATAGCAATTGTGTCACTAAGTCTAAGCGTCGCGGGTAAAAGCTAGTATGTATATATTTATGAGTATATATTTGTTTATTACTATAATTATTATTATTTTAGACATACTTAATAGTACGCCTACACTACCCTCTGTGTTTCCTTTCTTCCAATCCATCCAAAGGTTGTCTGGAAGAGATCACCTTGTGTGATAAGACCGCCCATTGTACCTGCTCTTACTTTGTTATATATAATGTTTGTAATTGTGTTTTTGATGTGCAATAAAGCGTATATAAATAAATATGCCCGACAGGATTCACATTTGTTAAATTAATTTTAAAACATAATACCTCTTCACAATTACGATGGAATGCAACAAACTATTGAGTATTGAGTTACTAATGGAAAAATCCTATCTCTTGTAAGCAAATCTAGTACTGATTGATTGGAATGGAAAGCCTAGGTGCCACAAACATCGCATGTAATCATTAGGTAAAAAAAAAACCATATATTTATGTGATGAACGTAAGTATTTATTTATTGGTATACAAAAAGCAATACATAAAGAGTAATTAATAAAAAGAAGTAAGTAATAATAAGAGTGCTGATATGTAGATAATTATGCCCGTTACAGGTAGGTACACGTAGCATTCACAATAAATACAAAGAATACATGTTACCTTAATTAATAGTATAGTAGGATCAGAAAGGAAAGCAAAAAAAGGAAGTTATACAACACAAATAAAAAAGTACTTGTATCTAAAACAAATACAATAATATGTGTCTATAAATTACACAATATATTATTGTCATGTCCCCAAACCTCTGTAATTGATTGAGTAATTTGTGTTTACTGTCTGGGTGTACAAAAAAAATAGTTTATAAGTATTACAATTATCCATTGTCTAGTAGCCACAGTACAAGCTCTGCTTAGTTTGGGACTGGACTAGGGTGTTGTGTAAGATTATCCAAAAAATTATATTTATTTTATTTAAGTAGTTATTTTCATAGACATGTAAATTATCTATCATCTTTTATATATTATTAAGGTACATACAAATTATAAACTCGACCTCCACAATAAAAAAAACTCATTAATCTGTTCACACTGAAAGGGGTGAACGACTTATGTACGCAGTACGCAACATTATTATGGTATTTAAAATATTATGACGAGTATTGTCTTTGCCAGTACAGTCCGGTGCTGTCACAAACTGCGACAAGCGGTATGTCAAAGGAATAGTAACCCATCTACTGATATCATTTTGATTGATATAATTATATTAGTTGTTTCCTGCAATTTCACGCATAGGCTTTTTGAGACGAAATTTAGCCTATGCCCTTCTCCAAGGTCTAATCTATCTTTGTTACAAATTTCATCAAAATCGGTTCAACTGTTTAGGCGTGAAAGCGTAGCAGACAGAGTTTAGCATTTATAATTTTAAGTAGGTATTAAGGATACGGTTAACTACCTCATTAGCCTACTCGTAATATGTGCAACTATTACATGGGAGGTCTTGGTTTCCATTTCCAATTCAAGTACTGATAATGAGTTTTTCTATGAAATTCTCAGTAGCAGCTCGGAAATTTTATTTTTGTCCGGTATAATAATAATATGGTAAGTCAACTGGTACCACCTATTTATTGGGACATAAACACACCGGCAAACTGTGGTTATATGTATATTAGTACATCTCTATGTAACCCTTCGGGAAATACAAATGTTATAGTTTGTTATGGTAGGTATGAGGTTATTCTTCTTCTGGTTTTGGTTATACAAGCTAGAGGTGGTCGTTGAATCAATAAACTGTTTTTTTTAACGACTTTTCATTCGTCAACGTGATAACTGTTATTCATCAATGAAAAAACAGGTTGAAAATTTAATCTGTTAATTTTCGTCAACGGCTTATTTCATTAAAATTTTATTTAACAACATTTCTGAGAATCAACTCTAATTGTCAATGATTAAAAACGTTGACATAAATTAACGCTAAACGCTACCGTTGAACATTCAAAACCTGTTATTAATTTAACAGTTTTTTTAAACTGTTGACCATTGATGAATAACAGTTAAATTACATTAACCAAAAAACCGTCAATGACACATGCCTAAATTACAAGCTATAAAGCTATATAGCTTGTATCACCAAAACCAAAAGAATAATAATCAATAGCACCATGCACATAACGGACACGCTCCGCTCTTCCATACAACAGAATGGATCTGGAGTGAATAGATTTTAATTTTGTTTTGACTCATGCTCCTTATAAATTGGAATACGTCTTATCTCAATTAGTTGAATAATTCCTGAGATAGAGCTTGACCTCTCAGTTGTACGCAGACCCATAGAAAGAAGATGTCATCACTGTTGGTTTCTGGTTATACATATATACCTAATGTCCTCGGTATGTTCTAATGTAAGGATGTTATTTCTAGCTGTTCATGAATATCCAGATAATAAGAATAATAAAGGTGTTTATATTTTATTTTCTCTTTTAATAAGGTAAGTACAAATTACCTAAATACAATACAAATAAGGGAACTGTAATTCCAGAGGCTGTACCTAAGTAAACTTATACTAAAGTAGTGCTTTAGTTTTACATAGTGTTTGCTATGGAATTTACGGGTACCAAAATTAAAACTCCATATAGGATATATAAATACTTTTCAACAATATCATTAAAACTCCGTTTTAGATTTATTAATTCTAAATTTTTACAGAACACTTTATAATATTAACGTTTTATTCAATCACAGTGGATGGGTGATGTAAAACAACCCGCTCGTCTCACCCCTTTTAACAACCCTTTGCACAGTTTTCCACTAATTACTGTGAAACTAGTTGTAGTCTAGCATAACCCTAGAATATTAAAAAAAAAACCTTTTTTATTATTTAAAGTTAGATTCATTGTGTGTGGCTAGTTTTAACAGAAGAACTGTGTAATTCATTCATAATGATCATCCATAATTCATCTGCCTCTTTTAGGGATGAAATTAAAAAAGGTATGAAGTAGCGGCTTCACCTAGCGCAGGCATGATTTGCTTAAAAAAAGTAAGCCGGTGCAATAACGAAATGTATAAAATATGTTATATTTGATTTTTTTTATACAGCAAAACATAGCACAAACGTTCTTGAACAGAGGCCAATCTACACTAATCTGTCAAATTTATTTGATAGATTTTCATCTTTAGGTTCAAAATTCATTTTCGATTGGGAATTTTGATAGCTTTGAAAATTGTCAGTTTTGGATAGCTTGACCTGCTGGCGTCTATACAAACTATTGACGTATGTCAACAAACAAGTATTATAGGTATAATACACTTTGGAAGTAATCACATTAATAACCTGACATGTTCGTTATGGTATCATAAAGTTGTTTACATTGAAGCTTTAGCACGTGTGTTCTGAAGTGAACTCCTAAAAATGTGTGTCTGTATTCAAATATTTAAGTATTATAATGAGTAATCTATTACATGACTTCCGCCCATTCACAAAAAAAAAAATGTTAGATGGCAGGTAGGTTTGTGTGGTGATATCAAAGATGCAAAGGGTTTTTTTGTATACATGTTTTTATTAAAACGGATACTCCAATGTCCAATAGCTTCCATTAGTGTTTAAGCAAACTAAAAAGGATTTACGGTTGAATTGGGATGTTGTGCTTTCAAAAGTACAGTAGCCGTCAAGTTTTGGAGCAATTGGATTTTTAAAACGATTTTAATTGTTTAATCTCTCAAATAAAAAAATACGACTTATACCCCTTTCGCCAGGCAACCTCCTCAACACGCGACAGAAGCCGCCACAGCAGTATCCGCCACCGCTGTCTACACCGCGGGCCACGATGGACGCAAAGGTATATTACGCTTTTAGTTTAAATATCCCGATATACAAACTTTTTGATACTTAGTTCATTTTGTTGTAGGGCAATAACTATTTGTTTGTGTGCGATTGGTTATGTATTTTCTATGTGGAGTTCGATCCTAGTTCGCAAAATTGGTTATAATATAATTATGTTATATTGTCTCGCCTTTAACTAGTACTGTCTAGGAGTGAATCACATTTTGCTAAAACAACGCTTAGCATTGCAGGTAGGTACGTATTTTTTTTACGTATGTACCTACCTATGTTTTTTAATCTTGAGTGATTGTACTGTTAATATAATATAATGAGATTCAGTCAGTGTTATACTTTTGTTTTCTACTTTAAATTATTTATATTCATGATAAAATGTAGATATCATCAACCAAATTCATTTTATGTATTATATTTTTTATCTAAACTAGACTCTCCTAGAGTCTAGTTTCACTAACGACGTCAACAAAAGTGTTCATCAGATCAAGTTACTTCTTAGTACTCACATAATGTTGCCAATAAATAAAAATGTAGTATAGTTAACTGTAGTTGTGACTAACTACGTTGATATGTTGTTGCTATTTTTTGGGATGTTCATACAAAATGTAGGGGAGAGTCATAACATATTGTACCGTTGGTTTAATCGTACCACTGCAGTATTTTCTACCAAATTACGTTATTTTTTCGAATTACAAAACCTAACCAAAATTTGCATGGCCGCGCCACTCAATGAACGCAACCCATTGGCAAAAATTATTTTAATAATTTATTTTACTTTTTAATTTAGTGCTTGCCGACCCTTAGGGGGGACAATATAGCCAACTCTCCAATAATAAAAACAAATTGAGCACAAAAGTCATACTAAATATTTTTCATATATTAGATAGCTGTTCCCGCATCGATCGTATTTCCTAATCCCGTGGGAAATTCCCAAATTTCCTTATATACAAACCTTTGTCTGAAAATTACGACATCCAAAAAAGAAACTGTCAGTTGGTGGAGCCGTTCTCAAGCGATATTCTTACCTAAATGCGATTATTGATTTTTATATATACCTACCTCTTATATTTATGTGAAAAAAGTAATTCACTTTCTACATAAAGGGCGTCACAGACAAATAAAATACGATAACGACGCCGGGATATACACCGTTAAGTTACTATAATATGAATCATTCTCTCATTTTTAGTTAAGATACGAGTAGCATATTAACATATATTTGACATCTTAACATAAAATTATTGTGTCGCTCAGTATCTTAACATAAAATTTTCATATCGCTCAATAGCTTAAGATAGTGTAATATGAAAATATATAGTATCTTAGCCGTTTGTAATATGTCATACAAATTGTATAGTGAGCGATATTTTATCTTAACATAAAATATTATAGTATATTCGCCATCGTACGCCCTTTACAGTGGCAATGAGCACTTACAGTTAACATACATAATACGCATCCTGACATATCCTATCATTGCATTAAATACGCATCTTGACTCTAAGATTACCTACCTATCATCGCAGTCACCAAAAAAACCTTCTCTTTAGTTTTTTTTATTCCACTAAGGTGGCAATCAAGCATCCGACCCACCTAATGGTAAGCGGTTACCGTAGCCTATAGACGCTTGTAACATCAGGGGTATCAATTGCGCGTTGCCAAGGCTGTAAAATGAAAGAGGAATAGAAAAGAAAAATGGGTTAGCAGTATAAGAGTCAAAGTCCCCTACTACCAACAACGTTTCCTCGCGGAGCATTGACATTTGCTCACCGTAAGGAACAAAACATAGCTCAAAGCAATGTTATTTCACTTCGATTTTCTGCAAGGCGAAGGTACCTACTTCCCCAGTCGGGCAGCTCCAATTTGAGTAGACTTACTCTTACTATACCCTATAACTATTAGACAATAAACGCGTTTTTACAATTACTTGTGTAACAAAACTGCAGATAACTTACTTACGTATAATCATAATAATTATTGATGATAATATCAACTATTAACTCATTTGCCATCTCACAGCTAAGGTACGGGTTTCCTCTCAAAATGAGAGGGGTTTATTCCATCACACTAGGTTTTTTTATATGAAGAATCCTCATGAGTCCTCTGCCACCTGGGAATGCGGCAGGGTATGTCGGACTGACCTTGCATTCGTTAACCTTATAGTTACGGCCATGGAATTTATGATCTACGACAATGACAGTCTTTGATCTGGTACAATCACCTCTCCACCGGACCCTATCAAGGGCCTCCTCCTTAGGTGCTCGTGCGTTGACTGATATACCTCATAATAATTCATGGTCTCAGACTTATATGCCAAATTCTTGCAGGGTAGAGAACGTGGTATCCTGAAGCTGGAGCCTCGGCCAAAAGTGGTCATTGACACCGCGAAGGCAGAGCTTACTCCTCAGGTATGTAAATTTAATCTGGCCGTGGTATGTAGCAAGTAATAATAATAATAGAAAATGATGTATGAGAATTACATAAGCTTTTGTAGCGTTTGTTTGTCATATATTTTCAGTATAAGGTGATTTCTAAGTACCTATTAGAAAAGCCTATTCAATGCCCGTGATTCATCCAAGTGCCCATATCAGCTCCCCCCCACACTCTTATGCGGTTGACTGTACTGATATTTAGCCTAAAAATCTACTATAAAAATAATCTACTATACTGACATCGGGCCTCCACAACCAAAGTATTGGCAATACCAATAATCAAAGTTAACTGGTTGTGATTCGAATAAAAGTTGACTCATTCAATACATCAAATGTCCAAACTCTACATACATTTTGTACATTAAGCATAGTCGCCATTACTAGGAAAGGTACACAAAATGTAATTACAGACAATCAGGGCGCTCCCCGACCTCTAAACGGGGCCAATTAACGAAATGTAATACTACGCACAGTTGGTAAAGTTAGTACTCGGTGTTTTGATTTGGTTCTTGTATTACGTCATTGCAAGCTTGAAAAACAACAACGATAGCCTAGTGGTGTGACTATTGGACTGCCAAATCGTAGGTCAATCCAAGGCACGCTCCTATGACTTTTCGTAATAATATTCTTATTAATAATTATCTAAATATATATAATTTTTTTGGACTATTTTACACAGTACCATCTAGTCCCAAATCAAGCAGAGCTTCTATTATGAGTAATGGATATAATAACTTTTTAACTTTGTAAATACATACATAAAATACATAAGAAACACCCAGACAAACACAAACACTTAAGTGTCCATCGCATAAATATTTGTGTTCTGTGGGAATCGAACCCACAACCTAGTGATTAGCAGTCCGACCACAGACGTCGTCAATGCAATGAAACTATCACACGCTATTAACGTTGGAGAAGACGGCGTGCGGCGTGCAAAGTCTACCAACCCACATTAGGCCTTCATGGTGGAATATAGCTTAACCCCTCTCTTTTTGAAAGGCGACCCAGCAGTGGGACAGTAAACGGGTTGATGAAGCTTGAATTCCTGAAAGGAAGGAAAGAGGTTACATTTACACGTTGGATTTTTTTCCAATGGTTACCTTACGATACCAATAAAAGGCTCGTAGTTAACTAAGTAATAATTACGCTGATCAATGTGCAAAGATCATCTGTATGTGAATATTATTATATCAGTATTAAAATCCTATTAATGAGCGACCATGCTTAGCTCAACGTGACTACTTTGTCTTAGAGAGGACGTTAAGCCGTCGATCCTGGATATAAAACGTACATATGTCTTTTTTTTGTTTGCTTACGGGAACAAACTTTCAAAAGGCGACTGACTGTTCTCCAAGAATTATACGGACACGTATGACAATCATTAGTGGTAGATGGTTTATCCTTAGGATCAAGGATATAAGGTTTAAAGAAACTATATTCCCAATAAAAACATAATGTCACTTACTTGAGAACAATACTAAAATCTTAAAACTACCTTATGTTTGTTGTCGTTACAAATTAAATAAGTAATTACTCATCCAATGCATTCATTTCTCCAAAAGAGATTTGTTTGCGGTTAAGTATTCGCTAAAGTGTGTTATAATTAAGTATCAAATAAAAATATGAGTTGCGAAGATATGATGGCCGTTTTTTTTTATGTCGGACATAGTTTTTAGCTCCAGGGAGCTTTAAAAACTTAACCGGACTAGGTGGCGAGGCACCGAATGCCTCCAGCCAGGTATGGTAGCCCAGACATTGCGATGGTAAAACAGATCTTTATCAATTATGCAAATGAGCGTGTTATAACAGCTATTCCATAATATATCATTATGAATAGCCATTAGCGTATCAAAAAAGCTCCCATGAATTAGCAAAATATCGATCGCTCGCTATCTTCGGAAAAAAACACTTCTTAATTATTATTCGGAGTGATATAAATGATAGGGAGGGCGATAGTAATGGAATGAGTGCTGAGGGATGTGTCGTAAGAAAATTAGCTTCATTTATTATTTAATAAACGTTGCTCTACACTAGAATTTATTTGTGTAGTGTATCTGGGTTTACGATGTGTTTCCTTAGATGAGGGACCCAAGAGATGAAGTGGCGTCATCAGCCTCCTCAAAACGCCGGCAGGTTCGCGGATCACTCAACCTGTGCTTGTTTATTATGTGCACGTTGTTCTTATTTAACGCTAGGACAAGGTTTCTGTGTCATTTATTATAGGCTCTAATGAAAGCTTTGGAGTGCACCATGCCTGGCGATTCCGTCCAGAGCTTGATAGCAGTCTCATAGCTTGAGTTCGTAATGGTTCTTAGAGCAAGGGATTTCAGTATTCCACAGAAGGTACCTGCTGCGTACCACAAGCCCCCGCTCTAGCGAGTTCATCGACGCGGTCATTGCGAATGATGCGATTATAAACAAACAGAACTGAGTGGTGAAACTCAGCTTGATGAATCATAAAGTATTATTTTACACAGATTGTGATTAATCAAAAGAAATAATAATAAGTATCCCATTCTCATGCCAAAATAGAGATGCGTAAATTATTGCCTAAATTATATTGCGCGATGTGTATTAGCCCAAAATATTATTTATTTAACGGTTTACCCCTTTATCTCATCTGTTGGATTCAGCACGGTCAATCCATTGTAAGGTCCCATGTGGCGAGCCTCGTAAGCGGGCACATATACATTTCTTGCTACAGATAAGTAGAAAAATAAACAATTTAACACTTCGACTTGGCAATCAAACTTAGAACCGTTTCCGACCACTTCACTAACGGGGCAATCTATATATTACGGAGAAGAATTTTCAAAATTCAACAAGCGCCAGCCCTACGTAGTTAAGTTAATCAGTGCCACACAGCACTCATTGGCACTACAAGATGAACGGTGGCATGTCACGTCACGGGCCATTCGCGACCAGTGGGCGAGACTTTTTTTACTGTAGGTTTATATGAGCGATTTTTTTTAAGAATAAATCCCTAAAGGAATAAAAAATGAGGGAGACAATCAAAGTAAAGATGACTGGGTTGTGTGAAAGATGATACGGTAAGGAAGGAACTAAGTGCAAGTAAGAGACGAGCCCCAACCCCGAGTAAATGGGATATGCGCAAAAGACGAAGGGACTTTTAAGAAGATTCTACTGATATCTAAAATTCAGAAATCCATCAGTGCAAGTGTACTTGGTAGGTAGAACTTACTACATCTCTCACTGTGAGCTACAGGAATATTATAATCCTGTATTTCTTGGCTCCATCTTGTATCTTTGGTTCGCCCTGAGATTTGCGAGCGCATATTTGCGAAGGGTTAAATTGGGCTGTTACCGGCTAAAAACATACACAATCGTATTCGACCTCATTCATGCATATCTATAAATAAATATCTGAAGACAAAATCTGTGGACATTTTCAAATGCAACGTGCACGTACAATCGATTCCTTTGACGATTGACGAACATTATTATTAAATAAATAAGGTCTAAATGTCTTCAACCCTGAACGCATCTTACTACACAACCCGCCAACATCTTAGCCCTCATCGGGTTGCGGATAATCTAGGTTATGTTAATAAATTTAGTGAAAATAATTTTATTTCCACCGTAGTTTTTTTAATTCCCTTCTGGTAGACTCCGCCACGGAATGTGCTTTGTGCGTGATGGGTACGAGTTAATCATCGTGGACAGTTGCTGACAACGCTTAACAAATTTAGTATTATGCGATATATTATTTTAATTAAATTACGAGTACTCTCTGTAGTAAGTAAGTAATGTACTGAGTCTATTTTTCATCAGGAATCATGGGTGTGAATTTTAATTCTGTTCGTAAAAATTTTGTTAAATGTATAATTTATTACATACATGGATATAAAGTAGGATATGTATTTGGTTCGCCTCACATTCGCCCTTTTGTTAGTCGCCTTTCATTGATTCTCTCTACATGCTCAGACCATCTTAGAACATTCTTCCCAAATATTGTCACTACATCGTTTTTCAACCGCAACATTGCCTTATCGCTCTATTACTCAATCTATCATTCCAAGTGTGAACATGAGGCTGCGCAACTATACAACAGACTCTCCAACGAGGTTAAAGATGGCATTTCCTTCAAAAACCGTTTTAAAAATTACATCATCATGAATGAGACTAGATCCCACGACACAGGGAATCATAGTGGTGGGGTCTTGGACTGTATCCACATTACTGCATTTTTTAGAATAATAACGACAATTATTTTTATTTTACTCTTTTGTTCCTAAATTCACATAATTAATACCTACCTTTACATATCCACTCCACATAAAAATCCCCGAGCATAACAATCGTTTCGTTTTCCTTGTATGCACAATATCCCTCACACTGACACAAAATTATTCTCTGCATCGGTACTGCCCATATCGGGTGAATACACAATACATACATGTAATATAGTTTTTTTACTAATAAGCCACTAATGCCTGGATTGGTTGCATTATTAATCCGAACAAATCTGTGTGACAATGTTGTGTAAATTAAGAAAACGCTGAATGAGAATTTAACCTTTTATAATAATAATTATTTATTTTCTTCCATATGATTTTACAAGTTTACAATTTTAAGATGTAGAAGGGAGAAAGGAGCCTATACCTACTATGTCGAAGACGTGTCATGGCAAGAACTTTAAACACAAGATTGAAAAATATTTAATTTTCTTAGCACTTTTGCTTTCGCAAGTACATCAGTAGCTTATTTCTTACCACACCTTACAATAACAGGGCACAGTCTATATTAATTTAGCACCGTGCGGTTCGACGCACACTGGGATGACATTTGAAAGGAAAAACAAAGAAATGTTTTATTTCAAAAATTTTATAAAAAAAGTGTAATATTTTTGGTACGATTATGTTTTATTATTTCAGTTACGTTTTAAATTAAGCTGGAACTTATTCTATTCAAAAATCATAAAAGTTCTATAACAAATTAGTTAAGTAATTAAATAAGTTTATAATATAATATATAATAATATTTTTGGGACATTTTACACAACACCATCTAGTCCTAAACTAAGCAGAGCTTGTACTATGGGTACTAGACAATGGATATAATACTTATATATATATATATTTTTTGTAAATACATTCTTATTAAGAAAGAAACACCCAGACAAACACAAATACTCATGTTTTATCCACACAAATATTTGCGTCCTGTGGGAATCGAACCCACGACCTCATGATCAGCAGTCCGGTACTCGAACCGCTATACCACAGAGGTCGTCAAATATTATGGTTGAAATATCAATTTTTTTAAACTACTTACCACTTTAGGACTTTATCCTGTATTGTGGGTGCGTTTACAAACACAAATGGAAAAAGAAAAATGTCTTATCACTAGCTGATAAAATGAACACAAATTTTAGCAATCAGATAGGAGAACGCATAGCAGATCCTTATAAATTTTCAAATATAAATCATATTATAAATATATTATTCTTATTAATTCAGCGACCTTTTTAGTAAAGCTATTTTTTGCCTCAATGACAATATGCAGGTTTTACGACAATGCGTGTGCAATTGTCATTAAAATCAAGCGCCACCCACCATACATTAATAAGAACCTCTGAAACACTAGTTAATATAAATCGCAGGACTTAATGTCGTTTGTGTGCGGTCCGCCTTGCGTCAGTCGCTTCCCGATAAGTCGCCGCAGTGCCTCTCACCTATTGGTCTAAATAATACATCTGTGTCAGTTCCTTTTTGCAATTCCGATTTTTTGTGAACGGTAATATTTTATAAAGTATTTGTTCTCGAGTGTAAATAAACTATATAAAAATAATGTTATGAAGTTGAAGTGATGATGCTTTTTTATATATTCTTGGCTTTTTTATTATTATTTTATATTGATTTATTTATTTTTTCATATTTATAGATATAAAAGGGAAACCAAAAGGTTTTATAAATTAGTGAGTTATATTATATAAATTACATATTTACAAATACATTATATACCTAGCACATTGATATATTATTTATATTGATAAATATATCAATAAAATGCAATATTATTGCTTTTAGTTTATGTAAGATATATTGAACGTTGAACATTATATGTCAGTAATATTATTATAATCACTTAAAACAATATTTTAGGATAACATACGCGCCAAAAAAAAAAAATTTTAATAATATTTTTTACAACATGATAGGTACTACTTACTCAGAAGGTACACTCGTGACAAACAAGTATTAATAATTACTTAAAGGCTAGATCTAAATAGCTATTATACCACCCATTACAGAGAAACTAGCAAAATTAAAAACTAGGTGCAATTAAAATCTGACATGAGCTTAAGTGGTAATAATTGTCGTCGCTTGCTAAGTAATGAAAACTAAATTATAATACTAACATCACGTGAATTACGTTTGTTTTTCTAATCAACTAAAAGCTAAAAAAGTACCACGAGCTTTTTTTTTCAATTAATAAATTGTTTTTGGAATAAAATATTCACTTGCCGTTGTGAAGAGAATAGAATCAAATTGATTACGGGAGTGTACCTCAAAAAAAAATCTAAGAATAGTTTTGGAACCTGGGACTAAGCTGCTGATGGCTTGGGCCCGGGCAAGTTAAACGGTGTAAAGGGAAAGTGATGTTATTTGGAATCCCATCATCTGAACATAGGCCCGGTTTTTCTGGTCGAGGTTTTTCTCGTAAGAGTTCAACATAAGCTTTCGTTTTTCGTTTTCACGTCTTTGCCGTCATACTCGAGGAGTATTTTTTTCTGCATGATGATAGTAGGAACCGTTTTTATAAGAAAACTGTCTTCTAGAAGCTTACAAATTCAAAGTTGGAATGGAATACTTCCCAGGGCTCGTGCGATCAACCGCCGTCGTCTCCGCATCCGTCGGTAGATCGATTGTCGGTCACGTGGGCAGACCCTGGCAGCATGTCCTCGTCTGGAGTTAACCTGTTCCACCTGCCTTCGGAGACACCTGTCAGTAATGAGGTCAAGTTCTCGCCTACTGCTGGAGGTAAGACATCACATACATTGTGTTTTATGCATTACTTAGTATTTTTGAAATAGTTGCTCATTTTTATTAAAATTAAATTTCGCCTGCATTCCGCGAAGGGTTAGTTTGTACCGGGCACAAATCCAGACTCCGAACTGCTACTGAGAATTTCATAGAAAACCCCAATAACACTGCTTGACCTGGGGATGGAACCCAGGACCTCTAGCGTAGCAGTCGCGCTTAGGACCACTAGACTAATATGGCAGTCAATTAATATTTTAAATAATAATATTAAAATTTGTAAAACAAAGATTTGATATAAGACAGATTGATTTAAACCTTCGTACGGTCTCATACACCAGACTCTGTCGCCAACTAAGCCATCGAGCACGTGAATTTCTCTTCCACGTTGTCGTCTTAAGCCGATGTAAAAATTTTCTCCGCGTATCAGTTTCATTAAAAACGTGTAACTATAAAAAGCTTAGCATGTGTAAATACGATTATTGGTGAGCTTTAAATTTTGTGTTTGTATTAGCAATAACGCGCACTGTTGCAATTAAAAAAAAAATTGCAACATAATTATGCCCGGCAGTTTTATATTTTTCACATTCGATACCACAAAGGTCAAAAATCACATCCTAGTCACTGGGAGACATTGTATTGGCACTTACTAATTAATTTATTGCTTAATGTTCTGTTTTGAATCTTAAGTTCAATTTTAAAAGGTTGTATTTGTATTATTTATATAATATATATTTTTTATTAGAAAAACTACTTCAGCAATGGCGTTATTTAAATTATTAGCAGTTCTGCCTCCAAAATATGATTTGATATTTGAATTTGCGGAGTGAGCAGAGAAATTATACTCAGTTGATGTCGTATAAGTTTGTTTTGTTGTGATATTGTACTGCTTTGCGAACTTTCATTAAGCTCTCCGCAAGCTCGCGTGGAATCACATGCCCTCTTCCGTTTCTCTATCTCTTTTTTAACGTTGCTCATCATCATCATCATCAAACCCATATACTGACCCACCGCTGGGCACGGGTCTCCTCTCATATTGAGAGGGATTAGGCAATTTATAGTCCACCACGCTGGCCAAGTGCGGGTTGGCAGACTTCACAAACTGTCGAGAAAAATCTCTAAGGTATGCAGGTTTCCTCACGATGTTTTCCTTCACCGTTTAAGCGAGTGATAATTAATTATTAATACGCACATGAATTCGAAAAGTTAGAGGTGCGCGCGCGCCTTGGGTTCGAACTCGAGACCTTCGACTTGGCAGTCCAATGGTCATACCACTAGGCTATCACTGCTTCTTCGTTGCTCCACCCTAGGATATTCTCCTGTTTTGTGGATGGTTTAGAAACACAAATCTTAGTTCCATAAATATTAATTGTTTCATTCAGCAATCCAGGAATTCTTGAGCAGTATCCGATTTCTCGGCCTCTACGAAACTCAGTACATGTAATGATCCATTCTCCATTTCTGATTATGGAATATTTGTATATTTACATATGAAGCAATAAAGAACTTTTACTTTGACTAAGTACTGATTGCTTTTTGCAAGAAATTCTCAGTAGTAACAAAAATACATTTTTTTTATTGTTAGGCGTCAGAGGCCCACTGTAATATTAGTAGTCATCTCCATTTTCGTATCCCAAAAAGAGTTTGTATAGGTTTAGGTCAACATAATAAATTGTTGAGGTTGAATAGAAGGAATCTTTTTAAAATGGAACCGGTTTGTATAGTCGCGTATCTCTTTCCAGAACATAAAGGTATATGAATTCTTCTACCTATTTCTTGTTTAAATTATAATTATTTTTTCTGATTCATGTGAAAATTATTTTGTAATTGTTAATATTTATCTGTCAAATTTATTTGATAGATTTCAACTTTCATACGATCTAATATGGTTCATGTTCAATTGGGAAATTTTGACAGTTTTGGATAGCATGATCTGTACATGCTTAAAATGAGTATGGTTGTAATTTTATTATAAATTTATATTTTATTGTTCTGAACGACTTTTAAGAAGCAAGTGTAGTTTTGAAAGCTGTCATTGTATCATTGTTTGTCATCATTCAATATTATGACATGAACGGAATTGATACAAATGCAATTTTGGTTTTAAAATGAATATAACGGCTGTTGCACATTAAATGTTCACGATATTAATTACGTAAGTATGTATCTAATTAATATATTATAATATAATTAATTAAATATTCTGAACTGGCTTTCATGTCAAAGATAAGGATGATGTTCCACTGGTTATGGATGTAAATAATCACGTTTTAATCGTACAGTTTAGATGAAAGTGAAAAGCGGATCTTCTTTATACAGCGTGAAATTATAGTCGTTTTGGAACCGCAACGTGGTAACTTAGGATAATTAGTAGTACAAATAAAAAATATTAAGTTGACTGTACAGCTAATAATAAAAAAGTTGGCATTTCAAAAAAAAATTTCACTTGTTCGAGTTTGTTCGTAGTAGTGCACGAATATTTCATTCTTAAACCGCCTCAGTCTCAAGCTTGCCATTTATCAATGATGCGCGGCGGGCGGCGCGGGCGCGGCGGCGCGGCGCGGTACGAGTCAGCTCATCAGCTGGTCACCTACCTACAGCAACGGGAGCGACGGACGGTCGGATGATCCGTCTGAGTACCTACTACGCGTGATTTAATAGCTAGTAGCTGGACAAGTACATTTTATTATTAAAATAAATTGCATTACGATGCAGATAGCGACGTAATTTGATGTTAGGTAGGTACCTAGGATCACAGTTCAAATAGGACAAGTATGGCGCCCAGCGAATCAGCTGATACGGGACACGAACGTAATACCTACATTCTTACTAAAAAAATTAGAATAAGACTGTGTGTAGGTAGGTTTTATCGTAGTTCTTATTTAAGAAAAAAAACGTTACCCAACACTAGGATTTTCTCCTGTGTCATGGGTGCATTTACAAACATAAATTTTCACATACACAAACACGCAAGCCCAGAACATTCACCCACAGATCATACAAATTTGTTCCGAGCGAGGATCGAACCCGCGACAGGCGCAGCAGTCGCTCGCACAGCCGCTGCGCATCAACATTTTCACGCCAACTACGTAAATTGTACCTACTCCAATTTCTCGTTCATACTTTAGACGGGCTTAGGACCGGCAGAAATACTTTATTTGAATTGAACTTATCTTTATTTTACTGTAGGTATCAATAATTAGAAACAGAGAGACAATGAACTGAGTAGGTACTTCAGGCGTTTGGATTTTTGGAATTTGAGCTATTTACAAAATAATTAACTTATGTACATAGCTAAGTACTTACCTATTAAAAGTTTATTTATAAATTGTTTACACTTCCCTGTACCGAAGCAAGTACACGAAATGGAGTCTGCCGCGTTCAATACACAAACGTGCCCGTTTTATGCTATTGTCTTTTAGCCTATCACTTTTCACTTTATCAAAGGCGTCCACTATCGCACTGCGTAACTCGTTAAGACTTTCATGTTCACGGGTATAAAGGAGTCTTTTTATTTCCGACCACAAGAAAAATCCAGGGGCGTTAAGTCTGGGCTCCGTGGTGGGCAAGCCACGGGACCGCCGCGCGACGTGGCCTATCCATCGATCACGGAACTGATTGTTTGGGTAAGCACGCACAACACTTGCATAACGAGCCGGGCAGCTGACATAGGGCAGTTCTTGCCGGTGCATCATTGTTGTTGATGACGTGAGCTCGACGGAACTTATAGGGATGTTAAGCCATTATTATTTAATGTTTTCCATACAAAGCATTAGCTAACATTAAATTCTTGTGCCGCCATTCTCGTGCTTCGCCGCGAAGCCCGCTCGAAGTACCTACTCCAGAATAGCGTCTTCGTTCTCCTGCGAGTCATTTAGGCGCCCTCGACCTTGCGCGTGAGCCGGCACACGGAATTGTCCATGATTGAGAAGGCGCTGGGTTGCAGCCAAGTTGGTAGGGGTTGAAGGTACTTGAGGACTTTCAATCCCTCGTAGCCGCAGCGCCTTTAAATGTTCTGGCCGGGAATACAACCGCTTGGCCTCAGCTTTGGCCTTCCAAATTGTAACTAGTAACAGTGTACAGCTGAACCATTGTCAAGTACCTACTCCGCGTTCGAATATTCATACTGAAGACTCATTTTCGCGTGGCTACGTAAAACGTAAAAAATGCAACCTTTATCGCGCGCGAGTTGCAACAGAACTGGCGGGTGCGGCCGTGCGGGGTGGTTAACGGGGAGCGGCGCGGGCGACGCGACGACGCGAGAGCGCTCGCCGCGCCGGCGCCGCGCAGCCTGTTACTAGGGGTAGGTACATAATACATTACAGCTGTGTGCGTGGATTGTAGGCAGCGGGTGCCGCGCCGCATCCAATGGGCGGATAACGTGTCTAGGCATGTTTTACCGCTTAGTGTTGTGTGTGTAACATTGAATGACATCGATCGTAGTGATCGTAGTACGTAACATTGAGTGGAATTATCATGAGTTCTCATTTTTTGTTCGAATATGATATTACTTTTAATAATCAATAAAATAATATATTTTTATTTAATTTAAATTATATTTTAATAGGTTCTATTACTGATATAGAGTCTAAAATTTTCGGTTCCAAAACGACTACAAAATCATCGTGTATAACGCTAGCACGCAGTATCAATATGCCAGCCCTACATTTTAATAATTTCTTCATGCTATGCGTTCCAAATAGTCACTTTCCTCAAAAAATTTTGCTCGTTCTGCAGCAATCTAGTAATAGTATAAATGTTAAGTATTTTCACTAGACGGTTCCGAAGACGAAGACTACTCGGCGAGTCTTAGCGCGGTTCTACGTCAACGACGGGCAAGTGTGAGGAGATCGCGCAAGGGCAGAGCAAGACGTCCTTCCTCACCCTTTCTCGCAGATGAAAATAGACCAAGAAGACGGTCTTCTGTGTTTACTACAAGCTCCGGGGAGTAAGTATAATAGACATTTCAAGAGATCTGGGCCAAAGATTTTATCTGCCTAAATTTAGTTCTGAACTTCATTGTCCTGCTAGCCTTTTCCCAATTAAGTTGGTGTTGGCTTCCAGCCTAACCAGATGAAGCTGAACATAATTATTTTACACGAAGCGACCGCAGACTATCACTTATCAGACTTCTTTATCTCAATAAAACTTCTTTACTAACGATTGTCATAGGTGTTCGTATGACAACCGGGACCAACGTCTTTACGTGCATTCCGAGGCACTGAGTGGTCTCGATGGTCACCCATCTACACAGACCAACGTGGCTAGCCCAGCTTAAACTTGCATATTCATTGATCGATCAATCATTGATCTGTTATACCTACTTAGCCATGGGCCCCTATATAAACTAATGACTTACAAAAAAGCTAAACTATCCATATTTTTTTATAAATACATCTTCCACACTAGGAAACAAGGCCTAGGTCGCGGGGAACTTTACAAGCTTATTATTACCAGACACTAAGTACACAGACTCAAAACATATGGTTGTGGACCATATAAAGATTGGCTCGGGTGCTATTGCCCTTGCCATGGACTGTTGAGAGAAGTTTTACTCTAGCAAGTTAGTTTAAATTGATCACTGAACACCTATTTACGACCACACGTCATCATGATAGGTACTTTTCTCAATAACCATGTTTCTTGACTCGATGATAATATCCAGTACAGCAATATCGATGGAAGATGGACAACAGGCGGTGGTGACGCAAGAGCAGATCTTTGAGAATATTCATCTGCACAAGGAGGTTCTCGGTTCCGTAAAGCAGCAACCGCTTGGGATGAGGAGGAAGCTCAAAATTATGCATCAGGTGATATTAAAAAATAGTCATATAATTTTCGTCAAAAGATTCCATTCCGATCCGATCAGAAGGGAAAAAAATCGATGTATTAAATTCTATGTTGGGGTATTTAAAAAATCGTCAATGGTTGCGATTTTCTTTTATACAAACCTTGTCCTTACAATTACAAACAGAAGTGATGATCTTACATGCGGCAATTATTTATTTTTATATATATAAATAACATACTCAGTTAAAACTATCCTCATCATAATCATCTATCCATTTAATGTCCCACTGCTGGGCATAAGAAAAGTATTTTTAAATATAATGAATTTGTATATTATTTTTTTTAAAAATTAGGTGGACTTATAAAGTTCTAGGATAGAAGCTAGGGATAGGGGTTGTGTTGAGGATTGGGAGGTGAGGCTCTATTGGTTTCCCACAAAATGAGTTGTTATTATTGAATTCGTATGGCGCACCAGACTTGACGTCATCTCTCGTTAGCTACTTCCTTATTTTTTAATAATTTATTTCGTTTTTGTTGATCGACTCCATTTATCAAACTTTTTAATAAAAAATAATCAACCATATGGCCTATTACGTTTGTTCTCTGTATCGGGGCAACCTAAAGTGTTGTTTCATTATTTTATATTTAGAAAATCATGGGTATCATATCATAATTCCTAAACACGATAAATTTGTCGGAGAGACACTTGAAAATAAGATGATATTTTTAAATATTAAAATCGCACCAACGTCTAAATATTTATTATCAGGCGAAAGCGTACATCAAGCGCCACGAAGGCCAGCTTCAAGAAAGGCTGGCACAGTCCAAGAGCACCAGAGACATCTATGCAAGATTCAATATTTTATTGAACACGGTGAGTGACCATTCGGATCTTTATTTCTGATAACCGTAGTTATAATATAAGGAGATGTAATAAAAAAGCAATCATCATCCTATGTTATAATCGACTTTCAATCTAAGCAGATGTAGTTATCTGTTTCGACCACCATTAAGCCAAGCCAACAATACTAAAAAAAATTCCTAAATAAACTGACTGTCAAGTTTTTTGGACCTTTCGATTACCACTAATGATTGGCATATAGATATTCGTAAAAAACTCAAATCTACACACAGGCTGGATTTCCTAAAATTTGGTACTTATTTTATGTAGTATTGGCAACAAATGAAGCGGGAGGCAGCTAATACGTCGAATCTTCTCATTCCTTGGGAGCTCCGCATAAAGGAGATCGAATCCCACTTCGGTTCCGTGGTCGCTTCCTACTTCACCTTCCTTCGCTGGCTGTTCTGGGTGAACCTCGTCATTGGCTTCATACTGCTCGTTTTTGTTATAGTACCTGAGGTAAATATGATAACTTAATTATAGTCATAATCCTAAATGGTATCAAGAAATTGTTTGCATTTAGTCAATTGACGCCATTACCTAAACCTATTTTAATAATAATAAGTACTCTGTGTACTCCATTATACTAGCTCAGCTGAGATGGACAAACTTAAGAACTTCAATTGAGTATAAGATTTAGTATGATCCTGTCGGGGTCACAGGGAGAGTAATAACAATTTCCATGACCCTAACGATAGGATAACGTAAAGAAATTACGGGTTTTAGTCAGTGCGAGTCCTACATACAGCCGCTTCTACAGACAGCGGATTTTACAGCGTTTCATGGGGATTTTCCGGCAAAAAAAGTATTCAGCACAATGTTTTCCCTTCATTCTTATAGTACGTGCCCTAGATTCGAACATGGTGGTGCAAAGCTGGCCAGAGCTCTCACCAAGCAATGATTACATACAATAAATTGTTTCGTTGTCGGTATAAAGTATGTGAATATTTGCTGAGCAAATTACGAGCTGTTCTGTACGAGTGGGTTCTCATTTAAGGTGCCAAAATAATTATTGCCATTTTATCCTATAAATGATTTTTTATGCCTTAGTATCTGTCTCTGTTACTGATTACTAAAACTTTAAATAGTAGGAAAAGCCATTATAAATTGTTCACCAATGACTGACTGTAACTACATTGGTTATTGATCTGTCATAGAATTTTATGCATTAATATTATATTTGGGTCTAATGGTTTACTGCGTAAAAAGTGTTAATGCTTTCTATGTCACTGTTTAAATGTCCAATTACAATAATCTACTTACATGTTGCCTTAGTATCTAACTGCAGAACCAAAACAAGACGGCGAGAGGAAAATCATTATGGATGAAGAAAAGCGAAACGCCTCTAATCTCTTGACTCTATGGGAATTTGAGGGGGTCCTAAAGTGCTCCCCTATTTTCTACGGGTATTACAGCAACATTGAAAGACCTCAGTACCGGATGCCACTGGCGTACTTCTTGACTGGTCTCGCCGTTTATATCTACAGCTTCGTAGCCATATTGAGAAAGTTAGTTATTGATTTCTGACATTTACGCGAATATTATACATTGAAATAAAACTACTTTTTACGGATTTTATCGCGTTATATTGATATTATTAATCCCGACGTTACGGACCCTTTACAGCGTCCATGTTCACGGGTAGACTGAGGTGGTGGGCGTCTTAATGATGTAATTACTAACATCTACCTTACATTTTTATTGTTAAATGAAACGACGGGATTAATAATGTTAGTTATGGATTTCATGGAAACTCATATTATTGGAACTTATTTATTTCAGAGGGTACTAAATCGGGATTATATTTTTGGGCTTGACAATTTTGGATCAGTCGTGTAAAAATAATATAAACTGCAGTTCTAATCAATATTATTGATAATTATTATTTCATCAATATTATATTTTATTTCAAGTTCAGCTCCAATTTAAGTATTTATTCTAACTCTATTATTTTAACTTCTTAGAATGGCTGAAAACTCCAGGATGTCAAAGTTATCAGAAAAAGAAGATGAATGTATATTTTCATGGAAGCTGTTCACTGGTTGGGATTTCATGATTGGCAATACAGAGACGGCACATAATCGTATTGCCTCAGTCATTTTAGGATTCAAAGAAGCACTGCTTGAAGAAGCAGAAAAGAAAAAGGATTTGAGGAAGTAAGGTTAATCTAGCCCGTGTTTGCGCACGTATTTGCGCAATATTAACAACATATTTTGGTAGTCAAAAAGGATCAATCAAAACTAGTCTAGTCTTAAGTGCAGCAGATGCCGCTTCGATTCCCAGGTCGAGCAGTGTTATTGAGTTTTTCTAAGATATTCTTAGCAGCAACTCGTAGTTTGGATTTGCTACCACGGGCAATGTGCTCGCCCCTATTACATGAAACCTAAAGATGTTATGTCCAAAGGAAGAACTTTATAAAAATTGTGCTTTATTCATATTAAATTTCCTGTATTCCATATGCTCTCTCTTTTCAGCTGGCGCATTATATCTCTTCGTGCACTTGTCAATATTTGCGTGGTCATACTGCTAGCAGTATCAGCATACGCTGTGGTAACAGTGGTGTCTCGCTCTGACAATAACCAAAAAGTAAGCGGTTGGTGGCGTGAGAACGAGACTACTATAGTTGTCACTGTTATCTCTATCACTTTTCCCCTGTTATTTGAAGTCTTAGGTTTCTTGGAGCATTATCACCCAAGAAAGCAGCTAAGGTTACAACTTGCGAGGTGATCACATTCTTCAATATTTTAAAACCCTTTTTGATAAATTATGCAATTGATATGTATCCGTTTATCATTTTTCAGGATCATGTTATTAAATCTGCTCAATCTATACTCTCTGATATTCGCATTATTTAGCAAAATTGAGGGTATGAGCAAGGAACTAGATTCACTAAAACCTGCACTGAGCTTCAATGCGACTACTATGCCAAATGGGACTCTTAATATAAGTGAGTCGTATACAACACGATTGCCAGACTTTTGCGTCGAACTAGAAATATCGTGTGACCCTTGTGATATCCAAACTACTCTACCAATGAGACCAGCTGGTAGTATGAATCTAGAAACTACTTCATCGCCAACATCTAAGATAGCAACGTCAAAGATATTTGTGAGACGTCGTCGAGAAGATGTTTTTTTAACGTCAAACAATTTGCAAACTGAAGAAAGCACTACATTAAACAGTATTTTGATGGGAAAAAAGGAGTTAGAAAGACTTCGAAATATACGAATTCAACAACCAGTAAATGTCACCAATGTAAATGATACTACATCAGATGCAGGCGATTATGAATACACATTTTATGATACTGACTCTACTTCAGATAAGAATACAGAAACGACGCTTGATTATACGAGTCTTGATTATTCTAGCACAATGACCGATTACAATATAAATTTGACAGATTTTGTAACTTCTGAAGATAATGTTGGTACAGAAGCGGTAACAGTTACGTATAGTACGGAAATGCCACTTACTTCAGATGATTTCAGAAGTGACATGGAAACAACGATAGAAACAACTATTACTGATAGAGAAGCGATGTATTTTAACGTAACGGAAATTACAAATGATATACAAAATATGACATCTGAACTAGTAATTGGATCATCAACCAATGATATCACAGATACTACTTACTCTGTAGACACCACAACCAGTACTGATATTACTGAGAGCTCTCTTCGATACGACACTGATACTGATGTAACAGAAACTTCAAGTTCATACACGACATCGGAATATACAGATGCTAATGTTATTTCTAGAAATGTTGATTCAGCTACGGAAACATCGACAGAATCCATAATTAGAACTACTTTGAAATCTACAATGATACCGAATAAGCGAACTTGTCCAGATTCCACTATTAATTGTACACGAAATTGTAATGGAAAAACTGTTAAACAAGTTATTTTTATGTCAAACTGTACTATGGTTAAAAGGGTCTGTTATGTAAAGTCATGCTCCCAAGTAACTGATCGAAATAATGGTACAAACATAACAGCAATAGATTTGGCATATATAGATAAAAATAACATGACGATGTATAATTTATCTGTGCCTACTAAGAAAAAGTTACTGAAACTATGCTGGGAAACTATGTTCGGGCAGGAATTGGTCAAGCTAACGATGATGGATTTGGTAAGATAGCTACAATGTCTCTTTTGTGTAATATATTCGTAACGTACTCGATTATACCATTTATATTTATTGGCCTAGTGGTTGTAATCACGATTGTAACGCTTTAGGTCCTGGGTTCGATTTCCAGGACGAGCAAAGTGTTCGGATAGGAGATAAAACTGCACCGTGTGGTACACTAACATAAGTTTTGCTCCAAGAAGAGAAAGTATCCTTTATGCATATAAGTTGACGACGACCAAACAGGTAACTATGAAACCAGACAATCGGATTGGAGATAATTATGTCAAACAAGCGAAGAATAAATAGTAAGCAGAATGTCGAAATCAACGGTATTAAATGTATTACTGAAGCCCGTTTTGTACCAGGAGCCGAGGAAATCGTTGCTACGAAACAATTGGTGTGAATTTATATTTTAAAACTAAGCGTTAATTTCTGAAAAGGATTGCTATGTCCTTTTTTAAATATTGAAACGCGTGTCAGTAGTTGAATATGTTGAATATTTATTTTAGATTCCGTGTACTAAGGGTTGTGCTTGTTACCATTAACGGGCCATAAATGAAAACTCCGAGCTGTAACAACATATTTTACATCGACTTCTTTACATTTCAGGTCTTTGTACTCCTCGGAACACTGTTTATGGACTTCATTCGTGCACTTTTTGTACGTTACATGAATCGTTGCTGGTGCTGGGATCTCGAGAAGAAGTTCCCAGAATACGGAGACTTTAAAATTGCTGAAAATATTTTACACCTTATCAACAACCAGGGAATGGTCTGGATGGGAATGTTTTTCTCACCCGGGCTCGTTGTATTGAATGTTGTGAAGTTGATGATTATGATGTACTTGCGATCTTGGGCAGTAATGACATGCAATGTCCCCCATGAGGTCGTGTTCAGAGTCTCTAAAAGCAACAACTTCTATCTAGCCTTGCTACTTACTATGTTGTTTCTCTGCGTACTCCCGGTAGGTTACACAACTGTATGGGTAAAACCATCGTGGCATTGTGGACCATTTTCTGGATACGATAAAATCTATTACATTGTGACGACTAATATCTACAAAATATTACCCAAGAGCTTAAGTTTTGCATTGGAGTACATAGCGTCGCCAGCTATTGTGATACCTCTCTTAGTACTACTTATACTCATAATATACTACCTGACGTCTCTGACAAATTCCTTGAGGGAAGCTAATAATGACTTAAAGGTAAGGGTCTACTTTTTTTCATAATCCATTCAATTAATATTTTACCACAAGACAGTTCATGTTAACAATTATTTTTATTCCTAAATGCACTAAGGTCCCTCATTTCTCGATATTCTCAAAAATTTACCAAAACGTCTATTTCAATATCTTTCTAACAAATCAAATCATTCCTGTGTGTGAACAGTACCACAGAAATTAAGTTCACAAACAGAAGAGAAAATATTTTCAACAAATTGTATTGATAAAAGTTATTTTGAAAAATTGGAAACAAACTGAGGAGCAGGATGATAAGGAGGTAATAATGAGAGTCAATTATTGACATTAAAATAATTATTTCATAGTTTTTGGTTTTAATTGATAACATTTCCCAATTGTTTTAAAATGAAATCAGCTATCTCGAAAAAGTTTATTTTGAAAAAGTTAATAATTTCTGTTAAAGTTTAAAATCTTAGCATGGAAAATGCCAAAAATATACAAAAAGATAATTTCTGTTAAGTTAAAGTCTAGCGGCAATCCATTTCCAATTTCTATTAATAAAAGGCCCATTTCCCAATAATAAAAGGGTGATTTAAACGTAGTTTGAAGTTCAAGTATGTCTTAATCTGACATAGATTTTAAAGACTGGTACATATTATAAAGATTTTTACAAATATTGTCCTAGTGCTTATCCAGTTTTTATAATTTAGATACAACTACGTCGCGAAAGAACTGAAGAACGCAGGAAAATGTTTCAACTAGCCGATACTAGAAGAAGAGCTGGGTCTTCAGCAATGGATAACACGCCCTTTGCAAGATGGAAGAAGGCACTACCTTCGTTGCCAATGAGTAAATCTATAGATTCTGATGATCGAAAGACTTTGACAGAGGAAATGAATGAACCGATAAAGATTGCGAAGAAGAAAGGTGCAATTATTATTCTAATAGTTAAACAAAGAATATACCTATTCTTTTTTATCTAGTCTCAGTATGTATCGTTGAATGTCTCTTCAACTGAGTAACAATGTAAAAAGTGAACAAGATACTTTTGTATTGTATGATTGAAAGTAAATCGAAAGTTATAAGTATATTTCGTGCTGGTAGACATAGAAATTATGTAATTCAATCATTTTTCAAGAGACCTTCAGTCATAAAGACGTTTTAGATGAAAAGCTTATAATAGTTATATAAAAAATGACACTGGTAAGACATTGCACTTAGTAACAATTTTATTTAAATGAACATACTTTTTAATTTCAGGCGGAATTTTTGCTAAAATTGTCGGCATGGCTCTTGATAAAAAAACCGATGTAGAAACCGTTTCTGAGCTAGATGGCCTAACGCCATCATCAAACAACGTAGATGATGAAACTGATACGGATTTTCACGAATCTCTCCCAAAGGAGGTCTTGAAGATAAAAGATATAACTATATTAAAACCAGAATATAAGAAAAGAAGCAGTGTTGAATTTAAAACAGATGATGGGAAAAAGAGAAAAATTGAAGAAATATTTAATAAAGGGTTAAAAGTCACACTTGAAAAAATTGATGATCGTACTGAGAAGAAGGCTGTGATTGAAAAACAAATACATGATGCGAAAGAAGGAATAAAACCCAAAATTATCAAAGAATTATCTAAAGAAAAAAGAGATGGAAAAAAAGTTAATGTAAAACAAACATCACAATCTAGTACGCAGTCGAAACAGTCTGACTCTATTGGGTCTGTTATTCCAGTTATTACTATAAGTACTACAGAAAGTGACGAAGAAATGTTATCTCAAGCAGACAAGAAATATAAAAATGATAAAAAAGAAATAAATCAAGGTAAACCAAAGAAAACTTCAGATCTTAAATCTTTACGACGGCAAAGCAGTGTTGAAAGCATTGGTGAAAATAAACCGTCCCAGGAAAAGAAGCAAGATGAAGGTCACAAATATCAATACTCACTATAATTTTTTGTAGTAACACTCAAATAATTAAAATTTCGTAGTTACATTGGCCGTTTTATTCTTTCTAACCAAACACATTCTGATCCATAGATGTAGTATTGAACTGACGTCCAGATAGGAATAATTCAGGTAAGATTTAAAACCATTTTCACTCGTGTGTGTTCTAATATTGAACAAGGTAAAAATTGTGTGAATAAAAATTAAACAACAGGGTTTTATGTTTCCTCCAAAGAGGATTACTTAATTTATTGTAAAAAATTTTCATTCATAACCTTAACCATCTGGTAAAAATAAACTTAGTATCTACACATGATCAAAGTGCATAACTGCATGCTAAATTGGTTATGAGAGCGCTGGAAAATATTCAACCACATGAATATTTTCCAGAATTCTCATAACTAATTTAAGGCAGTTTTGATGAAAAGCATTATTATAAAAGAAATCTGAATAAAATATACTACAAATAAAAATAACAAATAAAATAATATTTAAACATTAGCGTTCAGCCACACATGTCCTCGGTAAACATATTTGTGCTTTCTGGAAGTGAACTAAGAAAATAAATAACAAGGTGAGCCAAGAGTAGTGGAAGGATATAGCGAGAGTATTGTAAGAGTATTGTTTATAATCAATATATTTAAAGTAGTTTCACCTTTGATAATCTAAGACTTTGTTTACGTTTTGCATCCGTCATAATTAATTTAATTAATTTATTAGGAAACTCAACAGCTATTTATAATATTTACATGAGTTCCAAGTGTTCACTTCAAGATCAATGAACAACCTAATATCGTTGTAGTGGGTAATGTTACTAACATCTTTGAAAGAGCTTAAGTATACAGCTGTACAGTAATGTAATGAGAGCGAGATGATGACAATTGTCTCATAGCCAATTATTACAGAGTTTCACGTTATTGATAAAGATAGATCAACCATAAAGTGGCGAACAATTTACAAAAGTGCAGTAATTAACAGTAATGAGGAATTACTGTTAATTGCTATTATATATATTTATCGCTAGAGTTAATGGAGTGTATTAATACCCGTAAATAAAATCGGTGATGTCTGACAAAACAAACTACCGGCCTATATCCTTATATAGGTTAAAATACTTCATGGTATGTTTGAATATTGGACGATGGCGCTGGCGCTCAAGCAGAGTATCGAGTGTTATACACAGCAAAAGCAGTTTTTCTTGCTGGCATGATAAGAAAAGCTGTGGTCAAAACTTCGTAATTTAAAATTATCACCCAAGCTTGTGAATTTGTTGAAGTTTCTGTTTGTTAAGTCTGGCATGGCTCGCAAACTTATCGGGTCAAGTGGAACAATGCGTAGTCAGAGCCATATAATTTAGAATGTGGAAGTTAGTATTTAACTCCCACATTAGTTTTATATGGGTGAACATCGCCTGCTCTGTTTAACCTGTACATTAATTACCTGATTGATGAACTGCTTAGTAGATGGCATGCATGCATAATGCTATGGTAAATAAAATAAAATAAATAAATCTGAGCTATGCAGACGATATGGTAATGTTGAATCCATCAATCATCAGGAAATTGCTTGTAAGTAGTTTGTGAATCTTATATGGCATCCCATGGACTCGAAACTCGAAACTTTTAATTTTTGAATGCTAAAGTTTACTTTTAGATAATGTACCATCTGAGTCAAGGTTGTATGGAAGACATTTGATGATGTAGACAAGGAGAAGACGCGTAGGGCGCTGGCGTTCAGATGCAATAAGCTGGCCCACAGGTTTGCTCGTTGCAGTAATATACTCATAATATATCTACCGCATGCTTAAGGCGTTGTTTATATATAAAATTATAATAAACTCCCAAAAACAACCCAGCGTGTACAATCATGTAGAATCGCGATGTGCACACAGGTCTAATTATTCATGAAGTACGTCTGAGAAAGCAATTATGGGTTGCATCCGATCCACTAAATAAAAATAAAGACGCTAATAAACAAATCCTGGGAGGATATTGTCATCACACTATTCGTAGGTACTCTCGATTGTAAGTATCTTCAATACGATAACCATCACCGTCTTCGTCTAGATTTTTTCTTTGATATTTGTTAATGCAAAGGCCGCCGGTTTTTAAATGCGTAAGAAATCAGCATCACTGCTGCGCCGGATTCGAGGACCAACGAAATGCTAAAGATGATTGACTATACTCCGTAGTGCTAGGAAGATTCCTACAACTTCTTGTCATAAAATGAATAGTTCGATGTATTTTAGAGATGTCATTTGAGTTTTAAAAATATCAATACTAACATTACCCTTGTATTTTTATTTTAACTTTGTGTGCGTATTAATAATTAATTATCACTTGCTTAAACGGTGAAGGAAACCATCGTGAGGAAACCTGCATGCCTGGCAGATTTTCTTGAAGGTGTGTGAAGTCTTCCAACCCGCATTAGGTCAGCTTGGTGGACTATAGCCTAATACCTCTCATCCGTGCCCAGCAGTGGGACAGTATATGGGTTGACGATGAACATTACCTTTATAACTAATATATATTATACATACTTTATAAATAACATTATATCTATCCACCACTTTAAGTCTGACTCTTATTAGTACTTACAATTTCTGTGTCCATGACCTGCTAACCAGGAGTTCAGTGAGTGATGGACGCTAGCGTGTTTGGTATACTTTTGTATGGTCACTTGTTATTTACTGAAGTGCAGCGAAAGATGTTTAGTACAGATTTTCCATACAAAAAGTTAACTATTAAATACTTATCTATCCGAATATCGCTCACTGAACTCCTGAGGGTCTACTTCCTATCTCCATCAACAAAGCTACGAGCCGTTCGAAAATTCTCCAAAACTTCGGAGTCCGATAAAACAAGTGTCAAATTCAATTTTTCTAACGTGTAAAAACACATCGGGAATAGGGACATCTGTCAAATTGTGTTGTCATTCATTCTGTGTTCAGGCCCCGAACGAATCATCCATCCGTAGGTGATATGGAGTAGGAAACGCCCGTAACTAAGTTCGAAACTACGGACTTCGTGCTTAGGGAGTAGACCCCCTGGGTAGTAATTAGGGGCGATCAGGACAATCAGTAAATAAATTTATTTTTTACTTACTTAGATATATTAAAAATATACAAAAGAGATTCAAAATATCCGTTCCTGATATCTTTAGTGAGTTATTACATAATCTTGTGATACAAACACAAACGTGAAACCTGGCGTACAATGAAACGGGCCTGCTGAAAGGTACTAAGGCTGCCATCGGACTAACCGTGCATCCGTCTGTAGTATCATGAAGTAAGTACTCAAGCTTCGCATATCTATTAGATGCAAAACTGGGACCGACTTGTGGTGGCATCTGTCTACATCCTCTCTCCTGATACTGCCAACCAAAATCCAAAAATCGCTTGTAACAGCCACCTATAAACGTTTTACCAGAGCATGTAGTCTTATAGTGCCTCATTTGGGGTCTATACATCCTACTTTCTTGGTCGAAAATTTTATAACACAGCTCTGTACCCAAGTCCGGTTCATTAATTCCGCATTGGTAGCAGCGATTTGTTTTATTGGCGCGCGAATATTTTGCTGCTACTCCTTGTCTTAAGACTAAAGGAACAGCGGGGCTTTTACGCTTTGGACTTAAATTTTCAGATTGACTTGATTTATTCAACTTTCGTTTAGAAATTGTATTTTCTATGGAATACAGTCTTCTTATATCTGTTATCTTAGTAGTTGGTTTCTCATATCCTACGATTTCTATGTGAAGAGGCTTCTTATATGCCGCTTTAGCATCATTCTTATATGGCGATCTTTCTTTATAATATTGTCTTCGCTGGTTACCTATTTCTTTAGAATAAGATTTTAGATATTTCATTTCTGTGGAGTAGTGTTTTTCTAGTTTGTACTTATCAGAATACGGTTTATTATAATATACCTTTTCTGTATAATATAGTCCCTTATAATCTGACATGTTTTCGGTAGAACGCTTAACGCTGTATGCTTTTTTTGAGTAACTACCTGTTTCGTAATCCTCAAATTCTATAGAATAAAGTTTCTTGTTGGGTGATCTTTCTGAAGAAAAGGGTTCCTTACGATTGCCGATTTCTAAATAATCATATGCCTTTTCTGAATAATGAGGCCTCTCATAATCTGCAACTTCTATCGAAGAAGGTTTCATATCGTGTCCTTTTTCCATAGGATAAGGTCTCCATTGACCTGCCAAGTTCATATAAAATGGGTTCCACGTGAGATTTTTGACATTTTCGTGGTTATCTACCAAATGTTCTGGTCTGCTTTCTTGATATGTGTTTTTTGTTGTCTTTGTTGGAAAATGACTTCTCCATGTCTTTATACTACTGAAAGGCGATTCTGTGATTGGTAATGTCAAATATTCTGTACTGCTCCTGGTTTGGGCATGTCGAGGAGGTATCGCTGGCCAGTCTTCATTAATATATTGTTCAGTAGAGACTTCTTCTGTATGCTCGTGACGTGTCTTTTCAATCATCCATTGCTCATCGGGCTTCAATGATCTTGTTAAATACTTGATTCGTCCAATGTTACCCTTTTTTGTGAATAATGGTATTTCAAATTCCAGCTCCCTTTCAGCATTTTCAAAGGCAGTTTGACTCCAAAACATTGCTCTTTCAGTATTTTCAGTAAAGTCCGCTTCTGGCAAACTGTCTGTAGTAGATGTCATTCTTAAATCGTCTTCGTAATCCTCAGGAAGTACGATCACATCTGTTGTTTCCAAGTATATGTAGGTATTCTTCAACCGAGGGATAAAAATTGCATGGGAAGGTCTTATTATAAAACATGCGGCCACTAATATAACATTTTTATAATAACAACGCATTTTTCATTATAATTAAATATAATATATCAAAATAACAAAATACATGATTTAAAAATTCTTATGACGTAAAATTATTTTTAATTTTTTTATTTGTTCCTTACGGAACAGGCTAAGGTCTGAGACCATGCTGCCTATTCATCAGTTAGCATTTGACGTAAAATTACTAATAATAAAGTAATAATTGTTTTCTGTAATAGAACCACAAAACCACAGCGTATAATAACATATTAGCACAGAGCACATGAGAACTACCAAGTCACTTATAAAATAAAGCCGGATTTACACTATAGGTACGTGTTGTCTTGTGAAGCCAGAGCCCCAGTTCTGACTTGACAGAGATTTTTTGGACATGATACGCATCTCAGTAATAATAATAATAATAATATAAACTTTATTTCAAGCACAAAGACTCATAGGGTTATTAACAATTTCGTTTGCTTAAAACTAAGTGTTAGTATACTAAGTAAGTTAGGTTAGTATTTAGGTAAATGTAACTGACAGCAGTGAACTATATATGGACAATCCAATCTGTCAGCTATCATATTCAGAACTCTGTTGGGGCTGGCCATAACTCTTGCCACAAGTGATGCTGCACGTTTGCGCATTGTAGTGTAGAAACAGTCTACATGCGCCGCCGCAAACATACCTGACGCACTACAACGCCATGGCAACCCCATCAGTCTCCTGAAAGCATTATTATACTGAACACGGAGGGCTGCATACGCCGTTTGTGAATATTTCTCCCACAGATTGCAAGTGTAAAAAGTTGAACAATATGCTCTAAAGAGAGTCACCTTTACGTCTGCAGTACAGCGTGCAAATCTGCGGGCGATCATATTCGCCCGTACGGATAAAGCCCTCCGTTCCCTTTCGATATCAACATTGTCCTTAAGGTCAGTAGTTACTAGGTGCCCGAGATATTTAAATTGTTCCACTCGTACAAGAGATACCCCATTTAGTCGTATAGGCGGTACATCAAGATGATATTTGGTCCCCGCCTCAAAGACAATGTACTGACTTTTCTTTACGTTATACAGTAACCCATGTTCTTTAGCGTAATGTTCACAAGTGGTCATTAATGACCTTATACCGCTGACTGATGCGCTCAACAGCACCATATCGTCTGCATAACTTATATTATTGACACTGACCGTCGATATGACAACCGACATGCTTACTGCTGAGCGCCTCAATCAGGGCATTCATATATAAATTAAAGAGGGCAGGGGAAGTTAGCCCCCCCTGTCTTACCCCGCACTCCAGCTGATATGGTAGTAGTTATTATATTTAATAGCCATTTTAACATCCCCCTATTTTTCTGAAAAATACCGGTGATACACTGTGCCGTCTTCTATTTATATTATTTAATAAATGTATTTCTAAGGGCGTATTCCCAGAAGTCTGGAAATAAGCAAATATTGTTCCAATACACAAGGGTGTTGCTAAGAGTGATGTGTCTACATATCGCCCAATCTCTTTATTGCCAGCGCTTTCAAAACTAAACTCGTGCAGAAAGAGATCTATCCCGTCATGCGCCGGGTGATACTACATGAACAACATGGATTTGTAAAAGATAGGTCTTGCGTTAGTAACCTGCTTATTTTCTCTTCACATCTATTCGAAAGCATTGATAATGGACAGCAAATAGACGTCATATATACTGATTTCCAAAAGGCGTTCGATAAAGTTGATCACTGGTTGTTGCTTCACAAAATAGCATTTAACCCCATCAGAGGAGATCTGCTGCGGTGGCTTGTTTCTTATGTTACCAATAGGACTCAAAAAGTGGTGATCGATGGCTATGAGTCTGGCTCAATGCAGATTACATCTGAAATCCCGCAAGGTTCAATTCTAGGCTTCATTTTATTTATTAACGATGTTAAAAATGCTTTCTTAATTCTAAATTCCTCCTTTACGCGGACGATTTAAAAATATACAAAAATATTTCCAAACCATCTGATTGTATTGAATTACAGCAGGACCTTGACCGTTTCATAGATTATTGCTCTTCTAACAAGCTCCACCTTAGTCTCCTCAAATGTCATACAATTACATTTACAAAAAAGGCAAATGTTATCAAATTCAATTACTTTTTCGGCAATACTGTCTTAAATAATGTCACTTGACATACAAAAAATATATTGAAACTTTAGAGTTCAACGCAAATATCTCCGTGCTGTGCAATAAAGATGCTTTCGTAAAAAAGTCAGCTACCAATCACTACTCGTAAAATATAATATTTTGACCCTTGAATCTAGACGCACCCTTCTTGAAATGATGACTCTATTCAGTACATGCCGCAACAACATCGACTGTACTGATCTTGTGAACAGTTTGTGCTACCTGGTCCCTCGTAATGTGCACGGTCGGGAAGTGCGCCAGAGACGTCTGTTTGCTACAAAATTCTGTCGTACCAACTCTGGAACACGATCACCACTGCACCGATTGGTGGACACTTATAATAAGCAGTTTGGTTTAACTGATATTATGTTTCTCAGCAAGCATATGTTCAGAAATAGGATTATTGCCACTTTAAAGGAACAGCTTTAAACTAGTATTTAGTATTTACAGGACCTACAAATTCGTACCAGAAATATTATATATTTCTAGAGATAGGTACCTACTTTGTTTCTCATACTGATATAAATAGCCCTCAGCTAAAATCGGTTGTAATTGTAATTGGTATTATTATTATTAAGTAACTTTTCGATTGTCCTTTTTTTTAACAGTTAGCTATTTTGTTTTGTAATACGTGGATAATGTCGTGAGTAATGTATTTGGTACTACCTACTGCTAATATTGTTACTACATTTTGTTAAATTGTTAGTACACTGCTGTTTTTTTATCCCTAATAAAATAAAATAAAAATAAACATTTTTCAAACACATAATTAATATCATCATCATTAACCCATATAGGTACTGTCCCACTGCTGGGCACGGATGTCCTTTCATATTGAGAGGGATTAGGCTATACTCCACCACGCTGGCCTAGTGCGGGCTGGCAGATTTCACAAACCGTTGAGAAAAATCTCCAAGGTATGCAGGTTTCCTCACGATGTTTTCCTTCACCTAAACGGTGAGTGCTAAGTGATAATTAATTATTAATATGCACATGAATTCGAAAAGTCAGAGGTGCGTGTCTTGGGTTCGAAGTCGAGACCTTCGACTTAGCAGTTCAAAGGTCATACCACTAGGCTATCACTGCTTTTTATGAAATAATTATTATAACTACAATCATGTAGTACCATGTGAATATGAGTAGGTACCGTATGAGTAATACAAGTAAAGGATGATTTGATGTTATTCTCCCATTATCGTTTAATACATTATTATGTTATTTCTGAGCAAAATAATACACAAAGTTATAACTAGATCCATTTTATTTGCCAAAAAGACTAAATAATAATATAATGTAGGCACAAATACGCTAGAACACCTCACTAAAAGATATGCCACACCTTCGTAGATATATTTGCTTGTAACATCATGCCTCAGCGAGGGTAGGTACGGGTAGCGACGTCAATTCGCAAGTGTTTAATTTTCAGTAAGTAGCGTTTCGAAGCTAGTATTTCGAAATCATGGACTTAAGTTTGCACCAGAGTCCGCCACTCAGGTCGGATGGCAACCTGCTGCTCCCAGTGAGACACCTTTCATATGCCGTTTGAGCACGTCTTTGAATCTAACGAGTTGTCCGCCGTGCTTTCGCTTGCCTTCCTCAAGCTCAGAGTACAAGATGCGCTTTGCTACTCTCTGTTCTGACATCCTGGACACGTGACCCCACCACCGAAGTTGACGCCGCATAATATAAGCCTCAATGCCACCTACATTGGCGCTGCGCAGCACTTCAGTGTTCCGCACAGGATCAGGCCATTGGATTCTTAATATTTTGCGTAGACATTTGAGATAGAATCGGTCTAGCGTGCGTATGTGCCGGCGGTACACAGTCCAGGTTTCGGCTGGGTACAGGATACTGGGCAGCACGACTACCATGTATACTGAAACCTAGGCAGCTAATTTCAAGTCGTGTGAACAGAAGACCTTGGTAATCCAAGGTCTTCTGTTCACATATACAAGCAGCGTTTGGTAATCCGAACGCTGCTGTATCACGATATAGAACGACAAGTCACCAATCTCGCACATGACAGCAGTGTTGATTTTTATCAACAGTGTCGCATGTCGGCGTTAGAAAATGATTGATGCTGGGTCCTGCTCAAGCAATGATGTAAAATTCACTTGATTAGTACGAGTCTATTATCACTATTGTACGAGTCTTTAGATTGCAATTGATTTTTCGTACCTAGTTTTATTAAAAGTTTAGAATAGAGTATAATATGTTTATTTTTGAACAAAGGTACCTATTTCACCTTGTATTAAAGAGGTCAGTGTATATCACATAAATTACTCTATGGTTCTAAATCATTACATTTCTCTATGATTCAAAGTCTCTAGCTATCATTTTTAGAATGTTTATTTATATTTTAAACTACGGTGTATATTTTATTTTTTATTGTGATATCGGATTTTTATGCACTGAAGGCTCATTATTGTCGCGTAACAAAAACCCTATCGAGCATTTTTCAGATACAACTTTACCATATTTGTTGCCAAATGATGATGATGATGTTTACAGATATGAACCATACAAAAGTAATTTTGTTTAAAAATTTTACAATTATTTTAAAAAATATTATTAGTAGGTATTAACAAATTATTTGTAACAAACAAAATTAAACTACGTCGTAATTTTGTTAACCTTTAGAAAATTATAAGGTTCGCAACTACCACTGACTCTTCTAAATTAATACAATCATGATGTGTGATGTTTATGTGAACGAATATCGAAAGTATTCGGTTATTGTTTTATTAAAATATATAGCATAGACACTTTATACAGGTCACCGAACATTATGGATGCCTACCTCAAAAAACAGAGCCACATCAAATCAAGAGATGTCATTAGCTCGTAAAAGGCGTCCCACCATGAATAGACAACTTAAACAGAACCAAGCAGACCAGGGTAGTACCTTCTCCAAATTTCTAAATAAGCCTTACTGGCATAATTTTGACGAAGATGATAATCCTTGGCCTAAAGTAGTATTCATTTTGTCAAGTACAGAAAAAGCAACAACAGTAAAAAGACCGAAGAAAACATTTGCTTCTTATTTCCCACAAATTTTTAATTTACACAGAGCCGAAGAAAGTTTTAATGATGGTGATAACAATAGTAATGATATCAATATAAATGATAATAAAAGTAATGAATATGAAACTAATGTAGAGAGTAATGTGAATAATGAAGATGATATGAAAGAAGATGATAATGAAGATAATTTGGAAGAAAATAATAACGAGTTAAAAGCAACCATGAAAAATAGTGATAATATATCACGTCGTTTCTTTTTTTTTGCAACTACCAGAAAAACTACTAAAAAAACTACTACTACAACTACTACTACTACAACCACAACTACTACTACAACTACCACCACTACTACTACTACTACAACGACAACTCCTACAACCACGACTACTCAGTCGCCGGAGGTAGAGTGCTACCAATGCGGCCTCAATTTAACGGAAATTCCAATTGCACCAACATGTCACCACATTTTCGACGCACCGGATCGCTTGTTGAACTCTCTCAGAAGATTTTACAAAGTCATATGTAAGCATACTGTTCTAAAGGAAAAGAAAAGAAGAGCTGTGGAATTTTATCCAGCTCCGCTAAAACTATATAAAGGTACCGTTTTCTTTTCTTTCTTTCTCTGTAGTCATTAGATGATAAGAGATTAATACTAGATGGCACCGGCCGTCAATCAGGAAATCTAACTGACGGCTTCTTAGGAGAACGTTGACATAAACTCGGAGAATGATATATATAATAATACTAGCTTTTACCTGCGACTTCGTACGCCTAGACTTAGTAACACAATATTGTTGTCGCATTGTATTCATAGGATAAGAAGTTCAGAGAAAAGAAGTATTCAATATGCCAGCGCCAATCACAAACTAACATTTAAGTTTTCTGGGAATTCCCACATAATTTTGAGGTAAAATGTATCCTATTTGTTACTCCCGATCACATACTGTGTCTGTATGAAATTTCATTCAAATCCCGTAAGTAGTTCTCCTATATTCGTTTTTACGGGATTTCCGGGATATTCCCACATTTTTCTGGGGTAAAATATAGCCTAATTGTTATTCCCGGTCACTTACTATGTGTGTATGAAATTTCATTCAAATCCGGAAGCTATTCGTTTTTCGGGATTTCCGGGATATTCCCACATTTTTCTGAGGTAAAATATATCCTATTTGTTATTCCCGGTCACATACTATGGGTGTATGAAATTTAATTCAAATCCCGTAAGATATTCGTTTTTCGGGATTTCCGGGATATTCCCACATTTTTCTGGGGTAAAATGTAGCCTATACTTTATTCCCGGTCACATACTATTAGGGTACCAAATTTCATGCAAATCGGTTCAGCCGTTTTTGCGTGATTGAGTAACAAATAAACAAACAAACATCCAAACTTTCACATTTATTAATTAGTATTATAAAATAAAATAATGGTAAGGTAATATAAAATATAACATAATGTTTTATTTCCAAATTAAAAAAAAAAAAAACATTTTTTTGTTAAAAGGGGGGAATACTGTAGGGACACTGCTGACGCATTCGATTTGTATACAGGCGCATACTGTATTAGTGTGGCGTAGCAGTCATCTCCCCGCACCCAGTCAGTTAGGTCGTTCTTTTATAAGTAATAATTATGTAATTAGTATATTATGTATTCCTGGTATGTACCAGTAAAATATTTAAGTAATTATATTGAAATGTGACCGACCATTCATTTAATATCTCCTTCATCTATAAACCCAACAGTCTTAAAGCATAGAAGCCTTAAAAATATTATGGGTACCAATGCAGAGATTAAATCTGAAGAGGGCTTTTGAAAAAAATGCCATAGCAGCTTTGAGTGGACCTGTCCCAGCTGACGGCATGCTTATTATTATATCATTCAGTAGCTGTAACATATTTAAAGGATCTAAACAACCCGTCAGATTGTCAGCTGAACATTGCGTACATGTGCGAATATGGCATAAGCCACATGAGCATTCACAAAGCCCCATTAAAATCTGTGTTTATATTATATTACCTAGCATACGTAGAACTCAAAGTAGATGGACAAAATGTGCCCTAAAGAGTACATTACAATTAATTTAAATAAAAAAAACATGAATTCTGAATAACTATTTACAGCTTAAAGCAGCAGTACAAAATTAATCATAAAAAAATGATTTATTTCACTTTGAAATACGCTTAATGTTGCCATAAACATATCCACTAAATCAAAACAGGGGAAAACAATAACTAAAACGCTTAGCGAGCGTAAAATGTAAAATATTCGTAACCTAAAATGTAATAAACTATTATTTTTCAAGTTTTCCTATCTATAAATGGCACCATCTATTATTAAATTAATACCTACTACACAATAATCTAAGTGCAATTTATTATGGATAGGATCATTTCACTTTTGTGCTGGCAGTGATTGTTACCCGATTGTTAGCGATTGTTAGTTATTGTTGTTATTTTAATGATAAAAAATAATCATTAAATGTTTTGAGTTTTGACGGGGTAACAATCGCTGCTAGATCAAAATAAGTACTTACCTACATTGTATACAAATAAATTTTCCGATGAAAAACTGCTTTCCCAATTTATTGAAACTATGACACTATGCATATTGGACTCGTGGGACAGATTTAAATATTATATTTATAAAACGTGTCATCGTAAAATATTTGTCATAGTGGGTAGGTAGTCTTTTCGTTTTAAACATGTCAATGTTTAACTAATTTTGAAGTTAAATGCGCATTTTACTCGAAAATTGCTAAACCACAAAAGGCGTTACCGTGGCCGTGTAGAAATTATCCCTCATGCAGATATTCGGGCACAACGGACAAATCAACAAGTGGACAACATGAAACTATGGAGTTACCTATTTAATGCCAATCAAGGTGTCTACAGTATGCGCGACGTAACTCGGCCGGACTGAAGTTGGCTGTTTGGTTGGGCAGTGTAAAATTTTTCAACATAAACAATACATTGCGCATTCAAACGGCTAACTTCAGTCCGGCCAGGTCATGCCGTGCGTACTGTACGTCATTGCGCTATTCATTATATTATTATTATTATTATTTATACTTACTGTATGACACTTTCTGCTTGACAACGGACTTGGATTGATTGAGGCTTAACTTTTGAAATTTACTTGAGATTGTACAAGTGTATACACAGACATAAGAATGATTTACTCACTTTTGGAGCCTGGTTACCGAAACAATAGTGCTATTTTCATTTTTAGAAATATTTCAGGCACCGCTACGTTTTTTAAAGAAGTACATACAAGATACAAATACATCATAGATTGAGAGTACGTAATTTGAGAATAGGAATTTATTTTATGTATAGTTATTTGCCTTCCAGGTGGTTGCTTCAAGCGATTCCTTGATATTGGCGAAGTATACAATGAGAGGGGCTGTAGGACGATGGAGCCTCTTAAGGGTATGAGCTTTGCATCCGATAGACTGATGAAGCTTGAGCGGTCTATATACTACATGGACGAAGGCTGCGTATCAAGTCCACATGCTTCGCTGACCCCCTTCAACAGAGCCATCTCTCTCTACTCCAGATATCACGTTTGCGTCTGCCGTGGCAATTACTGTAATCATGGAATAATATTGCATGCTGATACTATGTTAATTTTATTTTTAAATATAAATATAATTCTAAGAATCTGAAATAATTGTAGTATTTTATTGTTATCAGTATGAATTGAGATACAGATCTATACATATAGTGACACCGGTCCGTCCTGACGAAGTAATCGAAGGACGCTGCTGCCAACCGACTCAATCTTAGTGATCATGATTGCTCGCATAATAATATACGTAATTCATTTTTATAATGAAATAAAATTTCTCTGAATTTCTAACATATTTTTAACTTCCTGCTCAGAAAGTGACATAAGTAATTATAAGTCTATAATCAGTCTTATAGAAGCTACTTATCATGTACTTTTCGGAAGCTTCTTCATCAGAAGTAGATAAGAATGAACAGCGTCAGAGACAGACGAGACATATTTTTCGATAAAAATCATAAATATTATGTGGGGAAACAGTACAGACGCACCTTCACGTCGCACAAAAGAAATTAATTCGTATTCTTGGAGTGACTGGATTTTTTCATTCGATGGAATAAATTTGATCAGAATGTAACTATTTATTTATTAACCAACTTATATTTACGGTAATACACTACACATACAAACATCACCAACCCATATACTGTCCCACTGCTGGGCACGGGTCTCCTCTCATATTTAGAGGGATTAGGCTGTAGTCCACCACGCTGTCCTAGTGCTGGTTGGCAGACTTCACACACCGTCGAAAAAATCTCTAATGCATGCAGGTTTCCTCACGATGCTTTCCTCCACTGTTTACGCGAGTGATAATTAATTATTAATACGCACATGACTTCGAAAAGTCAGAGGCCTTGGGTTCGAGATCGAGACCTTCGACTTGTCAGTCCAATGGTCCACTAGGCTATAAAATAAGGAGTAGACATATAATAAGGTAGAAATTATAAACATGTACCTACAAGACATTTTGAAGTTATGTAGCGAAGAAAATATTCGACCAGGATTTCGATCGTGCAGGATTCGAACCTGCGCCTTCTATTTAGGTAGGTACACCAGGTCGAAATTTGCCTTCAGACCCATTACATCTTTATGGTGACGACGACGGTTCTTTGCATCGATATCGACATACGTGTAATAAAACTTATTATAAATAGGTACAATCCGAAAAGCACTCTGTGCCGAAAAGCCATCGCCGACAGCGCATATCACCTGTCATTCGTCACTTGTAAGTATAATTTACACTTTGATTGTTTTTTACTAAAACTTTTTAAAACAAACTTTTTAATACATTGTTCTTTTTATTAGTAAACTAGCTGACCCCGCAAACGTTGTTTTGCCATAAAAAAAACCTCCAAGGGCACCCTTATCACTTAGGGGTATGGAAAATAGATAGTAGCCGATTCTCAGACCTACTGAATACGCATATAAAATTTGGTAAAAATCGGTCAAGCCGTTTCGGAGGTACGGTAACTAAACAAATAAATCACACACCGATATTGTTATTATAAATTCTTATAAAGAAACCAACAAAAAATCCATCGATTTATCACAATTTAATTTACGTTTGAAACAAATCAGTAAAAACTGAAAATTAGGTAAATGAATATTAAGGTAAATGAATAAATTAGGTAAATGAATTAGGTAAATATATAAATTAAAAAAATTAAAATTATATAAATTAGGTAAATGAATATGAAGGTATGCAGGTTTCCTCACGATGTTTTCCTTCACCTAAACGGTGAGTGCTAAGTGATAATTAATTATTAATATGCACATGAATTCGAAAAGTCAGAGGTGCGTGTCTTGGGTTCGAAGTCGAGACCTTCGACTTAGCAGTTCAAAGGTCATACCACTAGGCTATCACTGCTTTTTATGAAATAATTATTATAACTACAATCATGTAGTACCATGTGAATATGAGTAGGTACCGTATGAGTAATACAAGTAAAGGATGATTTGATGTTATTCTCCCATTATCGTTTAATACATTATTATGTTATTTCTGAGCAAAATAATACACAAAGTTATAACTAGATCCATTTTATTTGCCAAAAAGACTAAATAATAATATAATGTAGGCACAAATACGCTAGAACACCTCACTAAAAGATATGCCACACCTTCGTAGATATATTTGCTTGTAACATCATGCCTCAGCGAGGGTAGGTACGGGTAGCGACGTCAATTCGCAAGTGTTTAATTTTCAGTAAGTAGCGTTTCGAAGCTAGTATTTCGAAATCATGGACTTAAGTTTGCACCAGAGTCCGCCACTCAGGTCGGATGGCAACCTGCTGCTCCCAGTGAGACACCTTTCATATGCCGTTTGAGCACGTCTTTGAATCTAACGAGTTGTCCGCCGTGCTTTCGCTTGCCTTCCTCAAGCTCAGAGTACAAGATGCGCTTTGCTACTCTCTGTTCTGACATCCTGGACACGTGACCCCACCACTGAAGTTGACGCCGCATAATATAAGCCTCAATGCCACCTACATTGGCGCTGCGCAGCACTTCAGTGTTCCGCACAGGATCAGGCCATTGGATTCTTAATATTTTGCGTAGACATTTGAGATAGAATCGGTCTAGCGTGCGTATGTGCCGGCGGTACACAGTCCAGGTTTCGGCTGGGTACAGGATACTGGGCAGCACGACTACCATGTATACTGAAACCTAGGCAGCTAATTTCAAGTCGTGTGAACAGAAGACCTTGGTAATCCAAGGTCTTCTGTTCACATATACAAGCAGCGTTTGGTAATCCGAACGCTGCTGTATCACGATATAGAACGACAAGTCACCAATCTCGCACATGACAGCAGTGTTGATTTTTATCAACAGTGTCGCATGTCGGCGTTAGAAAATGATTGATGCTGGGTCCTGCTCAAGCAATGATGTAAAATTCACTTGATTAGTACGAGTCTATTATCACTATTGTACGAGTCTTTAGATTGCAATTGATTTTTCGTACCTAGTTTTATTAAAAGTTTAGAATAGAGTATAATATGTTTATTTTTGAACAAAGGTACCTATTTCACCTTGTATTAAAGAGGTCAGTGTATATCACATAAATTACTCTATGGTTCTAAATCATTACATTTCTCTATGATTCAAAGTCTCTAGCTATCATTTTTAGAATGTTTATTTATATTTTAAACTACGGTGTATATTTTATTTTTTATTGTGATATCGGATTTTTATGCACTGAAGGCTCATTATTGTCGCGTAACAAAAACCCTATCGAGCATTTTTCAGATACAACTTTACCATATTTGTTGCCAAATGATGATGATGATGTTTACAGATATGAACCATACAAAAGTAATTTTGTTTAAAAATTTTACAATTATTTTAAAAAATATTATTAGTAGGTATTAACAAATTATTTGTAACAAACAAAATTAAACTACGTCGTAATTTTGTTAACCTTTAGAAAATTATAAGGTTCGCAACTACCACTGACTCTTCTAAATTAATACAATCATGATGTGTGATGTTTATGTGAACGAATATCGAAAGTATTCGGTTATTGTTTTATTAAAATATATAGCATAGACACTTTATACAGGTCACCGAACATTATGGATGCCTACCTCAAAAAACAGAGCCACATCAAATCAAGAGATGTCATTAGCTCGTAAAAGGCGTCCCACCATGAATAGACAACTTAAACAGAACCAAGCAGACCAGGGTAGTACCTTCTCCAAATTTCTAAATAAGCCTTACTGGCATAATTTTGACGAAGATGATAATCCTTGGCCTAAAGTAGTATTCATTTTGTCAAGTACAGAAAAAGCAACAACAGTAAAAAGACCGAAGAAAACATTTGCTTCTTATTTCCCACAAATTTTTAATTTACACAGAGCCGAAGAAAGTTTTAATGATGGTGATAACAATAGTAATGATAACAATATAAATGATAATAAAAGTAATGAATATGAAACTAATGTAGAGAGTAATGTGAATAATGAAGATGATATGAAAGAAGATGATAATGAAGATAATTTGGAAGAAAATAATAACGAGTTAAAAGCAACCATGAAAAATAGTGATAATATATCACGTCGTTTCTTTTTTTTTGCAACTACCAGAAAAACTACTAAAAAAACTACTACTACAACTACTACTACTACAACCACAACTACTACTACAACTACCACCACTACTACTACTACTACAACGACAACTCCTACAACCACGACTACTCAGTCGCCGGAGGTAGAGTGCTACCAATGCGGCCTCAATTTAACGGAAATTCCAATTGCACCAACATGTCACCACATTTTCGACGCACCGGATCGCTTGTTGAACTCTCTCAGAAGATTTTACAAAGTCATATGTAAGCATACTGTTCTAAAGGAAAAGAAAAGAAGAGCTGTGGAATTTTATCCAGCTCCGCTAAAACTATATAAAGGTACCGTTTTCTTTTCTTTCTTTCTCTGTAGTCATTAGATGATAAGAGATTAATACTAGATGGCACCGGCCGTCAATCAGGAAATCTAACTGACGGCTTCTTAGGAGAACGTTGACATAAACTCGGAGAATGATATATATAATAATACTAGCTTTTACCTGCGACTTCGTACGCCTAGACTTAGTAACACAATATTGTTGTCGCATTGTATTCATAGGATAAGAAGTTCAGAGAAAAGAAGTATTCAATATGCCAGCGCCAATCACAAACTATTAGTGTACCAACATTTAAGTTTTCTGGGAATTCCCACATAATTTTGAGGTAAAATGTATCCTATTTGTTACTCCCGATCACATACTGTGTCTGTATGAAATTTCATTCAAATCCCGTAAGTAGTTCTCCTATATTCGTTTTTACGGGATTTCCGGGATATTCCCACATTTTTCTGGGGTAAAATATAGCCTAATTGTTATTCCCGGTCACTTACTATGTGTGTATGAAATTTCATTCAAATCCGGAAGCTATTCGTTTTTCGGGATTTCCGGGATATTCCCACATTTTTCTGAGGTAAAATATATCCTATTTGTTATTCCCGGTCACATACTATGGGTGTATGAAATTTAATTCAAATCCCGTAAGATATTCGTTTTTCGGGATTTCCGGGATATTCCCACATTTTTCTGGGGTAAAATGTAGCCTATACTTTATTCCCGGTCACATACTATTAGGGTACCAAATTTCATGCAAATCGGTTCAGCCGTTTTTGCGTGATTGAGTAACAAATAAACAAACAAACATCCAAACTTTCACATTTATTAATTAGTATTATAAAATAAAATAATGGTAAGGTAATATAAAATATAACATAATGTTTTATTTCCAAATTAAAAAAAAAAAAAACATTTTTTTGTTAAAAGGGGGGAATACTGTAGGGACACTGCTGACGCATTCGATTTGTATACAGGCGCATACTGTATTAGTGTGGCGTAGCAGTCATCTCCCCGCACCCAGTCAGTTAGGTCGTTCTTTTATAAGTAATAATTATGTAATTAGTATATTATGTATTCCTGGTATGTACCAGTAAAATATTTAAGTAATTATATTGAAATGTGACCGACCATTCATTTAATATCTCCTTCATCTATAAACCCAACAGTCTTAAAGCATAGCAGCCTTAAAAATATTATGGGTACCAATGCAGAGATTAAATCTGAAGAGGGCTTTTGAAAAAAATGCCATAGCAGCTTTGAGTGGACCTGTCCCAGCTGACGGCATGCTTATTATTATATCATTCAGTAGCTGTAACATATTTAAAGGATCTAAACAACCCGTCAGATTGTCAGCTGAACATTGCGTACATGTGCGAATATGGCATAAGCCACATGAGCATTCACAAAGCCCCATTAAAATCTGTGTTTATATTATATTACCTAGCATACGTAGAACTCAAAGTAGATGGACAAAATGTGCCCTAAAGAGTACATTACAATTAATTTAAATAAAAAAAACATGAATTCTGAATAACTATTTACAGCTTAAAGCAGCAGTACAAAATTAATCATAAAAAAATGATTTATTTCACTTTGAAATACGCTTAATGTTGCCATAAACATATCCACTAAATCAAAACAGGGGAAAACAATAACTAAAACGCTTAGCGAGCGTAAAATGTAAAATATTCGTAACCTAAAATGTAATAAACTATTATTTTTCAAGTTTTCCTATCTATAAATGGCACCATCTATTATTAAATTAATACCTACTACACAATAATCTAAGTGCAATTTATTATGGATAGGATCATTTCACTTTTGTGCTGGCAGTGATTGTTACCCGATTGTTAGCGATTGTTAGTTATTGTTGTTATTTTAATGATAAAAAATAATCATTAAATGTTTTGAGTTTTGACGGGGTAACAATCGCTGCTAGATCAAAATAAGTACTTACCTACATTGTATACAAATAAATTTTCCGATGAAAAACTGCTTTCCCAATTTATTGAAACTATGACACTATGCATATTGGACTCGTGGGACAGATTTAAATATTATATTTATAAAACGTGTCATCGTAAAATATTTGTCATAGTGGGTAGGTAGTCTTTTCGTTTTAAACATGTCAATGTTTAACTAATTTTGAAGTTAAATGCGCATTTTACTCGAAAATTGCTAAACCACAAAAGGCGTTACCGTGGCCGTGTAGAAATTATCCCTCATGCAGATATTCGGGCACAACGGACAAATCAACAAGTGGACAACATGAAACTATGGAGTTACCTATTTAATGCCAATCAAGGTGTCTACAGTATGCGCGACGTAACTCGGCCGGACTGAAGTTGGCTGTTTGGTTGGGCAGTGTAAAATTTTTCAACATAAACAATACATTGCGCATTCAAACGGCTAACTTCAGTCCGGCCAGGTCATGCCGTGCGTACTGTACGTCATTGCGCTATTCATTATATTATTATTATTATTATTTATACTTACTGTATGACACTTTCTGCTTGACAACGGACTTGGATTGATTGAGGCTTAACTTTTGAAATTTACTTGAGATTGTACAAGTGTATACACAGACATAAGAATGATTTACTCACTTTTGGAGCCTGGTTACCGAAACAATAGTGCTATTTTCATTTTTAGAAATATTTCAGGCACCGCTACGTTTTTTAAAGAAGTACATACAAGATACAAATACATCATAGATTGAGAGTACGTAATTTGAGAATAGGAATTTATTTTATGTATAGTTATTTGCCTTCCAGGTGGTTGCTTCAAGCGATTCCTTGATATTGGCGAAGTATACAATGAGAGGGGCTGTAGGACGATGGAGCCTCTTAAGGGTATGAGCTTTGCATCCGATAGACTGATGAAGCTTGAGCGGTCTATATACTACATGGACGAAGGCTGCGTATCAAGTCCACATGCTTCGCTGACCCCCTTCAACAGAGCCATCTCTCTCTACTCCAGATATCACGTTTGCGTCTGCCGTGGCAATTACTGTAATCATGGAATAATATTGCATGCTGATACTATGTTAATTTTATTTTTAAATATAAATATAATTCTAAGAATCTGAAATAATTGTAGTATTTTATTGTTATCAGTATGAATTGAGATACAGATCTATACATATAGTGACACCGGTCCGTCCTGACGAAGTAATCGAAGGACGCTGCTGCCAACCGACTCAATCTTAGTGATCATGATTGCTCGCATAATAATATACGTAATTCATTTTTATAATGAAATAAAATTTCTCTGAATTTCTAACATATTTTTAACTTCCTGCTCAGAAAGTGACATAAGTAATTATAAGTCTATAATCAGTCTTATAGAAGCTACTTATCATGTACTTTTCGGAAGCTTCTTCATCAGAAGTAGATAAGAATGAACAGCGTCAGAGACAGACGAGACATATTTTTCGATAAAAATCATAAATATTATGTGGGGAAACAGTACAGACGCACCTTCACGTCGCACAAAAGAAATTAATTCGTATTCTTGGAGTGACTGGATTTTTTCATTCGATGGAATAAATTTGATCAGAATGTAACTATTTATTTATTAACCAACTTATATTTACGGTAATACACTACACATACAAACATCACCAACCCATATACTGTCCCACTGCTGGGCACGGGTCTCCTCTCATATTTAGAGGGATTAGGCTGTAGTCCACCACGCTGTCCTAGTGCTGGTTGGCAGACTTCACACACCGTCGAAAAAATCTCTAATGCATGCAGGTTTCCTCACGATGCTTTCCTCCACTGTTTACGCGAGTGATAATTAATTATTAATACGCACATGACTTCGAAAAGTCAGAGGCCTTGGGTTCGAGATCGAGACCTTCGACTTGTCAGTCCAATGGTCCACTAGGCTATAAAATAAGGAGTAGACATATAATAAGGTAGAAATTATAAACATGTACCTACAAGACATTTTGAAGTTATGTAGCGAAGAAAATATTCGACCAGGATTTCGATCGTGCAGGATTCGAACCTGCGCCTTCTATTTAGGTAGGTACACCAGGTCGAAATTTGCCTTCAGACCCATTACATCTTTATGGTGACGACGACGGTTCTTTGCATCGATATCGACATACGTGTAATAAAACTTATTATAAATAGGTACAATCCGAAAAGCACTCTGTGCCGAAAAGCCATCGCCGACAGCGCATATCACCTGTCATTCGTCACTTGTAAGTATAATTTACACTTTGATTGTTTTTTACTAAAACTTTTTAAAACAAACTTTTTAATACATTGTTCTTTTTATTAGTAAACTAGCTGACCCCGCAAACGTTGTTTTGCCATAAAAAAAACCTCCAAGGGCACCCTTATCACTTAGGGGTATGGAAAATAGATAGTAGCCGATTCTCAGACCTACTGAATACGCATATAAAATTTGGTAAAAATCGGTCAAGCCGTTTCGGAGGTACGGTAACTAAACAAATAAATCACACACCGATATTGTTATTATAAATTCTTATAAAGAAACCAACAAAAAATCCATCGATTTATCACAATTTAATTTACGTTTGAAACAAATCAGTAAAAACTGAAAATTAGGTAAATGAATATTCTTAATTCCTCAAAATTAACCGACAATACATAATTTGGCATAATAGTAAAACTCCTTTTACTCTTCACTTTTTTTTATCTGTTTCGTATCCGTTAAATATTTGGCATAATGGCACAAATCCTTCTTATATACATTTCTTTAATCTGTTCGCATTCGTTCAATTTCGTACAGGTCAGCGCTTCACTAAAAAAACATGACATTAAATACAAATTTTAAAAATTCATAAATTTTTACATAATTGTGATTAAATTGAACTAAAAAACGAGTGTAATATGAAAGCGACAGTATTTTCGAAGATACCGACATCAGAATTTAATGCAGTGAAAGCGGGATGTCCGGGAAATCCGCTTTCCCAGATAAAGAGCAGCCCATAAATTAATCTCAATCATATCCTTACTATTTACCAAATTTCAAGCGAATCGGTCTAGCCGTTCTTGAGCTATAAATGGTACCTTTAACTAACCCGACTTTGTTTTATATAGATTATTATAACGTCAACCATAGATGTTTTTACTATTGAATAGACTAAATCTATGACGTCAGTTAAATTATAGTCGAGTTTTTCTGATAGGTAAATGAACACAATGTAGGTTCTAAGTAGGTTCGAGTCCCGGTTGTGATGCCAAAATAAAAGTCTTTCACCAAAATAAATTGTCTGTTATAATATCACACACATAGAACAATCGTAATACACAATCAATAAAATCGTAACTATTTTGGTACAAATTGGTGGAAACGTCTGACGTATTTTTTGCAAACGGACTGCATTATTCAGTTTATAGGAATCGGTGTAAAGCGACACCCCACACTTACATAGCCATGCCCGTGCACTTACATAGCTACATATGTCTGTGTGGCCCTACATCATTCCCTCCCTTTAAAAAAATTAGTTAGTTTAGATACATAGGTTAGATAGACAGAGAAGTTAGAATGACATAAAAAAAATACAATTTTCAATTATTTAAAACACATCAATCATAAACACAATTATATTTTTAAATCGCTCACATTTGGTTGATCTTACATTCAAGTAGGTAAGTATGTTTTGATCACTTGACTCGCACTAATCTAATAATAACCTTTCACAATTTTACATCTCCCGCGATAACTTCACATATATCCCGCAGCAGGGGCGGCTGCCGCGGCAGGTTGCTGCACAGGCTGCACCCGGACCACAGGTGTGGGTGGCTATGTTTGCCAGGTTCACCTCACGGCGGAGCCAAGTCTTGACACGGCGATGACGTTGTAGCCTAATGCCATAAACGACCACAGCAATGACAAGGACCATAAGGGCAATCACTATGTATCCCATGGAATTTATTTTCTGATGTAATTCACCGGTATTGACTTGAGCCTGAGCCACTGCAATATTATCCTTTGATTGCCAATTTCCCATTATGACGCAGTTAAATAGACTTGTTGTGACAGCTTCTAACAAAAATGAAGTAAAAATCAAACTCATCGGTTTATAATTTAGTTTAACAAATACGTCATACTAGCTGTCGCAATACTGTTTATCATCTAGACATTTGCCTATTCGTATTCCTAAATAAATCATAGTGGTCAAAATACTTACGTTGCTTACAATACTTACAGAATAACTTATTGAATAAAAATAAACAATATACGTATTTACAACAGATAATTTATATCGTCGCTTAAACATCACAATTTATTTAATCTAAGGTTCCGCATTCATAATATACTTACTTAACTATGGATTACGCCACTACTAGGTACATATTCTATTAGATACATAACCTTGATATTGATACCCTATTACCATACTAAAATATACAGTGCATGCGTTACCATAACAGACACATAATATTCCAGCATTCCCGTTACGTGTCTACTGATAACCTAAGTACCTATCGTAACCTATTTAATATTACATTAGTCATGTAACTTTATGTTAATTTAACGTTATCATCAACCAATGTTTATTTAATTATACAAAGTAGCTTTAGTTAGGTTACTGCGGAATCCTAATAAGATTAATATTTTACGCTACTCAACATTTCGATGTGGAAACAAAGCTATGACGCGTCCACTTCTAGTCACAAATTCCTTACGCGGCGGTTCCTGTGGCGATTCCGGTAATTGAGTAATGCGATTATCCGTGGGTTTATTATTGTAATCATGGGTTCCGTTTTCTGTTACCAGGAATGCAGGCTTTAATCTGTCAATTGAAATGCGAGCTTCACGTCCCGGTAGCTTAATTTTAAAAACCTTGGAATCTCTTTCTAAAACTTCGAATGGTCCATCGTACGGTGGTTTCAGGGATTTATGCACAGTATCATCTCTTACGAACACAAATTTACAGTCTTGCAACTCCGAATGAATAAATATCTTTCGTGAATTTAGGTTTCCTCGAGTAGGACGATAACAGCCTATACTTAGTTTCGCGATTTTTTTCGACTAGGCTATACGGATCGTTGACATCGCTGTCCTTAGAACTATCATAGAATTCGCCTGGCAAACGTAATGTTTTACCATAGGCTAACTCTGCAGCACTAACTCCATTATCAGTGCGTAAAGCGGCGCGTAGGCCAAACAATACAGTACACAACCCCGTTGCTCTGGTAAGGGGTAGTACGGATCTTTAAATGAATACCTAAAAACTTCATTAATTTAATAAACAAATTAGACTCAAATTGACGTCCCTGATCACTAGTGATTCGTATAGGGCATCCAAACCTCACTATCCATCCCTCATATATACATTTGGAGACTACATCCTCGGTTATCTTTTGCACTGGGAACGCCTCCGGCCAGCGAGTACACCTATCATATATTTGTAACTAAATACCTAAATCCCTGAAACCGATAGCTATAAAATTGTTCGAAATAAATCAAAAAGTTTCAATAACAAAATATTTACACGCCACAAGTACCTACAAGCGACTACCACACTTTCACCGTCAGTGCCGTCAAGGTATTACCGCTTCTGTAAGTGCACTACGGTATGACATTTTGCAGCGCAGTTCTCACTTATGCTTTAAATTTTCTTTGGGAAACTACTTGCATTGGAGTATCGTGCCTCCGTTCTTTGAACACTGGTCTCCTCCGTCTGGTAAAAGCCAGTGTCCTTGAAAAGCAAAAATTATTTCGTGTTTTTTACAATAGCGAGCCGCCGGGGAGTGGGCGTTATTGGTTAGTGGGGAGTTAATTGATTGTGTCGCCATTTGTGTGGAAATTGCCAATAATCGCTTGGTAGGCAGATTGGTGAGTGCAGTATGTTATTACACAGAAAGGACGCTGCTGCCCATTCCTCTGGTTAAGAAACCGGCAGTCAGTTAAAGCAGCCTAAAATATAAATAAATGTAGCCTGTCAGCAAGATAGGGAGGCTGACTGCCTAAGAAGATCAAAATATATCCATCATCACTCTTGGAGGCTTTAATACACCCCATAGTAGTTTCATGTTGTCCACTTGTTGGTTTGTCCTTTGTGCCCGAACATCTGCATGAGGGAAGATTTCTACGGGGCCACGCTTAACGTCTTTGGGGTTAAGTAATTTTAGTAAAATGAGAGGTATTTTACTTAAAAATTACTTAAACATTGACATGTTCATGATATTTATTTGTGAATACAGGTTGGTACAAAGGTATTTCACATAAATTACTCTATGGTTCTAAATCATTACATTACTCTGTGGTTCAAAGTCTATCATATTTATAGAATGTTTATTTATATTCTAAACTACGGTTTATATTTTATTTTTTATTGTGATATCGGATATTTATGCAGTGGCTCAATAATGACGCGTAACAAAAACCCTATCGAGCATTTTTCAGATACAACTTTACCATATTTGTTGCCAAATGATGATGATGTTTACAGATACGAACCATACAGAGGTAACTTTGTTTAAAAATTTTACAATTAAGTATTGTAAATACATTATTAGTACCTTACGGACAAAAACAAAATTAAACTACGGCGTCATTTTGTTAAGCTTTAGAGAATTATAAGGTTCGCATGTGTCACGGGTCATGATTCTTCTAAATGAATACAATCATGATGTGTGATGTTTATGTCAACAAATATCGAAAATATTGGATTTTTGTTTTATTCGTATGCATAGCATAGACACTTTTTACAGGACACCGAACATTATGGATGCCTATCTCAAAAAACGGAGCCACATATAATCGAGAGAGGTCATTAGCTCGTAAAAGGCGTCCCACCATGAACAGACAATATAAACAGAACCAAGCAGACCAGAGCAGTACCTTCTCCAAATTTCTAAATAAGCCTTACTGGCATAATTTTGATGAAGATGATGATCATTGGCCCAAAGTAGTATTAATTAAGTCAAGTACAAAAAAAGCAACAACAGTAAAAAGACCGAAGAAAACTTTTGCTTCTTATTTCCCACAAATTTTTAATTTACACAGAGCCGAAGATAATTTTAATGGTGGTGATAACAATAATAATGATAACAATATAAATGATAATAGTAGTCATGATGATGAAACTAATTTAGAGAGTAATATGCGTAATGAAGATGAATTATTACATGATTTGGAAGAAAATAATAACGAGTTAAAAACAACCTTAAAAAATAGTGAAATATCACGGCGTTTTATCTATTTCATAACACTTACTCTAAAAACTACTGACGAAACTTATACTACCACTACAACAACTACTACTACTACTACTACTACAACGACAGCTCCTACAACCACGACTACTCAGTCGCCGGAGGTAGAGTGCTACCAATGCGGCCTCAATTTAACGGAAATTCCAAGAGCACCAACTTGCTACCACGTTTTTGAAGCGCCGGATCGCTTGTTGAGCTCTCGCAGAAGATTTTACCAAGTCATATGTAAGCATACTGTTCTAAAGGAAAAGAAAAGAAGAGCTGTGGAATTTTATCCAGCACCGCTAAAACTATATAAAGGTACCGTTTCCTATATATTATTCTGTAGTTCTGATAAAAGATGAATACTAGATGGCATTTGTCGTCAATCAGTAAATCTAACTGACGGCTTCTTAGGAGAACGTTGACATAAATTCGGAGAATGATGATATAAAAGTACAGGCATCACAGCCTTAAAAATATTGTGGATACTAATGCAGAGATTGTTTAAAGAGGGCTTTTTAAAAAAATGCCATAGCAGCTTTCAGTAGACCAGTCCTAGCTGACGGCACGCATGCATATTATTATATCATTCTGTAGCTGGACCATAATTTAAAGGGTCTAAACAACCCGTCAGATTGTCAGGTCAGCTGAACATTGCGTATATGTGCGATTATGGCGCAGGCCACATGAACATTCACAAAGCCACTTGACTTTAAATCTGTGTTTATACATATTATGTTATAGTACCGACCTACACAAATTTACAATTTATGTTTTTTAAAACGTGTTGCTTGAGATTGTGTAAGAGCATTGTTGCCGGAACAATATTTATTCTAATTTCTACGAGTTGTTTGAAAGTTATATGACTACGTTATTCGAGAACAGGAATTTATTTGTCGCGTTTTTTTCTTTCCAGGTGGTTGCTTCAAGCGATTTCTTGATATTGGCGAAGTGTACAATGAGAGGGGCTGTAGGACGATGGAGCCTCTTAAGGGTATGAGCTTTGCATCCGAAAGAATGATGAAGCTTGAGCGGTCTATATACTACATGGACGAAGGCTGCGTTTCAAGTACACATGCTTCGCTGACCCCCTTCAATAGAGCCATCTCTCTGTACACTAGATATCACGTTTGCGTCTGCCGTGGCAATTACTGTAATCATGGAATAATATTGCATGCTGATACTATGTTGATATTACTGTTAAATATAATTATTAGAATCTGAAATCTAATTATAGTATTTTATTGTTATCAGTATGAATTGGGATACAGACCCAATGTCGTGACACCGATCCGTTCTGACGAAGTAATCGCAGGACGCTACTGCCAACCGACTCAATCTCAGTGATTATGATTGCTCGCATAGTAATAAACGTAATTCAATTTTATAATGAAATAAAATGTCTGAATTTCTGATATACACACGAGTCATTCAATGTGGTATCAAAATGTGTTACTTTGGCCTTTTCCTTACTTACCCTTTCCAAATACCTTTGCCTATCCTATGACCGACTATTTCTCTACGGACCTCTATAATACAAGTACGCTGGACTTCATACATCAGTTTTGAAATAAAGCCACTGATTATCGCCATTTGTGCTCTGATAGCAACGTAAGCGTTGAACTAATAATAGAGATGAGACATATTTCTCGATAAAAATCATAAATTAATTTGTGATGAAACCTCGTACAGACGCCAGAACATCAAGTTATCCAAAACTGTCAAATTTTCTCAATTGAATATGAACCTTATTATTTTGCATTAAAGTTGAAAATCAATCAAATAAATTTGACAGATAATGGTAGCTTGATGTGCTGGCCTCTGTACATTGTATAACTTTATCATTAAGACTACTGAAAGTGTCTTAATACGTTCTATGCTACACTCGCAAATCGATTCAGTAGTTTAACCGTAGACAGAGGGAGTTTAACCATGAAAGCGTGACAGACACACTTGCGCAGTTACCCGTGTTAATCCGGTATAAAAAGTAGCCTTTGCGCAGTTACCCGCGTTAATCCGGGATAAAAAGTAGCCTATGTGTTAATCCAGGCTCTAATGTACATACCAATTTTCATCAAAATCGGTCCATCCGTATGAGCGTGAAGAAGAAACAAACATACACGCTTACATACACACACACACATTTCGCCTTTATAATATTAGTGGGATGAATTCCTGTTGATAGGATGGGTACTACTTATAGGAAAAAAACGCATTATTATAATAACATTTATTTATTTACTTTAAATTATTGGCGAGCCCAAATAATTTAAGTCGGAAGAGCTTTTCTCGGGGAAGCATGAACGTAGGTTTTTTTATGATGAAAATATTCATGTTGTTTGTCTGTTTCGTTTGTCGTTTTTATTGTAGTTGTTTGATGTTTCGGGAGATTCTGATAGGTTTCTATTTTTGTTGAATGTTTTTGGCTGGTCTGTTTGGATTTGAGAATAGAAAATAATTACAAGTTTATCGTATTTAAACCTTTTGTCCCTTTTCTTTTTCTTTCTCCAGTTCAATTTGGAGTTCCTTTCGCTTGTTTAGTACTTCTACCGGTAAGTCTTGTATGGAGTGGCTTGCAAGCTCTTTATATTTTTTTGTACTTGTATTTTTAATCCCATGGTGAGATACGTTACTACGATAGGTCTAACTTTATCACCGTTTTTGCCAAGTCTTCTTAGAACTTCTATGCCAGTTTTATCGCTTTTGATATTTAATACGGTGTTTATAATGTCCAGCACCTTGTTTTCCAAATCTTGGTAACTCTATTGTTTCTTCCACCCCGAAAAATAGTAGATTTTTCCTTCTCATAAATCTCTCAACATTGTCTAATGCCTTTTTTGGGTTTCCAGGTTTTGTTCCATAAATGCATTTTTATTTTCCAATTTTTTTAATTTCTCATTTATCTTGTTAATAGTGTTTTTGATATCCTCTTTCAGATTTAACATTTCCACTTTTTGTTGCCTCATATCTTCTTGCTTATTAATCAACTGACACCTATAGTCACATAATAAGTCTATATGTGAAATAATGTTGAATCAAATGCAAAGGTTTTTTCATAATAATAAATAATTACACAGTAAACAGTTTGGATTCTAAGGGGTCTTTCGACAACCGATGCTGGTGTTGAACTTTTAAAATGTATAATTAGTAACTAGTAGGGTTCTTAGGATGCTTTGGGTATTTTCTGTGATTTTGCCAAGGCACTTGCTTGCGTCCTTCATTAAACTTTAATCAGGAAATTGCACCACTACGGTGTTAGGAACGCTTCTCTGAATCTTTTTACTTCATACATTCATTCTTCTTAATTCAGAAAGTGGACGTCAATGGAAAAAGATCCCGCGGGTCAATCGTTACTATGAGAGCTCCGCAGGGCTCAATCCTTGCCCCATTTTTATTTTTGATCTACATTCATGAGGTTTGCAGACGATACTTCTCTTTTATTTAAACTGAAACGCCAGCAACTGGCAACTAAGGACGTAAACAGCGCTTTCTCCAAAGTTGTACACTGGTTTAATGTTAATAATTTACTAGTAAACGAAAAAAAATAATGTATTAAGTTCATAACATTAGACAGGTGAAAACCAGTGTACTCATAAATAGCGTAGAGTTGGACCTTGTAGACTCTACTGTATTTCTTGGCATAACTTTAGATTGTAAACTACTGTGGGGTCCACATATAGATAAGTTGTCAAAGAAGCCGAGTTCTGCAGCTTACGCCGTGAAAAAATCGACACAGCTCGCTTAGTATATTTTGGTTATTCCCATAGTGTGATGTCGTATGGTATTTTGTTGTAGCGGAATGCCGCCGATATACAGAATATTTTTGTGCTGCAGAAGAGAGCTATTCAATCAATTTATAATCTAAGCCCCAGAAGTTAACTAAAAGAAAAAGTTAAAGAGCTTAATATTATGACTGTTTCTTCCCAATATATTTATGAAAACATAATGTATGCGCATAAAAATATTAATCTCTTTTCTAAATGTAGTGATATCCATAATATTAATACTAGGAATAAAGATAGGTTTATTGTTCCTTCGCCAAGGCTACAGAAAATCAGTAATTCATTTAAATGTCAATGTATACGCTTTTACAATAAATTCCCAAGTCAAGTACAAAAATTAAGCTTTAATAAATTTAAGGCACACCTTAAACAAAGACTATGTAAAAGGGATACTGTAAAGTTAACGACTAATGAACCGGGTTATTAATGTATTACAATTATATTTTAAGTATTTTAACTTAGTCAGTTGTACTTAGACTATAGATTTACTTTACTATCATCTTGTATAATTTATGTGATACAATTGTGATTTTGTTATTGACATCTATATATTTATTTATTTATTCAAGGCACATCAACAATATAAACACAAACATTGATATTTTAAAGACAAAGATATAGACTAGTGTTTACATCAATTACAGACATGCACAACAACAAAGCTACAAAGACACACAGAAGAATATAAGATTAAAGAGTAAAGTAAAGCGCACATTAATAGACAAAATTGTTAATCATATTCAATGCAAATAATAATATTTTAAATTTGTTTATGAAATATATACATAATTTTATATTATATTTGACATGGATGCAATTTTTATTAGCTGAAATTTTTTATAAATAATTTATTTCTTGTAAAGTATGAGAGTCGTGCAGCCATTGATGTTGCATATATTGATATGCAATATAATGACTTAAAATTACATTGTGCTCTTCAGTTGCCCAGCGGTCTGAGCTTGACATGCTCACTAAAATGTCCTGCTGATGGTGGCGTTGTGTATCGGGTCGTAAATTATTCCCTGCAACATGGTTGAGTCAAACGACGCCGATACGCACGTCATACTCGTGAACGGGCGCCGTCTGTCGGGGCTGGTCGGCTCTTACTGTCAATGGCAATATCTTTATTTATTTTCTTTCTCTGTTTAGTAGACTGGATTAATTTAATAGTACACAACATCAAACTGCATTGCTCTCATGTAAGTCTGACATAACAATGATTTATTTATTAATTTTATATTAGCAGACATTACTGTAATGGTTACTGGTATATTGTTAAAAATATAATCACAGTTTAACTAAAAGAATGAAATTGTGAGTACTTTGGAGGTTAAATATACATACTCAGCTTTGAACAGTCTGGTGGCTTTGAGCCTTTTTTTATGTGACCTACGCAAATGTCCCTCTGATCTGGAATCTTCGTGCGGCGGGTTGTTGAGCTCCATAAATTCTGGTTGAGCTACACAATGACTGATGCATTCGTGCCGTCGGTCGGGACTGGTCTACTAAAAGCCGCTATGGCTCTTTCTTCAAAAGGTCATTTCAGAATTTACCCTACATTGTAAGACACATATTTGTTACTATTCTATGTCTGGACTTAAAAAGAGACTATGATTCTCTGAGTTTGTTTCGGAGTTTCTTCTCAGAGGTCGTCAGCAAGGAAATGCCGGACGATGACTGAATGACGATTGCAACTTTGAGATAAGACTATTAATCATGATAGTCATATATTACAGTTTTGAAAATACCTTCTTCGTAACATCATTCAATTTCAATAACCACTTTAAAACTGTACACCCACAGTTCGCCAAAACTACGAGCTGCTGCTGAGAAATTCAAACAAAAACTCGATATTACTGCGAACCCAGGACGTTATACGTGGCAGCCGCGCTTACGACTTTTAGGCTAATGTGGCAGTTTAGAAAGTAAGTAGATCCTATCCACAAAAAAATAACAAAACGGGAACCAACGAACACAAAACGGCTATCTCCTTCGGCATTGGAGTAGTAGATAATGTGTCACTTTCCCAGTAGGTGAAGTAAAAAATATATATAAATTCAAAGAGATTTCATTTCATTAACAAGATAAAGTTTATTATTCTGCGATGACCAATCGTGATAGCCTAGTGGCATGACCATTGGACTGCCAAGTCGAAGGTCTCGAGTTCGAACCCAAGGCACGCACCTCGGACTTTTCAAAGTCATGTGCGTATTAATAATTAATTATCACTCGCTTAAACGGTGAAGGAAAACATCGTGAGGAAACCTGCATACCTTAGAGATTTTTCTCGACGGTTTGTGAAGTCTGCCAACCCGCACTAGGCTAGCGTGGTGGACTATAGCCTAATCCCTCTCGATATGAGAAGAGACCCGTGCCCAGCAGTGGGACAGTATATGGGTTGCGTGATCGCTGAGACAGTCGGTCTGCACCTGCGTCATGCGTCGTGAGGAATGGAATGGTACCACGATTTTGGGTCTGTGTCTCAATCCATACCAAGAACAATAAAAAACTAATCATTTCAGATCCTTAAAAATATATTTATATTTAAAAATATAATGAACATGGTATGAGGTTGTGAAATTGCCGCGTGATTGCAGTAATGCCCGCGGCAGACGCAAACGTGATATCTTGTGTACAGAGAGATGGCTCTATTGAAGGGGGTCAGCGAAGCATGTGTACTTGCTACGCAGCCTTCGTCCAAGTAGTATATAGACCGCTCAAGCTTCATCATTCTTTCAGATGCAAAGCTCATGCCCTTAAGAGGCTCCATCGTCCTACAGCCTCTCTCATTGTACACTTCGCCAATATCAAGGAATCGCTTGAAGCAACCACCTGGAAAGAAAAAAACGCGACATAAATTTCTGTTCTTGAATTACGTAGTCTCTTTAATACCATAACTTTAATACTACTCGTAGCAATTAGAATAAATATTGTTGCGGCAACCATGCTCTTACACAATCTCGAGCAAATTTTAATTTGCTCGCATTTTAAATTTGTACGACCAATTTCTAATTTCTGGTATCTTATTATATCTCATTGGATAGCTGACAAGGTGTACATGTTTTTGGAATGTTCTGCCGATAAAGTACTTCAGTGATTTTTTGAAGAAATCGACCAGTTTAGTCATACAATGTTGTAAAAATTATGAAAATAGCTTAACAATTAGTAGCTCTGATTTAAAAACTACTGAAGATTATTGTCATTTTATGGTTGATTACTAGGTATTAAAGTGTAAGCAAGCAGATAAGAGTAATAAAAAAATATTCATGCATTGGTTTTAGTTTTATACATTTTCAAAGTTGTATACCACAGATATCTTCAAAAACATAAAAAAATCAAATCACTCGGAAATGGTTGATATTTGCACAGGGGTCATAGGGGATCATTTGGTTGCAAATGATCTCTCCTACACCCCCTTAACTTATTGCCGACATATCACCAGTTACGTTGTATATCCACTAGTGGGTGGAAACATTTCATATTGGCACACTTGTAAATTTATTATTTCACTGTTTTTGTTGTTTAGAAGTTCACTCCGCTGTATGTACCTATAGCTTTCTTTACTTTTTAAATACACTTTTACGCTTCTATACATATAAAATTTTGAACCAATAATTTTTAAAACCGAATAATATGGTCACTAACCACAGCTGATTTCGACTTAAACGTCAACCATATTATCTTATATGTTACAGAATAATAACACAAAAACGTTACCTTTATATGGTTTATGCAGCGTTGGATAAAATTCCACAGCTCTTCTGTTCTTTTCTTTTGGAAAAGAATGCTTACATATGACTTTGTAAAATCTTCTGCGAGAGCTCAACAAGCGATCGGGCGCTTCAAAAACGTGGTAGCAAGTTGGTGCTCTTGGAATTTCCGTTATATTTAGGCCGCATTGGTAGCACCTTGCCTCCACCGACAGAGTAGCCGTGGTTGGAGTGGTTGGAGTGGTTGTCGTTGTAGTAGTAGTAGTAGTAGTAGTAGTAGTGGTAGTAGTTGTAGTAGTAGTAGTAGTTGTATTAACTGTTATGTTCTTTTTTGTTCGGCCATTGTAGAAGTCATAATCATCCCATCTTAAGATATTAGTCCTCATTCTGGTTGTGGCTCTTTGAGATTGTGTGATATAAGAAGCAGACGTTTTCTTCGACTTTTTTACTGTAGTTGTTTTTCCTGTACTTGACAATAGTAATACTACTCTCGGCCAAGGGTCATCGTCTTCGTCAAAATTGTGCCAGTAAGATTTATTTGGGGTATTGGAGACATTACTGCCCTGGTCTGTGCGGTGCGGTGTAACCTGTCCGATTATGGTGGGTGTCCTTTTAAGAGCTAATGACACTTGTTGGTTTGTGGCACTGTTTTTTGAGGTAGGTCTCCATAATGTTCGGTAACCTGTGGAAAGTGAATATGCTGCATTTTTAAATAAATCAAAATCTAATTATATTTGGTCCGAGCTTTTGCCCGCGGTTTCGCTTACGCGTATACTGAAAACCAGTTGAAAGCCAGCTTCGGTTAGGTACTAGCTGCTCGGCTATGCTGCATAATGATGTTGATAATCGATTAATCGGCTATTGATAAATAATCAATCGAAACAGGTAAAATTATCTTAAATACCTCACTCAATTAATCAATAATCATAATAAATGAAACTAAATATTTATTTACCTTTGCTTTTTGTCATCTCAGTGCTGTGATAGTGATGTTGATAATCGATCGATCATTGATAATCGTTTATCAACATCACTAATGCTGAACTGTTTGAAGCAGTGTAGTAAACAACATTGTTAGTATGATATTAGTAAATTTAAGTTCCTGTTTGTGTCTTTTTGTACTGTGTCAAATAAATTTGCTTTCTTTCTTTCTTCTATATTAGGATTACAAATTAAATCCTAAAGAACAAGTCACACAAACGCACTTTAAGAGTTTCATCATCCTCCTTACATTGTTTTCTATACTATGTAAATAAAGATTGATTTGATTTGATGTTTCTAACTATGTTGGGGACGCTTTTCAGTATAATGAGTATTTTGCACGAAGCGACTACCATCAGGCTTTCGCTCCCAATGTCTGGTTATTAAAGCGATATCTTATAGGTAAACTGATTGTCAGGCTTTTTGGGTTTTTGACTACCGCAAACGATTGTCATTAGGTGTTCGTATGAAAACCAACGTTTTACATTGATTAAAGCCTGATTCCCTATTTTTGCATTTCTGGTTTATAGTAATTTATTTTCAGTTTATAGTAATCTTGTAAGGCCACAACCAGACTACAAAAACGTGTGGGATAACATTATGATAGCCAAAAGCTTCACTATGTGGTGTAGATTGCAGCGGGCAATGGTTGGCAGAGCAATAAGGAGATACTGTATGATATCTCCGTAAAGGCCGCAAAACTCTTTTCCATCTGGTAAAGAGGTTCAAACCTGTACCCCTCCTATATTGGTAATATAAATCTCCTTACATATGCTCACTCAAGCTCACAAATTTCTCAGAATCTTAAATTATCGCATAAAACCTGGCCGGTCAAGCTTAAATTATAGCGATAGACTCCTGAAATTTAAAGTTCAGCCCGTTAACTTGGAAGAGCCGGTGGCGATTGTAATTCTAAATGTCAAAGCTGCGATCCTGACTTTTCTTTCTTTCTGTATTAATAAGTATGTTTAAAATAATGGTTGTTTTTAAAGAAATTACCTCTGTATGGTTCGAATCTGGATACATTTTGTGCCAACAAATATGGTAAAGCTTTGTCTGAAAAATGTTCAACAGGGCTTTTGTTGTGCGACAATAATGAACATTCAGTGCATAAAAATCCATTATAACAATAAAAAATAAAAACATTGTAGTAAACAATATAAGTACACATTCTAACAATTGACAGCCATAGACTGAATTATAGCTTTTTGCACTTCGTTACAGATTCGACCTGTTTTTGGTGTGTGTGTCTGTGGAAGTTTACGAACTTTAACCTCCTGAGAATCTTAGGTATCTACTACAATCAAATACAACATTTTCAGGATATAGTCAGATAGTCAGATATTCAGTCGAACATAGACCTGGGGGGTCGCCTAATTTTTCTAGTTGTAAAGGAGTCGTGTGTTCAAAATCTTTGATAAACACTGGGTTAAGGCAACTGCCATTTACATAATAGAGTTCTAGTACAAAACTGAGACAAGCCTTCACTTTGTAAATTTGGTTGTGTGGATCAGAAATTTAAGTACTTTTTGGGTGTGTTTGCTTATTTGCGCCTGAACATAGTGTACGTTTAGGCACGACTGACGGTGAAAGTGTTTTCACCGTAAGTCGTGCCGCTGTATCGTAATTCGTCAGCCCTAATTCGTCCAACATAATAAAGAGTTCGAGGAAATTGATAAAGACCCCGAGTTATCGAACTTTCTTCTACGGCTATTACTTTTCCTTTGATTATATATATTTATGGAGACATGATATTATAGATGATAGTTTCTTTGGTAGATAGAATTCGGAACGAAGTCATTCGCCAAAAAACTAGTCACAGACATTGTGCGAGTGGAAATGGGCCATGTCTGCAGACGGACAGACGATCAATGGAGCAGACAAGTGTTAGAATGAAGACCGTGTTTGGGTAAATGGCAGTGTGGAACGCCCTGCGACACGATGGACGAAGATTTGAAGAAGGTATCTGGCTTATGATGGATGCGAGCTGCCCAAGTCTAGGATGGTTGGCGCTCTTTGGGGGAGGCCTACGACCGGTGATCGCTGAGAATGAGTCGGTCGGCAGCTGCGACTACTTCGTCAAAGACGGCCCGGTAGTATCACGATATTGAGTCTATATCTCAATCCATACTGATAGCAATAAAACACTAATCATTTCAGATTCTTATAAATATTTTTGTACTCAAAAATAATATCAACATAGTATCAGCACGCAAAATTATCCCATGATTGCAGTAATTGCCACGGCAGACGCAAACGTGATATCTGGAGTACAGAGAGATGGCTCTGCTAAAGGGAGTCAGCGAAGCATGTGGACTTGATACGCAGCCTTCGTCCATGTAGTACATGGACCGCTCAAGCTTCATCAGTCTTTCGGATGCGAAGCTCATTCCCCTAAGAGGCTGCATCGTCCTACAGCCCCTCTCATTGTACGTTTCGCCAAAATCAAGAAATCGTTTAAAGCAACCATCTGGAATGATAACAATCGGTTATTATTTTTCAGTTACGTAAGGCAAATTTATTTCGTAGGGTAATTTATTTTTGTTGCACATTTTGACGACTCGTTACGAAACAAGTTATTACACGTATATTATGTACGACCCTCACGCAAAAAAGACGTCTTTACCGGCCTGCTGGCCGAGTCAAAGTCATCAATGGCTTGGGTTCTGGCTCGTAGACCAGTTGGAAAACATTAGTGGAAACCTTGCGCGGCCGGCGCGGGCGCAGAAATGCGTGCGGATGGCACTGGGGACAGCGAGCTGCCTCCTCGCCGCAACATCTTGGGAAACATATTGCATTGTATTCATTTGGTAGGTATTGAGACAAGTTATCACCACTCACTATTTACTGGACACCCACCAATATTATTATTATAGCATTCTCAATTGTAATTATTTACAAAGATTTTATGGTGCTATATAAAACTGGTTATATGGTATCTTACTAAAATTGAGGCAGCAGGCATTTAACTGTATATTCGTTCAATAATATAATTCTAAAAAGATAAATATAAATGTGAGTAGGTACTATGTTCGCTAGGTTTTACGAACACAGAGATAAAGACATTGTTCTGCATTGTGACATAATTTCGTACTACTATGTCTCGATTTAAAAATACTATAATACTATAAGTTTGTTTCGGCATTTCTTCTCAGAGGTCGTCAGTTAGGGAGTGCCGGATTTCCCCATCTAGTACAAATATTTTATCATTCATTAACATACCATCGAGCCTGTATTCCCCGACAGGTTAGGTAGAGGTGTACTAATGTACACCCACAGTTTGCCGGTCTAATTAGGTCCCATATAATTAGGGGGTCAATGCCACTAACCCGGCACAAATGCATACTCCAAGCTGCTTCTGAGAATTTCATAGAAAAACTCAAAAACACTGCTCAACCTGGGAAATCAGTCGCGCTTAGGACCATTAGACTAATGAGGCAATTATCTTTTCATCTAAGAAAATCAAATCAAATCTTTTATCATCTTAGATTTTTACAGAAGACACAATGTACAGAGAACGTTACCTTTAAATACTTTTTGTGGCGTCGGATCAAAGTCTACAGCCGCTCTTTTGCTTTTTTTCTTTAGATTTTTATCCTTACAGGTGACTCTGTAAAATCTTCTGAGATGACTCATCAAGCGATTCGGTGCGTCAAAAATGTGGTGACAAGTTGGTGGAATTGGAATTTCCGTTAAATTTAGGCCGCATTGGTAGCACTCTACCTCCGGCGGCAGAGTAGGCTTGGTTGTCGTTGTAGTAGTAGTAGTTGGTTTAGTTGTAGTAGTAGTAGTTGTTGTAGTAGTTGGTGTCGTAGTAGTAGTAGTAGTGGTAGTGGTTGTAGTAGTAGTAGTAGTAGTAGTGGTAGTAGTTTTTTTAGTAGTTTTTCTGGTAGTTTGTGGTTTTAAAAAGAAAAAACGTCGTGATATATTATCACTATTTTTCATGGTTGTTTTAAACTCGTAATCACTTTCTTCCAAATCATCTATTAATTCATATTCATTACCAGTAGCAGTGCTAATCCAATTGTCCCTAGTAACGTAGTCCAAACTACTCTCTATATTAGTTTCATAATCATTACCGTTGTTATTATCATCATTCATATTTTCTTTGGCTCTGTGTAAATTAAAAAAATGTGGGAAATAAGAAGCAAAAGTTTTCTTCGACCTTTTTACTGTTGATGCTTTTTCTGTACTTGATAAAACTAATACTACTCTCGGCCAAGGATCATCATCTTCGTCAAAATTATGCCAGTAAGGCTTTTTTAGAGATTTGGAGAATGTTCTGCCCTGGCCTGCGTGGTTCTGTTTAAATTGTCTGTTTATAGTGGGTTTCTTTTTATGATCTGATGAGACCTCATGTTTTGATGTTGCTCTGTTTTTTGAGGTAGGCATCCATAATGTTCGGTGACCTGCAAAATTGTCTATGTTATATATTTGAATAAAATAAACGCTGAACATTTTCGATAACATCACACAACACGATTGTATTAATTTGGAAGAGCAGTAAGCGACTGCAATTCATCAATCCCATTTAATATCATAGTTGCTTGATAATTATTTAAAGCTTAACAATTACGCCAAACTTGTTTTTTTTTTGTCTGTACAACTTACTAATAATATAGTTTATTCACAATAATCAACCAACCAAATTCAAATACGGTTTTATTCATAAAAATACTTATAAAACTTATAAATCTTCTATCATCATTATCATCAACCCATATAAGTCCCACTGCTGGGTTTGGGTCTCCTCTCACAGAATGAGATCGAATAGGCTATTATTATAGTCCACCAAGCGGGCCTAGTGTGGTTGGCAGACTTCACATGCCGTCAAGAAAATATCTAAGGCATGCAAATGCAGTCTGCTATTGCTAATATGACTGTATTGTATCTTCTTTTCTCTGTAATAAAATATTATAGGACAAAATAAGACAAAACACAGTTTAGCAATAGGAGACTTATAAGACGTTTTATATTTTTATGAATGTATTTTAGTAATTAACACTAAAAAAATAAAAAAAAACTACAAAGTTAACTAAACTAAAACTAGACTAGGATAATAAAAAGATAAATAAGAAAAGATCATCAAAAAACTCTTCATCGATATCGCCTGGAAGCATACCCAAAAGACTGGCTGCAATGCCACGTTGAATGGCAATGCTTATTCTTTAACCGAAGTAAAGTCCAGACTTTGGATCACGTAAATCATCATTCAGGTGTTCGGCAATATACTTAAAAAGTAAAAGTGCTCTTGGACCCCATGGCCCCGGCGTTTCCACTCCAAACGGTTCGAAAAAATAACTATTTATAAAATTGTTATATTATCGCCGCTTGTTGGTCTCCGCAACCGCAGCACTAAGTAGCACCAGCACAGTCCTCCGAGCTAAGCAGATAGGATGACGCAAGTGTCGAGGCACGTCGCATCCCTCACTAGAGGCTGACCCATCTTCCAAGGCAGTAAAAACGTCCTTTCCGGTCTATTGCCATTGTCAATTGCCAAGCCACTTTATTCTAAAATGTCTGGAAGGTGACAAGAGCACGGCGAATGTTGTCATTAATATTGGCATGGATTGCTATCTTATCTTATCGTACTTTAGGGGCTGGCTTAGCCAGCAACACTTCGACCAAATGTGATCTTTTGTGTAGTCCCCAGCTTTGTGCATTCCTTGCCTTGCTATCGACCTGCGCACATTCTGCAAGATATACCATGGTGTCCGAGGCTATCGACAGCTTCACAGTGACAGCGATGCAAAGCACAACAAGGAACTCCCAGTCGACGGTAAACTGCAATTTGTAAATTTGAATCATCCAAAATAGTACCAACCTATGTTGGAAGACTTGTAATCACAGACCAGACTCCCATTTACCCACAGCCAACAAGCGAGCCTGCTCCGCAGTAGTTTTAACAAGTTTATTCCGTATGAAACTACAGAGCAGTTAATCCCACTACCTCTGGGAAAAAGGGCTAGGGTACCCACCCTAGCCCTTTTTCGAACAAAAACTGCTCCAGGCATTCTTAGCTTCAGTCACATAAGGTGTTTTCAAATCAACCACTACTGAAAATAAGGATGCTGATAATATTATACTGAAAACTTTGCTCGAAGCCAAGGTGTCCAAAACGGACGGGTAAGATAGTCTAGAGCTACATTAAAAAAATAGTGGTTAAAGATCTATAATAATTGTAAAATGTTTAAACAGTTACCTCTGTATGGTTCGTATCTGTAAACATAATTTGGCAACAAATATGGTAAAGTTGTATCTGAGAAATGCTCGACAGGGTTTTTGTTACGCGACAATAATGAGCCTCCAGTACATACAAATCCGCTACAGTAAAAAATGAAATATAAACTATAATATCTAACAAACATGAACATTCTAAAAATGACAGCCAGAGACTTTGAACCACAGAGTAAGGTAAGTAGACCGTATACGCTTAGAATAATCATAAATATGCTTTTTAATAATTATTCTGTGCGTATTCAATCACACCGATCCAACTCGGGCCAAGATGAGGGCAAAATTTCTCCTCCACACTTTCAGCACACTAGATGCAACTTCTTAGTTGCTTTTATAGTTAAATACACACAAAAGTAGGGATACTAGGGATTTGAATCGTTTTTGATTACTCATCCCATATCTTAATACGAATGTTACATAATTATGCCTGATATGGTTTTAACACAGCAGTTTTGAGAAACAATATAGATATGCTATTTTTAGGCAAATAACCAATTAAATAAACACGGGTGATTATTATTTTTCTAATAAAATACATCATATGCCATAAAATTAAGATAATACATTACTATTTAAATATCAATTACAATCATTATAATAATATGCTGAATAGATGCATTACAGAATTTATTCCTTCCGATCCGAATTTATTACAGACATCCAAAGCAAAATGGTTACACAGGACAAGATAACGGGTGTTTAAGTTTAAGTATCTATACAAAAACAGGTCACTTTTAAAAACTATATAAGTAGACTAGCGTTTAGATTAGGGTTTTTTTTACAGCTCGGGTTACATTATTGAAGTTTAGATTGTTTTTGATTTTGATTTTATGTTGGGATCCTTATTTTTTTCTAGGTAATAAATATAACCTATGTTACTCAGGGATAATGTAGCATTCTAACGGTGAAAAGATTTTTCAAATCGGTCAAGTACTTTTTGAGTTTATTCGATACAAACATACAAAAATACAAATCTTTCCTCTATACTATTATTGTAGATGAGATTGGTAGACAGGTACTTTGTATTATGATGTCCATAAAATGGGACACGTTTTTGAATGGATGAAAGTGCGTAATATGAAGTGAAATAACACTGTTTTGAGCTGTGTTGTGTTCCTTACAGTCAGCAAGGTTGCCAGTGCTCCGTGAGGAAACGTACTCACGTTCGTGAAGCCGATCAAGTCTACTCTTCGTTGAGGTCGAGATAAGTGACATCGGCATAGTCTAATATTGGAAGAAGGAGAGACTATTGAAGTGCTATAGTAGCTGTTGGCAGGAAAATTCATAACCTTCGTAAGGAAGATGCCGAAGCAAACATTTTTCAACTAACCTCCTTCAGATGTGCGATCCATGACAAAGATCCCGTAAGAACCCGTAAGTTCTTGACTTTATCACACATTGGCATGAAGATCCCATTAAAAGAAGTAGGGGGAAGTACCGACCTGTTAATCCTAGCGATCATCCTAGAACTGCCAATAACGGTCTCCTGAGTTTTAGTGGGGTTCATCTTAAACTCAGAATAATAACTAAAGTATTCAATCATTATTCTGTGGGTTTATAGTCTACTCTATGTTTTAAAGGCTCTGGATGTCATTTTTAGAATGTTTATGTTTATTATATACTACAGTTTATATTTTATTTTTTATTGTGATAACGGATTGTTTTGCACCGAAGGCTCATTATTGTCGCGTAACATAAACCCTGTCGAACATTTTTCTGATACAATTTTACCATATTTGTTACCAAATGAAGTTTACAGATACGAACCATACAGAGGTAACTTTGTCTATACATTTTACAATTATTGATAGCTTATTATATTATTTAGTATACACAAAAGTAAAATCATAGTGCGACGTAATTGTTTAGCTTTAGAAAAATTATAAGCAACTATGATAATATTAAATGGGACTGATGAATAACAGTAGCTCACGGCTCTCATATTGCGTGATATTTTTGTTAATGAATATCTATTATATTCGGATTTTGCTTTATTCAAATATGCAGCATAGACACTTTTTACAGGTCACCGAACATTATGGATGCCTACCTCAAGATATAGTGCCACATCAAATCAAGAGGTGCCGTTAGCTCGTAGAAGGAGACCCACCATAAACAGACAATTTAAACAGAATCACGCAGGCCAGGGCAGTACCTTCTCCAAAGTACCAAAAAAACCTTACTGGCATAATTTTGATGAAGACGATGATCCGTGGCCGAGAGTAGTATTAGTTTTATCAAGTACAGAAAAAGCAACAACAGTAAAAAAGTCGAAAAAAACTTTTGCTTCTTATTTCCCACAATTTTTTAATTTACACAGAAGCAAAGGAAATGGTGATAACAATAGTAATGATGATGAAACTAATGTGGAAAGTAATTTGGAGTACGTTACTAGAGAAAATTGGATTCCTTTAAATTCTGAGATCATTGATAGGGTTGCTACTAATAATGAAGATAATTTAATAGATTATATGGATGAAAGTACTACCACCACAACTTTTACATCAACTACAGTAGTAGTTGATACAGAAGTAGTAACTACTACTAGTGAACCGACTACTACAACTCCTGCTACTGCTACTACAACTAACCCAACTGCTGCTACTACTGATACTACTACTGCTTCTACTACTACTGCTTCTACTACTACTACTACTACCACTACTACTACTATAACGACAACCACTCCCACCACGACTTATCAGCCGCCAGTAGTAAAGTGCTACCAATGCGGCTTAAATTTAACGGAAATTCCAATTCCACCAACTTGCCACCACATTTTTGATGCGCCGGATCGCTTGCTCGCTTCTCTCAGAAAATATTACAAAGTCGTCTGTAAGAATAACGATCTAAAGAAAAAAAGCAAAAGAGAGGCTGTGGACTTTGATCCGGCGCCACAAAAAGTATATAAAGGTAACATTTTCTCTACATTGTATCTTATTCTGTGATCATCATCAACTACTGTCCCACTGCTGGGCACGGGTCTCCTCTCAGTATGAGAGGGAATATGCTATAGTCTACAACGCTGGCCGTCGAGAAAATCTCTAAGGCATGCAGGTTTCCTCACGATGTTTAAAAAAATACTTTTTAATATGTTACTATTTAAAAGATATTATACCGTTAAGGACTATTTAGAAGACAAGTCAATAGAATTAGCAAGTAGTATAGTACTTAATTGACGATAGTGACACAGAGCAGATTAATGACACTGACTGTGAATATATTTGCACGCCATGCTATGGCAGGATATGCTGAAACAAATGTATTGTAACACCTTATGTACCATATTCTAGCAAATAAATATTTTTGATTTTGATTTGATTTGATGTTTTCCTTCACCGTTTAAGCGAGTGATAATTAATTATTAATACGCACATGAATTCGAAAAGTCAAACGTATTGTTTCGTAAAGAGTGGTGGGTGTCCAGTGCGATATTGTACGAAATTTACAATATAACACATTTGGGTTACAAACTAAGAACAAAAACACATGCACAATAGATCTAACTAGACGTTTTAGATCAGCAGCACGTAAACGTTTTAAGGGCAGCTCCTTCGCTACGAAAGCTGGCTTATCGTCTGGGTCTACCTCCTTGAACAGGGTGATAATTCCCTGGACTTTTCTGTTCCATCTCTCCGGAGCGTGATCTGGTTGACTTTTCCGAGGGTTTGGAATAGCAGCAATTTGGGACTGCTCACCTCTTCGTAGGACAACTTAAATCTGTATGATACAGTCTTCCTCCATGTTATCAATTGAATACTCTACGAATGCCAAGAAGACGTTGTTATCTGTAATAGATATTCTGTTGAACCCATTAGAAGTTGTGTCGATGGGCTGGTCGGCACTTACTGGCCATGGCAATTTTTTTTTTAAATTATTATACTGGATTAATTATTATCTATAATTCTACATTGTTTCATAACTATTCCGAGCCAAAATTGTTACACTGTAAACTTTTTTTTTAAATGAGTGTCTATGAAGTTTTTTGCCGGTTCTTTTCCATAAGATCCACTTTTTGGAACCGTGGAACTAATTGGGACTTTTCAAAAGTACTATTTAAATGGTCTAATTGAAATGAAACACTCGACTTGTCTTAGATTTTTAACTGACTTTGAAATTAATGATTTTTGTTATTATCTTAGTATGAGGCATCGTTTACATAATATTGAGAATAAGAATATGTTTTAATTTTTTCATTCCAGGTGGTTGCTTCAAGCGATTTCTTGATTATGGCGATGTGTACAATGAGAGGGGCTGTAGGACGATGGAACCTCTTAGGGGAATGAGCTTTGCTTCCGATAGACTGATGAAGCTTGAGCGGTCCATGTACTACATGGACGAAGGCTGCGTATCAAGCCCACATGCTTCGCTGACTCCCTTCAGCAGAGCCATCTCTCTCTACTCCAGATATCACGTTTGCGTCTGCCGTGGCAATTACTGCAATCATGGGATAATTTTGCATGCTGATACTATGTTGATTGTATTTTTAAATATATGTATAATTCTAAGAATCTGAAATTTGTCTTTCATTGCCATCAGTATGGATTGACATATAAACTAAATATCGTGACACCGAGCAATCCCTGACGAAGTAGTCGCAGCTACCGAGCGACTCAGTCTCAATCACGATCGGTCATCGCACAATAATTATAATATTCTATTCTGATAATTGAATAAAATTTGTATAGTGTAGACAGGCCAGGGAAATTTCGCTTTTAATTATAAACGAAGAAAGGTGTTGATGCGATGCCGAGTGCTCGGAAAGCTGGACCCGCTCACTACTGAACCCACGGGTCAATGGGACAACAATTTATGTTACAAAAGCTTGTCGCGAGATTTAACTGTGTAGATATGTACCTAACAAGTACATTAAATAACGATCTGGTTGATTTTAATTTTAAAAAAATTCAATTTGGTTTAACCGTTTATTCTCAATCAAAATCTAAAATCTTTTTAATTAGGTGCCTACATCTTAGTAAAATCAAGACGAAACTTTTTATAAAGAAAATGTTCTCATAAGCTTGGTTTTGTATAAGTTATACATATTATACATATACATATGTATTTTTTTACATTAAAGAAAAAAAATGACAATTAATTGCGGATATTATAAGGTATCGTTGAACGAATATGAATGTTTACAAATTAATAGCTATATCGTGTTTTGTTCAATAGGTATATATTATGTTTTTAGCCTTTAAAATACAACAAGCCGCAGGAATAGAAGCAGTGATAGCCTAGTGGTATGACCATTGGACTGAAAGTCGAAGGTCTCGACTTCAAATCCAACGCACCTCAGACATTTCGAAATCATGTGCGTATTAATAATTAGGTAATTATCACTCGCATAAACGGTGACGGAAAACATCGTGAGGAAACCTGCATACCTTAGAGACTTTCTCGACGGCGTATGAAGTCTGCCAACCCGCACTAGGCCGGCGTGGTGGACTATAGCCTAATCCCTCTCATTCTGTGAGTGGAGACCCGTGACCGAGACCGGAGAGAGTGGAGAACTGTATACGGGTTGATGATGATGATCCTTTAAAACTACAACAATAATTAATAAGAATGTCAGTTTCCCAAGTCTTTACATTGCATTAATTGCAAAACAACTAATTTGAAGGACTGAGAATTCTGTCTGTCTGTTTATCTGTCGGTTTGTCTGTCTATCTGTCTGTCTGTATGTTTGTTTGTTTTTTTTTTATGTGTATTTTATGAATACACATAAAATCATAACTACTAACATATAATAAAGGAACTGAAAAGGTATTGATAGGCCGTATTTCGGGGCCACGTTTAGGATATATTTCATTAAAATCGGTGCTCTTAATCAATAGTTATTTTTTTTACCATATTAATAATAATAAATTTGAAAAGTAACCATGCAAGTATATTTCATTTTACGGGATTAATTTGGCGGGCCCCGGTGAGTGTTAAAACAAAATTATAGAGTAGGTTCAAGATGTAATAATACGACGTCTATAATACCTCAATCAAGCTGGAGCTGTCATTCAAACTGACAAGTATCTGGATATTATAAGTTGACAATCGTTTTGTTCCTTTTATCATAGACTAACTTGATTTAAGATTTGAAACCTGCATGGTGTAGATACAGTTGGCACACTGTTTTAAAGGGGTAAAAATATAACTTTGCTACAGGATTACGAGGCTAGAGGCACTATTTCAAGTCAAGAAATGATATTAATGCGGTTACTCGGCCGGGTATCAGCCAGTATATAATAAATATATCTATATAATTATACATCTGCGAACACACTAGATGATAACAAACACAGCGTTAGCGTGCGCAAAAACGGATGATTCATCATGCAACACATTGGACAACGTCATAAAGTGTCGTGATTCTGTGTGCGACGAAAACACTGAATATGAGTGAGACGGCAGCACTGTCACAAGCTACACCAACAGCTCCTAGGCTAACATGCCCATCACGAAATATCACGTGCCGAAACTATATCTCCAGACGAGATGTTGTGACATTATAGTATTATTACAGGGGGAAACATTCCAAACCTTTTTTGCTTACATTGGGAAACCTTCAAAAGACTGCTAGTCTACGGGGGTTAGAACAGGGAATGTGTGATTCGTACCCACTTAAACCACTCCTACTTACAAGAAAGTATTTAGTTATAACAAGAAAAGGGCATTTATTTAATAAATAATTGCCAAATAACAGACTAAAAGATATTACAATTTTATTATTCTAATGTCGTAAGGGGCATTCATCAAACCGGATTAATTTATCAAATCTAAACTGCTATTTTTCTTAGAAATATAATTATTATTACATTTAAGGATATGAGCGGTATGGTCAACAAGACAACTAACTGAAGGAATCAATTTTATTATGATTAAGTGTGCAGTTATTTTGCTCCATGGATTCTTACATATTATTATTTTCTTATTATTCTTTCATGACATTTTAGGCATAGTAAACCGTTGGACTCATGTAATGAGTTTTTGGTTGGCCACGGATTGGCATCTTTTGGCGATCCACGGGTTGGGGAAATTCCAGTTGTCTACAAATACGTTACGCTAATTTCTCGTGGAATATGACAGATTAAAAGCCAAGGCATCTGCTAATTTGATAAACTTAAACATTTTATTTACCTACTGTGGTACTGAAACCTACAATGTAGCTAAAAAAAACGATTTATTTCCAATTTTAAAATAACAGTCTATTCCGGGATAAACGCCTTTTCGCGCAGTTTCACTCGTACTTATGTCAAATGACTTTTTTATACATAAGATTTAGCCTATATCCTTCTTCAAGGTATATTCTGGCGTGAAAGCGTAATGACATGACAAACAGAGTCACTATTTCGCATTTATAATATTAGTGGGGATAAGATATTGATACCCATCAAGTGCATGTTTGCTATAAAATACCTATAGATAGGTATGTCTGCATAGTTAGAAATAAAGTGACATAACTCCCTTTCAGAGCGCCCAACATGTCATTCAAACAGAGATCCCGGAACCCCAGCGCAAGCACGAGATCAGCCATCGAACGAACAATAGGATCCCTCGCTAATTCGTCCACTAAAAAACCCGACGCTACCCCTGCGCGAACGCATGGCATTCGGTGACGGGCCGCCGTCCGCGCAACATGGCGGGCGCAGGCACATTTATATCGCTCCTAATACTAGTACAAACAGTCCTCGTGCACACAGAAGTATTGACACCGAGATATTTTAACTTAGCATCTAAAAAGAGGATTACGGCGACGGCTACCTGCGGTGACGAAGGACCTGAACTATACTGTAAATTAGTCGGCGCAAACGCAGATCATGATGAACATGTGATTCAAGGACAGGTGAGATTGTTTATGTTTTTGTGTGTGAATGGATCTAGTGTACTTTCGCTTCGTTCTTTTTTTTATTGAAACCGTCCTTCCTTTTTGTTCCTTTGATATTGTTATTTATAATTAAGTAGTTGGATTTATGTATGATTGCGTTCATAATTACAAAGTTTTAAAACTGTTTTTTATCGAGGTAAGCTGGTTTCTATTGTGGATTTTCCATTTAACTCTAAATGCGTCCAAATATCCGGGCTAGTCTGTATGAAATGTAAACTGTAGTTAAATTATTGTTCTACATTTTCATCAAAACTTTTATTTCAATGGCCATTTAATTTATTAAGTAGAGAAGTTATGGCCATGAAGTACAGTTAAGCTAAACCGATTTACATCAGCCGTAGCAATTGGATCAAAATGAAACTTACGACAAGCTAATACTTTTGTTTAAATGTTCATAATAAACGGGTTAAAAAAGCATAATGGTACAGTCAGCAACGAAAGTCGCTGAACACGATGCAATTTTAAAAACGCTTTAACATTCTTTATTATCTAAATGTTACTGACCCGAGAAAGTACTACGAGTTCTGTGTCTATAAGGTAATTACAAGCTTCACCTTAACAGAATTTAATTAAAAGTTTTAGTGCAGTGATGTTTTCAAAATTTTATTTTGTTCACCGGCTTTCGTTGGTGACCGTACTTGGTAAGCATCTAATATTATTATTCAATCAGCTAAGTTTGTTTATCTTGTTATATAAATGTAAAACGACGTTTATTTGAAAAGAGGAATCTTAATTGGTGCACTTTTGTTCAATTATACCAATGTATACGACAGAAATTACTAAAACTTCCTAATTACGGACTAAATGGCGCAGGATTCAACGATGATGTCGATGATAGGCAAACGTTGACACTTCGCAACAACTGCCTTCATTACTGAAGTCCAGAAGAGGTACTCTATTAAATTAGGAGTCTCCTGTAAAGTTAGATGTATGGGGTGTTATTAATAAATAAAAATAATCATCTACACATTTATTAGAATGTAAGTTTCGCATGTCTGTACATTGCTTTTATTTTTGCACTAAAACTAATTTGGGGGACTGTGAACAAGTATCACAATATATTTCTATCATTTGAAAAGAAAAATGTTTATGTGTCTGTCTGTATATCTGTCTGTTTGTTTGAATAAGCATTAAATCATAACTATAATACTGAATTTATACTATCTGTTATTGTGTCTGTGTAGTCTTTGAATAGACATACGATCATTACCCCTTAATGTATTTTGAGGAATAGGAAAGAAATTCATAAAGCATATCTTGGTGGAACATTTAATCATTACCGAAACTAAAGTAATTTTAATTTAGAGTATATCAGTCAAAAGTAACTGCTTTAAGGTATTACGACACGCTATTCCAAATACTTGCTCACACAGCTCTCTTACTCCGACATGGCATTCTGCTACATTCTAACCTCCATTCAGAAACAATGCTAGTGATGAAAGAGACTGAGAATTATTTTATAGTACACGGAATAGGCAGTAAATGTATCGTAACCAGCTCGCAAAACTTTCTTAACCCTAAAGTAAATAAAATAATACTCCTCGATACTGAATTCTACTAATAATAAGAATTGTAGGCGTAAACTTTATAAGTTTATGATAAATACTGAGCGTGATGTGGAACAAGCGGCTACCGCTTGATAAGCGCGTGATAAGCTATCTCTGTACCACCGGCCCAGCATCCGACTGATAAGGAGTTCGATGCTCCGTTAACGCCAAAAGCTATTACCTACTTACATAATCTAGGGTGAAGTTGTGACATCATTCACTTACGTGATCTCGGATAGGTTTTCATAAAGCATTACAGTGTCTAGGGCCTCAAAGCTGCAATTTTATTACGTCAAAACCATGGTACCTTTTTTTTTTAATTATATTAAGTAATTTAATCTGTCTCTTTAGCCTAATCGTCGTAAGCAGTTGAGATTGAAGTCGAGTACCTACAGTGTTCTTTTTTTCACAGTAGCAGCTTGGAGTTTAGATTTGTGCCCAGTTATGTGCATGCTATTTCATCTGCTTCTTTTCGTGTAGGTGGCAAACACATTATTTATATTACTTGAGCCCAGTAGGTGACCACGTTAATTTCGGCTCCAGAAAGAGTAGCATGCTATTATATGTATGGAACCTAAACATACCGACGAACTCTAGGTGTAATTTTAAACACCTCTGCCTTCGGAATACCAGCGCGATAGGATGTTAGGTTAGTTAATATTGTTAGTTAGTTTAGTTTGACATAATTTTATTGTACGGATTCCATGAGTAAGAATAAGAAAGAGTACGTAACCATAGCGCAGTTCAAGTTAAATTAAGACGAAGATAAGTAACGGTCGCCAGTAGTTAAATATTTACGTTATCTTTGAACTTTGAACTCAATATCTCTGTTGAATGAACACAAATTTTTGACTGCTTACTAGGTGTTGGGTTAACGTTCTTTTTACGGAACAGCTGATATTATAGATCACTGTTGAGGCGTATTTTGTAGAGGCTTTAAAATGTATAAAAAATGTTAGGCTATAAGTAGTCCACATGCAGGTTTCCTCACGATGTTTTCCTTCACCGTTTTAAAGAGTAGTATTTAACTATTAATAGAAACATGATTTCGAAAAGTCAGGGGTCTTGGATCCAAACTCGAGATCTTCTACTTGGCAGTGCAATGGTCATGTCACTACACTATCACTGCTTTTTTCACTGTTAGGGGGGATCAATTATGTTATCAGTATAATTATCAGTAGCATTATCTCGTATGCAGCGATAGTTTCGGAACGAGATAAGCGATGCACCCCGGAACTCGAGCTCTGCAAGAGTGGTTGCGACCATTGAAGCAGTTGGATCTAAATGTACCTACTTCTTACATAAGATAAGTAGGGTATAGTTGGAGTAAGTCTCAAATTGGAGCTGCCCGACTGGGGAAGTACTTCCGCTTGCAGAAAATCGAAGTAAAATAACACTGCTTTGAGCTGTGTTGTGGTCCTTACGGTGAGCAAGGTTACCAGTACTTCGCGAGTAAACGTTGTGTTGGTAGTGGGGTGACCTTTATACTGCCAACCAAATATAGTATAAAAGTATCTATTCATCTTTCGTTTTACTGACCCGGTACCACGCAAGTGATACCCCATGTGTTACAAGCGTCTATAGGCTACGATAACCGCTTACTATGAGATGGGCCGTATGCTTGTTTGCCACCTTAATGGTATAAAAAAAAACCCTACTAAAGGTACCTAGTGGTTTTATCAAAGTTCAATCATCAAAATCCCAATCTGTTAAAGGAGTCCAAAAAATTTTAAGAAAAACACCTGCAAATAAATGCGTCGCATATATTATACTAATTACCACCTACGCACAAACTAACAAATTTTACTTCTTTATTATATTAGTAGGTAGAGTAAGGGGAGAAGAATTAGTGGGGTGTCCTTTGCCCTGCAGTGGGACATTCAAGCATAAAACCTGTGATGAAATCTAATATATAAAATTCTCGTGTCACAGTTTTCGTTGCCATACTCCTCCGAAACAGCTTGACCGATTTTGATGAAATTTTTTTTGCTTATCGGGGAGGTCTGAGAATAGGCCAACATCTATTTTTCATACCCCTAAATTTTTTTTTTATGGCAAAACAACGTTTGCGGGGTCAGCTAGTATAGTATAAAAGTATCTATAGATTACGGACATTAATAAGATGTGCCCGATTCCTGGTACTTGCAGGAATTTCACTTAGTATTACATTCAATTTCCTAATATTGCTAGGTATAATTCATTAAAGGTATTGTGACCCTCCAGAAGGTCGAATCTATTGTGTCTGCCACTTTATCTTTGATATGGTTAAAATATTTATTTGTTAAGACTGCATCACCATATCTTAATTGAATAATACTATCATCACTAACGTGTCACTATGTCGCTACAGTGTAGCATGTTTTTAATATAATACCCGGGTCCGCAGCCACTTCGGAGAAATTCGACAAACATCGACTATCCTCGTGGCCTTTTTGCGGACATGTGGCGGCCAAATGACCGCGCGCATCCTATCAACTTAGCTCCTTTGTTTTTATAAATACAATGCTTCTAAATTTAAATGACTGGGTTTTTGTTAGAAGTTTCTGGAATCAAAGGTTTTGTGAATGGAGCTGTGTTTTTGAAAAGAGTGTGAAATTAATACTAATGACATGTTTTGCTTCGCAGAAACATGTGAGTTGTAACTGTTATTATAATTGTTTTAAAATTTTCAAGAATACTGAGGATTCTACTTTATAATGATTGATTAGTTGATTACCAAACTCCTCACTAGTTATAAATTACGCCGATTTAAAAAAAAAGGAACATATTTTAGACACTACTGCAATATGTTTCAGATTTGTACAAGACAGCTACAACTTCTCGCTTATAGAAACCACTTCGAACTTTTTTATAATAGTTGTATAATTGTATACAAACTAAGGATAGGGTTGCCAACAATTCTTCAGCGAAATATAGTATTTTTCAGATGAAGATATAAAAAATATAGTACAATTCAAAATAAAATAGTATTAATTTACGGAAAACGCCAAAAGTAAACGAAGATAATTATATTTGTTACTAACATTTTTCTTGCATTTTTTAAGAATATTTTGTCTAAAATAAATGTGTCTTATTACTGAATATACTATATAGATTTGGATACGTTACACGTTATTGCATCAGTCAAAAGTTTGTTAGATTTTGGTGTTGAAAATATAGTAATATTTATGTATTGTTTATAGTATATTGTATTACATATAGTTTATTAATTTATTACCAAAAAATATAATTATGCATGTACCATGTACACCGCCAACTGCCCATTTTAAGTTTTTCTTACATGATCTGTGTCCATCCAATGGTTGTCTGTAAGAAATTGCTCTTAGCGATAAGACCGCCAATTGTACTACTTTAGGTTTATTTTATTGTTTAATTTTTTTTTTTTTTTTTTTTTTTATTTATATTCGGAAAACTTACAGCTAGTACAATAATTTATAACACTCGTTAAATATAATATTGAAGGCCATTTACAAGTTTTCACATGTAAACATTCAATTAAAAGTTGAAATGTGGTCGATTTTATTATGCTTCTTGGTGTACAGTAAAGAATATTCTATCTATCTATCTATTTTTGCGTAGGTACTACTTAAGCGTTTTTTCAACAGTATATTGTACGCAGATCCGAAATACAGTACAATACTATATATTATAGTACGGTTGGCAACCCTAACTAAGGACAGGTCCTGCTGTCCGCAACCGTTAGAGCTACTACTTACTAGGGGAACAAAATCAATACAGTTACGCACGCGTATTGCATATTCCCCAATCTTGGTGGGAAAACTTTTCATTTTTAAGTTACACTTTGTATTGAGGGAACGTGCTCATTTTCGAACGTGGATCTCTCGAATATTTAGAAGAGTGGACTGCACCGGGAATTAGTCTGGTGGTTAGTTTCAATAACCCATCTTATATTTTTGTGACTAGAAATTGATTTAGTTCTTATATTTTGGTGTTTTTGTGAAGATTGAACATCGATTTTGAAGTTCATTCGTACCTGTATTCGGCTGATGGATGGCCGGTTCTTTGCACATACAGTCAAACATCTGTTATGTCCAGTTATGATCAGTCAATGGCCCTATAGATTTTTTCTAGAACTAAAGTCATATCTTAAATCCTATTGTGATTTATCAGACTTGAAATGGATTTTATTTGTATGGAATTTATGTGAAGCTTTTATCTCTTCTTTAAGGCTGGTTCTTCAGTTATTTTTTACATCGTGTGAAATATCTCTTAACTCTTAGATGTAGACTTCTCCCAATTGACATCACAATACTCGGTCTAGTACTCCTGAGTCTTCTCTGAGCATTCCACAATTCACAGGTGTTTTCTTTTTCCTCCAACTTTCTTCTGGCACTGTGGTTTGTGTTTCAGGAATTCTTCCTAATCACATAAAGGTTCCTAATAATCACATTTTATAAGGTCATTTTATTATTTTGAGGTATTTTTTCTAAGATTTTTCATTCAGTGGTTCATCAAAGCCATATTATGTTATTTTAAGTCTTTTATGTAAGCTGAATATAAACAAAAATTTTTGATACCAAAAGTTATTGGTTGTTCAGTTTTGGATGCGTGTCATGTTTTGAGATAAAATAAATCGGTAATGGGAGCGAGCCTCTTCCTTATATTATTAATTATTCCTTCTAATCAGACTTCTATTTTTCTCAGGTGTGCGACATTTGCGATGCGACGAACGAAGCCAAGAAGCATCCTCCAGAGTATGCGGTGGACAGCTCGGAGACCTGGTGGCAGAGTCCGCCGCTATCTAGAGGGATGAAGTATAACGAGGTCAACCTTACCATCGACCTTGGCCAGGTACGTTCAATTATGTACGGTCTTTTGTGATGATCAGCTAAAAGGGGTATCTAGTTACCAGGAGTCAAGCTGCTTACGTTATGCGTGGGAAATCCTGTAGGTATATTGCCTTATACGGTCACAGCCCAGATACGCTAACGTCTATGGCTCACTAAACTCCTCTTAAAGCAAAGAGTTGACACTGCAAAATGACTATGGATTTTTATGTGTTCTTATTTAATAAAGTTTATAAACGTAAAGGACCTATGTCTGTACATTGAAGTTACATACATACACTCACGCCTTTTCTCCATGGGGGCAGACAGAAAGTAGAGATCGCCACTTGCTCCTATTCTGGCTTCTTTCGCTTCGTTTACATTAATTCATCTCCTCATACACACACGCCAGTTGCGAGTACTACGCACCTGAACTTTTTGAAAAACCCCACCAATAAGGTTGGTTTAAGTCTTTATAGGTCTTATATTGAAGATATTTAGAAAAAAGCAAGTGATATACACGGAAGTGATTTTTGAAATTCTTGTCTGTTTGTTAGATGGCACAGAAGCTACTGAATAGATTATAATTTTGTATTTACTGTTGGGACACATATGCTTAAACATTTGTGTCACCTCCCTTGAAGAGGTCAAGCGATCGCTGGCTGTCACGGTTCTGAATGTTATGACTCCCATGGCCATAACCAAAGGGGAAAGGGAAGGCAAGTACGGTTTTTAGTTGGTATGAGTCAGACATGGGTATGTCCTCATGGATCGTCTGAAGCCAGAGGAGACGGCAGGGTTGGTAACCCTGCCATTTTTAGATCGGGTTGATGATTTTCGGAACCCCAAAATAAAGGTAGAATTTGAATTACCAAAAACGAATTGAACCCTAGTAGGTAACAATGTACTAATTACATAATTGGTATCAAAACGTTCAAAAAATTTGTCTACAACTATTTAGAAACAACCTTTAATAATAATTTTTTACCAAATTTTACTAGTACCAAATTCTACGAAGTAAGTACAACAGTTGGTGACAACATTGCAAAGCATAGTCATAACGTAGACGACAAAACAAAACAAAATAAAATAAATCAATGATTACAATAGGCACATAAAGTTCAGTTCAGAGAAGACTGAAACTTTCAAAATGTACCTACTCAGTTTTGAAAGCTTCAGTCTCCTCTTCAGACATAAAGAACGCGACTCTTGTACACTGAGTCGACCTAAGCTAAGCTTCGACACGTAATGGTCCATCGATTCAAAAGATATTTTCAACTTTTCTAGGCCCCAGGATTACAATACAATATTAATTTTAAACCAACGACCCGCCCCGTCTTCGTACACTGCAATGTAGGTAACGACCTACTAATAATACAGTGTGAGTTTTTATAATCTGCTCGTATTAAAATAAGGGATTGTATACTTAATTTTATCGACAAAAACCATATTTGAAAATTTCAAAATAATATATTCTGAAAAACCTAAATTTATTGACCCCCCCGTAAACGGTATAACTTTTAAACTAAAAGATCTATCATAGCAAAACAAACTAAATATTGATTAGTAAGAATTAGGAGTCTCAATTGGGGAATTAACTGTGCTCAATTGAAAATTACGATGGCTTTTTTAAACCAAAATCTGCTTTTTTTTCTACAAATTTTTGTTTACACGACGGTCGCAGTAGTTAAAGTATGGTTTTTGTCGATAAAATTAAATATAGTTTCCCTTATTTTAGTATGTACACTATAAGAAGACTCACACTGTATGTAAATGTATGAACCTTTTGGAAGAATGTAGGGTACTGATAATATGTAAATGTATGAAGTTTTTGGAAGAAATTCTTTAAATTATAGGAAAAACCGTATCGCACTCCGTTAGTAAGTTGAAATGGAGGACAGACGCGGACAGTCACTTTGTTTTACTATTTAGAGACAAGCACATTCTAACGGTTAATTATAGGTACATCTGGACAACACAGATCTGCTATGTGTACGATATATTATTACCATGCACATATGATAGTCTAGTCTAATCTGATGACGTCATCCAAAATATATTGTAACATCTTATGACTCGTATTCATTGCTACCAAGATTCCCCGACCATTATATAGTTAATAATAGGAAATAATGTCCTACTGTCTTTTTTTTTAATATTTGAAACAAAACAGCATGATGGAGTCCCAAATTAAACAGAGCTTGTACTATAGGTACTAGACTATGAATATGATACTTAAATATAATACTTTATTTTTGTTAATACATACTTTAAATACATAAGAAGCACCCAGACAAACACAAACATCTTTTTTCTTTATCTTATCATAATATTAAAAAAGCTATTCAACTACTTGTCAATAACCTACAAGGTAGTGTTATACCTAGAAGTTTAAGTACCTACCTAGTAGGTATATAATAAATTCAGCATCAAAAAGTACCTACACCTCGAGTACCTCCCAGTGATGGCTAGAGGGTTCGAATGACAAAACAAAGCCAAGAAGATAATATAAATAAATTGAAACTGTATTTAATTTCTCTTCACTAATGGAGTCGGTACTTACACGAAGTTTTTAATAACAAAAATTGCTAGAATAGATAGACTGGTATCCAAGATTGGTATTAAAATTTCTGTGTTATGGGGTCATCAGGCCCCCCAATAAGACTATCATCACTACATCCACGCATCGGTTCACTAAATATATAAAAATAAATTAGTTTTAATTTTGAACACGGCTAATCTCCGAAACTACTGTAGAGATTTTCATACGGTTTTCACCAAAAGAAAGAGGGATTATCTGGGAAGGTTAATAAATGTATGTAATCCAAACGAGTCAAGTGTACTATTCAATATTTATTTTATGTATGTACAGACGCCAGCAGGCTTAGCTATCCAAAACTGTCAATTTATTCCAATAAAACATGTATCTTATCATTTTGTTTTAAAGAAATTAAACAGGTTGAGGTATATTGGGGTAGCTGGCTTCTGTACCCTACGTGTTTCAAAGCGGGATCAGTTGACAAAAGAAAAATAATAAAATAAATTAACTGGTCAACTCATCCCGCGGGCTCAGTTTAGAGCGAGATCAGTTGACCAAAGAGCCCAACACCGGGGCGGGTCGAAAGAAATTATTAAAAATGCGATAGAGCCTCAACGTACCTATAGTGTAGCAATGGGCAAAACTATATATTTCCGTAAATTCAACTCTAAAGCCATAAATGCAGTGCTTTCTTATTTGTATTTCTAATTCTGTATTTTGTAGAATTATTCAAAGCCATAAATGTCCCCACTGAATGTCTATTCAGAACACCCCAGAAATAGCGTTATGTTTGTGAGTGCATCGACCCCGGTTACTTCATGCGATGTTAGGATATTAAACAATTATAGAACAGATTTACGAGCCTCACTGAATGTTTTCGCGGGAACTTACGACTTGGTTTGAATTTAGAGTGTGGTTTATAGTAAATTTTGAGTTCCCCTTCCGCCTCTTGGTTATGCAGTTCAATGTTGAATGCAATGTTGAATTAAGGATCCGTAAGACAACATCAAGACTGCACAAGTATCATGCTAAGTGGGGTAAACTTCTTGTTACCGTCACGTGCGTACGGCTAAGGAAACCTTTTTTTTTAAATACACGTTGAGATTTCTAGTGTTTCGTGGGTGCGTTTACAAACACAAACTTTCACATACATAAACACCCAGACTTGGAACAACTACCTGTAGATCATATCAATATTTATTCCGTGTGGGGATCGAACCCACAACCCGTGGCACAGAAGCCGATCGCTCAGCCGCTGCGCAAAACATCTTTTTTCTTAGCCGTTACAGAACAGAGCTTTAATGCAATATCAGTAATGCTCTCCTCTGTTTCTCTTTCTGTGACAAACAAATATATTTATCTTTATTTCTTTCATGGCCGCCAGATCAATAAAATTGGTGAACAATTATGTGTTTTGGCTTTGCGTCAGTTGTGTATAGTGTGTGGTATTATACCATACTGTTCACACGAGTTAATAAATCTGCCTCAATGGTCTGGTGGATGAGGGCGGCTGCTGAGCGTGTTATTTTTGATTCGACCCCAGGTCGAGTAGTATTACTCGATTTTTATTTTTCGTAGTTTGGATTTAATTCCGCTTAGCGGCAAAAGGCTTGGCTTTCATAGCTCAATTACATGTGACCTAAAATCCATAATATACCGTGAACTGTGGACGTACATTAGTACTTTGCTAAATCCTGCGGGGATGCAAGCAGGTGCATAATTATTTGTCTCATAATTTCACCAATAATTCAAATGTTGTATCTTTGTATGACAGAAGCTTGTATTAATGGCACCCGCTCTGTAACTTCGGGTTTGGTAACTGTAGTGGAGTGACTTAATACAACGTGTTTCTAAATACAACAGGAAAAGTTTTCAAAGGGCGGGCGATTTAGCGTCCGTGGGTAGACGGGTAGACGGGGGTAGACTGTCTACCAAATTATTTTGACTTTGACTAAAAATAAGCTAAGCAAAAAGGACATCACGCAAATAATGTTTATACATATATTTTCTCATGACAGTCTAATAACATCTATATACAAAGTGTATATATCTGACTTACGTACCAATTATAATATTTATATTTGTACGCTATGCAATTCTGTGAATGCTGGCGAGGTGAAATTTGATTATCTGCGATGCGAATCTTGCGCACCTTTTGCTAAGCGAATTAATATGAAGTACTGCTGATTTACCAATACGATAGTGTGATGTATCTGTATATAGTAAGCGAAATAATAAACAAACTACAGTCATATTTTGTCATTTTTGTATGTAATTTTAAAGCTGGTTATATTTTACAGCTGGGATTGTTATGAACTCTCTGTAAAACTAGAAATTAACGTTGATTGGACTAAATTTGACGAAAGCCATATAGGCAGTCAAAAGATCTGCGACACAAATCCAAATTAAAAAATAATTCGTTGTTGAGGTGATCACTGTTGCGCTGCGTGTCGTGGCTTCGATTCCCACACGTGACAAATATTTTTATCCCTTGGATATTTTTTCCGAGTTTGGTTGTACTTTATGTACTTTAATTAAATATTTTTGAAGTCTGTTGAGACACATGGCTCTGGGAAACGAGCCTGTCATGATGATGTGCGGGATATGTCTTTTTAAAAAACTTTATCACAGCCGCATCGCAAATCACAACCTTATGTAGCCTTAGATAGGGCTTTAAGTAACTGTTCTTAAAAGCTTGTGCTATGCGTATAACATAAAAAAATGTCCGACAAAGTCTAATGTCGCAACTAACACTGCGATTGTCTTTCAACAAAGTAACGGGTTCAATGTCCGTGCAAAGCAAAGTTCTTATTAACTTATAATAGCTATTTCTCACGTTGTTAAGCATGCAAACGATTTAATTTGCCAACATCATCATCAACCCGAGTGATATAACTATTGGACTACCAAGTCAAAGATATCGAGTTCGAATCCAAGGCATATTAATAATTAATTATCACTTGCTTAAATGGTGAAGGAAAACATCGTAAGAAAACCGGCATGCCTTAGAGATTTTTCTCGACCTGACAACCCGCACTAGGCCAGCGTTCCACCACGCTATAACCTAGTCTCTCAATCTGAGAGTCCTCTCAGATTGAGAGAGAGCTGGAGAGCTGGGCCCAGCTCTCCAGCTATGCCCAGCAGTGGGACAGTATATGGGACATTAACTTCCCCAATCATGGGCACGAGCCGGCTCTCAGATTAAGTGGGGGTTAGTCTACTATCCACCATAACACACGCGGTCCAGAAAATCTCTCAGCATGTAGGTTTACTCACGATATTTTTCTTCACCGTTAATAATAATTAATGATTTTAAGAAGACATTCAATCTCGAGAAGTCGGGGTCTGTGATGGCAGTCCCAAACAAACTATTTCTTTTTTACTTACTTTCTTTCAATGATCATAATTATTGGTAAGCTAGATTTATAGAAAAGGAACCTTAATCATGTTAAAAATTAATGTATTTTTTTTTTAATTATTGGTGATTTGTACTGGCCGGCAAGATCGTCCGATTTAACCATTTTAGACTTCTTTTTGTGAGGTTTCTTGAAGTCACGAGTCTATGTCAACAAGCCTGACTCTTGAATCCCTCAAAGAGAATATCCGTCAGGAATGCGGGAACCTATCGCCGGAAGTTTTGGCAAGAGTGATGGAAAATGCCATAAATTGGTCCACACGGGCCGAATCATGATCGCCAGAATTGAAGACCATCATCGTGGTCATGAATTCTGGCGGCGACCGCCATATTTTTTTTTATTTAATGAAAAAAAAATTGACATCAAATAAACACAATCTAAAAGCAAAACTAAAGTGTTTCATTTATTAAAACATTACAGTCAAAGAACACAGAATTATATTTTTACAAAATAGGATATTTAAATGCGTTGTCTTTTAACTTAGGGTTGTATCACTCGTTGTCCGCGTGATCTCATCCACAGAGGATGTAGTGGGAGTCGATAGCGGCCCGCGATAAAAAAATTATGTGCCTAAGGGCGAGGTTATTGGTTCACGACGCGATTACAATAACGTCAAAAATAGATCATAGGCAACTCGTAAAATATATTATAACATATAACACAATCATTTTTTATGATGATCTATAAATTTGCTGTACACGTGTCGAATAAAATTGGTATACAAATAGTGTAGGTATTGAATTGTTGAACCAAATTTTGATAGCTGTCGTTTCGTGTAAAGTATTGTTTTCAGCTGCAGGCTGCCATCTAACATAAAAATACCAAGCAAATCGAGAACCTCCTCCTTTTTGAAGTCTGTTTACAAAACTAGCTTACTCAACAGACGTCGTCTTGTCCAAATTTCAACAAATCGTACAAAGTTCTGAAAGTTTTTCCATCAGAATTTTGAAGCGCTTTTTCTCGAACTTTACAGTTTTCTGGGCAACTCTTCTCAAGTGAAATGAACAGCATTTCATTTTTATTTGTATAGAAGATAGGCAATTGCCATTTTGGGCAGGTTAATCGATCTTCAGTGATTTGACAGTTACCATTTACATTCTTTATAACTTCCATTTTATGTACAACAACAATATATATACAGTGTAGGTAATCAGATACTTTGCAGCAAGTATTTTCCTCTGTACCTACTCTTTTCATTGTTCGGGAAATCCCCTACTCCTGTTTAACAGCGTCATCAGTTAAATAAACCTGCACAAATGCCTACGTTAATATTTTCAAAATTAATATACACAGAACCCTTATCATGTTTCACTTGCACATTTAGAATGTAATAAAGAAGAATGATATAGTGGCTTGTACGTTGTGACTTGGTACGTTATAACTGCACTGATCGAACAAGGTTCTTCTTTTCTCTTCTCTTAAGTTGCACTTACCAAGGTCAGTCTATGGTACCAAAAACGCGTTATGCTGTCATCATAATATGTCATATAAATACCTATTTGCTACAATCGTTAAAGGTAGTCAGAATGCCTAAAAGCCTTTCATTTGAAAGTACGGATAATCCTCATAGACCGTGGCCGACGATCTAGGGGGACCTGGACCGATTTAAAACCGCACTTGCATTCCCTTGTCCTATATGTCAGAGCCATGGGATTCGTGACATTCACCACGACCGTGACAGGGTTCCCAAAATAAGCATTTACTATATATTATAATAAGCACACACTGGTAGCCAGTGTACCCTTACATTATCGTTGTCCAATATGTAAGTTGTGGTCTTGTGAAAATCTGACAGCAGTGCTTATGTAAAATTGTGATTTTCAGTAGTCAATAAATACAGAAACGATACTAAGTCTAAACTGTTTTATTTTCCAGGAATTCCATGTGGCTTACGTGTTCGTTAAGATGGGAAACTCACCACGGCCTGGACTCTGGATGCTGGAGAAGTCCACGGACTACGGGAAGACTTTCAAACCTTGGCAGTACTTCTCTGATTCCCCTCAGTTAGTATCAAATGAACTGGAAAACTGTTTTCTAAGAAATCTTACTCACTCACTCTCACTATTCTGAAATACTTACATGTACAAAAATTTTACTCCAATTAAAGCATAGACCCTCAACCCTTTGTCAAATCTACATTGTCACTAATTTTAATGAGTTGTCTAAATGTCAGAGTACCGTTTCTAAAATAAGATATTGGGAGTTACTAATGACTACTATCCTATTCGTCAATATACGCTTGATGTAAGCTTATACAGACATTGCGAGGAATGCGCAGCGCACAATGCTCGTCGTATGCTTCGCAATGTGTAGATGTTCATATTCGTGGTGAGACATCACACAGATTAAGAATATCAAAGTGTGCATTGTCTCCACCTTTACATTATACAAAGCTATGAAACTTTGCCAACGAAGCGGCAACGTTGCTCTCGGTCGCTACATGGAGGTTTCATGATTCCTGCCGTACCATATGTCATACGCCGGGGCGTATAACAAAAAATGGCGGGAAGGTCGAATTGTCATCGGCATTGTCACACATTATTGTAAACGTATGCGTGTTATGCGCCTCGTGGACAGGGTTCAGTACTGGGCTGCTCAAGCTTGGCGTATTTTGAAGCGTTTATGAATTTACGCGACCGTCCACAGTTACACTAAGTCTGAGGCGTCAATGGCACTTCAGGAGGGCATTGGAGTGGGCCAGAGGCGTTTCCAAATCTCACCATAGGTCAGCGACATTTAGTGATCATCCAGCAGCAAGTCCTTTCCAGCTTTGCACATTTAGTCCAGCCCATTACAATAATTTAAATGTTAACTAATCAAGTCATAATTATAACAAATGTCACTCTGCAGGGATTGTGAACGTTATTTCGGCAAGGAGAGTCTGCAGCCTATCACCAGAGACGACTCAGTTATCTGCAGCACTGAATACTCCAAAATTGTTCCACTAGAAGGTGGTGAGGTTAGTTCTTTTGCATTTTTAGAATATTGTACCTATAACGTAATAATACTGATATCCAGACTTTTATGGTGGCTACAGAGCACCTACACTTGCTGGGGTCTGTCCATGGATGGGTGACCATTCTTGTATATCCAGACCTGTGCCTCGGAGACCATGTTAAGTTGTCCGTTCCGATTGTCATAGAAACACTATAGTTATGACTATTTTTTGTTGATGGTAGACCGAAAAGCATAACAACTAGTTTATGTTTTAGCTTATGAAATCGGTATTGCTTAGAAACTGGATTACAGAGGGATAGTGGAATTTTAACTATAAATTACAGTGTAAACTATAAATTGTTAATTAGTAGAAAAATCGCATTTAGTAACTTACTTCTTCTATCTTTCTAGATCCCGATATCTTTATTAAACTACCGTCCATCCGCAAACGCTTACTTCAACTCCTCAGTGCTCCAAGAGTGGACTAGGGCAACGAACGTGCGTCTACGTCTGCTAAGGACTAAGAACTTGTTGGGACATCTCATGTCAGTGGCCAAACAAGATCCCACAGTTACACGGCGAGTAAGTTGAACTTTATCATAATTCTTGTTTTTCGGACATTTCACGTAGAGGGACAGCTAAGAATACACAATTTCTGTGAAGAAACATGTGATGTAAAAGTCAAAAAACTCAGCACGCTTGTTGGTGTCATAGCTCAACTAGCTATCTACCTCCCTTAAGAGCAGCTTTTTACATGGATTATGTGCTCCATGTTAGACCCTGTTCACGACTAGTTGTGTCTGATGATACAGAACAAAAACAGAAACAGGAACACGAACAGGTGAAAACGTATGATCCTATTTATACTCTTTAAGCAGCAGTACCTAAACAGAATCATACAAGTTATGACAGGGATATCTTACTTGTTCTGAAATTTGTACCATGTACCGAAATTATACGTAGTAGGCGTTTATAGTCGCCTATTTAGCTGTTTTTAACTACAAGTAGTTTTATCAAAAGTTAGTATCATGTATACTTTTTAAAATAATAGGTTAATTTTGATCTTTTCTGATCAGATAGACTGTCCCGCCCAAGTATTATTATAGTCCATAGGACTCACTATACTACTCAGATGGAGAAGATCAGTTGGACGGAAATGAAAACAAGTGAACAGTGGCGATTAGACAAGCGTGTGTAGACAAGTGGCAATCTGACAATCGAATCGAGGAACGAATAGAAACAAAAAGTTTGGAAATGACATAAGCTCTCGACAAATCGGGCGATCATAGATGGTAATCCCATACATTTTGTTTCTATTCGTTCGTCAATTCGATTGTCAGATTGCCACTTGTCTAAGCCCCAAGAGCTGAGCTCTTAAATTGAAGAAGAAGGACTCACTAGACTCATAAGTCTCCAAGTGTATCCCTATACACCGGGAGTACTTTGGTATTTTTTAAGTATTATTTTTTCTCTTAACAGTACTTCTACAGTATTAAAGACATCAGCATCGGTGGTCGGTGCATGTGTAACGGCCATGCGGACACTTGTGAGCCCGCAGACCCTGCGACCAACACCAACATCCTGGAGTGCGTGTGCCAACATAATACCTGCGGACCTCAGTGTGCTGAGTGCTGTCCAGGGTTCGAACAGAAGAAGTGGAGGATCTCCCAGCACTGGGACAGGTTCGCCTGTGAACGTGAGTTTGTTTCGCCTCTTTATATTGCGATTGTTTAATTTGATATTATTTAAGCGACTAGTATATAAACGGTCAAATAATTGCCCCTGATGAGAATATTATATTATAATGATAAATAAATTATATAATTTATTTCTGTAAATAGATCTCTTAAATACACTTTTACAATTCAATATTTAATTAATAATACTAGACGACGCCGGCATTTCCTACCCGAAGACCTCTGAAAAGAACAAACTCAGAGAGTTACGGTCTCTTTTAAATTGCAGACAGTACTAGTATAAATGCTTATCATATAATAATTTATTTTTCTGATAGCACAATATAGTATAGGAATGATATTAAAAAAAAACACTAAATTTACTATTTACATAATATAAAAAAAAGGAAAATAAAAAGAACTAATAATTATCACGTCCAAGCGTCAAAGTATTCCTCCACATCGCTGTCATCTAGTAACGTTCCCAGAAGACTCGCCGCATTGTCAGTAATATTATGTGTTTTACAATATAGGCAGCTTTGAGTTGACCAGTTCTTAGTGATGCCACGCATACATAATCATCATCGTGTAGCTCAATCATTATTTAGGGAGCTCGATGATGAATCATAATTATGGTTCATGGATATGGACGGGCTACACAGCGTGGCATACATTTTCTGTAGCTAATCTAGCACGAAAAGTCTATACTTTTACCAGTATTTCAGTACCAGTTACTTCGTCATAGCGGACAAACCCACTTCGTTTCTGTAAACTATAAATTAAGAAATTAAAACCCTCTTATCTTATCTTAACTGTGGCCAGAAATACAGGGAATCCTAGTGTAGGATCTAGGGCATAACCAATATTGTAAAAATTTCTGGCAATAAACGATTTTTCATTTTCATTTTCAAATACTTCCACCAAATGTGTTTGTTGTGTTGTCCCGAGCATGGTACATTCCTTACTCTTCAAAGACGTGGTTCATGAAGGCAGCTAGCCCACTAAGAGGAAGGAACCTGTAGTTTTTTGGCTTCTGGTATCCGTTGCCGAGATGACTCATCCGTTTCTTCGCTAGGACGTTACAATCACACCAGACGTGCTGCATTGTTTCCCTGAATTCATCTAAATTAAAACTTACTGAAATGATGACGAATCACTAGAATTTCTATGTAATAGAGAATAAATTCTGCGTTATAGCAACAGGACGATGCAAACAGATCAACATTGAACAAACAAAATGAACTAATACATCTATTCAAATTTATTTTACAGCTTGCAACTGTCACAGCCATTCAACTGAGTGTGAATACGACCCAGAAGTCGATAGGCAGAGACTTTCCCTGGACATCTACGGGAGGTACGAGGGTGGTGGAGTTTGCAAGAACTGTCAACACTACACTGAGGGTATCAACTGCAACAAGTGCGTCCCCACCTTCTTCAGGCCTTACGGAAAGAGCTGGAACGAAACTGATGTCTGTCAACGTGAGTAAATTTATGAATAGAAAAAGAAAATTTTTCATTAACTAAGTACTTATCATGTTATAAAGGGTAATGAAGCCTGTAAAATTACTGGACACATGAGACTTTACAACTCAGGTGTCAAGATAACAACGCGCGATTTCTTATAAGACATGAATTTTTTGTTTTGATAATCGCCTTTATTTTTAAATAAAACTATCTGACGTTTCGGACCCTTTACAGCGTCTATGGTCACGGGTAGACTCGAAACTAGTTTTATTTCAATGTGTAATTTTTTTTTCTAACCCCACTGCTGAGCAAAGAATATTCGCGTAAAATCAATTGTTTTTAATTTCAACGCAGCTTGTAACTGTGATCTACACTACTCAACTGGCAACTGCGAGGAGGAAACTGGGCGTTGCGAGTGTCGAGTAGAGTTCAACCCTCCCAACTGCGACTCGTGCGCCTACGGCTACTTCGACTATCCTGACTGTAAACCTTGCACATGTAATCTAAACGGAACAGATGGACAGCAGTGCACCCCTGTTGACGGTATTGTGAGTATACTTGCTTATACATTCCAAATTTTAAAATGTTGATTCTTCCTTCCTTTAAACCCACAGTTATGCTAGTTAGGACGTAAGATATGTTTTTAACCGACTTCAAAAAAAAGGAGGTTCTCAGTTTAACCTGTATGTATGTATGTTTGTCCGCGATTATCTCGCGTTTGACTGAACCGTAACGTCATACGAGTGGATCCGTTATTAAGCGATATATTAGTTCAACTCGACCGATTTTTTTACACAAAATGCTTGAAGTCGGTTTCTTTTTCTTTTAGTGTTATGAACCTGTACTTGCGTTTAACAATTTTGATAAATGATATTCATTTCCGTTTTACGAGTCAATATTTATAATTATTCTATCAATCGAACGAATGATCAAACGGACTAATTTTGTCGGGTTGGCTCTGATAACAAAAGAAGTAGTGATAGCCTAGTGATATAACCATTGGACTGTTAAGTCAAAGGTCTCGAGTTCGAATCCAAGGTGTACACCTTTGACTCTTCGAAATCATGTGCATATGAATAATTAATTATCACTCGCTTAAACGGTGAACGAAAACATCGTGATTAAACCTGCAAGCCTTAGAGATTTTTCTCGATGTAAAGTCTGTTAACCCGCACCATTCCAGCGTGGTGGACTATAGCCTTATCCCTTTCAATCTGAGGGGCGACCCGTGCCCAGCAGCGGGACAGTTTATGGGTTGATGATGATGACTTTGTTAACGATATTTTATTTCCAGTGTCCCTGCAAATACAACTACGCTGGAAAATCTTGTGAGATTTGTGAAGACGGATATTATTCGCCCGAATGCAAAAGTATGTATTAAAAATATTTTATTCTCCTCGGACCCACTTAGGAATTAAACGTTAGCTGAAAAGCCATCTACTCATCCCGCATTTCTTCGTCCATTTTTTAAGATTCAACGTCATTTTTCAAGAATGATAACCCATTTACTATTACTAAAGTAATTAAATGAGGTTTTAATGTCACCATATTTATTAAGTCGACATTTATTGCAACTATTCCAATATATTTTCTCGATAGAATTAGGTATGTGAAATAAATATTTATTTTTACTTTTATATAAAAAGTTAAATGATAAAAGGTGAATGGTCTCTAATGTTCGCTCTTTCTCTCTCTCTCTCTAAAAAGACTGCGAGTGCAACTCGGTGGGATCGGTGTCACCAGTGTGCGACAAGGACAGCGGCAACTGCACGTGTAAGAGCAAATACAGCGGCAGAACGTGCAACAAGTGTGACGCTGGATACTCTAACTACCCCACTTGTAAACGTGAGTACCTACATCATTCAATTTACGAGAGTAATATTGCTCAGAGAGTAAGTAAGAGAGTAATATTACTGATGTATCGTCATCCGTCAGGAAGAAAAGACGTGTTTTTAAATGTATGTGAATATTTAACAATGACATTTTACTGCCTCGTCAGTCTAGTAGTCGTAAGCGCGAGCTATCCTATAGGTCTTGGGTTCGATTCGAAGTCGAGCAGTGTTATTGGGTTTTTCTATAAAATTCTCAGTAGCAGCTCGGAAGTAGGTATTGCGCCCGGTTAATGGCTCTTCACCCGCTATTACATGGGGCCTATAACATACCGGCGAACTGTGGGTGTACAGGAGTACATCTCTGCGTAACCCTTCGGGGAATACAGGCGTAATAGTATGTTATGTTACAAACATTTTTCAATAAATATGAAGAACCACATGGTCGGTCACGTGAGCGCGGTTGTCGCTTGCTAAAATTAAAATAAAATAAAACTCATTTATTTCGGGCTTAATACCCATAAAAGATTGATAACAATAATTTAAATTAAATGATCATAAAAACAAATAAATGCTTACAACCACAATAACAATAAAATATGTGAGCACAACTAACAGCATACCTGTTACAACAATATTTGATGTAAGCGCAATCATCACGTATTGGAGCTAGCCCACTATCACTAAAATGTTTTACGCTCATGTTTATTTTCCAGCCAACCTTCGATATGGTTCCAAAATAATACTTTTCTATGCAACTATACTTTGCGTGACCGTTCAGAAAGCCTAACTTCAGACTACAGTTACATTTCTCAAACTATACGTACTATTTCACCCCTAATTTACCCTTCCAAAAGGGAGAAACACTTAATTGGCCTGTACTTTTTTTCAATGGTTTTTTATTTTATTTAGAAGGGTATGTAGTAGCAATGTCAATTTAATTTAGTTTATTTTGGTTGAGCGCTTTAATCATAAACAACAAAACATTTGTTAGTTTGTCTATTATGACATGATTAGTTCTATTAACAACGAGGTGTTTTTATCTCAGAATGCAACTGTGACGTCAGTGGCACGAAGCCCAGAATTTGTGATGACGTCGACGGCTCGTGTATCTGCAAAGTTGGTTTCGGGGGAGCCCGATGCGACCAATGTTTGAATGAGTAAGTAGATGTTTTTTTTATACCACTAAGGTGGTAAACAAGCATACGGCCCACCTAATGGTAAGTGGTTACCGTAGCCTATAGACGCTTGTAACACCAGGTGTATCACGGTATCACCACGGAATACGATATATAAGATTGGAAAAGCCCTCGCTGCAATTTTGTATTAGGCCCAGTGTCGCAGCTCGACTCCCACTATTTTAATTTCTAACACATACGCAATACCAGATTTACAAAGCTTTTGCACAAAACCAAAACACACAACATAAATCTCAGGACAGCTATTCGTTTGCACACTAGCGCGCTGTGCATCATGGCCAATCACGGCAAGCGACGTAACGTGCAATGGTTGAAGTGTAGACGACGCAGTACCTGCAGTACATTGCAGGCGGACTCGGTCATTGCGTTGATTAAGAGAGTACACATCGGTCAATGTATTTTTTGTAACTTATTGCAATGATTAAAATTCTTGATGTTTTGAATTTCATAGTGATCAGTACATTTTTATGTTTTTTTTTAAATTATATAGTACTGAAATGTTATTTTCGACTTACCGATGGAAAGATATACCTCCACACTCTATACTTGAGGTCTGACTTTTTATCTTACAAGTAATAAATGCACAACACGACATTTTAATGCAGAGCTCTGTTCTCTGAAATAGTCCGAAGGACAGTAAACTTCGGTGAATGAATAAATCGGTCGAGTTATGATCGCCGCGTCATAATTGTGGCGCACCGGCTACGCGCCCACATTACCATTCCAACCTTATTTATCTATTCCCTGGGTATCTTATAGAGAAAAAGTTGGGTTGGCAGTATAAGGGTTGAAGTCCCCCCCCATTGCCAACACAACGTTTCCCCGTGAAGCACTGGTGGTTCCTTGCTCACAAAAACAAAAGCTTCTCGTTGACAGTATTTGTTATCAACATTAATTGCGAGGTAGTTCTTTTGTGTTGTGGTCTTAAGCGCGACTGCTACGCTAGAGGTCCTGGTTTCGATTCCTAGATCGATAAAAGTGCTATTGGGTTTTTCTATGAAATTTTCAATTGCAAATCGCAGTTCGCAGTTTCGATTGCAAATCTCATTATTTCCTTGTAAAGGGGTCGCGTGTTCAAAAACTTAGAAAAACACTGATTTAGAGAAATAATGGCCACATTAAACAATTCATATTCGGATCCCGTAGATCTTTAGCTATTTTCTAATTTGAATCATAATAAGATTTATCAGAAGCGGTCAGTATCCATTTACTTTCCAGATAACAGGGCATGTGGCCCATGGAGGGCAATATGGAGTCAATATGGTAGACCAGCCGAATAAAGATCCGAGTCATCTACTATTTACTAATATTCTTGAATGTGTCAGGTACTATATGGAAGTCCGTGGACGCGAGCGCCTGTGCGTCCCATGCAACTGTGACCACACCGGGTCTACCTCAACCAGTTGTTCCGCCGACGGCAAGTGCAACTGCCTCGCTAACTTCGGTGGCAAGCAGTGCGACCAGTGCTCACCCGGATATTATAAATACCCGGAATGTTTGCGTAAGTTATTTTTATAGCTTAGTCCATTTATATTATTTCTCCGGCCAGTACAGCATTCAGAACGCCTCGCCAGCGTATCAGCCTGCCCCGGTGTCGATGTCTTTCTAGGCACCTGTGAGGCAATCTTGAACCGCCTTTTTGGATGGATGCATTCTATGAATGTGTGATGTTTGTCTTTATTGGAATTGGCTTCTAGTCTAACCAGATGTGGCTGAATTTCAGTATTTTACGAAGCGACTGCCATCAGACCTCCACAACCCAATTTCTGGGTACTACCGATATTCTGAGGAAAGACTGGTTGTCAGGCTTTTTTGGGTTTCTTTGATTATTTGAAGATTGTAATAAGTGTTTGTATGACAACCAGAACCGACAGTTTCACGTGCTGTCCGAGGCACGGAGGGGTGTTCGATATGTTAAGAATGGTCACCCATCCCCAGACTGACCCTGGCGCAACTTAACCTTGCGATTGACCAGCGTCGCCATTACTTACCTGCGAGCCCCATTTATCTTTTCCAAGAACAATAATATATCTTCTTGTACATCACAGCTTGCAACTGCGACGTTTCCGGCTCTATTGGCTCGACGTGTGACGACAACGGCCAGTGCCACTGCAAGTCCAACTTCGACGGCACTAAATGCGATAAATGCAAAGAACAATACTACAACTACCCCGCCTGCGAGGAGTGCAACTGTGACCCAAGAGGAGTTATCGCGAGCTTTGCTGGTAAGATAAATTATTATCATCAGCCCGAAGCTGTCCACGGCTGACCTCTTCTTCTTTATTGATGTTTTCTGTGTCCGTGTGTCACTGCTAGGGTGCCAACTGAAAACCAGCGCTGGGTATTAAATACGCCCAACATAATGCTGAGCTGGCAACCCATTTGGGACAAGCATACCGACAGCACATCCGAGTGATCTTTGTTGTTTCCTTATTTTATCTGTGTGTTGTACGGATCTTGTCTGAATAAATGTGTTATTCTTTCTTTCTTCATGCATTGTCTATTATTTTCTGGTCTGGACTTCTCTTGACCATTTCTTCCCCGCCACCTTTACTATATCGTTATTAAGATAAATATTTTTGGATTAATTTTAAAAAGTCCCAAACTCTAAGCAGAACTTGTACTATTGGTACTAAACAATGGATTTAATACGTACGTAACTTATTTTAAGTGGTTCGAGTGTCGGGCTCATCACGAGGGTTAAGGGTTCGATTCCCACCACAAATGTTTATGTGGTGAACAGAAATTAGTGTGTTGAGCTGGGTGTTTCTTATAACTATTTTAAGTATACATATTTACAAAAAAGTATATTAGTATTTTATCCGTTGTCTAGTACTTACCTAATAGTAGAAGGCTTGCTTAGTTTGGGACTAGATGGTGTAAAATGTTCCCAATGTTCATTAAATACACAACATACCTTGAGTGCTATCAACAAAAAGTTAAATGGCAATATTTTCGTTTAAACATGCAAGCACGAGACTAAACAAGCAACTTCCTACAGGTTGCGGTTCAGTCCCGGCTGGTGAACTCTGCCAGTGCAAGGACCGAGTCCAAGGCCGCATCTGTAACGACTGTAAGCCTCTTTTCTGGAACCTGCAAGAATACAATCCGAACGGATGTGAAGGTAAATATCTTTCAGTATTTTTTTTTCACATTAGCCTTACGGTCCTAAACGCGAACGCTATACTAGAGATCCTGGTTTCGAATCCCAGGTCGAGCAAATTTATTGAGTTTTTCTATGAAATCTCAGTAGCAGCTCCTAGTTTGGATGGCAATAGGCTCGCCCTTATTATTTGGGACCTAAACATACCGGCGAAATGTGAGTGTACAGTTAGTACTCGTCTGCCTACTCCTTTGGGGATTACAGGCGTGATGATATGTTACGTTTCTATGTTTAGTTTCTTTCTCTGCGTTGTGGTTAGTGGATAGTTTATTGAAAATTTTAATGAACGCATCTTTTATGTTAAGTGTACAAAACCGCACTAACACGTTGCGAACCTCAAGCAAAGTATGTAATGAATTTAACACGTAACTGTAACCCCGCGAGTCTGAAAGGGTCAACGTAAATCCTTGGTAATTCAATGAGTCATTCTCCTGTACCACTTTACAGAATGTAACTGCTACATGGCTGGTACCCTCGGAGGGCTTGGTGCCTGCAACACTCGCAACGGACAATGTACATGCAAAATGAACGTAGGAGACCGTCAATGCAACCAGTGCCAAGATGGCTTCTACAAACTGGATACCAACAACGTGTTTGGATGCACAGGTAAGAAAACTTACGCTGACGCTGACTCTGAGAAGGCAGAGATCCTTGTTTAATTTTTAATAATCTATGGATTATCTCTAACGATTTCACCTGTTCTTTGGTTGGTCCCCTTTATTAAATTCAAATGAAGAACTTCAGGAGTATATTAGGTAAGTATAGGATTTAAATATGAATTTTCTTTGTTTCCAAATGCATTCATAATATTTCTTTGTTTCTACCCCAGCGTCGATATTATGGCATTTTATTGCCAGCCCTGAGTAACAGAAATTAAGAAAAAACTTTCTTGCATAAAGTTCATTGTCATTTTAGGGGATGCTATCAAAATCGTGAGTTACCACTCTAATGGACCCGGCTCGTCAAAGAATATAATTGATACTTCACCCAGCGCAGGACTTATGCTCAGTAGACCAGAATTCACACTCTACCTGAATTATAGTGAATAGAAAACTTTCTCATTAGCATAGTGGTGCTAAGCGCGACTGCTATGCTAGAGGTTCTGGGTTCGACTGAGTTCCAAAATGTTATTGGGTTTTTCTCAGTAGAAGCTCGGAGTTTGGATTTGTGCATGGTTAATGGCAATAAGCTCGCCTCCTATGACATGGGACCTAAAAATGCCCAGGTGTGAGTATACATTAGTACACCTCTGCCTAACTCTTCGGGGAATACAGGCGTGATGGTATGTTATGTCATCATACTTTTATAAATATTACACATGATGATGTGTAACATTTCTATTGGATTAGATTTGAAAGGATGATGATCCTTCTAGGGTTTTCCTTACAATGTTTAACATAATATCTAACCAAAAACTGCCTTTTTACGTCCTCTATGCAAATCAGACCTCCATTATAAATTATAATGTATATCCATCCAGAATGCGACTGTGATATCGGAGGGTCGATCGACAACAGCTGTGACAAGATCACGGGGCAATGCCGCTGCCACTCAAGGGTAGAAGGCCGTCGTTGCGACCGGCCCATCCGCGCCCACTACTTCCCAGCCCTGCACCAGTTCCAATATGAAGTTGAAGAAGGCTACACGCAGTCTGGACCCGTCAGATACAGAAACTCTGATGAAGTGTTCCCTAATTACTCCTGGAAGGGCTACGTTGTGTTCTCTTTGCTCCAGGTTGGTATCCTCTTTTGTCCAAAACTGTTTTCCAGAGCTGAAGTGGGACTGGGGCAGGTTGTTCTAATGTGTAACGAAATTTAGACTGAACTATTAAAAGGTCACTGATATCTTACTTGGCAATATCTTGTTCTGTTTATTAAGGTGTATCGGATTCTTACAGTTTTTACTGTAAGAATCCGATACAGTCAGCAGTGACCCAAGCATTGATATCGGTCTTGCCTTACCTTACCTTGCTGATTCCTCTTATTTTAGCATTTACCTTTATCAGAGACAGAGAGCGTACTGTACAAAAATGTGACGTCAATGTTCCGTGTGTCACACAAATTCTATTCTAACACTCGTTTTGCGGGTAGTGATGGAGCCCCTCTCAAATTCCACCACAAACTTCAAAGGAAAGTGACAACCATAGTCTTATTAGACGACAGTAACTGCGGTGGTACTAGCTTGTTGTCTTTTTTAATATACTCAAAAATTTTAATATTATAGCTATTAGACGGGAAATCACCCACAAAATCGTAATCTAATCCTTTTTTTCAATTGGAAACAAGTCTCTCTATCTCTGTCATATGTAAGCCTGACAAAGAGAGAAAGTAAATCAAATCTGTATTAATTTTTTGTATGAAAATATACCCAATGTTCAGTCTATAAACCACTTAAATTTCTTTGAATATGATCAGTAATATCACTAGTTACTTACAGCACTTTAAAATAAGCATATTATTTCTTATTTGACAATGACACCAGTCTAGACAAACTCACAGCAGCAGAGAACCTAAATCTCAATTTTTTTTATTTTTTCGTTACCGTTTAGTGTAAGCCAAGAATGAGCCAGGAAAAGTAAAGTAAAATTCCTCCATATTTCCTTACAGAACGAGGTGACGAACAGAGTGATGATCCCCAAGTCGTCGCTGTACCGCATGGTACTGAAGTATGCGAACCCACTGCAAGACCCAGTCATCGCCACCATCATCATTACGCCAGAAAGCGTCGTCGATATACAGCAGAAGTAAGTAATAGTATTAGATAGATAGAAGTTAAAATGTATGTTAAAATTATTTATTAAATTATTAACAATAGTCTATATATTTCTAAATAGTCACTTTGCAATTGCCGTTGTCCACAACTTGACTCAGATGAAACTTTTCATCTCTGTTTTACCGACTGCAAAATGAGAGAACGTTGTTAATTACCACGGACATAACACTTACATTATGTTATATACACTTTCAGTCAAATAATCCGTCCCTGACCAATATTCACTCTATATACCTATAAATTAGATCACCGATTTCCAATAACTATCTCCTTGCAGGTTTAACGTAGCGCTTCGGCCCACTAATAAGCCCCAACTGGTGACGGTTGCTGGAGACAAAGGCAACGCGCCGTCACCCTTCGTCATGAACCCTGGCAACTGGATGATCACCATTAAAACCACCAAGGAAGTCATGATTGTGAGTTACGAAAAGTGCTGACGTGCGAGTAGCCGGTCTGAACCTATGGGGTATTAGTTAGTAGCGAGTTTCACTCTCGTAAAGAAGCTCAAGGTCACTCAGCGAGCTATGGAGAGAGCTAGGCTTGGTATTTCTTTATGCGATCAAATCAGAAATGAGGAGATCCGTAGAACGAAAGTTGCCGATATAGCTGTAAGAATTAGCAAGCTTAAGTGGCAATGGGCGGGGCACATAGCTCGTGGCCGCTGGGGCAAAACGGTTCTCGAGTGGAGACCACGCACCGGAAAGCGCAGCGTGGGACGGCCTCCTACGAGATGGACAGCTGACCTGGTAAAGGTCGCTGGGAATCTTTGAATGCAGACGGCTTGTAACCGGTCCTTGTGGAACTCTATTTGGGAGGCCTTTGTTCAGCAGTGGACTTCCTGTGGCTGATATGATGATGATGAGTTTCATTCGTGTAAAATACAGATTTTCAGCTAAGTAGACCCTCACATGTTGAAAAATGTTAAAATGTCGCGAATTGATTTTTAAAATGTGTTTTTTTTCTACACCTAGGATTACTTCGTCCTAATCCCGGAAGCGTATTACGAGGCCACAGTACTGACGAAGCTGGTAGACAAGCCGTGTGTGATCGGCGATAAGACGCTGTGCAGGCACTTCGCGTACCCAAGCCTTTTCGGTAGACCCACTGTTGATGTAAGCGGACTCAGCACCTCGGTGACCGGGTACATCGATGATGTTGAGGTATGTAACTTTGTTTGTTTTTTTTAATAAGACTGCTCCCACACTAATGGACAATGTATTGCAGACATTACAAACATGTAATAGGGTAGTACACCCTTTTTTGAAAACTGTTTTTTTGGTTCTTACCTTGAATCTAAAATACCACTATTTAAACTTCTCCAATTTTCTCTTGCAGCAACTAAACGAACTACAAGCATCAGCCGATTCGATTCCTATTCTGACCAACGATGAGATCCAGTACAATATGAAGATAGACCCTCCGGGACCCTATGTATTCGTCATAGAATACGTCACACCGATCAACCGGACCGCCACCACCTCTAATGAAATCGAACCGTACAATGGCACGTATTCCTTCGTCACGCGTGGTCCAGTCACAGTTCGGTTCCAATCCGGCGACGAACCAGAGACGGATGCTATCGTGAATTTGAACGATTGCCCATACACGGCCGCGTGTCGACAACCGGTGGTGGATGATATTTCGAAAATTCAAGTCTTCAATGTACATGATGCGAATAATGTGATTTATTTGATGGTAAGTGGTTTTATTTTATTGGGGTGTTGAGCATAAAGAAGTATGGTAATTTATTTTTTTTAAATAATATAGTACAATACTTCTATTCCACATCGGTTCCGCACGGATATGACACATGTATTCAGTGTGGACCAGTCTTTATTAGCCGTCAACCGGCAAGCGTCAGAAAACTTCTGTCGTAGGACTCTGCTGAGGTGGGAAGCCTCTCACTGCGAGATAGAAGAGTATAAATAATATAATACTTGCAGAAGAGACGGTAGAAAGGAAGAGAGAAGCATCCACATCTTTCTCGATTCGCAGTAGATGTACCGGGAGCCGGAGGTCGCAGACAGGCCTCTGGCCTCCATAGCAGTGCCGGGCGGCTGACTGAGGAGTCCGCCACCCGATATCAGTGGATAATGGCCCCAGTAAACGACATGCGTGCTTTTGTTTTTGTGGCCAAAAGATGCATGCTTTTGATTAGGTTGCGAGGCAAGGCCTCCGCGACAAATCTGATGCAAAAATGTTTGAAAAATTGCACCCACTACCGCCTTAATTCTAAGTCATGACTTATTTTCATCAGGATTCTAGAGGATACAGATATATTTTAAAAATATTACTTTATACATACTTATTTGAAAAGTTGGCATACTCATAGAGGCAAAGTAAAAGTTATTTTAGCGAAGGAAAAATTCAACTGCGGGCAGAATTCGAACCTGAGTCTTCTGATTAGGTACACCAGACGCTATGACCATTAAGCCACCGTGAGTCGCATCGGCCAGGTCAAATTTTGCCTTCACATTCTGAATTCACGTCTTCATGGTGACGTCAGTGACACTTATTGAAAAGCAAATGAAAATTGCTTCTCATGTCGTTGACAAGCCGCAGTTAAATTTTTAACTTTAATTCTTACCATGGAAAATACAAATAAAAATAGAAGCAAAGTTAGTTCACACCATTCCTGCAAACCGGCTGATACACCTACCAGCGTGAAGGTTTTATTTAAAATATTCATAATACCACTGGCCACGTATAATTATTCTAACTTTAAACTACCTTCCTTTGTTTTACGTGAATTTGTTTAAGCAATTTTATTGTGTTGAATACGTATCCAAAAAGCGTTGAAGGAGGTTGAAGGTTAATTAAGTTTGAGTGAACGATGACGTTTTAAAACTACCTAACTATACTTTTATAAATACTAATAGTTATCAATACAAAAGTCTATATTGTAAGTCAAAAATGGTCTATCATAGGTAAAAGTATCAAACTGGCGAAGTCTCAAGCTTTTTATCAACTTTTCAACTCGTACCAAATAAATAACTATAATATCCCTGAAAAAGTTATTGACTACCTGAGATATGCTATATTTTTATAAGGCTGATTTTAATCATAACAATTTGTACATCACATTAGTAATCTTTATCCAAACTTCAACTTCATGAGCAAGTTTATCAGTTCCCACCTTAATAAAAAAGCTAAAAGCTCTGAAATGCAAATGAAGGAGTACATGTTGGCTATGAATGAGCTAGTAAGCGCATGTACATGTAACCATGAGCGCAGACAATCTATGACCAACCACCAGTCATTTAATTATAGTACCACCTCTCCGTCTCATTCACCGTTGGCATGTGACACCAGCATTTTGCAAAGTGCACCTAATTTATTTACTAATAATACTTCCTCTCAAACCACTGAAATTAATAATAATTATGTAATATTCAGTGATGAAATTGGTCTAGGTATGGGTCAGTTGTTGTCAAACCACATGGGGCAAGTGACAACTAACTTCTGTATGCCTGGATTAAATTACAAGGACATTATGCATAAAATAATTAAGTCTAAGTTTAGCCCAAACACCACCTTAATTATATTAATTGGAAATAGGGGTACTGTAAACAAAAAAAACCTAATTGAATTTTATACTAAATTATGTGATTGTAATGTAGATAAGATAGTTATGTTTACACTTCCCTACTCAAATAGTTTGCCACAGGACGAAAACACTATTAGATACAAATTAAACTTAACATTGCATACTATATCTATTAATAATGACAAGTTACATCTTATTGACACTAACAACTATGTTAGCAAATATTTTTACCTGACGAAAGATAACTATTATCTTTCTACTTATATACTATCTTACTACGTAAGAGACAGCTTGCTATGTCTCTATCATATTATTTTGTTACGTTAGCCAAGAATCTGGCTAAAAAACATATTGGCTTTATTGAGCCGTTACCTGACATTTCATCTTTTGACATGTTTAATAATTTAAATTAGAAATTAGGACAACAGAGACAACCTCTTGCATATCTGACAGTAATAAAATTGTAAATATTATCAACCTGGTTCACCAAAATATTCAAGGGATTAATAATAAAGAACTAGAAATTGAATTATTAATGAACTGTAATAAAATAGATATTCTTTGTATTACTGAACATTGGTTAAAAAGTCACCAGTTCATGTTTAATTTCAATAATCACCAGGTTGGTAGTTCGTTTTGCAGAGATAATGCTATCCACGGTGGCTCATTAATCCTAGTTAGTAATCAGTTTAAATTTAAAGAACGTAGGGACATTGTGGGCCTCTCTGTTGAACGAACAATTGAAATAGCCTGTGTGGAATTGGATCAGTTTATTGTATTAAGTGTGTACAGACCTCCATCTGGATTGTATGATAGTTTTGAAAGGGTGATGGATGAAGTACTTCATAAGACCTGTAAGTCAAACAAATCCATCATTGTTTGTGGTGACTTTAATGTAAATTTATTAGAAAATTCAAGTGTTTGCACTAAAATAAAAAATCTTTTTCTGTCATACAACCTGGAAAACTTATTTCTGGAGCCTACTAGAATAACTGCCTCTACTGCCACATGTTTAGATAATATTTTTACTAATATAACAGTTCGCCATAAGGCAGTTATTAATTTACTGGATTCTGACCACTGCGGACAGCTGATTACTGTTAATAATAAAAATAAAATTGTGGCCATAAAAGATATCACTGTGAACCCGAAAACTACAAGTCGCTTGGAATTATTTAAAAATAAACTTATTAGCAAATTAGATTTTTTGCCATATAATGATGATCCTAATCAACTTTATGATATATTTTTTAATACTTACTGCAATGCATTTGATTCTACTTTTATACCCAAGACGATCTCAGTTAACGGTAACGCATCCTTCAGTGAATGGGCTACTGTTGGTATTCATAATAGTAGGAAAAGACTTTATGAGCTATACAATGAACGATCTTATGTCAATACTCCAGAATTTAATACTTATGTAAAAAAATACTCTAAATTATTTAAAAAGATTTGTTGTATAGCCAAGTCACGTTATTTAAGTTTAAAAATAAAAAACAGCAGTAATGTTATTAAAACCACTTGGAATATTATCAACAGTGAAACAGGAAGGGTTAGTAAACGAAACAATGACTATAGTCTTAGCATCGATAACAGGATAATCAAATCAGATTTAGAAGTCGCTACTGCATTTGAAAGTTTTTTCTCAGATATTCCTGTTTCAACAACTAAATTCCTAAAGTCATCACCCACTGTTGCAGAATCTATACTTAAAGAAAATGTAAGACCTAGCATTGCTGAATTCCAATTCAATAGTGTAAATTATAAGGACATTATTAAAACCTTCAATATGTTAAATGTGAAAAAAACAGCTGACCTCTGGGGTAATTCTGTTGACGTTGCCAAATCAATCATTGACATTGTAGCACCTACTCTAGCCGTTATTTTTAATGACTGTGTTGACTGTGGTAAATTTCCTGATCTAATGAAAAATAGCAAGATAATACCTTTATTTAAATCAGGTAGCACATCTGACCCCACTAATTTTAGACCTATATCCGTGCTACCTACTTTTAGTAAAATTTTCGAAAAGCTTATGTTAGACCAAATGCAGAGGTATTTCAGTAAAAATAAACTCTTACATTGTAAACAGTTTGGTTTTACAAGGGGTCGTTCAACTACCGATGCCGGTGTTGAACTTTTAGGACATGTATTTGATGCATGGGAAAACGCACGCGATGCTTTGGGTATCTTTTGTGATTTATCTAAAGCCTTTGATTGTGTTGTTCACGAAACATTGATCAGGAAGTTACACCACTATGGCGTTAAAAACACTTCTCTGAATCTTCTTATCTCGTACCTGGGTAATAGGATTCAGAAAGTGGACGTCAATGGAAAGAGATCTTCGGGGTCCGTAGTTAAAATGGGAGTCCCGCAGGGCTCAATTCTTGGTCCATTTTTATTTTTAATTTATATAAATGACTTACCTTACCTAATAAGGGACAATCATGAGATAGTACTGTTTGCAGATGACACATCATTATTATTCAAACTCAAGCGTCAACAAATCGTCACAGACGATGTAAACAGTGCTCTCTCAAAGGTGGTGCATTGGTTTAATACTAATAATCTAGTTTTGAATGAAAAGAAAACTAAATGCATAAAGTTTACAACACCTAACGTAAGACAGGTGAAAACCAGTGTTCTTATTAATAGCGAAGAGTTGGACCTTGTGGACACCACCGTATTTCTAGGTGTCACTTTAGATTCTAGACTTCAGTGGGGCCCACATATAGATAAATTGTCGAAAAAGCTTAGCTCTGCAGCATACGCCGTCAAAAAAATACGTAGCTTGACTGATGTAGATACAGCGCGCCTTGTTTATTTTAGTTATTTTCATAGTGTGATGTCGTACGGCATTCTGTTGTGGGGGAATGCGGCTGACATACAAACTATTTTTGTGCTGCAGAAAAGAGCCATTCGATCGATTTACAATTTAAGTCCCAGATATTCACTGAGGGATAAATTTAAGGAGATTAATGTTATGACTGTTGCATCACAGTATATTTATGAGAATGTATTATATGCACACAAGAATATTGATCTCTTTAAAAAACGTAGTGATACACATAATGTTAATACCAGGAACAAAAATAAATTTATTGTACCTGCAACGAGGCTCCAGAAGATAAGTAATTCGTTCAAATGCCAATGTATACGCTTCTACAATAAAATCCCAAGCAACATTCAAAAACTTAGTCTTAACAAATTTAAATCAATTGTTAAGCAGAAATTGTGTCTTAAAGGATACTATTCAATAAGAGATTATACAGATGACAAATATGCTTGGGATTGAACTGTTCTAATGAACTAGGCTTTCGATGCTTTAATATTCTATTATTCTGACATTTCTTGGTTTTATTTTATTTATTTTTTTTGAAATTGAAATATTATTCAGATTAATATTGTAAAAACATGAATTTATCGTAAAGTATGAGAGTCGTGCAGCCATTGATGTTGCATATATTGATAAGCAATAAAATGACTTAAAATTACATTGTGCCCTTCAGTTGCCTAGCGGTCTGAGCTTGTCATGCTCACTAAAATGTCCTGCTGATGGTGGCGTTGCGTGTCGGGTCGTTTTATTCCCTACAACATGGTTGAGTCAAACGACGCCGATACACACGTCATACTCGTGAACGGGTGCCGTCTGTCGGGGCTGGTCAGCTCTTACTGTCAGTGGCAATCTCTTTATTTATTTATTTAAATTTTTCTGTTTAGTAGCCTATATTAATTTGAAAGTACACATCAAACTGCATTGTTCTCATGTAAGTCTGACAATTATTTATATTATTTTGATATTAGCAGACATTACTGCAATAATTACTGTGATTATATTTTTTCTTATTATTTAATAATGTTTAACTCAATACAATGTAAATGTGAGTACTTTGTAGGCTAAATATACATACTCAGCTTTGAACAGTCTGGTGGCTTTGAGCCTTTTTTATATGGCCTACGCAAATGTTTCTCTGATCTGGTATCGTCGTGCGACGGATTGTTGAGCTCCCTAAATTATGGTTGAGCTACACAATGACTGATGCATGCGTGCCGTCAGTTGGGACTGGTCTACTCAAAGCCGCTATGGCTCTTTCTTCAAAAGGCCATCTCAGACGTTGCCCTACATTGTAAGACACATATTTGTTACCACTATTCTATGTCTGGACTTTAAAAGAGACTATGATTCTCTGAGTTTGTTTCGGTGTTTCTTCTCAGAGGTCGTCAGCTAGGAAATGCCGGAGCCATCTAGCTTTAAAAAAAAATGTTTATTATTGACTTGTAAAAGTGTCTTTAAAAGATCTATTTACAGAAATAAATATCATTTATCATTTATCATTTATCATTTAATATTAGGCGACACGGTGCCCGCCTACCTAAAAGTAACAAATTTTTTCTTGACTTGAATCCTCCTAAGCTGTAGCTATCCAGAATCATAGATTGCCCTTCGCAGTACTCATGAGCAATGTAATGTGGATATCGTTTCTTAGCACCAATTTATACCGTATTTTCTATTCCAGGGTGACCGTGATACGTTAGTGGGCATCAAATCCATTGTAGCGATCCCTGAGTCTGACTGGCATCTGGACTACATCACACCTCGCCCGTACTGCTTGAGACGCAATGGAAAATGTGAACATACTGTTTTCACCGCCGCCGTGGATTCCAAGAAGGTATTAATTTAATAATTTATCGATGAACTTCTAAGTTATCTGACTTCCTTATACCCGGAAGTTAGAGGATTGAACACTTGGTGAAGCCTACCTTTAGGCAGCAGCGGGCCCCTAAGCAGAGGTCTACTGTTTCAATTTGCCGATAATAATTTTGTACTGTGTATAATAATTTTAATCTATGTTCAGTGTGCTTACTGTAATGTTACGCTTATAGATAAAGGGAATAATAATAAATATTCTTGGACAATTTTACGCAGCACCGTCTAGTCCCTAACTAAGCAGAGCTTGTACCCATAGGTACCTACTAGACAATGGATATAATACTTATATACTTTTTTTTTTGTAAATATATATATAGGAAACACCCAGACAAACACAAACACTTATGTTCATCACATAAATATTTGTGTTCTGTAGGAATCGAACCCACGACCTCATGATCAGCAGTCCGACATGCGAACCACTAGACCACAGACTGCGTCATATATGTATAATTTCTTAATAAGTGATTTTTTGTAAATTCTCGAAAGAAATAAAGTTCTTGTACCACAAAATATAGTAAGATACTATAAGTTGGTACGTTTGGCAACCCTACAAACGTCAAAACGTGCCCTTTTTTGTTAAATAGTACGTAAGTATACCGTTTACGTTCTAGGTGGAAGTGGAATCTGGCACTGGTGGAGACCGGGACATTCGACCCCCAACTCTTGACAACTCCACGGCCGTGGTATATTTGAGCACTGACGTGGAGCCGCTGAAGATCGAGTCCAAGGTGACTTCTCCTGGAGAGTACATGTTCCTAGTCCATTATTACCAACCTGTTCACCCGGGTAAGCTTCATCTTACATTTTTGTGTGTTCAAAAGTATTCAGTGGAAAATTTCTATCTTCCAGTCTCACCAGATGCGGCTGAATTAAAAAACAAACCTATTTTATACGAAGCGACTGGCATCAGCAACCCAATTATTGGGTAATACCGATACCCTGAGGCTATCCTCAGGGTAGACTGACAACCAGTCTATACTGGTTGTCAGTCTTTTTGGGCTTCTGACTACCACTAACGATTGTCTTAGGTGCTCGTATGACAACCGGGACCGACGGCCTTACGTTCTCTCAGAGGCACGGAGAGGTCTCGATGTGTTATTGATGGTCACACACTCACAAACACAACCACACTCATACACATACATACTATTTTAGAATATATTATCTCTAAGTTTCTTGTTTTGTTATAATACAATTCGTCTTGTTTAATTTTGGATTTTACTTATAATTTCATTCTAAATTCTATTTTATTTTTGTACACCCCTTTTACCATTCCTTAATTTGTCATTGAAAAGCGGGGCCTCCTAGCACACGTAGGTATATTTTTTACTTAAAAGGAGATCCCTATGTAAAGTTTACAGTAAAAGTTGTATAAGTTTCTGCAATAAACCTTTTAGGCTACATTATGTCAAAACGCATCATGTTTTTGCCTGTTTATTCCTCAGAAAGCAGCGTCGACGCAGTGATAAAGACCGATGGGCAGCAGTTCGAGACCACGATGCCAGTGCAGCACTGCCCCTCCAACACCGGGTGCCGGTCGCTGCTCAAGCTAGCAGACGGTACCAACCACTTCCCGGTCACAGAGAACTTCAACATCACTTTCTATGTAAGATCCTCATTTTCTCCTATTAAAGCGATTTCGCACTGCATCTGATCCGAATCCGTATAAAATACAATCCGGAGTAGTCGTAGAATTATATGTATGGAAGTTTACTAGATCCCATATTCGTCATCCGATTTCTCTACGTCAACCGTGAATCTCCAGTTCACAGTATCGGATCGGACGTTGTGCGAAACCGCTCTTAGTAATACTTACAGCTAAAGAGTCATGAAAAAAAAAATTGAATATAGTGATAGTTGGACAATTACAAGATTCCACATAGTTACATAATATAAATAATTCGGCGGCACATTTGATTCCCAGCCGAGATAAATCTTTGTGTGATCCACAGATATTTGTTTCGAATGAGCCTTTTCCCAACTATAGTGGGATCGGCTTCATTATAATAATGACCATTATATTCTACTTTTTTTTCTACCAGGGCAACAATAGCAAGGGACTTTGGATAGACTATATCCTGGTGATAGCGGCTCCAGACTTCGTGGACAGTGCATTAACTGAAGCAAATGTAATCGACTACACTCGGGAGTTCATTGAGAAGTGCGCCAACAACCATTACTACATCAGTTCCAATGAGACAGGTCAGTTTGGAGTGTAGCGACGGTCCTTACGTGTTGTGGCTACGTTTCATAAACTTATTACCGATTGTATGTTAACCTACGTCCATACCATGTCATTATCATCCCATTTGGTGATTCTATCGGTTCTACCAGCAGATTGCACTTTCCGGTATTGTTTCTGTTATTAATTTGAATATTATAATTTTTTTTTCACATTAATCATCCAGGTTTTTGCCGTGATGCCATGTTTTCGATCACTGCGGAGTACAACAGTGGTGCTCTATCATGCTTCTGTGACTTAATGGGCTCCACCGAGCTGGAGTGCAACACGTTTGGAGGCCAGTGCCCTTGCAAGCCCAACGTCATCGGAAGGTCATGCAGTACATGTCGCACTGGGTACTACGGTTTCCCTAACTGCAGACCTTGTCACTGCCCGTCCACTGCTATCTGTGATGATAATGGTAAGTGAGTTGGAGCGTAGTGACGTCAAAAAAGTTCTACTGTGTGAGAGGAAAAAAATAATGCGATGTCCTTCATTGCAAAAAAAGATGGTTTCTAAGTTTTTTAACCTAATTTTTGCCTGTTGACTACTGACTAACTAAGCGGCCTGAATAAATTTCCCATTTAGAGAATTTTTCCTTTTTTTTTTGGGGAATGTCATCAATTTTAAAGATTTTGTCCCTTCTGGCCTTGAAAACCTTTAAAAGAAAATATGGAATGGATCCATTGAATCGATACAATTATCATCATCAGTCCATATTCATCCACTGCTGGACGTAGACCTCTGTAAGTGAATGCCACGAAGCTTGATCTACAGCTCTTTTCATCTAGTCGTTGCCAGCTGCCTTCCGTAAGTCGTCAGTCTACCTGGCCGGGGGATGTGCATTCCACACTTCGCTAGCCAAGAAGCGGTCTCTACTCAAGAGCTCGTTAGCTGCAACGGTTGTCGGTTCTCTAAGTGACGTGACCGGCCCACTTCGGCGTGTTAATCCTTAGAGTTATGTCGGTACAAAATTCTGTTTAATTATGCAGGAATGTGCATCTGCCCAAAGAACGTGGAAGGCGACAACTGCGATCGATGCAAACCCTACACCTTCAACTTTGACGTACAACGTGGCTGCGACGACTGCAACTGCAACCCGCTTGGAGTCGTTGATAACCAGTTGCAGTGCGAGGCTGACAATGGGAACTGCGCGTAAGTATGCGAGAGAAGTGTTTTTGTTACTACATGTGACGTGTTTATAGTATGTATTTGTATGATATAACTTTATATAAAATGCGTTATACTAAGATCATTGCTTCGGACTATCTACAACACGAGCTGTCTTTCTAATCTTGAACGTATAATTTTGCCCACCTTTTTCAATCCGTACACCATGTAGCCGAAGAAAGAAATGTGGGCATCTCGGAAATTTCAGTTTCTCAGGAAACTCCCATCGTTAATTTTTACACAGACAAAAGTTAACGATGGGACTTGTATTTTGTATCCGATCCGTCTAATCTAATTTATATTTATATCTATTGTGTCTCTATCACAGTAAGTAAAGGACTTGCAAAATACCTTTTCTAGTCAGGTTCTTTGAGACGATTTTGCTAGATAAGCATCTAATTTAATACTTGCGTCTACAACAACCGTCTTTTTTCTTTACAGTTGTCGCGAAAACGTGATAGGTCGAACTTGTGACCACTGCGTGCCCGGACACTACGCATTCCCGGAGTGCGTGCAGTGCATGTGTGACAGAGATGGCACTAGAGATGACGTGTGCGACCAGAACACAGCCCAGTGCTACTGCAAGAAATATGTTACTGGACAGGTATGAAACATTTAGCTCAGTAAGGATAAAATATTCCTCATGCTAATAGCTGCATGTTAAATATGGTAGTATGGAGATTTTCTGGAGTTTTTTTTTTATTAATTTGTATTCAGAACAAGCAGATGTTTCTTTCTTCTAATGAAAAGCGGCCACTTTAGCCCTGCAGATCTCAGATCCTAAGTGCTAATGCTAGAAATTAAGTCGGAATGCAGGTTAAATTGCGATAAGAAAGGTAGAGAAGTAAAAAGAAGTACATAAATATATATAATAATACGAAATGCTAACCTTGCCTCGTAGTTTTTACCGATGTATAGCATCTTCTGTCTAAGTGCCTGTAGATTGGGGAAAATTTGACAGTTTTGGATAGCTTGACCTGCTGGCATCTGTACTGTAAGAATTCACAAGAAAGAATAAATACCATGGTAGAATAATTGTAAGGTTACGCCAGGTATTCTTTCATTTTTATACTAATAAGGTGGCAAACAAGCTAACGGCCCTGAAGGTAAGCGGTTACCGTAGCCTATAGACGCTTGCAACACTAGGGGTGTCACTTGCGCGTTGACAACCCTGTAAACGAAAGAGGAATAGTTGGGTTGGCAGTATAAGCGCCGAAGTCCCCCCACTGCAAACACAACGTCTCCTCGTAGAGCACTGGCAACCTTGCTCACCGTAAGGAACACAACACAGCTCAAAGCAGTGTTATTTCACTTCGATTTTCTGCTAGGCGGAGGTACTTCCCCAGTCTCATCTCTCGTCATCACATACCCATACCATGCCAAACGGTTCCCTTTTAACTTTTCTGACACTGGCGCTACTTTCAAACCATAATAAATACCATCTTAGTCACTAGTATTAGCCTATCATTTCATGACGTTTTCATTTTCACGACGGATTTCCACACGACACAAATATTTGTGTGTTGGACATAAAGTGTCTATTTTGTCTGGGTGTTTCTTATAATATACTTAACTACAAAAATAAGTATTTTATCCATTGTCTCTGTCTTCCTAGATAGGGTCGTGTAAAATTTCCCAAATATTTATAATTTTTTCATTTCAGGCTTGTGACACCTGCCGAGACGAGTACTTCAACCTGCAAGCTACGAACCCTGATGGTTGTACCAAATGCTACTGCTTCGGGAAAACCACCAGATGTACCAGCTCCTACTTGGCTTGGGCAGGCGTGAGTATCATTTAATTTGCTACGAATACTTTCGCTTATAGAATAATATTACGCAAAGGCTGAGAAAAAATATTAATAACAGATTTGTTCAAAATTTACCTCTGCGCTCTGTGGTCTCCAGTGGAGATTAGTTTTATATATTTGGCGAGCCGGGCTACAAAATACCCAGAGTCCGAGACGCTACAAATTTTTTGTTAAGAGAGGTTAGCATGCATTTCACATCCATAATTTTTTGACGTCAAATTATCTCATCTCCAGCCATAGTTTCTGCACGAGATAAACATCAACAAAATTATTTCACTTCACTTTCGATACTGTGCATAGGTCTTCTCGTGCTCAACAGTTCATCTTTTGATATCATAAATTAATTACCATACTAAGTTTTTTCCTATACAGTATAAATTGGATATTAAACCCTTTTTTATTTAAAAACTGTTTTTATCAATCGCTGTTTTTATCGAGGTTGTAGTGAACCGCCATATTGGGTTTCTCTTTTACTTTTTCAAAATCTATCTACATGCATTTTTTTCTGACATTACGTATAATATTTTTACTGGGTGTTTTACTGAGACTTATGATGTTCATCGTCAGATCGACGGCATGAGCGACTGGTACCTAGTGAACGTTGACGCCAACCGGACGCTGGAGATCTCCCCATGGACTATAGCTCCAGTACAGGTCAACGACTCTTATATCACGGCAAGTTTAATCGGTGACGACAGTGGACAGAAGGTCGTGTACTTTGGAGCCCCTGATTACTATCTTGGTAAGTCTTGCAAGCTTTTAACGTCTGATTTATTATATTTATTTTATAATTAGTAACAGCTTGTAGAATAATAAAAAAAAAACCATCACAGGCAAACGTCTGACGTCATATGGCGGCTATCTGACGTATTCAATTTTCTACTCGACGGGACCCGATGGAAGAGCTATTGCTGCTGCCGATGTCATCATTGGTGGTTCCGATGGGTATGTAAAGACAACTTACAGACAATAAATTAAAATTGCAAACGCGTAGTAGGATTTACCAAAGACAAGACAAAGAAAGATCAAATACTTTAATTTATATCCTTTTTTTCTAGATACCTATTCCACAACAGTGTAGAACAGCCTCCATCTTCGCTGACGTGGTCACACGCACTCAGACTGTCAGAGGACGAGTTCAACAACGCGGACGGCACGCCGGTGTCACGGGAACAGTTCATGAACACCCTGGTCAACGTCACCAGCATCTATATCAGAGCAACCTACTGGGACCAGTCCATTTCCACAAGGTAAAAAACGACAAAATTCATTTAAAACAATTAAAATTTAGGAACGCCCGTTTAAATACACCTTGAAAAATAAGTATATTTTGTTGATCATTTCCAATACCGAACCGGTCCTAGTAATATTACCGTCTCGGCAAAAAAACACTTTAAAAAACTAAAATGATTCTGCTTTACATAATTATGGTGACATAATTATAATTCGGTGTGTATGCAAAGCATCTTGCGCCGTTGGCTTTTATAAAGACGGAATGGCCTACCACCATCCTAAAAATATTTCTCATTAAACCGTGATACATTTCCTCCACAGCCTAATCGCCGTCACTCTAGACATTGGCGTGGAAGACTTCGTCGAGGATGACTACTCGAAGCGCGCGGCCTCAGTGGAAGAGTGTCAGTGCCCGAAGGCGTACAGAGGGATGTCTTGTGAACAGTGCGCCGAGGGCTACTACAGGCTCAGCTCCGGGTTCTGTGTCCCCTGCCAGTGCAACGGACACTCCAGGGAGTGCGATGTCAACACCGGTGTTTGTTTGGTATGTTGATTTTGATGAAACTGGTAACTCCGTCGACATTCTTACGCTCGTGTTGGTGAAAGGAGCCAACGTCTTTCGGCTACTGTGTAAAGGATTGCGGCTTGAATGTACGGAGAAAATCTAAGCGGCGTGTTTGCCATAATTTTATTAACAGAAAAAACGTTACACGCTGAATTAGTGCGGAGGAGAAATAGAACATACCATCCGAGGCTTCATAAAAACGTAATATAATTTTACTCTGATGTTTCCCAAGCGCGACTGCTACGCTTGAGGTCGAGTAAAGTGTTCTATGTAATTCTCAGTAGCATCTCGGAGCTATGCCTGGTTAATGGTATTAAGGCTCGCCCCCTATTACATGGGACCTAAATATACCGGCGAACTGAGTGTACATTAGTGTACACCTATGACTAACCCTTCGGGGAATGCGGGCGTGATGGTATGGTTTTCCATCTTAGTTTAGTGCAAGAATATTTAACAATTATTTCCCTTGTCTGGCAATGGCCCACAAATTCATGTTATCCGTCTAAATTCTATGCTTCTTTGAATTTGGATTTGGTGACATAGAGAATACAAGGAACAATTTCAGTATCCCATTATTATGTTACGCTGACGAAGTAAATCATCAACATCACAACTGGGCACGGGTCTGCTCTCATTGAAAACCTCTAACTTTTCAGTTATCACTTGCTGAAATTGAAACCTACATGCCTTAGAGATTTTTCTCGACGGTGTGTAAAGTCAACCAACCCGCAGTAAGCCAGCGTGGTGGTCTCTAGCCTTATTCCTCTCAATCAGCCGTAGTAAATGCTATGTGTCAAATGCGCTGTAGCATATGCGTAACGCTGGTACATTGTACAGTCTATAAATCCTAGAAGAGTATTTTCAGTAATTTCTGTTAGAAAATACCTCAACCAACTTTCTTCTTTCTCCAGGAGTGCACAGACAACACAATGGGTGACCACTGTGAGCAATGTATCCCCGGTTACCATGGCGACGCTACTGTTGGCACGCCACGCGACTGCCTCATCTGCGCATGTCCGATGCCATATGTATCAAACAAGTAAGTGTATAATAAACTTGAATGAACTTATATTAAATTATCTTGAGATGGCAGATACTTCACATAAGTCGGCCAACCATACATACATAGTTATAATGAAGCTGTAGGGTACTTGACTAACAGGCACTGAAAGAAAGAAGAAAGCGAAAGAGTTTATTTTTCTTTTTTAATCTACTTTTATTTAGGCTATTTATTATTTTCAAGTCCCGCATCACCAACTCTTTCTCTTCGAATTTTAAAACCTGACTGACTGAGTGATTGCCTCATTGGTCTAGCGGTCCTAAGCGCGACAGCTACACTAGAGGTCCTGGGTTCGATCCCCAGGTCGAGCAGTGTTATTGGGGTTTTTTTATAAAATTCTCAGTAGCAGCTCGGAATCTGGATATGTGTCCGGTTAATGGCAATAGGCTCGCCCTCTATTACATAGGACTTAAAACATACCGGCGAAATGTGGTTGTACATTAGTACTCCTCTGCCTAACCCTTCTAGGAATACAGGCGTGATGGTATGTTAATGTTAAAACTATTTTTGTTTGTTCTTTTAGTAGGAATATTTACAAGGATTTCCTCACAATTGGTTTATGTGTAAGTAAGTAATCGCGAGAGTCACACGTTTACATGTTTACGTTTTTCCTGATTCCAGTTTCGCCATCGGCTGTGACTTGAGAGACAACGGTTCTCTCATCTCGTGCCAGTGCAAACCAGGGTACGGTGGCCCTAGGTGCGACTTCTGTGCGGCTGGTTACTACGGCGAGCCAGAGAAAATCGGTAAGTTATCTGCAAACATTTAAGGGAGGTGTCCGATACCCACTGGGCGCAACAGCCGACGAACTATATAACTTAGCAGTGAAATAATATTGTTCAAATTTCAAAGACAATGGTCGTAGGGTTTGTTTTTATTTTTGTGGCTACGACCATGGTAGTTGAAATTTGAACTAGAATGTTACAATATTAAGTTACATTTTTAATCGTCACTTAAAATTCGTTTTTCGTATACCGCTACTTAGTTTGGAATCTTTGTGACCTAATTACCTTTGTGCTGTACCTACCTGCCAACCTCAATACCTACCTCTCTACGTCAATAGCAAAAATATTTTCCTTTGCCATTAAAACTAGAGATGGATGTATTTTAATGAGCTCTGCAGCAGGAACCACCGTAATTAATGAAGCTGCTAGAGCTCGCCAAATAATAGTAATAATAATTAATGTAACATTATGGTGTACACACAAATTGTTCCTTGTGCTACGCTGCACCGACTGTCTTAGAAGCCGCGCGCGCGGTTTTTGCTGACTCGTAAAACTACATCCGTTCCCCATAAATAATGATACTATTGGTGTTGCATCTAAGAAGTACAATATGCTGCGATTGCCGCTTACCATCAGGCGGTCGATATGCTTGTTCTTCATCTTATTTCTAAAAAACCTTCACTTCATTAGGCGACTACTGCAAACCCTGCAACTGTTCCGGCAACATAAACATCGATGACCCCAGCTCCTGCGATAGCTTCACGGGAGATTGTCTCAAGTGCGTCAACAACACTTATGGGGCTGCCTGCAACCTCTGCGCTCCTGGTTTCTATGGAGATGCCATCTTTTCTAAAAACTGTACCGGTAAGTTGTGATTTTTTTATTTACTATCTTTAAATAAAATGTCGTAAAATATTTTTTTTGGGTGTAATGTGTCAACTTAACACTCAACTTTACTACAAGCAAAAGTGCGTGTGTTGGATTCAAACTCGACCCCTTTGACTTACTCGTGGTAGTCCAATAGTCATATATCTAGGACTCACACTCATTACATGATTAAATTTATTTGCTAAACTTTATCCAACAACTGTAACTACTATCGGTACAATAATTGCCGAATTCACAAAGCACATGTTATTTATTTATTACTAGCTTCTGCCCGAGACTTCGTCTGCGTAGACTTTATCTGAAAGTTAACAAAACAAATAATCAGCGAAATAATTATTCCATCCGTTCACGCGTGATGCGATGACCAAGGGAAATAGAGATTCATTTTTAAATAGGTATATAGAAGATAGATTAAGACATGTCATCAACATAAACAGAAACATTTGAAGATTAATATTAACAGAGACTAAATCTAGTGGTTACATCAATTAAAGACGAGCACAACATTCGTAACAAATATTTAACCATCTATACTAATATTATGCGTTAACAGAACTACAAGAAAGTAAACTAAAAGACTGCCAAAATGCAATGGAAAGGAGTATTTTAGGTATAAAAAGAAGGGATAGAGTCAAATTACAAGAAATTAAAAATAAAACAAAATTTAAAAATGCACACAGCCTACAGACAACTTAAATGGCGTTGGACAGGACATATGTTAAGATAAAGTAAAGAGAAACGGACTAAAATAGTAACAGAATGGTATCCAAGGGATAGCAAAAGAAAAAGAGGCAGACTAATAAAAAGATGGAAAGATGACTTCAAGAAAATAGCTGGTCCAGTATGGACCCGTTTAGCAAGAGACAGGAATACGTGGAGATCTTTAGACGAGGCCTTTGTCGACAGACAAGCTGTTCCACACAAGCATCTAGTTGCCGATCATTCAAATGCACGTTAGAAAGGAAGAAACCAATTTAGTTTTAATAAATAAGAAGTATTAACTGTAAGGAAAGAAACAGCAATAAAGGCTATTTTATTATTTTATAAATTCAACTGGGGCCCTCATGTGGACTATGTTTGCACTAAGCTTAGGGCTATCATGTCAAAATTGCGGATTTTAAAGCAGAAATTGCCATATAAAACAATACGACTATTGTATATGTCACTGGCTGACTCTGTAATCAACTATGGTATAAATTGTTACAGAAGGACTTATACAACTTACCTTAAAAAAATCTATGATATACAGATACGTTTATTAAAAATAATGGTACCATGTAAAGTTAAATTACAACTTAAACCAAATTATGATTTGTTGTTTAAAGACTGTAAAGTAGTAAATGTATTTGATAAAGTTAAATTAGCTGTTGCCTCTGATTACTCTGAATATATGAATGGGATACAGAAAACAAATAGACCTAGTTTTGTTCGTAGTCTGTCATACTTGCCTCTATATAAACTGCCAAGAGTGAACAATGTATATGGCAAGCGGGCCTGGACGTATGCTCTTCCTGACGTTCTGAATAAATTACCAAAGGGAATTGCCAAAAAAATTATAAACAAAAAACCACGACAAATTAAAAACATCCTTAAAGCATACTTCACTGTGGGGAAGTTTAGAACGGGGGAGGGGCATTCATAGGGTCAAATATTGTAAACAATAATAATGTATATTGAATTATGTAATAACGTACATAGTCTTACTCAAAAGATTGAGTGTTATTATAATTATGTAAAAGTGTGTCTTTTTTAAATTGAAATAAATAGCTTCAAAATTATTTTTTTATTTTTTTTAATTGATTACTAATATTATAAAAAGGAAAAGTTTGTGAGGTAGGTGTAGAGGGGGTAATGTCTGGATCTATTGAACCGATTTTGAAAATTCTTTTACCAATAGAAAGACACATTATTTGTTAGTGTCATAGGCTATATTTATGTGTAATATATGCAAGTTATTAATTTTAATTAAATAGTAGAAAATAACAATTATTCAGATGAAATAGTGACTTAAATAATAATATATCGAATTAGAATTTGATTGCATTATAGAGTACTTATTTAAATGTCATGAAACTATGTTAGAGTTAGAACTAGTTTGGTGGCTTTAGAGTTTTAAATACAATTATTTTATTTCTTTAGTTTTTTCACTTGCGTATTGCGTGACTAACCAAAGGGAATTATGTTTTGTAGTTAGTGACTGTTTGTCTTTTTGAGAATAAATATCGTTAAACCTATATTTATATAATATGGCGAATGCCAGTGGAACCGGCGGGAGGGGACACCCTAAAAATACTTACACCAACCTTATTTGTGAGGTTCTCCAAAAAGGAACGTAGTACTTGCAGCCGACGTGTGTATATGACAAGATGTATAGGTAAATGTGGACGAAACATAAGAAGTATGCAAAAATCGTAGCAAGTAGCGCTCTTTAGTTTCTGCCTATCACTATGGGAAAAAGCGTGAGTGTATCTCTGTAGTATGGATATTGTATACGTTAGCACTATCAACATTACAAATTCTATCAGTAAGCCTTCGTATGCCCGGGGCTTAACAAAGGGTGGCGTACAACGCGCTCGGTGATTCTTTTACCACTTATCTCCCCAACATTAATAGAATAACTAATAACTCTGTTCCATTAAAATAAACAGATTGAAAACCATTTATTTTTATACGTTTTCCTACAGCATGTAGCTGTGACGAGTACGGTATGGAGCGTTGCAATCCCTCCACGGGTACTTGCGTGTGCCGGCCAGGCGTGATCGGTAATCGGTGCGACCAGTGCGCGCCCAACCACTGGGGACTCAAAAGTGGACAGGGCTGCACTCCTTGCGACTGCGGTATCGCCTCCGAGTCCGCGCAGTGCGACCACAATACTGGACAGTGCAAGTGAGCCAACAACATATTTTTTAAACGACTTCAATAAAGGTGGAGGTTCTATATTCAACTGTATGTATTTTTTTATGTATGTTCTCCGATTTCTCCCCAAATCGGTGCCAAGCCAAATAGGCTTGATAAGCCCCGCGCCGCCGCACTGCGCGTGCGGCGTAATACGCATGAGAACGAGGGAGTCGTGCCGAGCGATACAACCCTATTATATTTGGGCTTGGCACCGACTTCAAACAGATCAGTAGATACCTAGCAGGTATTATTTTCTATTTACGTAGGTAAGTTATTTTAAACGACATTGGAAATCTGTAAAAGAGAATTGTTACACGTTTCTATCATGTGAGTTAATGTTTCGTTAAGTTTATTTTTCGCTTTTTAGTGCTGATGTTTTTTTTTTATTTTTTTTTACTTTTTTAAAAGTGTTTTTAACGCTAGAGATTCGCAAGGAAAGTGTCGATTAATCTGAGTGACGATCCTTGTCACTATGCGAGTTTGAGCAATGAAAAATCTAGAAACGTATAGTCGGCACTGACTTGCGGACGTGCGCCCGATGTATGTCGTTCGGCTCCTCATACAGAAAGAGGATACGCACAATGTATTGTGCGTGTATAAATATAATAAAAACACATCATTCTACGCGTCAATATCAGGTTGCATGTATTATGATGATGTGGCATGCTCTTTACGTGATATACATTCTAACAGGAGCCCAAATCTATTATTTCAATTTTAACAGAATCGTCGTTTATCACCAAACCATAATGGTTCATTCATAACTATCACTGACTCACCGCTGGTGTCCTCTCAGAATGAGAGGGTTGAAGCTATTGTCCACAATTGAAGGTCCAGCGCCTGAACCCACAGCCTGCACGGTATTGGTGAATATCACGGATCCCATAGCAGTGACTATAAGATACAGAAGATAAATGTGGTTTTTTGTCGGTAGGAGTCCGACATACTCTGCCTCCTCTCCAGGTCGTAGACGATCCATGAGGATTTTCCATACTATTATGAAATGAAATGATGAAATGATATTTATTTCTGTAAATAGATCTTTTTATATTATCATGATACTAATATACAATAAAAAAGGCTATATTATAGTCCACCACGCTGGCGGGTTGGCAAACTTTACCTACACGCTGTCATACAGGTTTCCTCACGATGTTTTCCTTCACTGTTTAAGCGAGTGATAGTTAATTAATACGCACAAGATTTCGAAAAATCAGAAATGTGTACCTTTATCTTAGCAGTCCAATGGTCATGTTCGTAGGCTATCACTACTTTTATGAATTGAATCGTCGTTCATCAGTAATCACTAAATGACTCAATGACCAACAGATGTGGTTGACAGAACTGTCAAAAATTAACATTTCCGAATCATTGAATGACGATTTTGGTCCAATAAAATAGCAGTTTTGATGCCCAGGGTAGTTGACTTAAATTCTACGACTATCAAGACGGACCGTAGACTTTGTAACGGCGCTGCTACCACTAAATTCACACACTACTATTTTTTTTAACTTTTTCTTTTGAATTCCAGTTGCTCCAAAGGCGTAACTGGTAGACATTGCGATCAATGCGCGGCTGGATATTGGAACTACACCAAGGAAGGCTGCGACCGTAAGTAATATTTCCACAATTCGAAGGAAAAATAATATCAAATACATATAAGTTATTTTTGCGAAAGAAAAAATATTCATAATAATACCATCCATATTCATTCCTATAATACCTTGTTGTTGTGTTCATAATATTTTCAGTTTATGGCATAGAGTCCAAGTTAATTGTATACCTTTCTCACCTTCATCTCTGTCTTCGTGCTCAAATTTCAATTAATGTCATCTTATGTTGAATATGTTCATTGGCCCCCGTCCTGGTACTAATGTCTTTGTGCACGACGCAGCATGTCCTTTTCTTTCACTTATCCCAGCAAGCACTCATCTCAATATTTCCTCCTACTTTTGGTTTAAAGATAATTCATTTCTCAAAAAACATTACATAAACTAAATTACATTTGTGAAAGTTTATTTCCTGCCGCTCAAATAATTTGATATTAGTTAATGTACTAACAGCAGGTACTAATCTGCTTTACAAAGACTTAAGTTAATTTAATGGGGGTTTAGTCCTGACTTTAGTCATGTTATCCTTCATAATCCATTTTTTTTTGTTTATCTCTACGTCTCTTGCATACATGTGGTATAGGTATTCACATTTATCACGAAGACAATTCCCTTTCAATTTTACTGCCACCTGCGCCACTTTCTGGCTTCCTCTGACATACACGTTCTTCATTTGTCCATTTTAGTCACTCCAAACTGTATTCACTTTACTTTGCCTGATTTTTTTTCCTGAGTGCATTACTTTAATACCTTTTACGAGTTCCAACAGTGCTCCCAATGTAGCTTCTTCACCATTACAATATTTTTTTTATTGCAGACTGTAATTGTAATACTGGCTACTCCCTTGGATTCACCTGCAATGCAACCGGCCAGTGCGAGTGCTTACCTGGCGTCATCGGAGAGAAATGCAACAGATGCCCTGAAAGGTGACACTTTTGTTAGCTGACATCAGATGATTGGTTGTTTAAATTCATCCGAGGTGGTACCGTATCGCCAAATATTCTGCCGCTAAGTAATAATGTACTAACATTACTGTGTTTGAAGGCTTTTGGCGATGTAGCCAATGGAATTACAGGGCATATGAGACAACAACTGAGTCCCAAAGTGACAACGCGGGCTATTGATACAACTGGTGTTGCTGACGTCTAAGGCTACGACTGCCGGTTGCTATCAGGCGTTTACCTCTTTAGCATCTTCTTACAATAAAAAATAGATGATAGAACTTTTTAGAAGAACCTAGATTTTAGTGGTGTGTAGGTACGATACAAACACAATATCAGATTGAAATAAAACTACTTTTGACGGATTTTATCGCGATATATTGATATTATTAATCCCGACGTTTCGGACCATTTACAGCGTCCATTGTCATGGGTAGACTTATTTTAAAAAGTAGTTTTATTTTAATGTATATAATATTCGCGTAATCATTACAATATCAGATGTTACAATTATGATGCCAATATTTTTGTTTTCCCGTTTGACCGTTTGTAATTGTATATTACTAAGGATCTCTAGTCTGAGGCATTAAAAACTAATACCTCATGGGAATCTGATGGAAAGTCTCAAGCGTTCCATCAGGTTTTCTACCAACCATGACGTAACTTACACTTATGTGATATCCTCTGGCCAACCGTCTCACTCACTTGCAGTCACACGTTTTGTAAACCAGCTGTTGTTAGTTTAGACTGAGAAAACAGTTGTATGACCGCTGTGATCTAAAACAATATGATTTAAAATAAATTATACTATCATATTTATAATGATACTGTGTGTAAACGGTGCCTTATAAAAACAGCGGTAAGAACAGCATGGTCGAAGCGTAGGCACAGAACCGACTGAATTGGGGGACTCTGCCGCCCGACCAGACAATGGCTCCAGTAGGCGGCACGCTTGTAACGAAGCGTGCCTAAAAACAGTATGCGAGGAGAGGCCTCGCTTATCGACGGGGTCCAGCAACTGCTGGACCACAGCCTATCATGGTCGTGGCGAATTTCGCGGATCCCATGGCCATGACGATAGGGCAGGTGAAGGCAAGTGCGGTTTTTAGTCGGTACGAGTCCGGCATACCCTGCCGCCTCCCCGGGTGGCGGAGGATCCATGAAGATATTCCGTAACAAAAAAAAAAAAAGCACAGAACCGACGCCCGACTCCGTACGTGAGTAATAAATACGCTCCGCTCTGCTATATTTTATTGTAGTGAATGTACAATTACCCATTTATAAAATTAGAAACCAATGTCTGTGCTATTCTAGGATGAATGATATGCTTTGTTTCTTGATAAGTAATTTTGTAAATCTTAGGAGAAATAAATAATTTAAACCGTATTTTATTTTTTCAGGTGGGTGTTGATAGCTAATGAGGGATGTCTGGAGTGTGACTCTTGCACGGATGCACTTCTTTTCACAATCGAAGACCTGAGTGAGCTGTTGGCCAATGAGACTACTGATTTCAAGGTTTGTCCTCATAACTTTGATAAGACTTAAACCTTGCCACCTTGCAGAAATCGACAGCACGAACTTCGACCAGAAAACGTTGTGATGTAAATTTCAAAATCAAATTCTTATCACCACCAGGACAAAGCGGACTCGTTCTTCACAACCCAGCGCCTGAACTACATCTCGAACCAGACACAGCTGCTCCGCCCAAGGGTTGCTGAGCTGAAGAATGTGGACTTCGCTGATGTTTCCGCCTCAGTCAAGACTTTGGAGAACAGCGCCAAGAACCTGCTGAGATCTGTAAGTTTTAATTAATAATAATATCTCTCCGGAAAATCGAATCTTCTTTAAACTTCCACATATAAAATATTTTTTTTTTATTCACCAACAAAAAACCTTTAACAATCACGAATCAATCAGTCAGAATACTTACTAATAAAATACTAAATTAAATAGTACTATGTGAATTAATCGTTCATAATTGGCTGCTACATAAATTATAGTTCCACCAATTCTTTCTTCTTCAGTAATGAATTGAAACGCATAGCCAAATAAAAGTATATTATAGATTTTATCAAATAATAAAATGTATTGATAAAATACAACTGGCTAGTAATATTTTGCGAACAGACATTGAAATAAAACTTTCAATGTAATGCGACATTTCAATAACTTTAACTATAATACCCCCTCTGGGACAAGCGTTACCTCATCATGAGACTAAAGTAAAACTGGAGGGCAGATTAGAAACGCTTTCTACAAACCTATGACAATAAAACAAAAAATGTGTCATAAGGTGTAAAGAAAAGCGCACAAACCGCAGGGCAGCTTGTGGCGAGCTGATGGTGAGTGGCGACACTGCGGTCCTTATTGCCCCAGAGAGTCGGTCAGGGCCTCGTCTCCAGTTTGCCCGTACTGGGTAGCTGGAGTGGAACCCCAAGAGCGCCCGCAGGACTCTCTACTCTGTCTTGCCTTAATTGGCCGGCCAGAGGGGGGCCGCCAGAGCTATATGCTCGGGGGTGGAAGTGTCTAATGGCGTAATAGCGGGGAAACCCAATCCGGGTCTCGTGGAGACTCGCGACGGTGAAACCGGGGCCGCACCTCTCTACACCCCTAGCCGCTCACACCGCTGTTGCCGCCTTCTGCCTGTACTGGCAGCTTTTCGGGGGGCCCAGCTAGTGAGGTGGCGAGTCACCGTCTGCCATCCCTAAGGATATTTATTCGAGGTTGTAAGGCAGACGCCGTTTTCTTCCGGCAATAGAAGTTATCGGTTCACCAATCATCTACATCCATAAACCAAGTAGTTTTTATTTACCATATTTTACAATAGTCCTGCATCCACCCGGGATACTCCATGGCTGTATTCTCATAGTGCAGTCTTGGAGTGTCCCGGGTTGGTGCCCCATCCCATATTTAGAACAAAGCTCTCCAAGGGGCCCCTACGCGTTGGACCTATGTCCCCGCGCAAGCCTGCCAAAGGACCGGATGTCTTCCTTACGGGAGATATGCCGTGATATCCGAAATGGAGACACAATGTAAAAATGAATAAAAAAAAAATTGTTAAAATGAATAAACATGTCGACAATAACTCCATCATGTCGGTCTCTCAGCACGGATGTAGGAATGGGTCCCGCGGTACTAAGGAACTACTCCTTATAGATATGGCCATTAGCCAACAGGTTCGGCGTTCCCGAAAGGATCTGTCGACATGTTGGATAGATTATAAGAAGGCCTATGACTCTGGTGCTAGAGTTGTATAAAATAGATATAACTCTACGCACCTTCCTGATGTCTTGTATGAGGCAATGGAGCACAGTCCTTCGCTATCCAGGATGTCGAAATATCCAGAGGAATAGTGAACCTGTGAGGATCGAGCGAGGTATATTTCAGGGCGACAGAGTCCACTTTGGTTTTGCCTAGCCCTGAATCCTCTAAGCATGCTGCTGGAGAATTCAGGGCTAGGCTATCGGTCGAAGAGAGGTGGTCAGGTTATATCTCACCTCCTTTACATGGATGACCTGAAGCTCTTTGCCCCCAACAATCTTTAGCTGATGGAGCTACTGAAGGTAACTGAAATTTTTAGTAGCGCCATCAGGATGGAGTTTGGTGTGGACAAATGTGCGGTCATGCATGTAAAGCGAGGGGAGATTGTGGAATCCCTAGGAATTCAACTCGCGGATTCCATAAACGTGAGATCCCTCTCTCCAAACGAAACCTATAAGTATTTGGGTATGTCGGAAGCGTTAGGTATCAGTGCTACTGACATAAAGCAATCGCTGAGGGAACGTTTCTTTGGCCGCCTGAAGAAGGTATTCAATAGCCTTCTTTCGGGCGGAAACAAGGTGCGCGCCTTCAACGGTTGGGTCATGACGTATTGATGTACTCTTTTGGCATACTCAAATGGACTCAAATGGAACTTGACGCTCTGGATAGGCGGGTCCGTACACTGCTGACGAGATATCGAATGCACCACCTACGATCGTCGGTCATGAGATTGTATATCCCGCGGAAGTGTGGAGGCCGAGGCTTTTTAAATGCTAAAAACCTCCACAACCGCGAGATATGCAATCTCAGGGAATATTTTCTACACACCGACGTGGGAATGCATCGAGATGTAGTAGCAGTGGACAAGGGACTCACCCCTCTCTCCTTGGCGAATGAGAACTGGCGCAAGCCTCTAGGGCTTGATACTAACGACCGCAGGAAGGTATGGCAGAGTAAGGAGCTTCACGGACGCTTTTTCCGGGCCCTACATGGGCCCGATGTAGACCAAGCAGCGTCCGTAGCCTGGCTGCGTTTCGGTGACCTCTTTGGGGAAACCGAAGGTTTTGTCTGTGCAATTATGGACGAAGTTATCATGACGAATAACTACCGGAGATTTATTGTGATGGATGGCACGGTTGACATCTGTCGGGCATGTCACCGCCCGGGTGAATCGATCCGCCACATTATCTCTGGTTGTTCTCGTCTAGCTAACGAAGAGTACTTGCATAGGCACAACCTTGTAGTCAGAATTATCCATCAGCAACTTGCTCTGAAATACACTCTTGTGGCATCGGAGGTACCGTACTATAGGTATGTGCCCGACCCAGTTCTCGAAAATGGCAATACCACATTGTACTGGGATCGGTCGATCATCACTGACAGGACTATTGTAGCCAATAAGCCTGATATAGTGGTGGTGGACCGAATTGAGAGGCGTGCAATGATTGTTGACATTACCGTCCCGCATGACGGGAACCTCGCCTCGAGAAAGATAAGCAAATCAAGTATCTTGACTTGGCTCGCGAGGTTGTCGACATGTGGGACGTGGACACAGCGATCATTGTACCGATAGTCGTGTCAGCCAATGGCTTAATAGCCACGAGCCTCGACCAACACCTTAGGAGGCTCTCGTTAGGCGGCTGGGTCAAGGGCTTGATCCAGAAAGCAGTACTGCTGGACACGGCTCGTATTGTTAGGAGATTCCTCTCTCTGGAGCCCTGACCGGTAGCTTGGACCCTGTTCCCGATACCGGTGGGCCTCTATTTTTTATATTTTTAAATGTTTTTGTCTTTAATTTATTTTATAAAAATATTTAAAAATATAATTTATAAGAAAAAAGTTAAATAAAGAAAATAACTATCTTTACAGCAATCCTTTTATCATCATCATATCAGCCAAAGGACGTCCCCTGCTGAATAAAAGGAATGCTTTAGTGCAGCTCATATATTATTAGATTTATTTTTTGTTTCTGAATGCTGCGTATTTGTATTTGACTTTTGTTTAATCATCAACCTATATACTGTCCCACTGTTGTGCACGGGGTCTTCTCCGATTGAGGGGGATTAGGCTATAGTCCACCACGCTGGCCTAGTGCGGGTTGGCAGACTTCACACACCGTCGAGAAATCTCTAAAGCATTTTCCTCACGATGTTTTCCTTCACCGTTTAAGCGAGAAATAATTAATTATTAATACGCACATGAATTCGAAAAGTTAGAAGTGCGAGCCTTGGATTCGAACTCGAGACCTTTAACTTGGCAGTCCAATGGTCATATCACTTTGCTATCACATTTGTTTAAACAAATGCAAATACAATTCCCTGCAAAGCGTAATAATCCCTAAAAATAAGTTTTACGTCACCATGCTGCCTTAAAACTATTCTCCGCTTAAACTTACTCCTTACTCCTTAGGCGGAATTCGCAGCCACAGACTCTGACAAGCAAATCACCGGGGCGGCAGACTTGGCAGCGGATGCCGACAAGATCTTGGCATCGGTTCGCGATAGCAGCCAGAAAGCCAAGGCCATAGTGACTCATGTAGCTGAGTTGGCCACGGGATTGGAACTCAGCCAACAGCCGAAGGTAGACAGTGCTCTGACCGAAGCTAGACAGATCCAAGGAGACATAACTGGTAAATATTTTTTACTGCCGCAGTTGAAGGCGCTTGATCCTAGTACACCGTGATTATAAATACAGCATCCTTTTCAAATAAAAGTTTCATTGCAATAAGCTTTCTTTTTCGTATTAACTAACAAAATATCTTATTCCGTTTTAGCTAAGGACTTGGCACCTAAGAAACTGCAAGCCGAAAATGCATTCACCAACGCCTCCAAACAGATCGAGCGCATGAATGTGTTCGTGCAGCCAGTCAACGAGCAAGCCAAGGTAAACCAATGGAGAGAATGGATCAGAATAGATTTCCTACTTCTCACCGTACTTTCCGAAAATATTTTTATTTTATGACGAAAACTGACACATAACTCGTTGAATTCGTAGTTTTTTAAAACATAATGTACAGTACTTAATGTACAGTAGCAGAACTAATCTGCGTGGCTGCAGTAACGTAGTTAGAGCCAACTCCCCAGCGGGTTAGGCCCCATTTCCGTCAATTAGGATTACATTCATGCCCGGAATTGCCCAGAGGAATTTAATTAGATTTACAAAAAGAAATCTTTCATACCATTTAAACAAGAGATTATACAGATGTTGAGCACCTGGAAGGCAGACCAGGATACCAAATTCAGCAAACTGGAAAACTCGATAACACTCTTGCAAAAAACATCGGCTGACATTGAAAAATCCCTTGACTTCTTATCAAATGAGTACGAATGTATGCGCCATAGGATTGATAACCTAGAAAAACAATGCAAAGAAAAACACTCAATAATTATGACATTGGAGGATCAGATGGAAGAATTACAGAGGAATATGAAAATAAATAGCGTTGAAATTCATAACATACCTGCTAAAGAGAAAAAATTGTTAATAAAAGATTGACTAAATATTTAGAGTCAAGAAACCTTCTATCATCAAATCAACATGGTTTTGGAGTTGGCAAATCGACTAATGATGATGAATAGATCTAAAAAAGAAAACTCGCAATATTTCTTGATTTGGCAAAGGCTTTTGACACAGTTTCTGTCCCACTCCTGTTGAAGAAGCTTGAATACATTGGCATTCGTGGAATTCAACTTGAATTCTTTCAGAGCTATACAAGGGCGCGTCCAGTGTGTTAAACTCAATAGTTGGATAAGTGAGGATAGTGAAGTATCTATTGGAGTACCCCAAGGAAGTATTCTGGGGCCAACCCTCTTTTTAATATTTATAAACGACCTCTGCCAGCTGAATCTAGTAAACGGACAGATAATAACCTTCGCAGACGACACGGCCCTTATATTCCATGGGGATACTTGGCAGGAAGTCTACGACCATGCTCATACGGGCTTCTCCACTGTTACAAATTGGCTTAACCGACACAGTCTCACACTCAACATCGACAAAACCAAATATATTATATTTAACTATTTAAAACCAAATCTCAAAAACTCATTTGACATAATCGCACACACTTGTAACTTGAACCAACATCTGCCTTGCTCGTGTCCAATGCTCCAAAAAGTTGATGAGATAAAATACCTTGGTGTTATCATCGACAAGAACCTGAACTTCAATCCACACATCAACCTAATAGCATCTAGAACAAGGAAACTAATTTATGTCTTCAAAAACTTACGGCATGTTGCAGATGACAATGTTATAAAAACGACATATTATGCTCTATGTCAGTCGTTACTGACCTACTGCATTACTTCATGGGGTAGAGCTGGGAAAACGGCTATGCTCAAACTTGAAAGGGCCCAGAGAGCACTTTTAAAGGTTGCTCACAAACTTCCCTTCTTCCATCCAACTAAAGCATTATATGAAAAGTGTGAAGTATTATCAGTAAGAGCTTTTTATGCTACATACTATCCTACGAAAACATTCACTGTTAAATTACAACCCAGAAGTTACTTCCAATAAGAGAAATAAAACCAAAATCTGTAAAACCAAATTCCTAAAAACCAGCCTTTCACATAGATTTTTCATCGTTCTCAGCAACTATCTGTACAATAAAATTAATACCATTCTACCAATATATTCCCTTCCCAAAAACAAGTGTAAAAAGTACTCACGACCTGGCTTCTAACCTAATCCTATGAAAGTATTGAACAGCTCCTAATCGTACCAAAATAAGAAATATATACAATATGAAAATATAAAATAAGAAATTTATATATATACCAATATATGCACTTATATACGCACGTACCCCACAAACCACACACGCACCCACATCTACACACGCACACTCATACAAACAAACATACACACACATGTGCACACCCAGTAAAACATGCACACACAGTAACAAATACACACACAGCAACACATAAACACACAGTAACTCATACACATACAGTTACATATTCACACACAGTAACATATACACACACAGTAACATATACACACACAGTAACACACACACAGTAATATATACACACAGTAACACATACATAAACGGTAACACACACATACATGCAGTATCATATACACACATTGTAATACATATGTACACAGTAACACATACACAAATTTTTTTGCTCTTTTCTGTAACTTCCGCAATATAATCTTAATGTCTAATTATTACTACCATTACAACTGATATATCTGCTACAAAACTAAACTGGATAATCTGTATGATAGGTTTACCTAGTTCAGATACCAGTCTCCCACAAAGGATATACTGCCAAAAGACTCGTAACATTTTCTACTATTATTAAGATACCTTTGTGGAAGAAAACAATAAATTATTATTATTATTATACCTTGTCCTGAGTATTACGACATAAAACAATGTTATTTTTTATTTTATTTGGCATTAATGCATGCTTAACTTGACGTCACCTAAAATGAGTAGAATATGGAGGAGAAATTCTACATCACAGGCAGAACTCTCGGTAGACTAAAGCGTCCAGTATACGCAAGTTCCAATCCTGCCTGAAATCGATTTGTTATCATATAAATTGTTCGAGCTGTTCTCAAGCGATAGTTTCTCAAACATGCAGAAAATATTTTTTAATTACATTTAATCTACATACAAAACAAACTACGTTGGTACAGCTGCCCGCTTACATAAGTTTGAATGTTACAAAAACTGCCATTTTTCCTCTTCTTTACTTACAGAAATTCCATATACTTGTGAATGACACGCGCGACTTGAAGGCCAAGTTGGATGAGATGCTACAGTACACAGACTTGGCGCAACACACCGCAGACGGTGCAGAAAAACTTAACGCCAAGAACAGGTACCTTATTTATTTATTTTACTTATTACTTTACATAAACATTCTAAAGATGCAAACATAAACTCATTCGAGTTTTACCGTGCATCTGTGTCATCAACTTTTTTAAAACAATATTATACAAAAAACATAATATATCAAACAACTTAGATTTTATATCAGTACGACGAGGGTAGATATAATTATATAGATACTAGATGACCCCGCAAACGTTGTTATGCCATAAAAAAAATATTGGGGTGGGTCACCCTTATCATTTAGGGGTATGATAAATAGATGTTGGCCGATTCTCAGACCTCCCCTATATGCACACAAAATTTCATACAAATCGGTCCAGCCGTTTCGGAGGAGTACGGTAACTAACATTGTGACATGGAAATTTTATATATTAGATCAAATAATAGTTACCGTATTTAAGTGAACGAATAACATCGGTGATCGCACTGGTATACATGCATTTTGTAGCGGTGAGCTAGACGACAGATTCTATAATGTTTTCAAAATACATAACATAAAAAACAATTACACTTGTATTTCCCAAAGAGCTAGGCAGAGATATACCCATAATACACCCACAGTTCGCCGGTATGTTAAGCTCCCATGTAATATAGAGGAAAGGTTCTCCCTGAAGATGTTTCTGTCATTATTCCGTTTTATACTGTTTAATGTTAAGATTCAACGTAATGTTCTTCTTAAAAAACAAAACAGGCTATTGTGATAGACTGTAAAATAATCTTATTATGTACCTACCCACATTGCCCTAAGTAGGTACCCAAGTAGCCTTCAGGGGGACCAAATATTGACGATCAAGCATGTTACACTTAAAAAGCACTAGTAGTCGCTAAAGGAACTACACTCACAAAACTTTGGATTAGGCACTAGAGTGAAGTAATTATTGTCCCATTCATTTAAACATTTCATAAGTAATTTAAACTAGTTCAATGCAAACCTATTTATTTACTTCTAACGATATATCTAATAATGTACCTATAAACATTTTATTTTTCTTAGGCAATCGAAATTTGGAAACAAAGTGACATCGGTAACAAAACTGAACGCTGCTGCAATGAATGACCTTATCGAAGCTGGCTATAACATCGGCAATGGTACCTATAACAACCTGGTAGCAGCCCCCATAGTGGGCAACTCCTCGAAGATCCTGACCGACATCCGCACATCCAACCAGGACATGGTGGACCGGCTCGAAAACCTGGAAAAGACATTGCCTGAACTACATAATTTGACCGAAGTTGCCAGGCTTCACACTTCCATGTTGAGGAACAGGGTAAGCAAGTCCATTTGGTTAATATTTGACCTACCTAGATATCTACCGATTTACTATCAGACTATAACTTGACTGTAGTTTTGATTGCAAGCTAACTGCCTGCCTTCGGTGGAACACGTAATCCAAGTTAATACTGTTTTGTTTCGTACCCTTCGTTAAAAACCGGTCCTACATTGCATTATCATGCTTAATTACAGTGTAACGTATAACATAATTATATATATTCGCCAGGCGGACAACCTGCGCGCTCTGGCGGAGAGAGAGAACAACAACTCGCGCACTCAGGACGCGTACACAGCCGCCTCCGCGTACTCCTCCATCGTACAGGAAATTGGTGACGGCAAGAAGGCTGCTGACGACGCTGAAGAGGCCATCAGGAATGTCACACAACTGGTTAGTACAGTAGATACAACTTGTCAGTAGCTACTCACTACATACGCTTTCCGTTCAAACAGACCTTTGCAGGAAGAAGTTGAGGATTAGTGTTTCGACTTAATAAAATATATATGTAAAAATTTGGTGGCTCTCGTTTAGTGACAACTCGAAATCTTTAACTTGACAGTCCAATGGTATGAATCAAGGCTAACCTCTGAATTTGCGAAATCATGATTGTGGGTATTCATTAATTACCACTCATTTAAATGGTGAAGGAAAACATAGGGAAATTTCAGGAAACCTGCATGCCTGAAACTTCCTCATGAAGTGTTAAAGTTGCTTCTCCGCATTAGGCCAGCACGCGAGAATTCAGAGAGGAGAGCCATGCCCAGTAATAGAAAAGACAACCTATTTTGTTGATGATGATGGAAATTTTACTTGACATCAAATCTCTCAGGGAAAGGCTTTTAATTCTGGGCTTTTGAGAAGCCCGTAGTTTTACTCTCTTTGCCTTTCACGGACTTGGATCAGAACCTTGTAGGTCAAATATTCAACCAGGACTGAATTTCTAGCTATACCAATTATGGAAGTGCTAGTGACGAATCTAGTCATCTCGTACGTACGAGGAAATTAATGAGATGGTGATAACGCATCATTTTGGTCGTCAGTACCGTGTGTATTCTTCATGTAGCTTTGAGATGCCCTTACTCAAAAAGCACATTATATTTAGGTACAAAATTATAGTCATCAATCCCAGACATTCATTCCGTTTAGATAAAACTCTCGGAAACAATTCAGTAGCATAACCAATTACCACGCATAATTATGCGGGCTCATGAAACTATCGACATCGACATCATACAGAAATTTATGTCAAAAGCTGTCAATAAACAGCTGTAAAAGTTGTAAAAGTCATCTAATCGTAAATCATCAAGATTTTCTAACAATTCACGCAGGGAAATAGTTCCATCCATATACATGCATGAGATTGCATGGAACATATATATTTCCATGGTTCCATGTTCCTCAGGTATCCCTGAAGAACTGAGATTTCCATATGAAATATTGAACAGATTCCCTCAATAGATTGATATTCTTTCACTAAAATTTATATCTTTTACAAAACAAGTATACTCTGCTCTTAACACTACTGTTCTTTTTCAGACGAACGAGCTCAACAACAGGGTGGTGCCCGCTCGCGACAGATCTAGAAACCTTCTAGAAAGCGCCACAAAAGCTCAGAACTTCGTAGAACAAGCCTTAAGCCCCAACTTGACTAAGGCAGAAGAGAAATTAGCACATGCGACAAAGACCATGGGATCAGCTGACGATGACAACAATGCTATACAATAGTACGTAATTTATGGTTTTATTGATTATGCTTTTATTTGGGCTTTGCCTTCTTTGACCCCATAAAAAAATTGTGAATATGTGAAATTTGATTTATTAATTAGAGAAAAGATATCTAGTGTGTAAACTAAGTATTGTTGGTAACCTAAAAAAGAAAATTGTTTCGGGTGGGAATCCAGTAACAATTAGCGTAATCACTGCATCAAACATCAAGACAAGGATGAAATAAAATTGCCAGTTATTGCATGCAGACATGACTATACGTAAGCAGTAATAGCCTAGTGGTATGACCATTGGACTGCCAAGTCAAAGGTCTCGAGTTCGAACCCAAGGCACGCACCTCTGACTTTTCGAATTCATGTGCGTATTAATAACTAATGATCACTAGCTTAAACGGTGAAGGAAAACATCGTGAGGAAACCTGCATACCTTAGAGATTTTCTCGACGGTTTGTGAAGTCTGCCAACCCGCACTAGGCCAGCGTGGTGGACTATAGCCTAATCCCTCTCAATATGAGAGGAGACCCGTGCCCAGCAGTGGGACAGTATATGGGTTGATGATGATGATGATGACTATACCACATTTTTATATATATTGCAGTTCCCTACGAAAACCCCCACCTTTCTCTCTACAAGACGAAATAGACCAAGCTGACCAGGTGAACAGCACCGTAAAGTCCACACTCGACATAATGTCACAGCTGGGCGACGAGCTTGCCGACGGAAAGGAGTGGGCTCAGACGCTGCCCAAACTGGCTGACGAGGCACAGAAGATGACGTCCACCGTAGACAGCCTAGGTTTGTAATGCATCATCTTCAAAAACATCAGCCAAAAGAGATCCACTGTTGAACAAAGGCCTCCCCGTATACTTCCATAAGGACCGGCTAAATGCCATCTGCATCAATAGACTCCCGGTGACCTCTACCAGGGCGTCTGTCCTTCTCATTGGAGGCCCCTATACGTTGGGTTTTCAGATGTGCGGACTCCACTCGAGAACATTTCGCCCCATAATTCATTATCGAATCAAATCAAAATATTGTCCTACTTTTTCTTAAAATCTATTTCTTATTTAGTGAAGGATATCGAGAAACAAAACCCGGCAATCACACAATCATACCGCACGGTGAAGATGAGGCAGGACGACCTGGAGCATCGCCGCAAGGAGGCAGATGAGAAACTACTCAAACTCAAGGAGCTGATTGAACAGGTAAACTATAATTAGTTTGTTCTAGCCTATTCTGTAATGTAAATGTTTTTTATGAATATCCCTCTTAGCTAAAATACGGCCCAGCTGTCGCAAGTGCGAAGGCCTAAAAGGTTCTTTCAGTCCTAGGTTTAAATCCGAAGTCGAGCAGCGTTATTGGATTTATCTATGCAATTCTCAGTAACAGCTCGAAGTTTAGAATCTGTGCCCGGTTAATGGCAATAGGGTGGCCCCCTATTACATGGAACCTAAACATACCGGCAAACTGTGGGTAACACTGAAGCTGAATAAAATATAATATCGATGGTAACAATCTGCCCAATTACGTGGTGCTCTGGTAATTATAATCTATAAACCTACTTCGACGAGTAGTATAACTAGTCTAAAATATTTGAACCAAATTTTATAGAAAAACTAGCTGCCCCCGCAAACGTTGTTTTGCCATAAAAAAAAAATTTTGGGGTATGAAAAATAGATGTTGGCCTATTCTCAGACCTCCCCGATAAGCACAAAAAATTTCATCAAAATCGGTCAAGCCGTTTCGGAGGAGTATGGCAACGAAAACTGTGACACGAGAATTTTATATATTAGATAGCTTTAATATTTAACGAACGAAATACGTCTACGGAAAAAAAAAATTTAAGTAAGTTTCCCACGCCCTTCACGAGAGGCGCTAACCCAAACCTACACAAAACATTATCAGTAATAATAATAATATCTTTAAAAACTCTAGACATAGCACCATATACCTATCAAAGCCTACAGAAAGCCGCAATCCTGAATACTTGCAGAATTGTTAGAAAATTCCTACAGAACGAAAATGTAATAATGTCCACCACAGTCACCACAGACACAGTCACACAGTCATACGCGCGCATCAATCTTTAACACACCCCTGATCATCATCATCAACAATTAGTCTAGGTTAGCACTTGGTTTCGGTCCGTGCTAGTCTAAAAACCGGCAAATTAAGAAGAGCCGAGATATGAAAAACATATACTTTATATAATAATAATACATATTTTTTTGATACAAAAACGGTTGAATACGTTTGAGTTGGAGTCCTGAGCTAGGTTGTACCTGTGTTACAGGAATCAGTGTCTTCACCCGTTTTTAGAACTTTCACAATGTATACAATAAAATATAATTAAAATAATTACAAATTAGTGCCCGCTTGCTCTTAAATGGTGTGTGTGTGTGTGTGTGTTTGTGTGTGAGAGTGTGTGTGAGTGTGAGTGAGTGAGTGTGTGTGTGTGTGAGAGTGTGTGTGTGTGTGTATGTGTCTACTGTTTGCCTACATTACTATTATGTTGTTATGAGTGTTATTCTTTTATTATGTTTTCCGTCTGAGAGTAATCCAATGTTTTAAGCCATGTGCTTAGTTTAATTTTAGTTTTTTTTTTCATTATATCATACAATTAACCGACACAAAGTACACACAGTCTCTAAACAAAAATCCGTGGGACACATAAATACTTGCCTCGTGTTGGAATCGAAACAAAGAAGAATTAATTTCAATAAAAATTCCAAGAAGAATTTCATAGAAAAATCCAACAATTGCTCGACCTGCGAATCTACCATAGGACCTTTCTAACGTAGCACTCGCCCGTACGACGCACTAATGTAATCAGATAGTTAGAATCAAATATTTTTTGTTCTTTTTTATAAGGCACGCACTGTAGCGAACCGCATCCAAGTCGGCGTGACGTTCGACCGGCGGACGACGCTGCAACCGCGCCTTCCAGACACCATAGACGAGATGTCCACTTCCACACACGTCTCCGTATACTTCAAGACCAAAGAGAAGGATGGCCTCATCCTCTACCTCGGCAACCCCAAGGACACTATGCTGAGGAGGACGAAATCTGTAAGGACGGTTCAATATCTCTTCTGCCGCCTATCAAATATTTTTTAAAACAAAACTACATTGTCTTTGTAGTACTTAGATAGTAAAGAGTTAATTAAAAGGATAAGAGGTTTTTAATCTGTACCGGGAGATAATAAGTCCATGATAGTAAAATGTCTAGTTTCTCTTAACTTAAGAAATGTAGTCTACAAAAATGTGAGATGCGCAAATGCGATGTGAAACTGCAGAACCGCAACCTCTAATTGGTTATTATGCAACTTTTCGGCAATAATACTTACTATACGTTTTGAAAAATGTAGTTTTGATATGATTTATATCCACTTATCATCTCCCAATTATTAATTCTTTACTCATATTGTTCTCCAGGATGACTTCATGGTGATCGGCGTGCAGAACGGCTATCCATACTTGACAATGGACATTGGGGACAGTGCGGAGTCAGGTCGTGAACCCGCCAGGATTGGCAGTGACAAGTTTGTCGCAGACAATCGCTGGTACCAGGTCATCGTGGACCGGTATGGTTCCTTTCGTGAGAGATTGGAAACCTTTACTTTTCATAAGGAAACCTTTTTATGCTATTCTTAATATTCCCGCGCTGCTAATTTAGCATACATGGAGACATTCTGGAATATGGGATAGGTACTTGTTTGTCACAAAAGTACGTCTATTTCTCTTGTAAACTTTATAAATTTGTAGATCAACTATCACGAATAATAGCAGCAGACAATTATATTAAATTAACTACTTAAAGCTTAAAATTAACTTACTATGACATCAATGGTATTTCAAGCGGTTGGAACGACAACATCAATTTAATACATGGCGGGTCATCTCTTTTATTTAGAGAAACGGCAGTCGACTTTACGTGTAGAAGATTACAACATTTTGTTAAAACTATTATTCTATCGCCAGGGTTGGACGCAATGTGAAGCTTTCAATTCGGGAGAACCTCGACAATGGATCAGCCGACTACGTGTATCCCAAAGAGGCAGTGTTACCAGGACAGCATACTATCTTCAACCTGGACCGGCAGAAGTCCAAACTGTACGTCGGTGGAGCGCCCTCAGACGCCAAGCTGCAGGGCGTCAGCTTCCCTGCCTTCGAGGGTCAGATTGAGGAGCTGATGATTGGAGATACGCCAGTTGGATTGTGGAACTTTGTCACCGCTGAAAATCTGAAAGGAGCTAGACAGAGGTAATATAGGTTTAATATTTCTTTAATTTATGGCTTTGATAATACAGTTGTTTACTTATAATTGCCAGTTTTACCTATACTGAAGCTAGTTGTCCTTTGACACCATTGCAGTTTTATGAATTGAATGCTCAACAATTGGGAAACGTCGCGGACAGCGATATGATGAAAGGCAATTTACGTAATAAGTATACTATTTGGGGTATTTTGTTCCATCAGGGATAAACTGCTGCCTCCGCACACAGGACCTCAGGAGTACAGGTTCAACGGACGATCGCACGTGACTATGCCGGGACGCGGCTATCTTACTCCGCAGAAGAACCAAATCCTCCTATTCTTTAGAACCTATGCACCAAACGGACTGATATATCTCGTCGGAGAAGGAGCTCACTTTTTCTCTATTCAGATGCAAGATGGAAGAGTGTTCTTGCAGGTTAGAAATATTCGTTATTATATTTAGCGATGTAGATTTAGATCATGCATATTTATTCTGTAAAACATTCAGAATGTCCTGCTATATTACGCATAAGCTTCGAAAAACGTTAGAAAGGCGAAGAGATTTATTTATTTGTTCTGTTTTCAGATCGTCAACAAGTTCTATATAGGTTTTCGAATCCTTAGTGACCGTGAAGCTTTATTGCGTAACGTGTATCCTTTAATAATAAACTGTAAAAGTAATGTCAGAGGTATTAATGAGAGCTAGTCAACGCCATAGCAGAACCAACTTCAAGTTAATTCGGTTATTAAATGATGGATGGAGTCTCTAAGTGTGCCTATCGATCGTATTAATAATGAGTCTCCTTGTTCACAGGTTTCCCTTGGCAATCCAGATGACCTTCTGATAATCGGCACCACTAACTCCTATAACGATGGCAAGTGGCACAGGCTTGATGCTGCGCGAATACTCACAAAATGCTCTCTCAAGGTGGACCGAGAGATCATAAAGATGGAATCTACTGCCAGAGAAGATTCCATAGGAGCTTTGGACACAATGAACTTTGGTGGGGATAACAAGGGTATACTGGAAGTGACCAAAGAAGGCTTCGACGGCTGTATACGACAGATCAGCATGGATGGAGTCAATATCGATCTGAGCGAGAATTCGGAGTCGATTGGAGTCGGCTATGGTTGTCAGGTAAACGCATTGTGTCAAGTAGATTTTTATTTAGATGCTTCAAACAATCAACAATTCTAATGGAAAATGCCTCCCCCGGTAAGGTGGTGCTTCAGAAGCTTGTTTATTCTATAATAATTGTTGAAATCAGGCCTGCCCGGCTTCAACACAGTATAGGTTTGGTACTCGCACTACAAACGCTTTAAAGTTGACGTTGCAGTGCGATTCCAGTAGTTGTACTCTCTGCGTGTACTTGAGTCTTTGGCGCATCTTATTATTGGCGTTCCTATAGTCGTATAATAAACGTTTGTTCATTATACCAGTTTGCGTCGTTGGTGTCTCTCTCGGGCCGGGACAGCTACCTGCGCTACGTAGACATCACAGCGGACAACCTGCAGTTGACGCTCAAGTTCAAAACGGCCAGTCCTGACGGGCTGCTCTTTTTGTATGTCAGCCGGACGCAAACCACTTCCTTGGACGACAGCATATCTTTATCGCTCATCAAGGGTGAGTTACTTTGTTGGAGATATCTTAGATATAATTATTCATCAATCTATAAAAAGTTTGGTGAATCGGTGCTATGCATTTAATATGGGATATTATGATATCAAAATAATTAAAAAACTGAGTAACTGTGTCACCAGCAATATTTTCACGGATTTAAAGTATTAAAACTTTAGAAATAAATAACCTAGAAAGAAAGAAAGAAAAACACATTTATTTAGACAAGGTCCGTATAACACAAATAAAATAAGGAATAAACATTTAAAACAACAACGATCGACAGGATCTTTCTTCTTCAGGAGAATCTTGATTATTTTATAACATAACATATCATAACGCCTGTATTCCCCGAGGGGTTAGACAGGTGTACAGTCATGAGCATAGTATTTTAAAATTATACTACATACATATAATAATATTAGTCATTTCGTGAAAATACCGCTTTTGTGTAATATAACAACAGTATTGTTGCTGTAACACTGTTGGCGGTTTATTCATAGGAAAGCTGGTGCTGATGTCTCAACGCGAACAGCTGGACACGGGGCTCAGCACGTACAACGATTCGCAGTGGCACGTCGTCACCGTCACGCACAACAACGTCGCGCTAAGACTCGTCGTTGATGACTTCGACCACTTCAGGTAATTCTCTGTCACCTTCCACCTTTTTTCCTCCCTACCATGCAGGTACACAAAATATGCGAGGAAAGGCGCCGCTAATTCACAGGATCCAGAGACTGCTGGACCACAGCCGTCTTGGTCGTGGCGAATTTCGCGGATCCCATGGCAATGACTATAGGGCAGGTGAAGGAAAGTGCAGATTTAAGTCGGTACGAGTTGGACATACGGAGTACATAAGGAGTACATAAGGTGTACATAACGAGTACATAACGAGTGCATAACGAGTACGGAAGCGGCGGAGGATTAATGAGGATTTTCCGTACTGTTAAAAGAAGAATCTACAACCCATATCTACAACCGAGACGAGATTACTACCTACATTATGGGTAATCACAGCGTAGAAACAGTGCAAAATAGGAAATACTTATTATAACAAAAAAAACTCTTCGTACAAATTATGATAAAGTAATTAAGGTAAATTAAATAGATGAGGTACTAGCAAACTTATATGGCGTTTTTTTTGTTATAGTTACCATTTCCTAATTTTGAAGTAGGTATATTTTACCCTATTAATAGGCTGTGAAAATCAATTAAATTCAAATTGGGATCAATTATATGAAAATGTTTCCATGTCCGCTTTTTAACCCGTTATCTTTGTTTGCTCATGTAGCGGTAGTTCTATTTTTTTATTTTTTTTATATTTTTTTATTTAGTTTATTGTGTTTATTTGTTGTCTGTGAGGATGAAATAAATATGTTTCTTTCCTTCTTTCTTTCTTTAATAATCATTCCACACACTTCAGCACGGACACAGCGCCGGCGCCGCTGCACATACTGGATGGCGTGCTGTTCGTGGGCGGCGTGCGCCCAGGGTATGTGGTCGGCGGTAAGGTGGGCTCCAAGACACCGTTCAGCGGATGCATAGCCGACGCCACTATCAACGGTCGCGTGCTCAACTTGCTGGAGCCCCAGAGCAACAGCAGCACCACCTTCGGCAGGTGTGGCAGTACCACCACTACTGGGGGAGTCAGTCCAGGTGCTTATTGAATCCTTTTATACTCTTGGACACGGACATGTAATATAGGTGAAGTGCAAAGTTTAAGTCAGGGTCGGCAAGAGCTATAGTACTGCCAAAGCGCAATATTTATTCCATACATTTAATTTTAATAAGGGCTATTTTTATTGTAAGTGTTTGGAATAATCACACTTTTAAAGATATATGTCTCAGTTTTAGTGAAGGAAAATTTCGATCTCAGGCTGGTTTAGAACTTGCGTAGGTACTCCCGGTTAAATCCGGCGGCGTATATAACCGCAAAAGGTGAATCTAGATTTCGGTTGGAATTTCTAAAATTGATATCTCTGTTGAGGGGTTTGTATTTTAACCGCTAAAGTTATTATATATTAGGGCACAGTGGAAATAATTCCACTCAAATTGGAGCTGCCCGACTGGGAAAGTATATCCGCTTTGCAGAAAATCAAAGTGAAATAACACTTGTTGCGTTAGCAGTGGGGGGGGACTTTAACCTTTATACTACTAACCCAACTATTCTTCATTCGTTTTACAGGGTGTCGGCAACGCGCAAGTGATACCCCCTGGTGTTATAAGTGTCTATAGGCTACGGTAACCGCTTAACATCAGGTGGGCCGCACGTACGCGTGTTTGCCACCTAAGTCAATCAATAACTTTAACGACTAAAAGATAAATCCCCTAAATATCAAAATTACAACAACTTATTTTTTTAAACCTGTGCAAGTCTAAATTACGTCAATGGTTACTTTTAATTTCTGTCAATGGTTAACATTGTAATAATTTTAATAAAATAATAGCCTCAACGTGGCCCCAATGCTATGAATTCCTTTTCTTTTCATTTCAGTTATGATTTGATGCGTATTCAAACACGCAGACAAAAATACAGACAGACAAACAGACAGACATTTTATTAAAAAATGATATAAATTTATTGATATATATTTATTATTATAGATGTGTTACTTATTCTCAGTCCCCCAAATTAGTTTTTTTGCAAATATAAGCAATATACACACGTGAAATTTACATTCTTCATCATATTCCGAGCCATTTCCCAATTATGTATGGATCAGTTTTCAGTCTAATCAGATGCGACAGAATATCAGTATTTTACACGAAGCGACTGCCATCAGACCTCCGCAACCTAATTTCTACGCAATACCAATATCCTAGGATACACTGGTTGTCAGGTTTCTGACTAGCACTAACGGTTGTCATAGACGTTCGCATGACATCAGGGATCGAAGGCTTTACGTGCTCTCTTAGCACGGAGGGGTCTTGATATGTTAAGAATGCTCACCCATCCACAGACTGACCGCGGCTTGCGCACCTTATCCGATTGAAATCTTATCAGATTTGTTGATTAGCGTAGTTATAGCTACTATGCTTACCCACGAGCCACGAGCAATTCTTATTATATGTAATAGATATATAGATAACCATTTTTGCATCTTTATAAACTACATATACTTTCGTCACATATTATTATTTAAAGCTGTCAACCGACCCTCCACTTAGGGAAATTTAGGAAAAGGTTTAAATTAAACTACATGACTTGGCATATTGTCATTAGATCAAGCACAATGGGCAGCCACTCCGCGGACAGACGTGCTGCCGACGCCGGGGCTACCGGTCGCCGCCAGTGAAGCCGCGCCCAACAAAGGTACCGTACTATCTAACAAGCATAGTGCCGTAAAAAACATGTCGTTGTCTACTAAAGAAAGTATACTGGTTTAATATGGAAAATAACGTCTTTTTCGCTTATAGATATTCATAATAGTAGTGAAGCACGCCTTGGTTAAAAAATGCATGGTTAGACGCTGATATCACTCAGTTATAATGATTTGAAAGACAAATTGTTGACGAAGTAGGTAGTAATGTTTTTTTAAAGTTGTTGAAACTAGTGGGTAGTTGCACTAGTGTTCCTTCACTTGCAGACACTCTAAAGTCACAGTTTTCCGATGTTCCCAAAAATTTTAATGTAGTTCACATAAATGCCCAAAGCATTCCGGCTCATTTCCCCGATATTCTGGCGAATTTTGACTGTAAAAATCTTCATGCTATTCTCGTTTCCGAATCTTGGCTTAAGCCTTGTCTCCCTTCGACTGCCTCTCTACCCGGCTATCAACTGATTCGGAATGACCGCACGGTTGGCGGTGGTGGTGGTGTTATAAATATTCTTGGACAATTTTACACAGCACCATCTAGTCCCAAACTAAGCAGAGCTTGTACTATGGGTACTAGACAATGGATATAATACTTATATACTTTTTTTTGTAAATACATACTTATAATACATAGGAAACACCCAAACAAACACAAACACTTATGTTCATCACATAAATATTTGTGGTTTGTGGGAATCGAACCCACGACCTCGTGATCAGCAGTCCGACACGCGAACCACTAGACCACAGACGTCGTCAACGTCGTTGCCATATAACTTTGCACGCACATCTCTTTTTCAGTTATTAATGTGTCAGCACAGCCACCACCGTCTAATGCTGGCGAACATCTTTTCATTGAAGTCGAATTAAACCATTCTAAGCTACTTCTTGGTGTTTACTATAGTCCTTCCCTACGTGTTAATTTCTTCTCTTCATTTGAAAATATACTAGAAATGCTTATCCCTTCTTACAGTCATAGCATAATCATGGGTGACTTTAATACATGTCTACTTAAAAATGATCATCGCTCTTCTTCTCTTATTTCCATTCTTAATTCAAGTAATTTGTCTTTTTTTTATTCTTCCCTTAGATGCCACTCATCATTCTCCTAATACTACACCCTCATTTCTAGACTTAATTTTTGTTTCATCCTCTGATCGCGTCGCGAAGCATGGTCAATGTTCAGCTGATGCCTTCTCCTATCATGATCTTCTTTTCTTATCCTACAAAATTCGCACTCCTAAAATGAGAGCCAAAATATTAATGCAGCGTAACTTTGGCGCAATAAACCTGAACGATCTTCGTGAGGATGCCAACAATAAAGACTGGACGTCATTTTATGCTTCTACATCGGTTGACGAACAACTCAACTGTTTCACAAATAAACTCATACAACTATACGACCGTCATGCACCAGTTCGTGCCGTTAAAGTGAAACACTTGCTGTCGCCGTGGCTTACAGACGAGATCAAAGTTTTAATACATAAAAAAGCGACGGCAAAATCGAAATTTAAGGGTCGACCGTCAGATGCTCACAGGGACAGATACGCCTCAATACGCAATCACTGCAATAAAGTGTGTAGGAAGGCACAACGCCAACACATTCACAACTCTGTTCAAAATGGAGATCCAGCTAAAATTTGGAAATTTTTAAGATCAATGGGGTCGGAAAATCTCGCCAAGAGACAGTCCCAAAAGGTTTGGACATCAATGCTCTCAATAGTCATTTTACTGCTTCGTCCAATTTCGATAGGACAACAAAATCTAATACCTTGACCTTTCATCTCTTCCGGCACCCAGCTTTTCCTCGTTTTGGTCCTTCGTCTGAATGTGATGTTAAGCAGACTGTAAGATCAATTACTTGCAATTCAGTTGGCAGTGACTGTATCAGCCGTAATATGATCCTTCCTGTGCTAGACATTATCCTCCCACTTATTTGTCATATCCTTAACTATTCCATCTACAGCGGTGTCTTCCCATGTGCATGGAAAGACGCCAAAGTAATTCCGTTACCCAAAAAGCCTAATCCTACATCCTTTTCTGAGTATCGCCCTATATCCATTTTACCATTTCTATCCAAAGTCCTTGCACGATTGGTTTACAATCAATTGAGTGTTTTCCTTTCCAAAAATAACCTTCTCAATCCTTTCCAATCTGGTTCGATCAGGTCATAGCATCACTACAGCTCTCGTTAATGTTACGGATGATATACGGGCGAGCATGGAAATCGGTAATCTTACAGTATTGGCTTTGCTAGATTTTAGTAATGCCTTTAATGCTGTAGATTTCGATATTTTGCTCGGCGTATTGCGGTCTCTTAACATATCTCGATCGGCGATTGACTGGTTTCACAGTTACCTGTTCGGTCGTTGGCAAAGTATTTGCATCGAGGATGCCTCATCTTCTGTAAGCAATATTTCTGCCGGCGTACCACAGGGTGGCATTTTATCCCCTCTACTTTTTGCAATTTTTATAAATTCTATCTCCCATCAACTAATTTCTTCCTTTCACCTTTATGCAGATGATCTCCAAATATACTTCCGGGCTCCCTTAGGTAATCTGACGGAAGCGGTCTCTACAGTCACTGAAGATCTGGCCCGCATAAGTGACTGGAGTAAGAGGTTTGGTCTTATTCTAAACCCTACGAAGACGCAAGTTATTGTAGTGGGCAGTTCCAAGATGATCTCTAGAATCGATTGGACAACTCTTTCCCAAGTTTCTCTGGACAACATCCCAATACCTTACAGCGATAAAGTTAAAAACCTTGGGATATACATTGATAGAATTTTTTCCTGGAATGCTGAAATACAAGAGGTTAGTCGTAAGCTGTTTGCTTCTGCTGCGACTTTGAAAAGATTGCGCAACTTCTTGCCAACTGCGACCAAAGTTACGCTCGCTCAATCTCTTCTTCTTCCCATCCTTGATTATGCTGACGTCAGTTATCTTGATCTTACAGAAGATCAGCTAAATAAACTTGAGCGCCTTCAAAATTTTTGTAGAAGGTTCATATTTGGTTTACGTAAATATGACCATGTTTCTGAATTCCGTGAAAAACTCAAGTGGCTTCCAATCCGCCTTCGCCGGAATGCTCATATTCTATCATTACTTTATAATGTTCTGTTCCTCCCTCCGACTCCTTCTTACCTCAAGAGACGCTTCGAGTTCCTAGGTGACACTCACACAAGATTTTTACGGTCATCGGATAATCTGAGACTCAAAATGCCAATGCATTCCATAACATTTTTCGACAAATCCTTTGCCGTCCAGGCTGCACGTTTGTGGAATGCGTTACCAGAAACAATTAGGCGTGCCCAAACACTGCCAGTTTTTAAAAGGCTTGTAAAGGAACATTATTTGTCGTTATAATTCTTTTAATGAGACATTATAAGTATTTTTTGCTTATATATTATGTGCATATTTTATAGTATTTAGTGGTATATGAATATCTATGTTTTTAATATGTATTGGTATATATGTATATATTTTTAATATTTATTTGGTATATATGTATGTTTTAATATTTACTTGTATATATTATGTATTTATTCTTATGTTTTTGTATTTTTATTTTTTAATTTTATACACCCATTTTCTTGTTTGCACCGTAAACAACCATAGAATTTAATACAGTTATGTCCATCCAAAGGTTGCCTGGAAGAAATCGCAGATAGCCATAAGGCCGCCCATTGTATGTCTTCAAATATTAAATGTTATGTGTCTGTATATTATTTTGTTACTTGGTGTACAATAAAGTGTATATAAATAAATAAAAAATGAAGTCTGCCATCATAAAATACATAATCCTGTGCAGTCGTAGTTAATTGAAACAGTAGTACCTATAAAAACAATTACGTTGTTTAATGTGCGATTTTTTTTAATTACTTTATCGATCGATAAAAAGGATATTGCAGTTGTATAGTGATGTCAACTGTTGACTGACCATGTTCATGAATTATCGGATTAAAACCGGTGCTCTACCAGCTTGTAAAAAGCTATCCTGTTACAGGAGAGCCGGTGAAATTCAACAACGTGGTGCTGCCTGTGCCGACGGTTGTGGAGACGACGACGGCCCCGCAGGTTACCGAGCGCGCAACCACGACCACACCGCGCACGACCACTAATGCGCCCTTGCGACCACCAACCACCACTCGGCGACCACCGCCGAAACCAGAGCCGGGCTGTGCGCTAGCATACGACCCACACTACACAATGGGTGACCCTTATGTGGGGTACAGATTCGGTAAGTATACTTATTTATTGTATTTGTTTGTAATAAATTACAGAAACAATGCATCACTTTTATTATTTTGGGTACTGGCGGCCTTAATTAAAATTTCCGGCCGGATTAAAATTTCCAATAAAAGAAAGAAAAAGTTTTTATTTTAAAAATAACGACGCACGACACTTGGACCAAAAGCCTTATAGACTTCTATATTTTATAAGTCCACTCATTCTCTTACAGGAGAGCTTACAAATTAAAAATATTAATATAGTTCGGTATTTTTAGATTTTTTCTGATGTCCCTGTTAATTAACAACATTATCCTCCTTCGGCAGTCAGTAATAAGTAGGTAGTCTTCCTAGTTTTCCATGAACACTAATTGAATAACGAGAATCAGTAGTCTAACGGAGAATCCTATAAATTGTCCTTGTGATCAGTAAGCTCTTTAAGTTAGAGTTTAAACCAATGATTTTATTATATTCACACTATTATTCTCTAGTTACTATCTGTGTTTGAATTGAAGTCTTAAGAAGTTATACGACTCGTAACTTTTAAAGACTTTTATGCATCTACTCTAAAGCAACTAAATAAAGGTGACGACAAGTTTGGCGTAGCGGCTGAGCGATCGGCTCTCACAGGTTGTGGGTTCGATCTCCACACGGAACAAATATTTGTATGATCTAGGTACATTCAGTTGTTCCGGGTCTGGGTGTTCATATACCTACACAATTGCACCCACGTTACAGGAGAAAATCCTAGGGTTAGGCAGCAACGTTTTTTTTAAAAACGTTGCATGCCTTACACAGAAAATAACAATAGGTAGTATCCGTATTTAAATTGTATTAATCATTTTTACTTTATCCTTACGGTCACTATCAAACTACGCTGTTTATATAGTTCCTTAAACATGTACTTCCGCTAGGTACTCGCAATGACAGTCGCATCGAGTACTCGAAGCTCCCGGGGCGGCACCTGCAGGGCTTCGACCTCACCATCACATTCCGGACGTTCGACCAGCACGGGGGGCTCGTGTTCTACGCCGCCGCTGACAAGGACCCCTCGCAGTTCCTCGCCTTCTACATGAAGAACGCTAAGGTAAGAAGAGAGAGTTATGGCAAAACTTAGCTCATTGATTATTCAAGCCATCAGAATTTTGACCATCAGTCCTTCATTACTATTAGTCATTAGTCATGATCTGTTCTATACGTTAGAGCAACATGTACGCCACGTCCTACTCCCCCCCCCCCCCCCAGTGCCTGTTAACAAACAAACGAACCCACGAACAGTGGCCCTGTTATGAATATTTTTTTTGACAGCTACACTTCACGTTCAACTGCGGCGGCGAGACGGCGCTGATATCATCGACGCAAACGTACAACGACACGGAGTGGCATACGGTGACGCTCACACGCAGCGGCGGCCACGGTAAGCTGGCCGTGGACTCCGAGCTGGTAGGCGAAACCAGCGCCATCTGCAAAGCGCCCGCTGTACTCACCGCGCCGTACTACTATGGAGGTCTCCGAGACCTCAATGAAGCCATCTCTAAGAACCTCAAAGTAAGTCTCATCTAGTTTTTGACATTTTAAAAGTATATACGGTCCATTTGAAATTAAACCTTTGACAGTTAGGTAGACTTTGAAAGTCATAATACTTAATAATTTTTATTTAATTACGAGTAACCTACATTTAGGTATTACGTTCTGTAGTAGCTCAAAAATAATAAAAAATTGCTTAATTCATCGAGTGCGAGTCCTACTCTCTTGTTTTCAAGTATTTTGTTCATGACAACATTTCAAGCCTTCCTTCCTTCTTCAAGCGGTGACTTTATAGTCACCGTCAGTTTTTAAACTCTTTAAAAGTCACCGCTATTGCGGATTATATGTATATAGAGAGCAAGCCGTGGCGTTGCGTTGGACGGGTACGCCCGGCACTTTTTAAGCTTTTTTCTTACATTCAGAACGTGAAGGCAAAATTCGACATGGCGCATGGCGGGTAGTTATCGCGGTGGCTTAGTGGTCATAGCATCTGGTGTACCTAACCAGAAGACTCAGGTTCGAATCCTGCCCGCGGTCGAATTTTTCCTTTGCTTAAAAACTTTAAAATCTTAGCATGGAAAATGCCAAAAAATTACAAAAAGATAATAATAATAAAATAACCTAATATAAAAAATAGAGATTAATAATATTTTCAGAAAATAAATTTTGGCAATCAGAGAGTATAATCGTCACGCTGTAAGAATCGTCATCATTGTTGTTGTCATTTTAGTAGCACAGCCTCGATTGTTTCGCACGGAGTAACGTCGTTCAAGACGCCATAACAGTATTGAGCTTTTTCGCTATAAATTTATATGGGGTTTTTGGAAACGCTAAATACATATTGTTACATAATCTAATAATGATTTTTTTTTTGGTTAAGCTAAAGTAATAAACACTTTTTAAATTTTGCAACTAGCCGATTACCTATGTATTGATGTAAACTGCGTAATGGCTATCTTAATCTTATAGTAAAAGTTGACGAAATTTAACCACAATACGTACATCTTTGCGAAAAAGGTTTTCAATATACACTTTTAATCTCAAATATTTATTTATTTATTTTGGTTCACCAACAATTGTTTACACTGGTATAAGCAATTTAAAACATAACTAATAATTTAGAATAAAGTGTAACAATCAGTTACAGGTAAACACTGCATGCACACATTACATTGTTGTAACTTACAAAAAATATTAGACTACGTAGTTATCAGAGTTGCACAGATTTAAACTTATATTAATAAAACTAGATTGAAAACAAACTAAATAAAGTAGATAAAACTACTATTCACCGACTCAGTTAGACTTAGCAGGGCCCAGAAACAACTTAATGTTCGGGAAGAAACTTATAAAAACTAGCTTTCAATTTGCTTAAGGCATCAAAATGGAGGTCGATTTGATCACTGCAGCTGTTCACAACCCTGCAAAATCTCGCGTAGGGTGAATGAGCCCCCAGAACAGTTCTTCTCTGCGGAGGGCAGAGTGGCGTTATAGGACTGCGAGGAATTCTTGACGGAGCATGGAAGTCAAAGTAATTTAGTATAGGCGGGCAGTCAATTTTATGGGCCATCACTTTGCAAACAAAGATCGCGTCATTCAGACGTCGACGTTTGTCCAGAGAAACCATTTTAAAATATTTAAGCCTTTCACTATATGAATGTATTTTCTTGGACAGACCGCCAGCATAAGCCAGGTGCCCCAGAAATCGTTTTTGTACACGTTCTAGACGCAATGAGTGAGTGGCATAGTGTGGCCGCCAGACTACGCTACAATACTCTATTATATTTCGAACCAAACAATTATAAAGGATAATTTTTGTTTTGCAGCTTTTAAATTGTTTTGTGTTTCTGATAACAAAACCCAGCATCTTGGAAGACTTTTTCACTACATTATCTATATGAGGGATGAAAGTTAATTTCCGATCAAACATAACCCCAAGGTCTTTCATTATCTCCAATTCCTTAATTTTTCCTCCGTCAATATAATAATCCTGGTCAATGATATGATGCTTCCTGGTAAATTTTATATGAACGCATTTGCTAGGATTTAGGAGCATCTGGTTCAATTGGCACCATATCACTAATTCATTCAAGTCGCTTTGTAGTTCAGAGGCATCCTGCTTAGATTTAACTATTTTGACGAATTTTAAGTCATCCGCAAACATGAAAAAATTACAGTGGTGAAAGCAGTTCGAAATATCATTTATAAAGAAGTTAAATAAAATCGGCCCCAGATGGGACCCTTGTGGCACGCCCGAGGATATGTGTCTGACGGTCGATCGAAAACCATTGACTACTACAAAGAAAGTTCTATTCTCAAGATACGAACTTATCCATGAGAGTAAAGTTCCAGCGATACCATAAGTTCTTAATTTGTCAATGAGAATTTAATGCGAGACCCGATCGAACGCTTTGCTGAAATCTGTATATATTACATTAGCTTGATGGCCAGAATCTATTGCTGTCGTCAATAACTCAGTAAAGAGTGTCAGATTGGTATTTGTAGATCGAGACTCCACGAAGCCATGCTGCCCCTCACTTAGGTAAATTTTAAGATGATTTTGAATGTGAGGGCAGATCATAGACTCAAAGATTTTACCTATTGTTGATAAAATTGAAATGGGTCTATAATTCGAAACTAAGTCTTCGTTTTCTGATTTGTGGATGGGGACAACCTTAGCATCCTTCCACTTTGAAGGGAAGATTCCACTGGATAAAGATTTATTAAAAATGAGCAACAAAGGAATGACCAGCTCATTCGCACATGCATATATGAATATTGGTGGTATGCCGTCTGGACCAGCGCCTTTACTGCTGTCTAAACTTTTTAGCTTTTTGTAAAATTCTTCACTGTCAATAACTAGTTTGTTAAACGATATACTACTTTCTTGGATTTTATTACTATTTGTAGCTTTATTGGTACTGCAACTGTTCACAGCTGGGCTGTATACAGAAGAAAAGTAGGAAGCAAAAAACTCGCATATCTCCGTTCCATCTGATGATACTGCTGTACCATCCGTCATTGTTGAAGGATACGAGCTGGATCCACCTCGTTTAGTTTTGACATAGGTCCAGAATGATTTCGGGTTATTGGTTAAGGTGTGTTCCAGATTTTTTAAATAATTATTATAGCAAATCGTAGCAAGTGCATTACAGCGTTTACTGATTATTTTTAACTCAATTTTGTCTAAAGGGTTTTGGTAAGTATTGTAACGTTTCCTTATCTTGTTTTTTGTGTTTAATATTTTAATGAGAGTTTTGTTAAACCATGGGGGATACTTACTGTTTTTGGGTCTTTTGATAGGAATATATCTCTGAATAGCACCATTGATGATGTTGTAAAAAGCTTGTACCATATCATTAACGTCATGTAGTCCCTCAAATACTTCCTCCCAGTCCTGTTCTTTTAGGTATTTTTTAATCGGTATATAACTTGTTTTACGGAATTCACGTAACTCATTTGTTAAACTATATGGGAGCTTGGCTTCTTTTTTAAAACAAAATTTTATATCTAGAGGTGGATGATATTTATCGATATTACATAGGGCGTCAACACTTTGACTTACATTACACAGTGGATGATCAGATAATACAAGATCTAGTATGCGAAAGGAAGCATTATGTACATTGTTACATTGATTGAGCTTATTAATATATGTAAAATCCAGCAAAGCTTCGCAGGTATTAGGCAATTTGAGACTTTTATTCACATTACAATCAAGTTTCCAGTCTATACACCCCAAATTGAAGTCACCTATGATACATATACTTGATTCATTAAGTTGTTCAAAAACAGCGTTACAATTTATTATCCAAGAAATTATCTAACTGTAAGGGGCGTACTGGAGGCGGCAGATACACAGCGCAGAGAGCCATTCGACGAAAACATTCATTGGAAGGCAGGTCCAAAGTGACCCAGAGATCCTCACATCTACTCTCAAAATGTTCAGCCCGTTTAGGATTTAATTTCTTTTTGGCAGCTATTAAAACTCCCCCACCCTCCTTACTAGCTAGTTGGGAAGTTTCTCTATCTCTCCTATGGACAGTATATCTCTCGTCGAATAGCTCACTGCTCTGGATGGAATTATTAAGCCAGGTCTCCGAAATTATTATAACATCATAGTTATTAATACTAACATTGCGGTAAATCATATGCGTTTTTGTTCGCAATCCTCTGCAGTTCTGATAAAATATATTTAAGTTATCGAATTGTGGACGTTTAAATTTTACAAGGCCATGCTTTCAAAGGATTGGAAGGATTTTTTTCAAAAGTTCAAATTTAAATCTATACCAACTTATTTAAGGAATCTAAATTTTTTATCAAAATATGTTCATCTTCGGTGGTTTTCCTAACAAAAATCCTACTGTTTCTCACCCAGACAAATTTATATCCCTTGTCCTTTGCTTTTTGCCTAGTGGCTGCATGCAGCGCCTTATTAGCAGGAGATAGATGTTCAAGCACGAACACTGGCATTTTATCGCCCGCAATACCTAGATCCGCAGTATTGAGTTTCTCTGAGTTATCTTTCTTATTTTTGTTATGATTTATAACTGACGCCAGGAAGATATCTCTAATTTTAGGGGAAGCGAGCTGGACAACGATGGATCGGGGACGGGTGTTAGCGGCTTGCTGTTTGGCAACTCGGGTACACTGAAGAATGTCATTGTCACTTAGGTTACAACCTACCACTGACCCCAGCTGCTTTACGACAGTGTATAAGTTCTCCTGTTTGTTTTCGGGCAGGCACTGTATTTCGAGGTTTTTTGAGCGAGTCTGTTGTTCCAAGTAGTTAACACGTAGATTGAGGTCCGTCATCAACGTTTTTAGGTTTAAATTTTGTTCGGTTAAGTCCTTCACCGTTTTTTCTAGTAGTTTATGTTTTGATTCGTACTCTTCGAAGTTTTCTGTATGAAAGGTTAACGATGCCGTTAACTCCCTGATTTCCTGTTTAACAGGCGCAAGTTCCCTATTAACAACACTGAGTATGGTGCTGTTGAGTTGTCGGAGCATGGAGTCGAACTCATTTTTAACAACTTCTTGGACTATGATACGCACTTCCTCAGTAGTAATAGCAGCAGCCTGAGGTGGTGAGTTTAATGCAGGTCTCTTGCTTCCTCTTGTAGTTGAAGCATTCCGATTCGGGGTCGCGGACTTAGACGACGTGCAGCCTACACAATTCCATTTGCTATAAGCTTCCGCCTCATGAGGGATTTCCGGGATAGATAGATAGGCGAAATGAAAAGATCTTTTACATTTCATGCAGTTTATAAATTTTTTGTTGTCCTCCAAATAACTAGGAGCATCGTTACAGCAACCCCATGATCGTGTTGAAGTTGCCATGTTTTATTAATTTATTATGTATGTACAAACTTATGACACTGCTTCGCTTAATTCCACAAAATTCACAGTTTCGGTCAATTCACAAAAGTCGCTCAGTAATAAAGGCCCCTCCCACAAGTTAGGAACAAAATAAATATAATATTAATTTTTTGTTTACAATTAAAAGTGCACACTAATAAAGGCCCCTGCAACAGTCAAACAAGTGCGTGGCGGCAAGTTCGCGAGAAGAACGTCGTAAGCGCCGTGGAAAAAGGAGCGCTTACGCGTTTAATCACAACGCACTGATATTAAACCTCTGACGGTATGCAGGATTATTTTCGAGGTTAATTTGGTCTTTTATTCTAAAACTATGCACTTAAACACTAGGTTATTGTCACAAGTTTTTGTCAGTTATTGCCTTTTAACAGGTTTACACTTTTAAAAGCAACTTTGATAAGTTTATGCACTGATTTTTAAAACTTTAGTGGAGCAATGACAAGTAGCAGTTACACTCACAACGTCCCAACGTAGAATCTATATCTATCTACCTATAACGGTGCGTACCATCACTGCTTACTACGAGGTACTGATGTACTTAACGTTACTCTCCAGGGTTTCTACCAGCCGTTCAAGGGCTGTCTGATGGGCCTGATGATGAACGGGCAGTACGTCACAGACGTGTCATTCCGCGTCAATTCGCTCCGCTGCGTCGACAACGTCGAGGAAGGTGTTTACTTTGGAGCATCCAATAACCTGCATAGCAACTATTTGAAGGTAAATTCATTTAATACAGACTCATTAGTATATAAACAGGTGCATTCACGACTGGAGGACCTGCTGATTGACCTGCTGATGACCTGCTGCTTAGCTGATGCATGATTAAAAAAAATATCAGATCTAGTTTCATACTTAACCTTTTGACCTGGGATAGGTCTACGTCGTATATATATATATATATATATATAGCTGAGCAGCTACTACTGACACGGTACCGATAAGCTTATGAGTCCGTACCCCAACCTTTATATAAACCTCATCATCATATCAGCCACAGGAGGTCCACTGCTGAACAAAGGCCTCCCCCATAGACTTCCACAAGAACCAGTTATAGATATGCCGCCTGAATCCAACGACTCCCACTACCTTTACCAGGTCGTCGGTCTATCTCGTTGGAGCTTATTCTACTAGAGAACCGTTTCCAATAGAGAACCTTTTTACCACTTCAGATTATTAATCCTTTCAGCTATGTCGGCAACTTTCGTACTTCTACGCATCTCTTCAGTTCTGAGTTGGTCACTTAGAGAAATACCAAGCATTGCTCTCTCTATAGCTCGCTGAACGACCTTGAGCTTTCTTATGAGGCCCATAGTGAGCGACCACGTCTCTGTGCCATCTGTCATCATTGGCATATAAACCTACCTAAAATTTCCAAACTCCGAGCCACTACTGGAAATTTTACGAAAAAATCCAACAACGCTGCTCTGCCCGGGAATCGAACTTGGGTCTTACAGCGTAGCAGTCGCGCTTACGACCACTAGGGTAATGAGGCACCCAACATAATTATGTAATTTTAATCAAATATCGCTAAGATTATCAAAAGTACCTACTTATTGTAGGTACATTGGAAGTAGGTAAAAAGTGAGTGCCTACCCACATTATTCACATTTTTTTTCACAGCTCCTAGAAAACTTCAAAGTAGGTGACGAAGTGTCAATATCCATGGAGATCCGCCCTCGCAACAGCACGGGGCTGCTGCTCAGCGTCCACGGCAAAAAGGACTACCTTGTTCTAGAACTCCTCGAGAACGAAGTGGTTGCCAACGTGGAGAACGGCAACGGTCCGTTCCGGGCCAGTTACTCACTCGGGAACAAGTTCTCATTGTGTGACGGCCAATGGCATAAGATTCACGGTAAGCTAAGGTTTTGAGAACATTTTAACAGCGTCGATCAACCCATATACAGACCTACTGCTGGGCACGGGTCTCCTCTTACAGAATTAGAGGGGTTAGGCTATAGTCTACCACGCTGGCCTAATGCGGGTTGGCAGACTTCACACGCCGAGAGAAAATCTCTAAGGCATGCAGTTTTCCTCACGATGTTTTTCTTCACCGTTTAAACGAGTGATAATTATTAATACGCACATGATTTCGAAAGTCAGAGGTGACCTTCAGACGTCCGACTTGGCAGTGCAATGGCCATACCGCTGGTTATATTGGGACATTAACATATAACAATCATAAAATTGCTTTAATACCTTTGACGAAAACTTCCATCCAAATTGATTTTCACTAAGACTATTTATGTCACTGTCTTAGTCTTGTAAGCAAAAATAGAACTTGTTATTTTGTGATATGCAAACGATATTCACTCTAAGGGTGGTAATTTTATGGTCGACTATAGTTACATCTTCATACAACAATAATACACATAATAATAGTCATATTATTATGTGTAGTAGGTACAAGATGACGTCACAAAATTGACGTCATAATTCAAAGCGTCAAAGAATAGCAGGCGACTAACTCTTCCCTCAGTATTAATTATATTTTAGTGACAGTTGAAATTCTCTTCAACATTAACAATTACTTTACCCTTAGCCAAAATATATTGGAAAAAACAAAAAATAAAACGCAGCTGGAAGGATTTACACATTTATTGTATCAGTAACAGTTACGACAATTTTTTTCAATATAATATCCATTTTATACCTAATTATTATTAAAATCACTTTTACATAACAAAGTTTTTGCAATATTCAGTTATACATTATATTATTATTATACCTACTTATATCGTTACTGGCAGTTTTTACACATTCATTTTTTCAGCTACAGTTAAGACAGTGTTGACAATATTTAATTATATTTTGACGAATCAGAAACAGTTTTTATTACATTAATTCTATTTTAGCTACAGCAAAGATAAATCAGTCGATCGATAATTTCTTCACCTTTTAGTGGTCAAATCACTGTACGTGGTGTCGGTCGGCGTGGACGGTCACTTCTCCAAGCCGGGTCTCGGCGCGTACTCATCCACGGACACGAGGTCTGCGCTGTACATCGGCGGCCACGAGCGCCCCATCCACAAGGTGCGCGGAGTGCGCTCCCGCCGAGGGTTCACCGGCTGCATCAAAAACATAGTCATTGGAGAATCGCCCGTAAAAATACCCCCCACAGCCGCTGGAAGAAATACACATATCGGTGTTTGTCCAGTGGACTAAACTCATTATCAACAACAAAGAATTTTATTGAATAATTAACTTGACAAAATACAACAAATAAAATTAAGTGCAAATCTGCGATATCATGATGTTTCAGATTCTAAGTTCCTGTGTCTGTCATTCTGTCTGTCATTGCGAAGGAGTTTCAATATCAAAGCAACAATCTCACTATCAATCATAATGGCTTTTCGCACAAATACGGGTGTGTTCTTGCAGTGCACTACTGCACTGTCATAACAACAATACGAGTCAATCTGTGAAAAAACTATTCGAGAAATAATATTTGTAGTGTACTTCCAGCCATCCGTTTGTCGATTGGTGACTCATGCTATCGTGGTAAAATCGTAAAATACACATGTGTCATTTTATATCTAAGTTTAAACAGAACTATACTCCTTCCAACCATTTATTTCACATTTTACCAGCTGCTTTAGAACGTAGTTTATCCACGATTCGTAAAATAAACTTCAAAATGCGGGGTAACAAATATATAAACTCGGTAATTGATTTGCACTAGAGCTGTCAAAAGTAAAATAAATGGTTATTATATAAGACGAAATCTAAAATATAGGGCATGTAATAACTATCTATAATGATGTCTACTGGAAATGAAACACTAATATGATTGCCAACATAATTATATATATTATAGAATTATTTATTTATATCAGAGATCTATTATGAGTAGCGAAATATATATTTACATACCATTAAACCAGCTGTCTTATTTTCCACGAATCCTTGTAGGTATCCACCCTGTCGCGAAGTGTAAGGGTAAATGGGACTGTAACACAAATACCCGAATACTTAGCCACTGGGTAGATACCCGGCGCCAACAACTCGGGAACCGAAGAGTGATAAAATATCCAGCGTCGACTAGGTACGAAGGTTTACTTGTGCACATTAATTTTGCACTTAATAGTCACCTTAAACAAACTTATTTAGTTAGTTTAAGGTGACTATTAAGTGCAAAAATACCCCTTCCTCCTTCCAAGAGCACGTGAAGCAGCCGTCGGTTCCAGCTGCTATTCGAACAACAGTCTATGTAGATGTCGGACAGTAGTATTGGTCGTATCGAAGGATGATTGTTTGTTTGTTCGTGAATTCGAATGTCAGTAACAACAGTGCAGCAGGAAAATGTCAGCCCCGTGACGTTAAGCTGTCGATGTGCTATTAAAAAGAGTTGTGCCCAAGTTGAATTGTTTTATTTTCTATGAAATTCTTGATAGCAGCTCGAGGTTTGGATTTGGTGGTGAAATAGCAGTAGGATCGCCCCCTATTACATGGGACCTAAACATACCATCGAACTGTGGGTGTACATTTGTACGTGTTTGTCCCGTGGACTAAAACTCATTGTGAACAACAGAGAATTTTATTCAATACCTACTTAACTTGATAAAATACTTATTGCGTAAAGAATAAAATTCGGTATGTGTAAATCTACTATAAATTATCATGATCCTTCAGATTCTATGTTCCCGAGTCTAATCATTGCGAAGGAGTTTCAATATCAAAGCAATAATCTCACTATCAATCATAATGGCTTTTCGCACAAATACGGGTGTGTTCTTGCAGTGCACTACTGCACTGTCATAACAATAATACGAGTCAATCTGTGAAACAACTATTCGAGAAATAATAATTGCTGTAGTGTACTTCCGGCCATCCGTTTTAGATTGGTGACTCAAGTTATCCTGGAAGAATCGTAAAATACACATGTGTCATTTTATATCTAAGTTTAAACAGAACTATACTCCTTCCAACCATTTATTTCACTTTTAACAGCTGCTTGAGAACGTAGTTTATCTACGATTCGTAAAAAACACTTCAAAATGCGGAATAACAAATAAATAAACTTAATAATTGATTTGCACTAGTGCTTTCGAAAGTAAAATAAATGGTTATTATGACGAAATATAGGGCATGTAATTATAAGTATGTATACTGGAAATGTAATACTAATATAACTGCCAACATAATTTATGACAGAAATCTATTGTGAGTAGCGAAATATATATTTACATACCATTAAACCAGCTGTCTTATTTTCCCACGAATCCTTGTAGGTATCCACCCTGTCGCGAAGTGTAAGGGTAAATGGGACTGTAACACAAATACCCGAATACTTAGCCACTGGGTAGATACCCAACAACAACTCGGGAACCAAAGAGTGATAAAATATCCAGCGTCGACTAGGTACGAAGGTTTACTTATGCACTTAATAGTTAGAGTTTGTTTGAGATCACTATTAAGTGCATAAATACCCCTTCCTCCTTCCAAGAGCACGTGAAGCAACCGTCGGTTCCAGCTGCTAAGATTAACTGCGTTAATGAAAAATATAACCTACTACCTATAATACATAAACCCAACATATTCAAAATAATATACGCCTTGTGGAAAACCACAAGGCGTCGTCTTTCGTTCGATAACCTAAATGTTAGTTAACGTTCATAATTTATATCATACCCTGCTCCCGGCTTGATCTGTCGAAACTGATTCTTCACATAAGTATCGTATTTTCACAAATATTGGTAACTTTGTATTTTCGAAGAGTAGGAAACACCTATACTTGAAAATACAATTGTGTCATTTTATGATATACTTAAAAGCAAAAGTACGATATTTAATTTAAAAAGAAATTTAAGTATTAATAACAAAGTTGAAATATAGAAAATGTAATACTGATATTGCCAATATAATAATAATACAAATATGTTACAAATTTATGTTAGAGGTCTACAGACTGTGAGTAGCAAAATATAATAGTAGCAAGACTTTTACGCTATGATATGTATTGCCAATTGAATTACTTAATAATATTTGACGACGTCTGTGGTCTAGTGGTTCGAGTACCGGACTGCTGATCATGGGGTAGTGGGTTCGATTCCCACAGGGCACAAATATTTGTGTGGTTAAAACATAAGTGTTTGTGTTTGTCTGGGTGTTTCTATGTATTATAAATATGTATTTACAAAAAAAACCTATTTATGTATTATATCCATTGTACAAGCTGTGCTTAGTTTGGGACTAGATGGTGCTGTGTAAAATTGTCCAAGAATATTTATTATTTATTAATTATGACATATTCCTATAACATTTACCGTTACAGTAATAAGTGCACATAGTTTCTCGTTAACTTTTCACAGACTAGCTCCCTCCAGATATCAACCCTGTCGCGAGAATGGGAGTGGTTAGGTTAAAATCCTATTAAGTATGTGTATATACAAGCTCCAACTACCACCAGGTTATTATTTGACTCTATCGTCATGCTATTAAAAATAGTTCTCAACGGCATACCCTTCCGAGAAGGGTATGGAGAAGCGCCCCGCCTTTCCGCGCTTCCCTGTAGGGCTCGACCGTAACTAACACCTCTCCCACCGTTAAGACTATTTCAGTCACCTTCATTGTCACTAACCCATTTACTGACCACTGCTGGGCTCAGGTGTCCTCTACTCCTGGGAGGGGTTAGGCTAAAATCCTATTAAGTTATCTGTATGCAGTAACTGGCCCCAGCTACCGCCAGGTATTATTTGACTCTACTGTTGTGCTATTAAAAATAGTTCTCGACGGCACACTCTTCTGAGAAGGGTATGGGGAAGCGCCCCGCCGTTCCGCGCATTCCTGTAGAGCTCGACCGCTACTAACAGCTCTTCCACCGTCAAGACTATTTCACTCATGTTCATTACCATCCACCCATTTACTGCCTACTCATCTCAGAACCGAAATGAAAAACCGTCGTATTGAATGTTATCAGCTCTTGTTGCCAATTTTAGATGGAACCATAAAATGAAAGCTTTAGTTCACATCATTACCTTCCAGCATTAGCTTAATTAAGTAATCCAATTATTAATCTTAATAATTAATTAATTATTAATCAATTATTTTTTACGTATACCAAACTACACAATACAGATAAAAAACAATAACTACAATTCACACATAATAATTCTTGATAGTTTGATTGTTTTAATCGAACTATCAAGAATTATTATTCCGTGCACCATTCCGTGCACTCATATTCAATATCAAATTATCAACTTATTTTTTTTATTTTCTATCAAGTCTGTTGACTAATTAGATGAAAAATTGAAACAATAATGATTTAAAAGTATGTAATCCAATAAATTAAGTTTATAAAAGTTAATTACTACGCACTACGCTACGCACACTAAATACGATTACTACAAATATTATTAATAATATTGTGAAAATGAGTAGGTAAATTTCTGTACCACAGGTACCTGTACAAATCTTGTTTTAATATTCTATGTTTCGTCGTAGAGACTTCGCTGACACACGCCTCGCCGCCTTGCCGCCTTTTACAATGCGCTTATCCGATGCCAAATTCACGCGTACCTGTAGGTTTTTATCACTACAGTGGCTCTTCCTCCGACGAGCTAGAATTATGTATGCGTATTAATTTTCATAACATATTAATTAATACACATTACCTATTCAACATGTTTACAAATCTTGAAACCAGAACATAACTTAACGCTACGTATGATACATAAAAGGTACCACTCAATAACTATGACATTTTCTATAATGTAGAATGAAATTTTCTAAAATGGTTCAGCCAGAGAACATTAGGTACCCGGTATTATTGGACTAATGTTGTGTTAACAACACACCCATCTGATGATCCCTTCTGAGAAGGGTATGGATAAGCATTCCGCCTTATCCGCGCATCCCTGTAGAGCTCGCTGCCATTCGCGAGGTGTTGGGGTAAAATTAAGGGATTAAATTGAGCATATAATGTGCCCTTAGGTATCGGTAACCGTATCCCAAACACACTGTATAAACCCGTGATATAAACCAAAGACAATTATTTGGTAGGTACATCGCTCATAAGAAGAGTGCTTACGTATAATATCGTGTCATTTACTATTATTTTTGACATTTTATTTTTTACATTTGATATCGTTAACAATGAACGTTCTTAATTCAGTGAATCACTCCTTGCTCTTGATTTTGATGTCGAAATGGTCTCTTCATATATATTGCAGTTTCTCAAATAGGTACATATTATAATTTTGTTTTTCGATTGTTGGTTTATGATATCGTGGAAAAATATTCCTGAAAATAAACATTTTTGAAAATAAGTATTTCTGTCAAAGATAATATATATCATATTTACATACCATTAAATCAGGTTTCTTATTTTCCCGGAAATCCTTGTAAGCGTCCTGGATAGCGTCCCGGTAAGCGTTCTGGTTTGCTTGCGAAACAGTACAAAATAATCACAATAATTTTAGCGTCGACACTTATTATTTAAATATTTTACCCTTACCAAACTGTACAATTAACAAGTCATAATAAAACATTACACACAATAAAACAATCAATAATTATTTATAACTATATTTTTTCTGCATAGGTTGTTGTCTGAATGGATAGGATAAACAATTTCTTCATTAGCTTATTTTAAGTACATACATACATAAATATATACATACACTCACACCTTTTTTCCATGCGGGTAGGCAGAAAATAAAGAACACCATTTGCTACGATTCTTGCACGCCAGTTGCGGGTACTACGCACCTTACAGGCCCCAGCTACCACCAGATATTATTTGATTCTTCTTCAAACAGTTCTCAACGGCACACCCTTCTGAGAGTCACTTCCGAGAAGGGTATCGGCAAGCGCCCCGCCTTTCCGCGCTTCCCTGTAGAGCTCGACCGCTACTAACAGCTCTCCCACCGTCAAGTCTATTTCAGTCATCTTCATTGTACCACTGCTGGGCTCAGGTCTCCGCTACTCCTGAGAGGGGTTAGGCTGAAATGCTATTAAGTTATGTGTATGCAGTAACAGGCCCCAGCTACCACCAGGTATGATTTGATTCTTTTTGCTGTGCTATTAAAAAAATCTCGACGGCATACCCTTCTGAGAAGCGTATGGGCAAGCGCCCCGCCTTTCCGCGCTTCCCTGTAGAGCTCGACCGCTACTAACAGCTCTCCCACCGTCAAGACTAGTTCAGTCATGTTCATTATTATTCCGTGCACCATTCCGTGCACTCATATTCAATTCAAATTATCAACTAGTTTTTTTATTTTCAATCAAGTCATTTAAACAATTTCTTCATTAACTTATTTAAAGTATATACATACATAAATATATACATACACTCACACCTTTTTTCCATGGGGGTAGGCAGAAAATAAAAAACACCATTTGCTACGATTCTTGCACGCCAGTTGCGGGTACTACGCACCTTACAGGCCCCAGCTACCACCAGATATTATTTGATTCTTCTTAAAACAGTTCTCAACGGCACACCCTTCTGAGAGTCACTTCCGAGAAGGGTATGGGCAAGCGCCCCGCCTTTCCGCGCTTCCCTGTAGAGCTCGACCGCTACTAACAGCTCTCCCACCGTCGAGACTATTTCAGTCATCTTTATTGTACCACTGCTGGGCTTAGGTCTCCACTACTCCTGAGAGGGGTTAGGCTGAAATGCTATTAAGTTATGTGTATGCAGTAACAGGCCCCAGCTACCACCAGGTATGATTTTTTTCTTTTTGCTGTGCTATTAAAAAAAATCTTGACGGCATACTCTTCTGAGAAGCGTATGGGCAAGCGCCCCGCCTTTCCGCGCTTCCCTGTAGAGCTCGACCGCTACTAACAGCTCTCCCACCGTCGAGACTATTTCAGTCATCTTTATTGTACCACTGCTGGGCTCAGGTCTCCTCTACTCCTGGGTGGGGTTAGGCTAAAATGCTATTAAGTTATGTTTATGCAGTAACAGGCCCCAGCTACCACCAGGTATGATTTGATTATTTTTGCTGTGCTATTAAAAAAATTCTCGACGGCATACCCTTCTGAGAAGCGTATGGGGAAGCGCCCCGACTTTCCGCGCTTCCCTGTAGAGCTCGACCGCTACTAACAGCTCTCCCACCGTTAAAAAAATCTCGACGGCATACCCTTCTGAGAAGCGTATGGGCAAGCGCCCCGCCTTTCCGCGCTTCCCTGTAGAGCTCGACCGCTACTAACAGCTCTCCCACCGTCGAGACTATTTCAGTCATCTTCATTGTACCACTGCTGGGCTCAGGTCTCCGCTACTCCTGAGAGGGGTCAGGCTGAAATGCTATTAAATTATGTGTATGCAGTAACAGGCCCCAGCTACCACCAGGTATGATTTGATTCTTTTTGCTGTGCTATTAAAAAAAATCTCGACGGCATACGCTTCTGAGAAGCGTATGGGGAAGCGCCCCGCCTTTCCGCGCTTCCCTGTAGAGCTCGACCGCTACTAACAGCTCTCCCACCGTCAAGACTAGTTCAGTCATGTTCATTATTATTCCGTGCACCATTCCGTGCACTCATATTCAATATCAAATTATCAACTAGTTTTTTTATTTTCTATCAAGTCTGTTGACTAATTAGATGAAAAATTGAAACAATAATGATTTTAAAGTATGTAATCCAATAAATTAAGTTTATAAAAGTTAATTACTACGCACTACGCTACGCACACTAAATACGATTACTACAAATATTATTAATAATATTGTGAAAATGAGTAGGTAAATTTCTGTACCACAGGTACCTGTACAAATCTTGTTTTAATATTCTATGTTTCGTCGTAGAGACTTCGCTGACACACGCCTCGCCGCCTTGCCGCCTTTTACAATGCGCTTATCCGATGCCAAATTCACGCGTACCTGTAGGTTTTTATCACTACGGTGGCTCTTCCTCCGACGAGCTAGAATTATGTATGCGTATTAATTTTCATAACATATTAATTAATACACATTACCTATTCAACATGTTTACAAATCTTGAAACCAGAACATAACTTAACGCTACGTATGATACATAAAAGGTACCACTCAATAACTATGACATTTTCTATAATGTAGAATGAAATTTTCTAAAATGGTTCAGCCAGAGAACATTAGGTACCCGGTATTATTGGACTAATGTTGTGTTAACAACACACCCATCTGATGATCCCTTCTGAGAAGGGTATGGATAAGCATTCCGCCTTATCCGCGCATCCCTGTAGAGCTCGCTGCCATTCGCGAGGTGTTGGGGTAAAATTAAGGGATTAAATTGAGCATATAATGTGCCCTTAGGTATCGGTAACCGTATCCCAAACACACTGTATAAACCCGTGATATAAACCAAAGACAATTATTTGGTAGGTACATCGCTCATAAGAAGAGTGCTTACGTATAATATCGTGTCATTTACTATTATTTTTGACATTTCATTTTTTACATTTGATTTCGTTAACAATGAACGTTCTTAATTCAGTGAATCACTCCTTGCTCTTGATTTTGATGTCGAAATGGTCTCTTCATATATATTGCAGTTTCTCAAATAGGTACCATATTATAATTTTGTTTTTCGATTGTTGGTTTATGATATCGTGGAAAAATATTCCTGAAAATAAACATTTTTGGAAATAAGTATTTCTGTCAAAGATAATATATATAATATTTGCATACCATTAAATCAGGTTTCTTATTTTCCCGGAAATCCTTGTAAGCATCCAGGATAGCGTCCCGGTAAGCGTTCTGGTTTGCTTGCGAAACAGTACAAAATAATCACAATAATTTTAGCGTCGACACTTATTATTTAAATATTTTACCCTTACCAAACTGTAAAATTAACAAGTCATAATAAAACATTACACACAATAAAACAATCAATAATTATTTATAACTATTTTTTTTTCTGCCTAGGCTGTTGTCTGAATGGATAGGATAAACAATTTCTTCATTAGCTTATTTTAAGTATATACATACATTAACATATACATACACTCACACCTTTTTTCCATGGGGGTAGGCAGAAAATAAAGAACACCATTTGCTACGATTCTTGCACGTCAGTTGCGGGTACTACGCACCTTACAGGCCCCAGCTACCACCAGATATTATTTGATTCTTCTTCAAACAGTTCTCAACGGCACACCCTTCTGAGAGTCACTTCCGAGAAGGGTATGGGCAAGCGCCCCGCCTTTCCGCGCTTCCCTGTAGAGCTCGACCGCTACTAACAGCTCTCCCACCGTCGAGACTATTTCAGTCATCTTCATTGTACCACTGCTGGGCTCAGGTCTCCGCTACTCCTGAGAGGGGTTAGGCTGAAATGCTATTAAGTTATGTGTATGCAGTAACAGGCCCCAGCTACCACCAGGTATGATTTGATTCTTGTTGCTGTGCTATTAAAACAAATCTCGACGGCATACCCTTCTGAGAAGCGTATGGGGAAGCGCCCCGCCTTTCCGCGCTTCCCTGTAGAGCTCGACCGCTACTAACAGCTCTCCCACCGTCAAGACTAGTTCAGTCATGTTCATTATTATTCCGTGCACCATTCCGTGCACTCATATTCAATATCAAATTATCAACTAGTTTTTTTATTTTCTATCAAGTCTGTTGACTAATTAGATGAAAAATTGAAACAATAATGATTTTAAAGTATGTAATCCAATAAATTAAGTTTATAAAAGTTAATTAATACGCACTACGCTACGCACACTAAATACGATCACTACAAATATTATTAATAATATTGTGAAAATGAGTAGGTAAATTTCTGTACCACAGGTACCTGTACAAATCTTGTTTTAATATTCTATGTTTCGTCGTAGAGACTTCGCTGACACACGCCTCGCCGCCTTGCCGCCTTTTACAATGCGCTTATCCGATGCCAAATTCACGCGTACCTGTAGGTTTTTATCACTACGGTGGCTCTTCCTCCGACGAGCTAGAATTATGTATGCGTATTAATTTTCATAACATATTAATTAATACACATTACCTATTCAACATGTTTACAAATCTTGAAACCAGAACATAACTTAACGCTACGTATGATACATAAAAGGTACCACTCAATAACTATGACATTTTCTATAATGTAGAATGAAATTTTCTAAAATGGTTCAGCCAGAGAACATTAGGTACCCGGTATTATTGGACTAATGTTGTGTTAACAACACACCCATCTGATGATCCCTTCTGAGAAGGGTATGGATAAGCATTCCGCCTTATCCGCGCATCCCTGTAGAGCTCGCTGCCATTCGCGAGGTGTTGGGGTAAAATTAAGGGATTAAATTGAGCATATAATGTGCCCTTAGGTATCGGTAACCGTATCCCAAACACACTGTATAAACCCGTGATATAAACCAAAGACAATTATTTGGTAGGTACATCGCTCATAAGAAGAGTGCTTACGTATAATATCGTGTCATTTACTATTATTTTTGACATTTCATTTTTTACATTTGATTTCGTTAACAATGAACGTTCTTAATTCAGTGAATCACTCCTTGCTCTTGATTTTGATGTCGAAATGGTCTCTTCATATATATTGCAGTTTCTCAAATAGGTACCATATTATAATTTTGTTTTTCGATTGTTGGTTTATGATATCGTGGAAAAATATTCCTGAAAATAAACATTTTTGGAAATAAGTATTTCTGTCAAAGATAATATATATAATATTTGCATACCATTAAATCAGGTTTCTTATTTTCCCGGAAATCCTTGTAAGCATCCAGGATAGCGTCCCGGTAAGCGTTCTGGTTTGCTTGCGAAACAGTACAAAATAATCACAATAATTTTAGCGTCGACACTTATTATTTAAATATTTTACCCTTACCAAACTGTACAATTAACAAGTCATAATAAAACATTACACACAATAAAACAATCAATAATTATTTATAACTATTTTTTTTTTCTGCATAGGCTGTTGTCTGAATGGATAGGATAAACAATTTCTTCATTAGCTTATTTTAAGTATATACATACATTAACATATACATACACTCACACCTTTTTTCCATGGGGGTAGGCAGAAAATAAAGAACACCATTTGCTACGATTCTTGCACGTCAGTTGCGGGTACTACGCACCTTACAGGCCCCAGCTACCACCAGATATTATTTGATTCTTCTTCAAACAGTTCTCAACGGCACACCCTTCTGAGAGTCACTTCCGAGAAGGGTATGGGCAAGCGCCCCGCCTTTCCGCGCTTCCCTGTAGAGCTCGACCGCTACTAACAGCTCTCCCACCGTCGAGACTATTTCAGTCATCTTCATTGTACCACTGCTGGGCTCAGGTCTCCACTACTCCTGAGAGGGGTTAGGCTGAAATGCTATTAAGTTATGTGTATGTAGTAACAGGCCCCAGCTACCACCAAGTATGATTTGATTGTTTTTGCTGTGCTATTAAAAAAAATCTCGACGGCATACCCTTCTGAGAAGCGTATGGGGAAGCGCCCCGCCTTTCCGCGCTTCCCTGTAGAGCTCGACCGCTACTAACAGCTCTCCCACCGTCGAGACTATCTCAGTCATCTTCATTGTACCACTGCTGGGCTCAGGTCTCCGCTACTCCTGAGAGGGGTTAGGCTGAAATGCTATTAAGTTATGTGTATGCAGTAACAGGCCCCAGCTACCACCAAGTATGATTTGATTCTTTTTGTTGTGCTATTAAAAAAGTTCTCGACGGCATACCCTTCTGAGAAGCGTATGGGGAAGCGCCCCACCGTTCCGCGCATCCCTGTAGAGCTCGACCGCTACTAACAGCTCTTCCACCGTCAAGACTAGTTCAATCATGTTCATTATCATCCACCCCTTTACTGCCTACTGCTGGGCTCAAGTCTCGTCTCAGAACCGAGATGCGGAACCGTCGTATTCAGTGTTATCAGCTCTTGTTGCCGATTTGGTTGGAAGAATATCTAAAACAAAGAGAACCATAATAACCTCAATTAAAATAATACCATCGTACTTAATTATTTCAATATTTACCTCGAAGTCCAAATATCCATAGTATTTTGTGACATAAAGTTATATTTATCTTTCATTCATCGTGGAGATGTCATATCTTCAAGCTATTCAGAGTTTTTACAATGAGCTGATCCGATGCCTCATCACGCGTACTTGTAGATTTTTATCACTACAGTGACTCTTCCTCCCGCGGGCTTAAATCAGTAAAACATGATAATAGTGCCGAAAACTTAACGCTATGATACGTAATTCCACTTAATAACTATGACATATTCCTATAATGTTTACCGTTATATTAATAAGTACCTTTTTCGCAGGCTCCAACTATCTCCAGGTATCACCCAGTCGCGAAGAGTAACGCTAAGTGCTAGTTTCGGGTCTCCTTAGAATGTGAGGGGTTAGGTTATGATCCGATTTAGTTATATGTATTAAGTTACAGGCCCCGGCTACCACCAGGTATGATTTGATTCTTTTTGTTGTGCTATTAAAAAGTTCTCGACGGCATACCCTTCTGAGAAGCGTATGGGGAAGCGCCCCACCTTTCCGCGCTTCCCTGTAGAGCTCGACCGCTACTAACAGCTCTCCTACCGTCGAGACTGTCTCAGTCATCTTCATTGTACCACTGCTGGGCTCAGGTCTTTTCTACTCCTGGGAATGGATTGGCTAAAATGCTATTAAGTTATGTGTATGCAGTAACAGGCCCCGGCTACCACCAGCTATGATTTGATTCTTTTTGTTGTGCTATTAAAAAGTTCTCGACGGCATACCCTTCTGAGAAGCGTATGGGGAAGCGCCCCGCCTTTCCGCGCTTCCCTGTAGAGCTCGACCGCTACTAACAGCTCTCCCACCGTCGAGACTATATCAGTCATCTTCATGGTACCACTGCTGGGCTCAGGTCTCCACTACTCCTGAGAGGGGTTAGGCTGAAATGCTATTAAGTTAAGTGTATGCGGTAACAGGCTCCGGCTACCACCAGGTATGATTTGATTCTTTTGGTTGTGCTATTAAAAAAGTTCTCGACGGCATACCCTTCTGAGAAGCGTATGGGGAAGCGCCCCACCGTTCCGCGCATCCCTGTAGAGCTCGACCGCTACTAACAGCTCTTCCACCGTCAAGACTAGTTCAGTCATGTTCATTATCATCCATCCCTTTACTGCCTACTGCTGAGCTCAAGTCTCGTCTCAGAACCGAGACGCGAAACCGTCGTATTCAGTGTAATCAGCTCTTATTGCCGATTTGGTTGGAAGAATATCTAAAACAAAGAGAACCATAATAACCTCAATTAAAATAATACCATCGTACTTAATTATTTCAATATTTACCTCGAAGTCCAAATATCCATAGTATTTTGTGACATAAAGTTATATTTATCTTTCATTCATCGTGGAGATGTCATATCTTCAAGCTATTCAGAGTTTTTACAATGAGCTAATCCGATGCCTCATCACGCGTACTTGTAGATTTTTATCACTACAGTGACTCTTCCTCCCGCGGGCTTAAATCAGTAAAACATGATAATAGTGCCGAAAACTTAACGCTATGATACGTAATTCCACTTAATAACTATGACATATTCCTATAATGTTTACCGTTATATTAATAAGTACCTTTTCCGCAGGCCCCAACTATCTCCAGGTATCACCCAGTCGCGAAGAGTAACGCTAAGTGTTAGTTTCGGGTCTCCTTAGAATGTGAGGGGTTAGGTTATGATCCGATTTAGTTATATGTATTAAGTTACAGGCCCCGGCTACTACCAGGTATGATTTGATTCTTTTTGTTGTGCTATTAAAAAGTTCTCGACGGCATACCCTTCTGAGAAGCGTATGGGGAAGCGCCCCACCTTTCCGCGCTTCCCTGTAGAGCTCGACCGCTACTAACAGCTCTCCTACCGTCGAGACTATCTCAGTCATCTTCATTGTACCACTGCTGGGCTCAGGTCTCCTCTACTCCTGGGAATGGTTTGGCTAAAATGCTATTAAGTTATGTGTATGCAGTAACAGGCCCCGGCTACCACCAGGTATGATTTGATTCTTTTTGTTGTGCTATTAAAAAGTTCTCGACGGCATACCCTTCTGAGGAGCGTATGGGGAAGCGCCCCGCCTTTCCGCGCTTCCCTGTAGAGCTCGACCGCTACTAACAGCTCTCCCACCGTCGAGACTATTTCAGTCATCTTCATGGTACCACTGCTGGGCTCAGGTCTCCACTACTCCTGAGAGGGGTTAGGCTGAAATGCTATTAAGTTACGTGTATGCAGTAACAGGCCCCAGCTACCACCAGGTATGATTTGATTGTTTTTGCTGTGCTATTAAAAATAATCTCGACGGCATACCCTTCTGAGAAGCGTATGGGGAAGCGCCCCGCCATTCCGCGCTTCCCTGTAGAGCTCGACCGCTACTAACAGCTCTCCCACCGTCGAGACTATCTCAGTCATCTTCATTGTATCACTGCTGGGCTCAGGTCTCCTCTACTCCTGGGAGGGGTTTGGCTAAAATGCTATTAAGTTATGTGTATGCAGTAACAGGTCCTGGCTACCACCAAGTATGATTTGATTTTTTTGTTGTGCTATTAAAAAAGTTCTCGACGGCATACCCTTCTGAGAAGCGTATGGGGAAGCGCCCCACCGTTCCGCGCATCCCTGTGGAGCTCGACCGCTACTAACAGCTCTTCCACCGTCAAGACTAGTTCAGTCATGTTCATTATCATCCATCCCTTTACTGCCTACTGCTGAGCTCAAGTCTCGTCTCAGAACCGAGACGCGAATCCGTCGTATTCAGTGTTATCAGCTCTTATTGCCGATTTGGTTGGAAGAATATCTAAAACAAAGAGAACCATAATAACCTCAATTAAAATAATACCATCGTACTCAATTATTTCAGTACTTACCTCGAAGTCCAAATATGCGTAGTATTTTGTGACATAAAGTTATATTTATCTTTCATTCATCGTGGAGATGTCATATCTTCAAGCTATTCAGAGTTTTTACAATGAGCTAATCCGATGCCTCATCACGCGTACTTGTAGATTTTTATCACTACAGTGACTCTTCCTCCCGCGGGCTTAAATCAGTAAAACATGATAATAGTGCCGAAAACTTAACGCTATGATACGTAATTCCACTAAATAACTATGACATATTCCTATAATGTTTACCGTTATATTAATAAGTACCTTTTTCGCAGGCCCCAACTATCTCCAGGTATCACCCAGTCGCGAAGAGTAACGCTAAGTGCTAGTTTCGGGTCTCCTTAGAATGTGAGGGGTTAGGTTATGATCCGATTTAGTTATATGTATTAAGTTACAGGCCCCGGCTACCACCAGGTATGATTTGATTCTTTTTGTTGTGCTATTAAAAAGTTCTCGACGGCATACCCTTCTGAGAAGCGTATGGGGAAGCGCCCCACCTTTCCGCGCTTCCCTGTAGAGCTCGACCGCTACTAACAGCTCTCCTACCGTCGAGACTGTCTCAGTCATCTTCATTGTACCACTGCTGGGCTCAGGTCTCCTCTACTCCTGGGAATGGTTTGGCTAAAATGCTATTAAGTTATGTGTATGCAGTAACAGGCCCCGGCTACCACCAGGTATGATTTGATTCTTTTTGTTGTGCTATTAAAAAGTTCTCGACGGCATACCCTTCTGAGGAGCGTATGGGGAAGCGCCCCGCCTTTCCGCGCTTCCCTGTAGAGCTCGACCGCTACTAACAGCTCTCCCACCGTCGAGACTATTTCAGTCATCTTCATGGTACCACTGCTGGGCTCAGGTCTCCTCTACTCCTGGGAATGGTTTGGCTAAAATGCTATTAAGTTATGTGTATGCAGTAACAGGCCCCGGCTACCACCAGCTATGATTTGATTCTATTTTTGTGCTATTAAAAAGTTCTCGACGGCATACCCTTCTGAGGAGCGTATGGGGAAGCGCCCCGCCTTTCCGCGCTTCCCTGTAGAGCTCGACCGCTACTAACAGCTCTCCCACCGTCGAGACTATTTCAGTCATCTTCATGGTACCACTGCTGGGCTCAGGTCTCCACTACTCCTGAGAGGGGTTAGGCTGAAATGCTATTAAGTTACGTGTATGCAGTAACAGGCCCCAGCTACCACCAGGTATGATTTGATTGTTTTTGCTGTGCTATTAAAAATAATCTCGACGGCATACCCTTCTGAGAAGCGTATGGGGAAGCGCCCCGCCATTCCGCGCTTCCCTGTAGAGCTCGACCGCTACTAACAGCTCTCCCACCGTCGAGACTATCTCAGTCATCTTCATTGTATCACTGCTGGGCTCAGGTCTCCTCTACTCCTGGGAGGGGTTTGGCTAAAATGCTATTAAGTTATGTGTATGCAGTAACAGGTCCTGGCTACCACCAAGTATGATTTGATTTTTTTGTTGTGCTATTAAAAAAGTTCTCGACGGCATACCCTTCTGAGAAGCGTATGGGGAAGCGCCCCACCGTTCCGCGCATCCCTGTAGAGCTCGACCGCTACTAACAGCTCTTCCACCGTCAAGACTAGTTCAGTCATGTTCATTATCATCCATCCCTTTACTGCCTACTGCTGAGCTCAAGTCTCGTCTCAGAACCGAGACGCGAATCCGTCGTATTCAGTGTTATCAGCTCTTATTGCCGATTTGGTTGGAAGAATATCTAAAACAAAGAGAACCATAATAACCTCAATTAAAATAATACCATCGTACTTAATTATTTCAATATTTACCTCGAAGTCCAAATATCCATAGTATTTTGTGACATAAAGTTATATTTATCTTTCATTCATCGTGGAGATGTCATATCTTCAAGCTATTCAGAGTTTTTACAATGAGCTAATCCGATGCCTCATCACGCGTACTTGTAGATTTTTATCACTACAGTGACTCTTCCTCCCGCGAGCTTAAATCAGTAAAACATGATAATAGTGCCGAAAACTTAACGCTATGATACGTAATTCCACTTAATAACTATGACATATTCCTATAATGTTTACCGTTATATTAATAAGTACCTTTTCCGCAGGCCCCAACTATCTCCAGGTATCACCCAGTCGCGAAGAGTAACGCTAAGTGTTAGTTTCGGGTCTCCTTAGAATGTGAGGGGTTAGGTTATGATCCGATTTAGTTATATGTATTAAGTTACAGGCCCCGGCTACCACCAGGTAAGATTTGATTCTTTTTGTTGTGCTATTAAAAAGTTCTCGACGGCATACCCTTCTGAGAAGCGTATGGGGAAGCGCCCCACCTTTCCGCGCTTCCCTGTAGAGCTCGACCGCTACTAACAGCTCTCCTACCGTCGAGACTGTCTCAGTCATCTTCATTGTACCACTGCTGGGCTCAGGTCTCCTCTACTCCTGGGAATGGTTTGGCTAAAATGCTATTAAGTTATGTGTATGCAGTAACAGGCTCCAGCTACCACCAGGAATGATTTGATTCTTTTTGTTGTGCTATTAAAAAGTTCTCGACGGCATACCCTTCTGAGGAGCGTATGGGGAAGCGCCCCGCCTTTCCGCGCTTCCCTGTAGAGCTCGACCGCTACTAACAGCTCTCCCACCGTCGAGACTATTTCAGTCATCTTCATGGTACCACTGCTGGGCTCAGGTCTCCGCTACTCCTGAGAGGGGTTAGGCTGAAATGCTATTAAGTTACGTGTATGCAGTAACAGGCCCCAGCTACCACCAGGTATGATTTGATTGTTTTTGCTGTGCTATTAAAAACAATCTCGACGGCATACCCTTCTGAGAAGCGTATGGGGAAGCGCCCCGCCATTCCGCGCTTCCCTGTAGAGCTCGACCGCTACTAACAGCTCTCCCACCGTCGAGACTATCTCAGTCATCTTCATTGTACCACTGCTGGGCTCAGGTCTCCTCTACTCCTGGGAGGGGTTTGGCTAAAATGCTATTAAGTTATGTGTATGCAGTAACAGGTCCTGGCTACCACCAAGTATGATTTGATTTTTTTGTTGTGCTATTAAAAAAGTTCTCGACGGCATACCCTTCTGAGAAGCGTATGGGGAAGCGCCCCACCGTTCCGCGCATCCCTGTAGAGCTCGACCGCTACTAACAGCTCTTCCACCGTCAAGACTAGTTCAGTCATGTTCATTATCATCCATCCCTTTACTGCCTACTGCTGGGCTCAAGTCTCGTCTCAGAACCGAGACGCGAAACCGTCGTATTCAGTGTTATCAGCTCTTGTTGCCGATTTGGTTGGAAGAATATCTAAAACAAAGAGAACCATAATAACCTCAATTAAAATAATACCATCGTACTCAATTATTTCAGTACTTACCTCGAAGTCCAAATATCCGTAGTATTTTGTGACATAAAGTTATATTTATCTTTCATTCATCGTGGAGATGTCATATCTTCAAGCTATTCAGAGTTTTTACAATGAGCTAATCCGATGCCTCATCACGCGTACTTGTAGATTTTTATCACTACAGTGACTCTTCCTCCCGCGGGCTTAAATCAGTAAAACATGATAATAGTGCCGAAAACTAAACGCTATGATACGTAATTCCACTAAATAACTATGACATATTCCTATAATGTTTACCGTTATATTAATAAGTACCTTTTTCGCAGGCCCCAACTATCTCCAGGTATCACCCAGTCGCGAAGAGTAACGCTAAGTGCTAGTTTCGGGTCTCCTTAGAATGTGAGGGGTTAGGTTATGATCCGATTTAGTTATATGTATTAAGTTACAGGCCCCGGCTACCACCAGGTATGATTTGATTCTTTTTGTTGTGCTATTAAAAAGTTCTCGACGGCATACCCTTCTGAGAAGCGTATGGGGAAGCGCCCCACCTTTCCGCGCTTCCCTGTAGAGCTCGACCGCTACTAACAGCTCTCCTACCGTCGAGACTGTCTCAGTCATCTTCATTGTGCCACTGCTGGGCTCAGGTCTTCTCTACTCCTGGGAATGGTTTGGCTAAAATGCTATTAAGTTATGTGTATGCAGTAACAGGCCCCGGCTACCACCAGGTATGATTTGATTCTTTTTGTTGTGCTATTAAAAAGTTCTCGACGGCATACCCTTCTGAGGAGCGTATGGGGAAGCGCCCCGCCTTTCCGCGCTTCCCTGTAGAGCTCGACCGCTACTAACAGCTCTCCCACCGTCGAGACTATTTCAGTCATCTTCATGGTACCACTGCTGGGCTCAGGTCTCCTCTACTCCTGGGAATGGTTTGGCTAAAATGCTATTAAGTTATGTGTATGCAGTAACAGGCCCCGGCTACCACCAGCTATGATTTGATTCTTTTTTTTGTGCTATTAAAAAGTTCTCGACGGCATACCCTTCTGAGGAGCGTATGGGGAAGCGCCCCGCCTTTCCGCGCTTCCCTGTAGAGCTCGACCGCTACTAACAGCTCTCCCACCGTCGAGACTATTTCAGTCATCTTCATGGTACCACTGCTGGGCTCAGGTCTCCACTACTCCTGAGAGGGGTTAGGCTGAAATGCTATTAAGTTACGTGTATGCAGTAACAGGCCCCAGCTACCACCAGGTATGATTTGATTGTTTTTGCTGTGCTATTAAAAAAAATCTCGACGGCATACCCTTCTGAGAAGCGTATGGGGAAGCGCCCCGCCATTCCGCGCTTCCCTGTAGAGCTCGACCGCTACTAACAGCTCTCCCACCGTCGAGACTATCTCAGTCATCTTCATTGTATCACTGCTGGGCTCAGGTCTCCTCTACTCCTGGGAGGGGTTTGGCTAAAATGCTATTAAGTTATGTGTATGCAGTAACAGGTCCTGGCTACCACCAAGTATGATTTGATTTTTTTGTTGTGCTATTAAAAAAGTTCTCGACGGCATACCCTTCTGAGAAGCATATGGGGAAGCGCCCCACCTTTCCGCGCTTCCCTGTAGAGCTCGACCGCTACTAACAGCTCTCCTACCGTCGAGACTATCTCAGTCATCTTCATTGTACCACTGCTGGGCTCAGGTCTCCTCTACTCCTGGGAATGGTTTGGCTAAAATGCTATTAAGTTATGTGTATGCAGTAACAGGCCCCGGCTACCACCAGGTATGATTTGATTCTTTTTGTTGTGCTATTAAAAAGTTCTCGACGGCATACCCTTCTGAGGAGCGTATGGGGAAGCGCCCCGCCTTTCCGCGCTTCCCTGTAGAGCTCGACCGCTACTAACAGCTCTCCCACCGTCGAGACTATTTCAGTCATCTTCATGGTACCACTGCTAGGCTCAGGTCTCCACTACTCCTGAGAGGGGTTAGGCTGAAATGCTTTTAAGTTACGTGTATGCAGTAGCAGGCCCCAGCTACCACCAGGTATGATTTGATTGTTTTTGCTGTGCTATTAAAAACAATCTCGACGGCATACCCTTCTGAGAAGCGTATGGGGAAGCGCCCCGCCATTCCGCGCTTCCCTGTAGAGCTCGACCGCTACTAGCAGCTCTCCCACCGTCGAGACTATCTCAGTCATCTTCATTGTACCACTGCTGGGCTCAGGTCTCCTCTACTCCTGGGAGGGGTTTGGCTAAAATGCTATTAAGTTATGTGTATGCAGTAACAGGTCCTGGCTACCACCAAGTATGATTTGATTTTTTTTGTTGTGCTATTAAAAAAGTTCTCGACGGCATACCCTTCTGAGAAGCGTATGGGGAAGCGCCCCACCGTTCCGCGCATCCCTGTAGAGCTCGACCGCTACTAACAGCTCTTCCACCGTCAAGACTAGTTCAGTCATGTTCATTATCATCCATCCCTTTACTGCCTACTGCTGGGCTCAAGTCTCGTCTCAGAACCGAGACGCGAAACCGTCGTATTCAGTGTTATCAGCTCTTGTTGCCGATTTGGTTGGAAGAATATCTAAAACAAAGAGAACCATAATAACCTCAATTAAAATAATACCATCGTACTCAATTATTTCAGTACTTACCTCGAAGTCCAAATATCCGTAGTATTTTGTGACATAAAGTTATATTTATCTTTCATTCATCGTGGAGATGTCATATCTTCAAGCTATTCAGAGTTTTTACAATGAGCTAATCCGATGCCTCATCACGCGTACTTGTAGATTTTTATCACTACAGTGACTCTTCCTCCCGCGGGCTTAAATCAGTAAAACATGATAATAGTGCCGAAAACTAAACGCTATGATACGTAATTCCACTAAATAACTATGACATATTCCTATAATGTTTACCGTTATATTAATAAGTACCTTTTTCGCAGGCCCCAACTATCTCCAGGTATCACCCAGTCGCGAAGAGTAACGCTAAGTGCTAGTTTCGGGTCTCCTTAGAATGTGAGGGGTTAGGTTATGATCCGATTTAGTTATATGTATTAAGTTACAGGCCCCGGCTACCACCAGGTATGATTTGATTCTTTTTGTTGTGCTATTAAAAAGTTCTCGACGGCATACCCTTCTGAGAAGCGTATGGGGAAGCGCCCCACCTTTCCGCGCTTCCCTGTAGAGCTCGACCGCTACTAACAGCTCTCCTACCGTCGAGACTGTCTCAGTCATCTTCATTGTGCCACTGCTGGGCTCAGGTCTTCTCTACTCCTGGGAATGGTTTGGCTAAAATGCTATTAAGTTATGTGTATGCAGTAACAGGCCCCGGCTACCACCAGGTATGATTTGATTCTTTTTGTTGTGCTATTAAAAAGTTCTCGACGGCATACCCTTCTGAGGAGCGTATGGGGAAGCGCCCCGCCTTTCCGCGCTTCCCTGTAGAGCTCGACCGCTACTAACAGCTCTCCCACCGTCGAGACTATTTCAGTCATCTTCATGGTACCACTGCTGGGCTCAGGTCTCCTCTACTCCTGGGAATGGTTTGGCTAAAATGCTATTAAGTTATGTGTATGCAGTAACAGGCCCCGGCTACCACCAGCTATGATTTGATTCTTTTTTTTGTGCTATTAAAAAGTTCTCGACGGCATACCCTTCTGAGGAGCGTATGGGGAAGCGCCCCGCCTTTCCGCGCTTCCCTGTAGAGCTCGACCGCTACTAACAGCTCTCCCACCGTCGAGACTATTTCAGTCATCTTCATGGTACCACTGCTGGGCTCAGGTCTCCACTACTCCTGAGAGGGGTTAGGCTGAAATGCTATTAAGTTACGTGTATGCAGTAACAGGCCCCAGCTACCACCAGGTATGATTTGATTGTTTTTGCTGTGCTATTAAAAAAAATCTCGACGGCATACCCTTCTGAGAAGCGTATGGGGAAGCGCCCCGCCATTCCGCGCTTCCCTGTAGAGCTCGACCGCTACTAACAGCTCTCCCACCGTCGAGACTATCTCAGTCATCTTCATTGTATCACTGCTGGGCTCAGGTCTCCTCTACTCCTGGGAGGGGTTTGGCTAAAATGCTATTAAGTTATGTGTATGCAGTAACAGGTCCTGGCTACCACCAAGTATGATTTGATTTTTTTGTTGTGCTATTAAAAAAGTTCTCGACGGCATACCCTTCTGAGAAGCATATGGGGAAGCGCCCCACCTTTCCGCGCTTCCCTGTAGAGCTCGACCGCTACTAACAGCTCTCCTACCGTCGAGACTATCTCAGTCATCTTCATTGTACCACTGCTGGGCTCAGGTCTCCTCTACTCCTGGGAATGGTTTGGCTAAAATGCTATTAAGTTATGTGTATGCAGTAACAGGCCCCGGCTACCACCAGGTATGATTTGATTCTTTTTGTTGTGCTATTAAAAAGTTCTCGACGGCATACCCTTCTGAGGAGCGTATGGGGAAGCGCCCCGCCTTTCCGCGCTTCCCTGTAGAGCTCGACCGCTACTAACAGCTCTCCCACCGTCGAGACTATTTCAGTCATCTTCATGGTACCACTGCTAGGCTCAGGTCTCCACTACTCCTGAGAGGGGTTAGGCTGAAATGCTTTTAAGTTACGTGTATGCAGTAGCAGGCCCCAGCTACCACCAGGTATGATTTGATTGTTTTTGCTGTGCTATTAAAAACAATCTCGACGGCATACCCTTCTGAGAAGCGTATGGGGAAGCGCCCCGCCATTCCGCGCTTCCCTGTAGAGCTCGACCGCTACTAGCAGCTCTCCCACCGTCGAGACTATCTCAGTCATCTTCATTGTACCACTGCTGGGCTCAGGTCTCCTCTACTCCTGGGAGGGGTTTGGCTAAAATGCTATTAAGTTATGTGTATGCAGTAACAGGTCCTGGCTACCACCAAGTATGATTTGATTTTTTTTGTTGTGCTATTAAAAAAGTTCTCGACGGCATACCCTTCTGAGAAGCGTATGGGGAAGCGCCCCACCGTTCCGCGCATCCCTGTAGAGCTCGACCGCTACTAACAGCTCTCCCACCGTCGAGACTATTTCAGTCATCTTCATGGTACCACTGCTGGGCTCAGGTCTCCACTACTCCTGAGAGGGGTTAGGCTGAAATGCTATTAAGTTACGTGTATGCAGTAACAGGCCCCAGCTACCACCAGGTATGATTTGATTGTTTTTGCTGTGCTATTAAAAATAATCTCGACGGCATACCCTTCTGAGAAGCGTATGGGGAAGCGCCCCGCCATTCCGCGCTTCCCTGTAGAGCTCGACCGCTACTAACAGCTCTCCCACCGTCGAGACTATCTCAGTCATCTTCATTGTATCACTGCTGGGCTCAGGTCTCCTCTACTCCTGGGAGGGGTTTGGCTAAAATGCTATTAAGTTATGTGTATGCAGTAACAGGTCCTGGCTACCACCAAGTATGATTTGATTTTTTTGTTGTGCTATTAAAAAAGTTCTCGACGGCATACCCTTCTGAGAAGCGTATGGGGAAGCGCCCCACCGTTCCGCGCATCCCTGTGGAGCTCGACCGCTACTAACAGCTCTTCCACCGTCAAGACTAGTTCAGTCATGTTCATTATCATCCATCCCTTTACTGCCTACTGCTGAGCTCAAGTCTCGTCTCAGAACCGAGACGCGAATCCGTCGTATTCAGTGTTATCAGCTCTTATTGCCGATTTGGTTGGAAGAATATCTAAAACAAAGAGAACCATAATAACCTCAATTAAAATAATACCATCGTACTCAATTATTTCAGTACTTACCTCGAAGTCCAAATATGCGTAGTATTTTGTGACATAAAGTTATATTTATCTTTCATTCATCGTGGAGATGTCATATCTTCAAGCTATTCAGAGTTTTTACAATGAGCTAATCCGATGCCTCATCACGCGTACTTGTAGATTTTTATCACTACAGTGACTCTTCCTCCCGCGGGCTTAAATCAGTAAAACATGATAATAGTGCCGAAAACTTAACGCTATGATACGTAATTCCACTAAATAACTATGACATATTCCTATAATGTTTACCGTTATATTAATAAGTACCTTTTTCGCAGGCCCCAACTATCTCCAGGTATCACCCAGTCGCGAAGAGTAACGCTAAGTGCTAGTTTCGGGTCTCCTTAGAATGTGAGGGGTTAGGTTATGATCCGATTTAGTTATATGTATTAAGTTACAGGCCCCGGCTACCACCAGGTATGATTTGATTCTTTTTGTTGTGCTATTAAAAAGTTCTCGACGGCATACCCTTCTGAGAAGCGTATGGGGAAGCGCCCCACCTTTCCGCGCTTCCCTGTAGAGCTCGACCGCTACTAACAGCTCTCCTACCGTCGAGACTGTCTCAGTCATCTTCATTGTACCACTGCTGGGCTCAGGTCTCCTCTACTCCTGGGAATGGTTTGGCTAAAATGCTATTAAGTTATGTGTATGCAGTAACAGGCCCCGGCTACCACCAGGTATGATTTGATTCTTTTTGTTGTGCTATTAAAAAGTTCTCGACGGCATACCCTTCTGAGGAGCGTATGGGGAAGCGCCCCGCCTTTCCGCGCTTCCCTGTAGAGCTCGACCGCTACTAACAGCTCTCCCACCGTCGAGACTATTTCAGTCATCTTCATGGTACCACTGCTGGGCTCAGGTCTCCTCTACTCCTGGGAATGGTTTGGCTAAAATGCTATTAAGTTATGTGTATGCAGTAACAGGCCCCGGCTACCACCAGCTATGATTTGATTCTATTTTTGTGCTATTAAAAAGTTCTCGACGGCATACCCTTCTGAGGAGCGTATGGGGAAGCGCCCCGCCTTTCCGCGCTTCCCTGTAGAGCTCGACCGCTACTAACAGCTCTCCCACCGTCGAGACTATTTCAGTCATCTTCATGGTACCACTGCTGGGCTCAGGTCTCCACTACTCCTGAGAGGGGTTAGGCTGAAATGCTATTAAGTTACGTGTATGCAGTAACAGGCCCCAGCTACCACCAGGTATGATTTGATTGTTTTTGCTGTGCTATTAAAAATAATCTCGACGGCATACCCTTCTGAGAAGCGTATGGGGAAGCGCCCCGCCATTCCGCGCTTCCCTGTAGAGCTCGACCGCTACTAACAGCTCTCCCACCGTCGAGACTATCTCAGTCATCTTCATTGTATCACTGCTGGGCTCAGGTCTCCTCTACTCCTGGGAGGGGTTTGGCTAAAATGCTATTAAGTTATGTGTATGCAGTAACAGGTCCTGGCTACCACCAAGTATGATTTGATTTTTTTGTTGTGCTATTAAAAAAGTTCTCGACGGCATACCCTTCTGAGAAGCGTATGGGGAAGCGCCCCACCGTTCCGCGCATCCCTGTAGAGCTCGACCGCTACTAACAGCTCTTCCACCGTCAAGACTAGTTCAGTCATGTTCATTATCATCCATCCCTTTACTGCCTACTGCTGAGCTCAAGTCTCGTCTCAGAACCGAGACGCGAATCCGTCGTATTCAGTGTTATCAGCTCTTATTGCCGATTTGGTTGGAAGAATATCTAAAACAAAGAGAACCATAATAACCTCAATTAAAATAATACCATCGTACTTAATTATTTCAATATTTACCTCGAAGTCCAAATATCCATAGTATTTTGTGACATAAAGTTATATTTATCTTTCATTCATCGTGGAGATGTCATATCTTCAAGCTATTCAGAGTTTTTACAATGAGCTAATCCGATGCCTCATCACGCGTACTTGTAGATTTTTATCACTACAGTGACTCTTCCTCCCGCGAGCTTAAATCAGTAAAACATGATAATAGTGCCGAAAACTTAACGCTATGATACGTAATTCCACTTAATAACTATGACATATTCCTATAATGTTTACCGTTATATTAATAAGTACCTTTTCCGCAGGCCCCAACTATCTCCAGGTATCACCCAGTCGCGAAGAGTAACGCTAAGTGTTAGTTTCGGGTCTCCTTAGAATGTGAGGGGTTAGGTTATGATCCGATTTAGTTATATGTATTAAGTTACAGGCCCCGGCTACCACCAGGTAAGATTTGATTCTTTTTGTTGTGCTATTAAAAAGTTCTCGACGGCATACCCTTCTGAGAAGCGTATGGGGAAGCGCCCCACCTTTCCGCGCTTCCCTGTAGAGCTCGACCGCTACTAACAGCTCTCCTACCGTCGAGACTGTCTCAGTCATCTTCATTGTACCACTGCTGGGCTCAGGTCTCCTCTACTCCTGGGAATGGTTTGGCTAAAATGCTATTAAGTTATGTGTATGCAGTAACAGGCTCCAGCTACCACCAGGAATGATTTGATTCTTTTTGTTGTGCTATTAAAAAGTTCTCGACGGCATACCCTTCTGAGGAGCGTATGGGGAAGCGCCCCGCCTTTCCGCGCTTCCCTGTAGAGCTCGACCGCTACTAACAGCTCTCCCACCGTCGAGACTATTTCAGTCATCTTCATGGTACCACTGCTGGGCTCAGGTCTCCGCTACTCCTGAGAGGGGTTAGGCTGAAATGCTATTAAGTTACGTGTATGCAGTAACAGGCCCCAGCTACCACCAGGTATGATTTGATTGTTTTTGCTGTGCTATTAAAAACAATCTCGACGGCATACCCTTCTGAGAAGCGTATGGGGAAGCGCCCCGCCATTCCGCGCTTCCCTGTAGAGCTCGACCGCTACTAACAGCTCTCCCACCGTCGAGACTATCTCAGTCATCTTCATTGTACCACTGCTGGGCTCAGGTCTCCTCTACTCCTGGGAGGGGTTTGGCTAAAATGCTATTAAGTTATGTGTATGCAGTAACAGGTCCTGGCTACCACCAAGTATGATTTGATTTTTTTGTTGTGCTATTAAAAAAGTTCTCGACGGCATACCCTTCTGAGAAGCGTATGGGGAAGCGCCCCACCGTTCCGCGCATCCCTGTAGAGCTCGACCGCTACTAACAGCTCTTCCACCGTCAAGACTAGTTCAGTCATGTTCATTATCATCCATCCCTTTACTGCCTACTGCTGGGCTCAAGTCTCGTCTCAGAACCGAGACGCGAAACCGTCGTATTCAGTGTTATCAGCTCTTGTTGCCGATTTGGTTGGAAGAATATCTAAAACAAAGAGAACCATAATAACCTCAATTAAAATAATACCATCGTACTCAATTATTTCAGTACTTACCTCGAAGTCCAAATATCCGTAGTATTTTGTGACATAAAGTTATATTTATCTTTCATTCATCGTGGAGATGTCATATCTTCAAGCTATTCAGAGTTTTTACAATGAGCTAATCCGATGCCTCATCACGCGTACTTGTAGATTTTTATCACTACAGTGACTCTTCCTCCCGCGGGCTTAAATCAGTAAAACATGATAATAGTGCCGAAAACTAAACGCTATGATACGTAATTCCACTAAATAACTATGACATATTCCTATAATGTTTACCGTTATATTAATAAGTACCTTTTTCGCAGGCCCCAACTATCTCCAGGTATCACCCAGTCGCGAAGAGTAACGCTAAGTGCTAGTTTCGGGTCTCCTTAGAATGTGAGGGGTTAGGTTATGATCCGATTTAGTTATATGTATTAAGTTACAGGCCCCGGCTACCACCAGGTATGATTTGATTCTTTTTGTTGTGCTATTAAAAAGTTCTCGACGGCATACCCTTCTGAGAAGCGTATGGGGAAGCGCCCCACCTTTCCGCGCTTCCCTGTAGAGCTCGACCGCTACTAACAGCTCTCCTACCGTCGAGACTGTCTCAGTCATCTTCATTGTGCCACTGCTGGGCTCAGGTCTTCTCTACTCCTGGGAATGGTTTGGCTAAAATGCTATTAAGTTATGTGTATGCAGTAACAGGCCCCGGCTACCACCAGGTATGATTTGATTCTTTTTGTTGTGCTATTAAAAAGTTCTCGACGGCATACCCTTCTGAGGAGCGTATGGGGAAGCGCCCCGCCTTTCCGCGCTTCCCTGTAGAGCTCGACCGCTACTAACAGCTCTCCCACCGTCGAGACTATTTCAGTCATCTTCATGGTACCACTGCTGGGCTCAGGTCTCCTCTACTCCTGGGAATGGTTTGGCTAAAATGCTATTAAGTTATGTGTATGCAGTAACAGGCCCCGGCTACCACCAGCTATGATTTGATTCTTTTTTTTGTGCTATTAAAAAGTTCTCGACGGCATACCCTTCTGAGGAGCGTATGGGGAAGCGCCCCGCCTTTCCGCGCTTCCCTGTAGAGCTCGACCGCTACTAACAGCTCTCCCACCGTCGAGACTATTTCAGTCATCTTCATGGTACCACTGCTGGGCTCAGGTCTCCACTACTCCTGAGAGGGGTTAGGCTGAAATGCTATTAAGTTACGTGTATGCAGTAACAGGCCCCAGCTACCACCAGGTATGATTTGATTGTTTTTGCTGTGCTATTAAAAAAAATCTCGACGGCATACCCTTCTGAGAAGCGTATGGGGAAGCGCCCCGCCATTCCGCGCTTCCCTGTAGAGCTCGACCGCTACTAACAGCTCTCCCACCGTCGAGACTATCTCAGTCATCTTCATTGTATCACTGCTGGGCTCAGGTCTCCTCTACTCCTGGGAGGGGTTTGGCTAAAATGCTATTAAGTTATGTGTATGCAGTAACAGGTCCTGGCTACCACCAAGTATGATTTGATTTTTTTGTTGTGCTATTAAAAAAGTTCTCGACGGCATACCCTTCTGAGAAGCATATGGGGAAGCGCCCCACCTTTCCGCGCTTCCCTGTAGAGCTCGACCGCTACTAACAGCTCTCCTACCGTCGAGACTATCTCAGTCATCTTCATTGTACCACTGCTGGGCTCAGGTCTCCTCTACTCCTGGGAATGGTTTGGCTAAAATGCTATTAAGTTATGTGTATGCAGTAACAGGCCCCGGCTACCACCAGGTATGATTTGATTCTTTTTGTTGTGCTATTAAAAAGTTCTCGACGGCATACCCTTCTGAGGAGCGTATGGGGAAGCGCCCCGCCTTTCCGCGCTTCCCTGTAGAGCTCGACCGCTACTAACAGCTCTCCCACCGTCGAGACTATTTCAGTCATCTTCATGGTACCACTGCTAGGCTCAGGTCTCCACTACTCCTGAGAGGGGTTAGGCTGAAATGCTTTTAAGTTACGTGTATGCAGTAGCAGGCCCCAGCTACCACCAGGTATGATTTGATTGTTTTTGCTGTGCTATTAAAAACAATCTCGACGGCATACCCTTCTGAGAAGCGTATGGGGAAGCGCCCCGCCATTCCGCGCTTCCCTGTAGAGCTCGACCGCTACTAGCAGCTCTCCCACCGTCGAGACTATCTCAGTCATCTTCATTGTACCACTGCTGGGCTCAGGTCTCCTCTACTCCTGGGAGGGGTTTGGCTAAAATGCTATTAAGTTATGTGTATGCAGTAACAGGTCCTGGCTACCACCAAGTATGATTTGATTTTTTTTGTTGTGCTATTAAAAAAGTTCTCGACGGCATACCCTTCTGAGAAGCGTATGGGGAAGCGCCCCACCGTTCCGCGCATCCCTGTAGAGCTCGACCGCTACTAACAGCTCTTCCACCGTCAAGACTAGTTCAGTCATGTTCATTATCATCCATCCCTTTACTGCCTACTGCTGGGCTCAAGTCTCGTCTCAGAACCGAGACGCGAAACCGTCGTATTCAGTGTTATCAGCTCTTGTTGCCGATTTGGTTGGAAGAATATCTAAAACAAAGAGAACCATAATAACCTCAATTAAAATAATACCATCGTACTCAATTATTTCAGTACTTACCTCGAAGTCCAAATATCCGTAGTATTTTGTGACATAAAGTTATATTTATCTTTCATTCATCGTGGAGATGTCATATCTTCAAGCTATTCAGAGTTTTTACAATGAGCTAATCCGATGCCTCATCACGCGTACTTGTAGATTTTTATCACTACAGTGACTCTTCCTCCCGCGGGCTTAAATCAGTAAAACATGATAATAGTGCCGAAAACTAAACGCTATGATACGTAATTCCACTAAATAACTATGACATATTCCTATAATGTTTACCGTTATATTAATAAGTACCTTTTTCGCAGGCCCCAACTATCTCCAGGTATCACCCAGTCGCGAAGAGTAACGCTAAGTGCTAGTTTCGGGTCTCCTTAGAATGTGAGGGGTTAGGTTATGATCCGATTTAGTTATATGTATTAAGTTACAGGCCCCGGCTACCACCAGGTATGATTTGATTCTTTTTGTTGTGCTATTAAAAAGTTCTCGACGGCATACCCTTCTGAGAAGCGTATGGGGAAGCGCCCCACCTTTCCGCGCTTCCCTGTAGAGCTCGACCGCTACTAACAGCTCTCCTACCGTCGAGACTGTCTCAGTCATCTTCATTGTGCCACTGCTGGGCTCAGGTCTTCTCTACTCCTGGGAATGGTTTGGCTAAAATGCTATTAAGTTATGTGTATGCAGTAACAGGCCCCGGCTACCACCAGGTATGATTTGATTCTTTTTGTTGTGCTATTAAAAAGTTCTCGACGGCATACCCTTCTGAGGAGCGTATGGGGAAGCGCCCCGCCTTTCCGCGCTTCCCTGTAGAGCTCGACCGCTACTAACAGCTCTCCCACCGTCGAGACTATTTCAGTCATCTTCATGGTACCACTGCTGGGCTCAGGTCTCCTCTACTCCTGGGAATGGTTTGGCTAAAATGCTATTAAGTTATGTGTATGCAGTAACAGGCCCCGGCTACCACCAGCTATGATTTGATTCTTTTTTTTGTGCTATTAAAAAGTTCTCGACGGCATACCCTTCTGAGGAGCGTATGGGGAAGCGCCCCGCCTTTCCGCGCTTCCCTGTAGAGCTCGACCGCTACTAACAGCTCTCCCACCGTCGAGACTATTTCAGTCATCTTCATGGTACCACTGCTGGGCTCAGGTCTCCACTACTCCTGAGAGGGGTTAGGCTGAAATGCTATTAAGTTACGTGTATGCAGTAACAGGCCCCAGCTACCACCAGGTATGATTTGATTGTTTTTGCTGTGCTATTAAAAAAAATCTCGACGGCATACCCTTCTGAGAAGCGTATGGGGAAGCGCCCCGCCATTCCGCGCTTCCCTGTAGAGCTCGACCGCTACTAACAGCTCTCCCACCGTCGAGACTATCTCAGTCATCTTCATTGTATCACTGCTGGGCTCAGGTCTCCTCTACTCCTGGGAGGGGTTTGGCTAAAATGCTATTAAGTTATGTGTATGCAGTAACAGGTCCTGGCTACCACCAAGTATGATTTGATTTTTTTGTTGTGCTATTAAAAAAGTTCTCGACGGCATACCCTTCTGAGAAGCATATGGGGAAGCGCCCCACCTTTCCGCGCTTCCCTGTAGAGCTCGACCGCTACTAACAGCTCTCCTACCGTCGAGACTATCTCAGTCATCTTCATTGTACCACTGCTGGGCTCAGGTCTCCTCTACTCCTGGGAATGGTTTGGCTAAAATGCTATTAAGTTATGTGTATGCAGTAACAGGCCCCGGCTACCACCAGGTATGATTTGATTCTTTTTGTTGTGCTATTAAAAAGTTCTCGACGGCATACCCTTCTGAGGAGCGTATGGGGAAGCGCCCCGCCTTTCCGCGCTTCCCTGTAGAGCTCGACCGCTACTAACAGCTCTCCCACCGTCGAGACTATTTCAGTCATCTTCATGGTACCACTGCTAGGCTCAGGTCTCCACTACTCCTGAGAGGGGTTAGGCTGAAATGCTTTTAAGTTACGTGTATGCAGTAGCAGGCCCCAGCTACCACCAGGTATGATTTGATTGTTTTTGCTGTGCTATTAAAAACAATCTCGACGGCATACCCTTCTGAGAAGCGTATGGGGAAGCGCCCCGCCATTCCGCGCTTCCCTGTAGAGCTCGACCGCTACTAGCAGCTCTCCCACCGTCGAGACTATCTCAGTCATCTTCATTGTACCACTGCTGGGCTCAGGTCTCCTCTACTCCTGGGAGGGGTTTGGCTAAAATGCTATTAAGTTATGTGTATGCAGTAACAGGTCCTGGCTACCACCAAGTATGATTTGATTTTTTTTGTTGTGCTATTAAAAAAGTTCTCGACGGCATACCCTTCTGAGAAGCGTATGGGGAAGCGCCCCACCGTTCCGCGCATCCCTGTAGAGCTCGACCGCTACTAACAGCTCTTCCACCGTCAAGACTAGTTCAGTCATGTTCATTATCATCCATCCCTTTACTGCCTACTGCTGAGCTCAAGTCTCGTCTCAGAACCGAGACGCGAAACCGTCGTATTCAGTGTTATCAGCTCTTATTGCCGATTTGGTTGGAAGAATATCTAAAACAAAGAGAACCATAATAACCTCAATTAAAATAATACCATCGTACTTAATTATTTCAATATTTACCTCGAAGTCCAAATATCCATAGTATTTTGTGACATAAAGTTATATTTATCTTTCATTCATCGTGGAGATGTCATATCTTCAAGCTATTCAGAGTTTTTACAATGAGCTAATCCGATGCCTCATCACGCGTACTTGTAGATTTTTATCACTACAGTGACTCTTCCTCCCGCGGGCTTAAATCAGTAAAACATGATAATAGTGCCGAAAACTTAACGCTATGATACGTAATTCCACTTAATAACTATGACATATTCCTATAATGTTTACCGTTATATTAATAAGTACCTTTTCCGCAGGCCCCAACTATCTCCAGGTATCACCCAGTCGCGAAGAGTAACGCTAAGTGTTAGTTTCGGGTCTCCTTAGAATGTGAGGGGTTAGGTTATGATCCGATTTAGTTATATGTATTAAGTTACAGGCCCCGGCTACTACCAGGTATGATTTGATTCTTTTTGTTGTGCTATTAAAAAGTTCTCGACGGCATACCCTTCTGAGAAGCGTATGGGGAAGCGCCCCACCTTTCCGCGCTTCCCTGTAGAGCTCGACCGCTACTAACAGCTCTCCTACCGTCGAGACTATCTCAGTCATCTTCATTGTACCACTGCTGGGCTCAGGTCTCCTCTACTCCTGGGAATGGTTTGGCTAAAATGCTATTAAGTTATGTGTATGCAGTAACAGGCTCCGGCTACCACCAGGTATGATTTGATTCTTTTTGTTGTGCTATTAAAAAGTTCTCGACGGCATACCCTTCTGAGGAGCGTATGGGGAAGCGCCCCGCCTTTCCGCGCTTCCCTGTAGAGCTCGACCGCTACTAACAGCTCTCCCACCGTCGAGACTATTTCAGTCATCTTCATGGTACCACTGCTGGGCTCAGGTCTCCGCTACTCCTGAGAGGGGTTAGGCTGAAATGCTATTAAGTTACGTGTATGCAGTAACAGGCCCCAGCTACCACCAGGTATGATTTGATTGTTTTTGCTGTGCTATTAAAAACAATCTCGACGGCATACCCTTCTGAGAAGCGTATGGGGAAGCGCCCCGCCATTCCGCGCTTCCCTGTAGAGCTCGACCGCTACTAACAGCTCTCCCACCGTCGAGACTATCTCAGTCATCTTCATTGTACCACTGCTGGTTTCAGGTCTCCGCTACTCCTGAGAGGGGTTAGGCTGAAATGCTATTAAGTTAAGTGTATGCAGTAACAGGCTCCGGCTACCACCAAGTATGATTTGATTCTTTTGGTTGTGCTATTAAAAAAGTTCTCGACGGCATACCCTTCTGAGAAGCGTATGGGGAAGCGCCCCACCGTTCCGCGCATCCCTGTAGAGCTCGACCGCTACTAACAGCTCTTCCACCGTCAAGACTAGTTCAGTCATGTTCATTATCATCCATCCCTTTACTGCCTACTGCTGAGCTCAAGTCTCGTCTCAGAACCGAGACGCGAAACCGTCGTATTCAGTGTTATCAGCTCTTATTGCCGATTTGGTTGGAAGAATATCTAAAACAAAGAGAACCATAATAACCTCAATTAAAGTAATACCATCGTACTTAATTATTTCAATATTTACCTCGAAGTCCAAATATCCATAGTATTTTGTGACATAAAGTTATATTTATCTTTCATTCATCGTGGAGATGTCATATCTTCAAGCTATTCAGAGTTTTTACAATGAGCTAATCCGATGCCTCATCACGCGTACTTGTAGATTTTTATCACTACAGTGACTCTTCCTCCCGCGGGCTTAAATCAGTAAAACATGATAATAGTGCCGAAAACTTAACGCTATGATACGTAATTCCACTTAATAACTATGACATATTCCTATAATGTTTACCGTTATATTAATAAGTACCTTTTCCGCAGGCCCCAACTATCTCCAGGTATCACCCAGTCGCGAAGAGTAACGCTAAGTGTTAGTTTCGGGTCTCCTTAGAATGTGAGGGGTTAGGTTATGATCCGATTTAGTTATATGTATTAAGTTACAGGCCCCGGCTACTACCAGGTATGATTTGATTCTTTTTGTTGTGCTATTAAAAAGTTCTCGACGGCATACCCTTCTGAGAAGCGTATGGGGAAGCGCCCCACCTTTCCGCGCTTCCCTGTAGAGCTCGACCGCTACTAACAGCTCTCCTACCGTCGAGACTATCTCAGTCATCTTCATTGTACCACTGCTGGGCTCAGGTCTCCTCTACTCCTGGGAATGGTTTGGCTAAAATGCTATTAAGTTATGTGTATGCAGTAACAGGCTCCGGCTACCACCAGGTATGATTTGATTCTTTTTGTTGTGCTATTAAAAAGTTCTCGACGGCATACCCTTCTGAGGAGCGTATGGGGAAGCGCCCCGCCTTTCCGCGCTTCCCTGTAGAGCTCGACCGCTACTAACAGCTCTCCCACCGTCGAGACTATTTCAGTCATCTTCATGGTACCACTGCTGGGCTCAGGTCTCCGCTACTCCTGAGAGGGGTTAGGCTGAAATGCTATTAAGTTACGTGTATGCAGTAACAGGCCCCAGCTACCACCAGGTATGATTTGATTGTTTTTGCTGTGCTATTAAAAACAATCTCGACGGCATACCCTTCTGAGAAGCGTATGGGGAAGCGCCCCGCCATTCCGCGCTTCCCTGTAGAGCTCGACCGCTACTAACAGCTCTCCCACCGTCGAGACTATCTCAGTCATCTTCATTGTACCACTGCTGGGCTCAGGTCTCCGCTACTCCTGAGAGGGGTTAGGCTGAAATGCTATTAAGTTAAGTGTATGCAGTAACAGGCTCCGGCTACCACCAAGTATGATTTGATTCTTTTGGTTGTGCTATTAAAAAAGTTCTCGACGGCATACCCTTCTGAGAAGCGTATGGGGAAGCGCCCCACTGTTCCGTGCATCCCTGTAGAGCTCGACCGCTACTAACAGCTCTTCCACCGTCAAGACTAGTTCAGTCATGTTCATTATCATCCATCCCTTTACTGCCTACTGCTGGGCTCAAGTCTCGTCTCAGAACCGAGACGCGAAACCGTCGTATTCAGTGTTATCAGCTCTTGTTGCCGATTTGGTTGGAAGAATATCTAAAACAAAGAGAACCATAATAACCTCAATTAAAATAATACCATCGTACTCAATTATTTCAGTACTTACCTCGAAGTCCAAATATCCGTAGTATTTTGTGACATAAAGTTATATTTATCTTTCATTCATCGTGGAGATGTCATATCTTCAAGCTATTCAGAGTTTTTACAATGAGCTAATCCGATGCCTCATCACGCGTACTTGTAGATTTTTATCACTACAGTGACTCTTCCTCCCGAGGGCTTAAATCAGTAAAACATGATAATAGTGTCGAAAACTTAACGCTATGATACGTAATTCCTCTTAATAACTATGACATATTCCTATAATGTTTACCGTTATATTATTAAGTACCTTTTTCGCAGGCCCCAGCTATCTCCAGGTATCACCCAGTCGCGAAGAGTAACGCTAAGTGCTGGGATCGGGTCTCCTCAGAATGTGAGGGGTTAGGTTATAATCCGATTTAGTTATATGTATTCGGTTACAGGCCCCGGCTACCACCAGGTATGATTTGATTCTTTTGGTTGTGCTATTAAAAAAGTTCTCGACGGCATACCCTTCTGAGAAGCGTATGGGGAAGCGCCCCACCGTTCCGCGCATCCCTGTAGAGCTCGACCGCTACTAACAGCTCTCCTACCGTCGAGACTATTTCAATCATCTTCATTGTACCACTACTGGGCTCAGGTCTCCGCTTTTCCTGAGAGGGGTTAGGCTGAAATGCTATTAAGTTATGTGTATGCAGTCACAAGCCCCAGCTACCACCAGGTATGATTTGATTGTTTTTGCTGTGCTATTAAAAAAAATCTTGACGGCATACCCTTCTGAGAAGCGTATGGGGAAGCGCCCCGCCTTTCCGCGCTTCCCTGTAGAGCTCGACCGCTACTAACAGCTCTCCCACCGTCGAAACTATTTCAGTCATCTTCAGCTTTTACAATGCGCTAATCTGATGCCTCATTCACGCGTACTTGTAGATTTCTACTACTTCGGTGGCTTTTCCTCCCGCGGGCTCTAATCAGTAAAACAGGATAATTTTATTGTGCCAAAAACTTAACGCTATGATACGTAGGTAATACCACTCAACAACTATGACGTATCCCTATAATGTTTACCGTTATATTAATAAGTACCTTTATTTCATGTTTACTTTTCACAGACTCCAGCTATCTCCAGGGATCTACCCTGTCGCGAAGAGTAAGGGTAAGTGCTGGGTTAAGGTCTCCTCAGGATGGGAGGGGAGGGGTTAGGTTATAATCCTATTTAGTTATATGTATTAAGTGACACGCTCCAGCTACCACTAGGTATTATTTAATTCTTATTGTTGTGCAATTTAAAAAGTTCTCTACGGCACACCCTTCTGAGAAGGGTATGGGCAGGCGCCCCACCTTTCCGCGCATCCCTGTAGAGCTCGACCGCTACTAACAGCTCTCCCACCGTCAATAATATTTAGGTATCAACATTGTATTTACAGGCCACTTCTGGGCTCGGGTATCTTCCCAGAAAGGGAGGTGTTAAGCTAAAATTGTATTAAGTTATATGTATTTATGTGCTAATGTTAAATAGACATCAAGTTACGGTCAAAGAAATTTTACCTATTATCTATAACATTATACAAACCAAAAACAACTGTTTATCGTATCATTGACACACACGTACACATATTATTTATGACATTTTGATTTCGTGAACCTAATTACGAATTACGAACGTTTTTAATGTATCAGTTACTTAATGGAATAACAATAGTAGACAGTTAGTTTCGTGAATGACTCCTTGTTCTTGGTAGGGATGTCGAAGCATGTGACTCATCTGCGAACAAATAATTAATATTTGGTAAAGGATTTACTCAAAAGGCCAAATGAATACTTTAATATTTCATGACTATATCAAACTGTTCACGATAACTGTTCGAATAAATGCTCGGTAGTTAGAATAAATGTTGTCATTATTTATTTTTAATATTAACCATTTATTTATTGTACTTAAATTAAATTATTAATCCTAACCTTGCGGATTTCGCCAGGTTATAAGTGCCGATCGGTCGACAGTGACCCTAGGCCACGTCGATTGAGCTTGAGTCTTTAGTGATTTCTTGGTAGCACCCTTGTCTATAATTAGACAAAACAGTTATAAAGTATATATAAAAGAGGCAAAATATGTAAGCTATTAAATTAAATAGGTGAATTTTGAATCCCATTTTCGATCCATATAGTGCGTGCAAAAAAGTGGTTCCTGAGATTCTGATATTATGTCGAAAGTTTTCGCTTGACACAAACTATGTAGGTATAATATTACTTCTTAATCTTTGTAATTATAAAAGACTCCTGGAATAAAAATAAAGGGAAAATTAAGTCACCATGGTCACTGACCTGGTCCATCACGGCAGTTTAATGCACTCAGCAAGCTAATCGTGGATTCATATCCAGCTACGGTTGCTCGTGCTTGAATGTCGCCGACCAACGTCGCAGGAATGCCCGCCGGCGCTGGCACATGCATCGGCATGACACTACCCCCACGCTGCCGCTGGCCACGATTAACTTGACAGCACACGTCCCTCTTTTTTGAAACTGCACCAACAATCCTCATTACCGTCAAAACCAAGAGAAGAGTAAACTTTTAGAATTACCTAGTTAAAACAGTTATAACACCCACAACAGTTACAGTTATTTTAGGAGAAAATTTAGTTAAGTTGTAGGTAAAGACTAGTCTGAAAATACTACAATTTTATGGATACAATTAGCCACTTTGATGCTTTAAAAATCGATCAAATATATTTATTTTCTTATATCAACAACATTCCTAAATGATTCCGATTTAACAGACTGATGTACTACGTTTATTTCTTATTAAAATTGAAACCCTTAAATAATACTCAATCCTTACGTAACCGACGAATCTCCAAAGATTTCTCTAGCATTTCTCAATACCTGCAAGTGAATGCGTTGTTGAAAAATTATAAGCCCTAAATTTACATCCAGTTTATTTAAATAATTTACAAAATAAAGCTATAGAAATTGTATGGATCTTCCGTACAATTTCAATGGCTCTGTTTCATAATTATTTAAATAATTGTAAATATGCTGATGATGATTTTCTTTGTTATTGAAAGAAATGTAGAAAATCATTCAGGAGACACTCTTACCTTCACAGTTACTGGAACTGTTTACCACAAGAACTAAATGTACCTTTAACCACTTCTGTGTTGTGGGCGATACAATAAGATCACACCTCGAAGATTTAAAATTTTATTGTTCAAAATGTTCAGATTATACAATTTGTGTGTGTCGAGACAAAAATGACGGCGCGTACAAGCTCCGTGTCGTGCGTAGTGAAGTTAGTGCCGTTCCTCCGCCGTGAAGCACGCAGCGAGCGATGTTGTTACGGTGCGTTCGTAATAATTTACCAATATGAAGAAAGGCTGCGTTCAGGCGTAGACATGTGTTGTGTTACCTTTACCAATATCATTTAAAACCATAATGAAATTTCAAAATTTCACTATAATGAAAACCATACCTGAAAAACTTATCCCACAAAACTATACTCTACCTTCCTTCTCAACCATTACACTCAAAATCCTCAATTTTAGATCTTATAAATCTCTACTTTCAACACTTTTACCCGCATAAACATTTACCCTTAAAAACTTTAAAAACATGTTATCAAAATCAGTTTATGAGGTTTTTAAAGTTTTGAAGGGTAAATGTTTTTGCGGGTAAAAGTGTTGAAAGTAGAGATTTATAAGATCTAAAATTGAGGATTTACCCTTTACCATTAAGGTGCAAAGGGACGTCGACGTAATCTATATGACGCAGGAGTTTAGCGATAAGAAAACTTTCAAAGAGTAATCGATTGTGAATTCGCAGTGTGTTTGTATTTCCAATGTAAACCTGAAACAAGATATACACACGTAAGATATAACTGAACTCCTCATAAACTGATTTTGATAACATTTTTTGTGCTTTGAGTGGGTGTTAATGGTTTAGTTTCACAATTGGACCCGATACGTACTTAGTCTGCCAGGCCCGCTGATTATAGATAACATTTTCATGGCAGCCTATAATTTTATTGTAAAAATGAAATAAGGCCCAATGTTGAAAGTATTACACAGCACCAACAATTTTTTTTTTTTGTTCTTGTGGTTAACTGCGGGTTTCTATAATTTTAAGTACACAATTTGTGAAAATACAGAATTGCCTCGAGTTTTTATGATATTGATGTATTCATAATATTTAAAATGATAAATAATTTACTATTTAATAGGCTCCTCGAAACAAGAGTTGTTAATAACCGTTTGGTACCTGGTTAAAATTAGTTTTCTGTGCATTTTTAAGCGTGCACCTGCCAAAAAATTAATTCATTTAAAACATTCGAGGACGCACGACGCGCATTTCGGTAAATTACCTACTAACATAAGGTTTAATAATTTGTTATATTGAATATTTTTAGAATGTATTTGTTTAATTTTATGCTATCTATAGTGTAAGCAGAAAATGACGATCTAAAAAAAACAGAGCCATTCATTATTTTAAATTACTCAAAATTATTTAAATATCAAGGGCAACAAAACACTGTTGATCAGTCTTATCATTAATCACTCTAAATGTGTGGTAACAATCCATGTAGTTAATAGTATCTTACCTCAGCTCAAGTGTGACGACTCTTGCCGCCCGCAAGAACTTGCCGCCGCTCTCCCACCGCCGGCCACGACGGCGACGTGGAGGCGCGCACCCTTGCAGGCAGCACGCTTCCACCGAAAATACAAACACACCACGTGTCATCCTGGATGACAGGAATATAACATTCTATAGCGATTGTTACATTCACCTTTAGTATTAGACGAAGCTGCAGGCTTCGCATGTAGCATTCATTAGCTAACAATTCTCGCAAGTATTCCAAGATTTCCAAGTATAAAGAATATGACTTCTGAGGACTTCATAATTAATGGTTGTATGCTTATCTGAAAATATTTAAATAAATAGAATTTGGAAGCACAAAAGGCCATTCGATAAAAATATACATACCAGATGTCCTTCCAGCCTAGGTTTGTGGTCATAAATGTAATACAAAACAACCGTTGAGCTTAAACAGAATTGTATTCAATCGTTTAACTACAATGGTCTACCTCTAAGGTTATACACGTACTAAATTAAATATTAAATAGCAAAATTCAAAGAATATAATTCCAAAAGAAAATAAAGTACATTTTAACCTTATGATATCACAGCTTTCAACAGCTTTTTCTGAGCGTTAAATTAATTACTGTCAACATTAGTCGCCGTTCTCTTTATTCACGTGAAGTGAGAAACGAATAAATGTATGTTTTTCCGGTGATAGATCTTTAGATTGTTACCTATTCAGTTCAGTTACATTTCAAGTAATTGGTGAATCAGTTAAGTTGCGTTTCCAGTTGTTGATTGATTCAGTTCCGTTGTACTTGGAGGTGAAGATGTAGCTGATTCAATTCAGTGGCATTGCGTTAGTAGCTGATTTATAAGTTCCATTACATTGCAGTTGTTGCTGATTTAGTGCATTTGCGTATCCAGTTGTTGCTGATACAGTTTAGTCATATTTTCAGTTGTGGCTGATATGAATCAGCTGCGTTTCAGTTGTTGCCGATTAAGTTTAGTTACGTTTCTAGCTGTTGCTGATACAGGTCAGATACACTCCAGTTAATGCGAATTCAATGCATTTAGAAATAAGTGATTCAGTTGAAATGCGTTTACAGTTGTACCTTATTCGGTTCAGTTACATTCCAGTTGTTGCTAATTTAGTTTAGTTATGTTTTGTAATGTATATGCGTTTCTTGTTTTCGATAACATTTGATTGACGACCTATAACAAAATATGTGTATAGCAATTATGGATTTCTTAAATAATTCCTTATTAAGAGATAGGTATTATACAAAAGTCAAAAAAATCACCTTGTCGTTCGAAAAGATTATAATAACTATAATCTGCAAACTTTTTGCAATTTGCTTTGGAAACAATATACTCAATACAGTTGTCGGGTGATTTTTTCGTCTGGTGGAACTCGCCGTTTCAGATTTTATCCATTTCATGTTATACCTATACGTACAAAAAAGCCTCAATTAATTTGCAAGTATGTAAATTGAAAAAATTGCGACATTACCAATTCTACCAAGATATACGTACACTATTGAAGCTCCATCGTACTATTCAGGCCTTGCTTGAGTCGTCCCGCTTAGTTGCCTCGCGGATAGACATATTGATCGAGGCAACCCGCAGGTAGACTAGTCTAACGGCAGATCTTCCTGCGCCGGCGCACGTCGTGAGCAGGTACGTGGAAGCAGCACGGCACCTCCGGCAATACAAACACACGACGTGTCATATAGTATGACAGGAATGTATCACTCCACAAAGTTGTTACATTCACCTGTAGAGTTAGTAGACGACGCCGGTACCTGCTAATACTTCAGCAGTAATCCTTATTTGAGCATTTTATTAATTATTATTATCCAATAAAAAAATCGGTAGTCATAAGTCAGGACTTCTGAAAATAAGAACACTAATAGACAAAAATGACCTTCATAATCAACCGATTCACTGTCCCAAAACTGGACACGGGTCTCCTCTCAGAATGCTACCACGTTGGCCTGATGCGGGCTAGCAGACTTCACACACCACGCCGACGGGCATGCAAGTTTACTAACGATATTTTCCTTCGTCGTTTAAGCAAGTGATAATAATGGATTGAAAACTACCACAAAAGTTCGATGAAATTGAATGAGTTACATATTTTCAGAATTCTGGGACTCTCAGTTTTTTGCAACAGTTAAATAAATTAATATGACGAGGTAAACTAACAGTGCACAGCAAAAACTAGGAGTCCAGGGACTGTCCAAATTTCGCACTAGGAAGCCAAAAGAATTCAAATAACAGTTTTTAAGTAATGTTGTCGAACTATGTTGACGTGGACTTTTAAAAATAATTTGACCGCAGATGTAACAAAAGTTATCAGGATGGTTTACTTACACACTATCTGCACCTTGTTAAATATATGTTACAATCCGACAATTTTGTGAGTAAGTAATATATTTGTAAAGTTGTATGACTAAACCTAACAATTATGTAACAATTTTATAAGTAAAAACATTACAAATACGTAACCATTATAAATTCTGTTTATCAAACATTTACATGCCCAGGAAACGCCTGTAGATTTCGATGACAATATTGCATCTACAAATTATGTAATTGTAAGTTACAAATTATACAAGGTCATTATTAGTATATGCGAAACCTGAATATAGTTTGTTCAGAATAAGTAACTGAATCGATTGCAATAATTTTTACCCAATTCTGTCCCAAAAACATTTAAAAAATGTTACGAGTAGGACACCGAGCGACACTAAGTACCTATCCGCAATCATATGCGCGCAACACAGGTCACTGACACACTGAGCGCTCAGCGCGGGCGCAGTGGGGCGGGCGGGGTCCGGGGGTGAACCAACCACTTCAGTCGCCCGGCAGCTATAGGGTAGTGTGCACGTATATCGCTCCCGTTCAGATAAGTAGGTACATAGCGCGAGCGCGGACGCGAGCGCACGACATTTCGGTTGATCTGTACCTATCGTATGTAAAAAGCATAGGTAGTGTTCGTGTAAGAAACGGTACGTACACTAGCAGTTTGTGGTGATAACGCGAGCGCGCGGCAGTTGTGTTTCGGTTAACGTGTACCTATCGTATGTAAAAAGCATAGTGTTCGTGTAAGAAATGGTATGGATACTAACGGTTTGTGGTGATAGGTGATAACGTATTCCTGGCAGTGCGGCACGAGGAGCAACACATGAACACACGTTTTTATTTGTACCTACAGCCTGTTGTGGTTAAGTAATGCGATGTTTAACACTTTTCATCCATTTTGAACTTACAGTGTTTGGTATAAGGTGCAACATAACGCATTGACTACATTTAATCACTTACGGCTGCATTTACAAATAAAGTACTTATTAATGTCTACCTACACTTGACCATTACGACAGTTCAAAGACTGGAAGTGTGATGGAAAATGTGGAAAGTGTGATGTATCATCAGTTAAATACAATGCAATCGGAAATCGCCGTACGGTTAGGTACCTACTGCCACATTATTATCAATGAGCGCCGCGACAACGCGGGCGAGCATGTTTTTGTACGGACAACCAGATAAGTTAAAAAGCTTATAACTTTGTGAGTTTTCATGATACAGTTTTGAAATTTTGTACATAGATTCTTTACATAAAAGTACTAGACAAGTGTTTCAGGTTTCGCATATACTAATAATGATGCTGTATAAAATGTAAGTGTTTGTTGAAGATTCTTAAACGGAGTGTAGATTTAAAAAATCTTTAAATTTATTCAGAATTTAGTCCAAATAATTTATTGACCACAAACATAGATGCATTGTTTATGCAGTTATGAATAGATTCTTTTGTTTCATCACGTGCATCTGCTGTAACATGTTATTGTGAGCCACAGTCCATTGCATGCAGTACAGTCGCCATCAGATATATCGTAGCAGACAAGGTGACCAAATACTTACGTACAATGCACATAAAATTTGCTGATTGGGTGAAAAGAGCTGCATCTCTCTTGGAATCGTATTTAAGATCATGTCCTATTTTGTTACCAAATATTCGACGACATAATTATACACGATGATTTTGTAGTCGTTTTGGAACCGAAAATTTTAGACTCTATATCAGTAATAGAACCTATTAAAATATAATTTAAATTAAATAAAAATACATTATTTTATTGATTATTAAAAGTAATGTCATATTCGAACAAAAAATGAGAACTCATGATAATTCCACTCAATGTTACGTACTACGATCACTACGATCGATGTCATTCAATGTTACACACACAACACTAAGCGGTAAAACATGCCTAGACACGTTATCCGCCCATTGGATGCGGCGCGGCGCCCGCTGCCTACAATTCACGCACACAGCTGTAATGTATCATGTGCCTACCCCTAGTAACAGGCGCGGCGCGCGATCCCGCGCCGTCGCCCGCGCCTCACCCACCCTCGTTAACCGACGCGCACCCGCCAGTTCTGCTGCAACTCGCGCGCGGTAAAGGTTGCATTGTTTACGTTTTACGTAGCCATGCGAAAATGAGTCTTCAGTATGAATATTCGAACGCGGAGTAGGTACTTGACAATGGTTCAGCTGTACACTGTTACTAGTTACAATTTGGAAGGCCAAAGCTGAGGCCAAGCGGTTGTATTCCCGGCCAGAACATTTGAAGGCGCTGCGGCTACGAGGGATTGAAAGTCCTCAACTTGCACCTTCAACCCCTACCAACTTGGCTGCAACCCAGCGCCTTCTCAATCATGGAATTCCGTGTGCCGGCTCACGCGCAAGGTCGAGGGCGCCTAAATGACTCGCAGGAGAACGAAGACGCTATTCTGGAGTAGGTACTTCGAGCGGGCTCCACGGCGAAGCACGAGAATGGCGGCACAAGAATTTAATGTTAGCCAATGCTTTGTATGGAAAACATTAAATAATAATGGCTTAACATCCCTATAAGTTCCGTCGACCTCACGTCATCAACAACAATGATGCACCGGCAAGAACTGCCCTATGTCAGCTGCCCGGCTCGTTATGCAAGTGTTGTGCGTGCTTACCCAAACAATCAGTTCCGTGATCGATGGATAGGCCACGTCGCGCGGCGGTCCCGTAGCTTGCCCATCACGGAGCCCAGACTTAACGCCCCTGGATTTTTCTTGTGGTCGGAAATAAAAAGACTCCTTTATACCCGTGAACATGAAAGTCTTAACGAGTTACGCAGTGCGATAGTGGACGCCTTTGATAAAGTGAAAAGTGATAGGCTAAAAAACAATAGCATAAAACGGACACGTTTGTATATTGAACGCGGCAGACTCCATTTCGTGTAGTTGCTTCGGGAAGTGTAAACAATTTATAAATAAACTTTTAATAGGTAAGTACTTAGCTATGTACATAAGTTAATTATTTTGTAAATAGCTCAAATTCCAAAAATCGAAACGCCTGAAGTACCTACTCAGTTCATTGGCTCTCTGTTTCTAATTATTGATATCTACAGTAAAATAAAGATAAGTTCAATTCAAATAAAGTATTTCTGCTGGTCCTAAGCCCGTGTAAAGTATGAACGAGAAATTGGAGTAGGTACAATTTACGTAGTTGGCGTGAAAATGTTGATGCGCAGCGGCTGTGCGAGCGACTGCTGCGCCTGTCGCGGGTTCGATCCTCGCTCGGAACAAATTTGTATGATCTGTGGGTGAATGTTCTGGGCTTGCGTGTTTGTGTATGTGAAAATTTATGTTTGTAAATGCACCCATGACACAGGAGAAAATCCTAGTGTTGGGCAACGTTTTTTTTCTTAAATAAGAACTACGATAAAACCTACCTACACACAGTCTTATTCTAATTTTTTCAGTAAGAATGTAGGTATTACGTTCGTGTCCCGTATCAGCTGATTCGCTGGGCGCCATACTTGTAGTATTTGAACTGCGATCTAGGTACTAACCTAACATCAAATTACGTCGCTATCTGCATCGTAATGCAATTTATTTTAATAATAAAATGTACTTGTCTAGCTACTAGCTATTAAATCACGCGTAGTAGGTACTCGGACGAATCATCCGACTGTCGTCCGTCGCTCGCGTTGCTGTAGGTAGGTGACCAGCTGATGAGCTGACTCGTACCGCGCTCGCGCCACCGCGCCCCGCTTCCGCGCCACCCGCCGCGCATCATTGATAAATAGCAAGCTTGAGACTGCGGCGGTTTTAGAATGAAATATTCGTGCACTACTACGAACAAACTCGAACAAGTGAAATTTTTTTTTGAAATGCCAATTTTTTTATTATTAGCTGTACGGTCAATTTAATATTTTTTATTTGTACTACTAATTATCCTAAGTTACCACGTTTCGGTTCCAAAACGACTATAAAGTCACGGTGTATATACACATACCCATATCCAATCTGTGAATATTAACCTACATGTATAGTCGCCATCAGATATATCGTAGCAGACAAGGTGACCAAATACTTCTGAACGTTTTAAAATATCAATAAGTTCTATACACTTTAAGTGACCATTAATATCTGAACAAATGCTTGTCTAGATAAGATCTATATATAAATATAATAATATCTATACATAAATAGGTAACTAACCAGAAATATCTAAACAATTATAACGTCGAGTGTATCTATGCAGACAAACACTGAGCTCACCTAATTTGCCTACTGCGTAATATACCTATAGGACGAACCAAACATTATCTGTGGTATGAATAAGATGAAATTGGAATAAAAATTGTTGGTATAGAAAATCATCGATATAGGAGTAGAGTACATAAGGAGTACATAAGGAGTACATAAGGAGTACATAAGGAGTACATAAGGAGTACATAAGGAGTACATAAGGAGTACATAAGGAGTACATAAGGAGTACATAAGGAGTACATAAGGAGTACATAAGGAGTACATAAGGAGTACATAAGGAGTACATAAGGAGTACATAAGGAGTACATAAGGAGTACATAAGGAGTACATAAGGAGTACATAAGGAGTACATAAGGAGTACATAAGGAGTACATAAGGAGTACATAAGGAGTACATAAGGAGTACATAAGGAGTACATAAGGAGTACATAAGGAGTACATAAGGAGTACATAAGGAGTACATAAGGAGTACATAAGGAGTACATAAGGAGTACATAAGGAGTACATAAGGAGTACATAAGGAGTACATACGGAGTACATAAGGAGTACATACGGAGTACATAAGGAGTACATACGGAGTACATAAGGAGTACATACGGAGTACATAAGGAGTACATAAGGAGTACATAAGGAGTACATAAGGAGTACATAAGGAGTACATAAGGAGTACATAAGGAGTACATAAGGAGTACATAAGGAGTACATAAGGAGTACATAAGTAGTACATAAGGAGTACATAAGGAGTACATAAGGAGTACATACGGAGTACATAAGGAGTACATACGGAGTACATAAGGAGTACATAAGGAGTACATAAGGAGTACACAAGGAGTACATAAGGAGTACACAAGGAGTACATAAGGAGTACACAAGGAGTACATAAGGAGTACACAAGGAGTACATAAGGAGTACACAAGGAGTACATAAGGAGTACACAAGGAGTACATAAGGAGTACACAAGGAGTACATAAGGAGTACACAAGGAGTACATAAGGAGTACACAAGGAGTACATAAGGAGTACACAAGGAGTACATAAGGAGTACACAAGGAGTACATAAGGAGTACATACGGAGTACATACGGAGTACATACGGAGTACATACGGAGTACATACGGAGTACATACGGAGTACATACGGAGTACATACGGAGTACATAAGGAGTACATATTTATTTATTTATTTTAGGAAAGCTCACAGACAAATTACAATCGTAGATTATACACGTGAGTAATCATTTTACTAATTACAAGCTTTCACAAATAAATTACCACAACACAGGTTTTAGGAGAAAAATAAAAAAAAGCAAACGTGTTCCAGATTTTAACAACAACTACGAATTAATGGCTATTAGAGATAAACAAAAAGAGCAAAGTTAATGGCAATGATTATAACTTTAAATTTAAATGGAGAATGCAGCCTGAGCACCATTAGTGGGTTTATTTAAACAATTCATTGTTTAGTCGTCTTCTGATCGAACTAGCAGTATTACAAAAAAGGTCAATATTTAATTCCGGCGAGAGATTGTTAAAGCTTCTTGCACTGCGCAGGACGAAGGAATTTTGCCTATAGTTTGTTGTGGCAAAAGGTACAACCAACAAAGGACGCTGCCTAAAGCCTAATTGATTAGTGCGAAGTCCAATAGTAGATAGAAGCTCAGACCAATCTATAGAACCATTTGCGATGTTTACCAAAAAACAAATGTCATTGACCTTACGTCTATAATCAAGGGGTAAGAAATGATACCGCTTGCATCGGTCAAAGTAGTCAATCGAACAATGTCGTGCTTTGTAATCAAGGTAAAGCATAAACTTTCTCTGCACGCCTTCAATACGAGAAATATAGACTTGGTACTGTGGGTTCCACACCTGAGAGGCATACTCTAGGTGACTACGCACATACGAACAATACAAAATCTTGACTGGCTTAAGCGACTGAAAGCAGGCTGTGGACCTGATAATGAACCCGAGGACCTTTGTGGCTTTTTTCACTATATAATCAATGTGTTCATCAAACAAAAGTTTGCTATCTAGTATTACTCCAAGGTCTTTTATAATTTTTACTTGATTAATAGGCTGATTTTTTAATGCGTATCCGTAACCGATGCTTGACGTTTGTCGTGTGAAGGATGTATAGGAACATTTGGATATGTTTAACTCTAGTTTATTACGCTCACAGTAAGCCACAAATCGGTCCAAGTCGTCTTGGAGTTGTTTGACATAGGACAAGCTGCTTATGACTTTTAAAATTTTCATGTCATCAGCATATAATAGTATATATGAATTTTTGAAGCAAGATGTAATGTCTGCGATAAATATAGTGAACAAAAGAGGACCCAGAAGTGAGCCCTGGGGTACGCCAGAAGGGATCGCGCACCACCCTGAAGTATAGCCCTGAAGAACCACAGCCTGCGTTCTGTTTTCTACGTATGAACAAAACCAGCGATACAAGTCACCGTGTATGCCGGCCACTAGTAATTTTAGTAGAAGTACGCGGTGATCGATACGATCGAAACATTTTTTATAATCAGTGTATATTACGTCTACCTGTGCGCGTTGCTCCATTCCCTTTGTAATAAAGTCAGTGGATAGGATTAGATTAGATGTGGTCGACTGTTTACGCAGAAAGCCATGCTGCGCCTCGCCTAGAGTGCTCCGGACAGCCGAGTAAACTTTGTTATATACAATACGTTCTAAAATTTTTGAAAATAAGCAAAGTTTCGAAATTGGGCGATAGTTTTCGACATCAGACTTATCACCTTTCTTGAAGACAGGAGTTATAAAAGCAGACTTCCAGATGTGCGGCACTATACCTTCTGCTAATGAACGCTTAAAGATTATACAAATCGGTACGACTAAGCTTTCAGCACATTTCACTATGAAAACCGGTGGTATCAGATCTGGTCTTCCTCCTTTGGAGAGGTCTAGTGTTTTCATTAGATTAAGAACAGCGTCACATGATACCTGTATAGAATTGATGCTATTAACACTAGGTAGGGTATCACTCACAACACAATCGTTAACAGCCGTGTTTGAGTCCTGGAAAGTGGAATGGAAAAATCTTGCAAATAAATTGCAAATTTTTTCTCCGGTGTCAGCAGACGTATCCTGATATCGCAGTACATTGGGGAAGGTAGAAGTATTCTTTTTATTTTTTATAAATGACCAGAAACACCTAGGGTTACTAATGATTGAGGCTTCAACTTTCTCAATGTAGGTATTAAAACAATTTTGTTCTAGTTTGACAGCCCCAGCACGTAATAATGAAAATGAATTATAATCTGATATATTTCCATAGTGCTTATACTCGCGATGGAATTTGTGTTTTTCCTTCAATACTTTTATAAGAGCAGAATTATACCATGGAGGATGTGATAAGTGTCGTATTGATTTTTTGGGGATGTGTAGATCCCTAATGTCGTACAGCTTGCTATAGAAGAGTGTAACAGCATGGTCAAGCGACTCTGTAGTCAAGAGCTCATCCCAACTAACCTCGTCAAGTGCTGACCTGATAGCCTCATAGTTGCCCTTATGAAAGAGATACTTGGTACTTATCCTTCCCTCAAGTTTGTGCAATTCCACGAAGTCAGCCTGGACCAATAAGGGTTTGTGGTGCATGTCCACAGGCACCGCTAATGGCGTAACGCATTCGCATACACTTACGTGATTATTTGAAAAAACCAGGTCTAATAGTCTGCCATTTACGTTCCGCACATTATTAAATTGGGATAGGTTACAGGTATCTACAATATCAAAAAAATCGGTAAGATAAAGGCAGGAGTAGTTTAAAGGTGTCAAGTCATCACTACCTATATTGGCAGTCCAGTCAACCTGGCTACCAAAATTAAAATCACCTATTATAATAAACTTGTCAGTCACATGCGATAACATTAAATTATTATCTGTAAAATTTTGTAGTTGAGTGTTATATGAATTACCTCTGTTTTCCCCACACAGGTAAAGGGCACAAATATGCAGATTATATGAGACTGAGGGTCTAGACCGCTTCATAATAACTGATACCCAAATATCTTCAGCGGTGCTTCGCCAGTCACATTTCTCCACAGCAGTCAAATCACATTTTACTGCAATTAAGACAAGCCCCGGATAAGGAGTACATAATGAGTACATAAGAAGTACATAAGGAGCACATAAGGAGTACATAAGGAGTACATACGGAGTACATACGGAGTACATAAGGAGTACATAAGGAGTACATAAGGAGTACATAAGGAGTACATAAGGAGTACATAAGGAGTACATAAGGAGTACATAAGGAGTACATAAGGAGTACATAAGGAGTATATAAGGAGTACATAAGGAGTACATAAGGAGTACATAAGGAGTACATAAGGAGTACATAAGGAGTACATACGGAGTACATAAGGAGTACATACGGAGTACATAAGGAGTACATACGGAGTACATAAGGAGTACATACGGAGTACATAAGGAGTACATAAGGAGTACATAATGAGTACATAAGGAGTACATAAGGAGTACATAAGGAGTACATAAGGAGTACATAAGGAGTACATAAGGAGTACATAAGGAGTACATACGGAGTACATACGGAGTACATACGGAGTACATACGGAGTACATACGGAGTACATAAGGAGTACATAAGGAGTACATAAGGAGTACATAAGGAGTACATAAGGAGTACATAAGGAGTACATAAGGAGTACATAAGGAGTACATAAGGAGTACATAAGGAGTACATAAGGAGTACATAAGGAGTACATAAGGAGTACATACGGAGTACATAAGGAGTACATACGGAGTACATAAGGAGTACATAAGGAGTACATAAGGAGTACATACGGAGTACATACGGAGTACATACGAAGTACATACGGAGTACATACGGAGTACATAAGGAGTACATACGGAGTACATAAGGAGTACATAAGGAGTACATACGGAGTACATAAGGAGTACAAACGGAGTACATACGGAGTACATACGAAGTACATACGGAGTACATAAGGAGTACATACGGAGTACATAAGGAGTACATAAGGAGTACATACGGAGTACATAAGGAGTACATAAGGAGTACATAAGGAGTACATACGGAGTACATACGGAGTACATACGGAGTACATAAGGAGTACATAAGGAGTACATAAGGAGTACATAAGGAGTACATAAGGAGTACATAAGGAGTACATAAGGAGTACATAAGGAGTACATAAGGAGTACATACGGAGTACATAAGGAGTACATACGGAGTACATAAGGAGTACATAAGGAGTGCATAAGGAGTACATAAGGAGTACAAACGGAGTACATAAGGAGTACAAAACGAGTACATAAGGAGTACATACGGAGTACATACGGAGTACATACGGAGTACATACGGAGTACATACGGAGTACATACGGAGTACATACGGAGTACATACGGAGTACATAAGGAGTACATACGGAGTACATAAGGAGTACATAAGGAGTACATAATGAGTACATAAGGAGTACATAAGGAGTACATAAGGAGTACATAAGGAGTACATACGGAGTACATAAGGAGTACATAAGGAGTACATAAGGAGTACATACGGAGTACATAAGGAGTACATAAGGAGTACATAAGGAGTACATACGGAGTACATACGGAGTACATACGGAGTACATAAGGAGTACATAAGGAGTACATAAGGAGTACATAAGGAGTACATAAGGAGTACATAAGGAGTACATAAGGAGTACATAAGGAGTACATAAGGAGTACATACGGAGTACATAAGGAGTACATACGGAGTACATAAGGAGTACATAAGGAGTGCATAAGGAGTACATAAGGAGTACAAACGGAGTACATAAGGAGTACAAAACGAGTACATAAGGAGTACATACGGAGTACATACGGAGTACATACGGAGTACATACGGAGTACATACGGAGTACATACGGAGTACATACGGAGTACATACGGAGTACATACGGAGTACATAAGGAGTACATAAGGAGTACATAAGGAGTACATAAGGAGTACATAAGGAGTACATACGGAGTACATACGGAGTACATAAGGAGTACATAAGGAGTACATACGGAGTACATAAGGAGTACATAAGGAGTACATAAGGAGTACATACGGAGTACATACGGAGTACATACGGAGTACATAAGGAGTACATAAGGAGTACATAAGGAGTACATAAGGAGTACATAAGGAGTACATAAGGAGTACATAAGGAGTACATAAGGAGTACATAAGGAGTACATACGGAGTACATAAGGAGTACATACGGAGTACATAAGGAGTACATAAGGAGTGCATAAGGAGTACATAAGGAGTACAAACGGAGTACATAAGGAGTACAAAACGAGTACATAAGGAGTACATACGGAGTACATACGGAGTACATACGGAGTACATACGGAGTACATACGGAGTACATACGGAGTACATACGGAGTACATACGGAGTACATACGGAGTACATAAGGAGTACATAAGGAGTACATAAGGAGTACATAAGGAGTACATAAGGAGTACATAAGGAGTACATACGGAGTACATAAGGAGTACATACGGAGTACATACGGAGTACATACGGAGTACATACGGAGTACATACGAAGTACATACGGAGTACATAAGGAGTACATACGGAGAACATAAGGAGTACATAAGGAGTACATAAGGAGTACATACGGAGTACATACGGAGTACATACGGAGTACATACGGAGTACATACGGAGTACATACGGAGGACATACGGAGTACATACGGAGTACATACGGAGTACATACGGAGTACATAAGGAGTACATAAGGAGTACATAAGGAGTACATAAGGAGTACATACGGAGTACATAAGGAGTACATACGGAGTACATAAGGAGTACATACGGAGTACATAAGGAGTACATAAGGAGTACATAAGGAGTACATAAGGAGTACATAAGGAGTACATAAGGAGTACATAAGGAGTACATAAGGAGTACATACGGAGTACATACGGAGTACATAAGGAGTACATACGGAGTACATAAGGAGTACATAACAATACAGTTGTGCGTGAGGCGGTGTGGTGAACGCACGTACTTATCGCAATACGTACAGCTTAGGTGCGTTGTTTACATACGTTTGGTGCGGGTTTACCCGCTAGTAGCGAGAATGGCGGGAGTTAATCCGAATGAATTGGAGTTGTGTGATAAAAGTGATGAAGAAATAATAAACGAATGTGAGCGGGAGTTGATACAAATGTCGAATAGAAATAATGAAGACCAACAAAATGAGCAGTTGTCGGGTAGAACTAATAAGAAGAGAATACTGGATAAAAGCGAGGATAGCAGCGAAGAAGGATTTGTTACAGTCTCCAGAAGAAGACCGAAAAAAATATTAGTAACAAGTAGATCTAATGAGAATTTGAGCACTCAAAACTGTGAAATAAATGCCAATACACAGCTTTTATCTGAGAATGAAGATATGTTAAATGTATTTGAAGTGTGATTGGCGTCATTACAAGTCTTACCCAAGCAGATGGCTTTAGCTAAACTATTAAGGAGCGGGAATATAGGAAATATTATCAGAATTAAATTTAAAAGTCCATATAAAGTATTAGTACAATTTGATGGACTTCTTCAAAAATAAAGAACTGGACATAAGAGTTCAATTTACTGACCAAGTTGGCCTATGGAGTAATCAAAGGGGTTGATTTAGAATTGACAGAAGAGGAATTCTTAGATTCATTTAGCAGCTCGGTTGAGATTGTGTCCTTCAGGAGGCTAAAACGTATGGATTATGACGGAAAATGGGTTGATAGTGAAACTGCTAGATTATGTTTCAAAAATCCTACCTGCCCTGATTATATTTTCGCATATGGATGTAGATTTAAAGTTGAGAGATACGTTTTTCCAGTCACCCAATGCTCAGGATGCTGGAAATATGGTCATCATAAAAAGTTTTGTCCAACTAAAAAAACTTTATCTCCAAAATGTGGTAATGAACATGTTAACTGTGATATTGAAATATTTAAATGCCTTAATTGCAAAGGCCCGCACATGGCATTGGACAAAACATGTCCAAATTTCTTGAAAGAGAAGAGGATCCGCCTTTAATGAGTTTAGAAAACAAAACATACAAAAATGCATTGGAAGTTTATAATAAGGAGAAAAAAGAAACTGCAATGCAGAGTAGGTTTTCGTACGAAAATCAAGCTCTGAAAATGTCTACAGAAATACACCAACGTGGTGAATCAAATTTAGTAAATAAAACAAAGAGTACTACCAACTTGAGTCCATGGGGAATGCTTACCGTTGAAACGAGTAACGAGGTGGAGGATATGGAAGATGAGTCAGTCAATCACAGACATGGCACTACAATACCCGAGAAGATCCAACAAACACCAGAAGTTTTAAAATAAATGAAGAATGAGAAGCACCAAGAAATTACAGTCTCGAAAAGTACAGAACCTGCCGCAGATAAAGAAGAGGAAAAAAGAGATACAAGAACCTGGAAATTACAGTGGCGAAAAATCTGGCTGAGGATCCAAGAAATAATATTTTCTAGAAATCAGGGTCTAGCAGTTAAGATCATAGCAGTGTTGAAAGTTATTTGTGAGGAAATTAAATTATTTGTGTTGAATTGTTTTAGGGACAGAGAGTTGCTCAACAATCTTTTCTCTTTTTTTGATGGATAGTATACAACAAAATATAATAAGTATGCCAATGGAACTCACAAAGTAAAAAGACCGAAATTAGGTAGTTTTGAATTATTTTTAAATCAAGAAAATATTCATATTGCCATTTTGAGTGAAACATGGCTAGATTCAAATTTTAGTTTCAACCTATATAATAGGCAAGATAGACACGATAATTATGGTGGTGTAGCAGTTATAATTCATAAATCATTTCATTCACATATATCTCCCATTCATCTAACAAACCCTGGGATTGAAATAATTCATATCAAAATATTAAACTGTAAAACTTTAAAAAATGTAATATCTGTATACTGTCCCTCTTCAGTAGTCACACGTGCTGCCGACTGGGATGAACAGTTTCATTTGGAACCGAGGAAAACAATAATTGCAGGAGACTTTAATGGGCACCATACCAACTGGTCGTATAAAACAGACCAAAGGGGAACGCAATTACTAGAATCATCTCTAGAGAATGGCTGGATTTCTCTAAATAACGGTGATGCTACCAGGGTAAAATTAGTTAATGGAATAATGCAGAAAACTTCGCCTGACATATCTTTTGCTTCATCCGATATCTCAATAGATTGTGGTTGGACAGTCTGTAACGATAACCTGGGTAGTGACCTATATCTCTCATTTCATGCGTTTGTAAAATATTCCACACTATGTTAGTAAAAAGGCTTGAGTGGTATACGGAGAAAAATAAAATTTTATCCCCTGATACAACTGGCTTTAGGAGAGGACAATCCTGCTTGGATTGTCTTGCGAGACTTGTGACATATATTCAAATAGGACTGTCACATAATATCCCCACTGTCGCTTGCTTTTTGGACATAGGAAATGCCTATAACAACGTATTAGCAGAATATGTCGTAACTGTTTTAGATAAATGTGGGTTCTAAATTTTGCAACTATATTTGGAAGTTTTTAAGTGCAAGATGTTTAACAATAAAAAATGATTATGGGGGAGCTAATATAAGTAGATGGACGAATAGAGGATTGGCCCAAGGCGATCCGCTTTCACCGCTACTTTTTAACTTGACCACACACAAAATATGTCATGAGATTGTAGGCATTTCCATATCGCAATACGCCGATGATTTTGATTTTTTCCTCAGAAACAAAGACTTACTTTACTGTGAAAGCACCCTACAGTTAGCACTTAATAATATGATAAATAAGCTTGATGAAATGGGATTAGAACTCTCACCCGGTAAATCAAAAGTTTGTATTTTTACTAGAGGCCGAAGGAGGAATAAAGTAAACCTTAAAATCAATAATCATTCTATACACACCGTTGAAAACATTAAATATCTTGGTGTGTGGCTTGATCGGTCCGTATTATGGGGTAAACACATTAATGAGTCAGCTGAGAAAGCTATGAAATTCTTAAGACTCTTGAAAGTTTTAGCAGGGTCCAAATGGGGAATGCATCCAAAATACTTACGTACATTGTATATTTCATTAATCAGAAGTAGACTGGACTACGGGTGCTTTTTGTATGGTAATAGCGCTAATGTACATCTGTATAAATTGGATATGATACAAAATCAAGCGGTAAGAATAATAGGAGGCTTTATAAAGAGTACACCCATTCATATTATGGAAAGTGAACTGTATTTACCACCTCTGCATATTAGAAGACTATTTCTTTCATATAAGTTCTGTTTAAAGAGTATGTCATGGACTGACAGTGAAACTATACAATTCCTAAGAGAACTTAATGATCTTACTCAATTGCGATATTGGCAGTCTAAAAAGATACCGCTACTTGTAGATGCTTTCCATAAATGTAAGTCGCTATGTGTGCACTCCTCTAATCCATTGCAGATGTTCTCACTATCAATTTGGATAACAAATATTAAAATTTATGATGTAATCAAATGCTATTTAGAGAGTGTAACAGGCCCTAAAAAAACGTTAGATTTTGCTACACTTAAATTCGAAATTGTTAAAGAAATTCAGGATAAATATAGTAATTATAATAAATATTTCACTGATGGATCCAAGTGTAAAACTGGATTAGCAGTATAATAGTAGTAACAAATATTTGTGTATTACAATGCAGACCAAAGTGTAAAGTCTGCCAACCCAGGTGGACTATAGCCTAATCCCTGTCATTCTGTTAGGAGACCCGTATCCAGCAGTGGAACAGGTTACTTTGATTCATCATGCCAAGAAGTGTCGAGCGAACGTACCTACACCCGAATGTACAAACACCCAAAATTAACAGTTTACTTTTTGGACAACCTGTATTTCATCGCGATAGCGATAATATTTTAGTGCCAATGTCGGTATAGTAGAATCACAGGCAAGTCTACTGGAATCTCAAATCTCTTATGAAATCATTTCAACGTGAAACTTAATGTCAAAAGCGGACTCGTAGGCCAAAGTTGGTGCGCTTTAGCGTACGGTTATGACTACCTTAGAGCGTCTAGGTAATATCTCGCGAAGCCGTCCCTGACAAATCTGGTACAGAATTAACTTTTATTGGATTTTTCAGTTGCTCAAATTTTGAGGTGTAGGAACACACCCACAGTTTATTAGTTACGGTCATATGCAATAGCTTATTGCTATTGCCGGGCACGAATTCAAACAGCAATTACAGGGAAAATACTTAAAAACCCAATAACACATTGTTCGACAGTTTAGTTTTAGTCTAGATATTGCTATTTCTTTTATTTGTAACTTTCATTTTAATTTTCGATCAACTTGCCATACATTTTAATAATATTGGGAACGAACTAATTCCATAAACAAAGATAACCTATATTGGGAGATTATATCTTATAATTGCAGTCTACTAGGATAATATTATTTATTAACCAGGTAAGACAATGCGATTGCGTCCATATTACACTAAGGCTTTTTCGATCACTGTACTCATAGAACAATAATTAATGTTTGACTACACACATCATTATCATATTTTCGAGTAATATCATTAAAGCGCTTTATAGATGTCAGTATACTTACCTTAATTACTTACGTTTTTTATCTTATTTTTAGTTATTGTAATAAGATAACAAACAAGCATACGGGCAATGCTGGTAAGCTGCAGCCGCACGTCCAGCGCAACACCAGTGGTATCTCACGCGTTGTCATCTTGAGTGCCCAGTTGTTAAGTTTCATATGCCCAGTAATTTAACTGGCTACTTTTCAAACCGGAACACATAATGTTAGCACATGATTACTTAGCGATGAACTACATTATGTACAGTCAACAAAAGAGTTAAGTATACAGATAGCAAACGAAATATGCATTTTTATACGGATTTCGACATCATACTAATATTTTAATCATACTAATACTAATATTATAAATGTGAATGTTTGTTTATTTGTTACTCAATCACGCAAAAACGGCTGAACCGATTTGCATGAATTTTGGTATACTAATAGTATGTGACCGGAAATAAAGTACCTATAGGCTACTTTTTATCCCAGAAAAATGTGGGAATATCCCGGAAATCCCGAAAAACAGATATAGGAGAACTACTTACGGGATTTGAATGAAATTTCACACATTTATTATATGTGACAGAGAAAAAAGTATAGGCTACTTTTTATCCCAGAAAAATGTGGGAATATCCCGGAAATCCCGAAATACTAATATCTTACGGGATTCGAATGAAATTTCATACACACATAGTATGTTACCGGGAACAACAAATAGGATATATTTTACCCCAGAAAACTGTGGGAATATCCCGGAAATCCCGAAAAACTAATATCTTACGGGATACGAATGAAATTTTATACACACATAGTATGTGACCGGGAATAACAAATAAGATATATTTTACCACAGAAAAATGGGGGAATATCCCGGAATCCCGAAAAACGAATATCTTACGGGATTCGAAAGAAATTTCATACACACAGAATGTGACCGGGAATAACAAATAGGATATAATTATATTACTCCAGAAAAATGTGGGAATATCCCGGAAATCCCGGAAAACGAACATCTTACGGGATTTGAATGAAATTTCATACACACAGAATGTGACCGGGAATAACAAATAGATATTTTACCCCAGAAAAATGTGGGAATATCCCGGAAATCCCGAAAAACTAATATCTTACGGGATTCGAATGAAATTTCATACACACATAGTATGTGACCGGCAATAACAAATAGGATATATTTTACCCCAAAAAAATGTGGGAATATCCCGGAAATCCCAAAAAACTAATATCTTACGGGATTCAAATGAAATTTCATACACAGATAGTATGTGACCGGGAATAACAAATGGGATATGTATTACCCCAGAAAAATGTGGGAATATCCCGGAAATCCCGAAAAACTAATATCTTACGGGATTCGAATGAAATTTCATACACACAGAATGTGACCGGGAATAACAAATAGGATATATTTTACCCCAGAAAAATGTGGGAATATCCCGGAAATCCCGCATAACGAATATCTTACGGGACTCGAATGAAATTTCATACACACATGTGACCGGGAATAACAAATAGGATATATTTTACCCCAGAAAAATGTGGGAAGATCCCGGAAATCCCGAAAAACGAATATCTTACGGGATTTTAATGAAATTTCATACACACATAGAATGTTACCGGGAATAACAAACAGGATATATTTTACCCCAGAAAAATATGGGAATATCCCGGAAATCCCGGAAAAACGAATATAGGAGAACTACTTACGGGATTTTAATGAAATTTCATACAGACACAGTATGTGTGACCGGGAATAACAAATAGGATACATTTTACCTCAAAATTATGTGGAATTTCCCAGGAAACTTATGTAGGAGACCTAATTACGGGATTTAAATGAAATGTTGGTACACTAATAGTTTGTGATTGGCGCTGGCATATTGAATACTTCTTTTTTCGGAACAAAGCGGGAATTTCCCTAACATTGAGTACTTCTTATTCCATGAATACAATCCGACAACAATTGTGTTACTAAGTCTAGGCGTACGAAGTCGCGGGTGAAAGCTATAAATAATAACGCGCCAAAGGCTAACCCTTTATGTATGTAGTTGCTTACAATACCTACGTTTTGACACAGATTGCGTGATACATTACACTATCTTTATCAAAACACAGATTATTAATTAGCTGCCTGTATACCAACTCTTTTGTTGACCGTACATAACTTCCTAAATCCTAAGTACGTATGATGGCACAAATCCAAGTCTATAATTATATATTTAAGTACAATATAATTAAGCTTTGCATTTTGGATATATAGATCGTTCTATCAAAATAGCTTAGTTCCATGGTAAGTAGTATGCCAGTGTGATTCACACGAGCTTAGTGCAGCTAGTGTGTTTAAGAACTGTGTCTGAGCTGGGAATTTCCTAATGATACTTTGCTGGACCTGGGGATCGAACCCTTACGATCAGTAGCTGCACTTGTACCTACTTCTACTAGCCAATTCTGTTTTATTAGGTATTTTTGTCTGCATCTAGGCTAATTGTACACCGATTACAAATAGAATATACTTTCAAGATTATACCAAATTAATTCAGTTGACTTCTGACTATGGTCCTCAAGATATGCCACAAAATAATTGCTGTTGGAAAAAGTTAAATGATATCAATGTTTGTGCGAGCGGAATTCATCCGAATTTAACTCAACTGCTTTCCAAGTGAATCGACCATTAATTCATTTTCATTAATGATAACGAATCCTTTGTCTTATAAACTTGTAAAACCTAACAACTAACCATCATCGTATCAGCTTTGAATTGGAAGTTCTTATATAGTTTATTGTATACTAACGGAAAAGTAATCACAATAATAAAAACCAACACAACACATGCAAGACATATATTAAGTATTTTAAAATTCATATTATGCCGTAATTACATTATTCATATACTTTCGAAGTTATTGTTAAAAATATAAGTATGTATATTTTGAGTTGCCACAGGTTTTCACACGGTATTGAAATCTAAACTGCTTATCTGCGGTAAAAAATCATATCTTGCAACGTCAGCCATTCAAAGATGAAGGAAAATGTCTGTTTTCAAGAACTTAGTGATTAAATAAGAAAAACTGAACGAATTTCTGAGTTTCGAAAGTCAAATTAAAGTAATAGAATTAAGGAAACGTGACTAGAAAAGAGACTTCTACAACCAGAGGATGAGGTCTCTGCATGATACACAAATTAAGAAATAAAGTCACGGAGTGTGGTCATAGTGAAATTTTAGTTGTACATACTGAGTATAGACCCACGAAACATTAGGCAGTTATTTTGCTATTTATAAAGAAATGTTCATCTGTGGCGACACCAAAATATACATATAATAATTATGTAAGTAATTTTTTTTTAAAAAGGTACTCGACAAATATATACGGTGGATATGATGTTATGATATTAAATGAAACCACAGTCGAATAGTCTTCCTAAAAACCTTTGAAGATTTTGAAGAACTTCTTTAGACTGGTATAGCTTATGGCAATTTTTAATTGTCAATTTTGAAGAACTTCTTTAGACTGGTATAGATTATGGTTTTATTTAATTTCGTGACGTCGTATCTACGAGTACCTTGTATGGTGAATACGTGAATAATTTCTCTAAACTATTTAATGGTTGAAAATCTTTAGAGATGTTACAATAATTATCATTTCAGTCAAAAGATTAAAAAACATTACATAATCCAATATTCAATGTATAATTCCCATATTATAGATTAAAAAAGTTAAAATTTTTCTACTTGTAAATCAAAGTGAAACACAATGGATTAATTCTTTATAAACAAAGAAACATTTACAAAATAATACGTGCACGCAGTTAAAACTAAATGATACACTAATATTTGGTAACACAGAAAATGTTAACGCATTCCACTCGTAATTGGTAACCATAAAAACAATATTCATGTAACGTTAAAACAATAATTATATCGAACAGTTAAACAATCCTAGACATCGAAATAAAACGAAACTTACATTAAAATTTATCAACACATTTTGAGATATCGTACACTCGTTTATAAAATAACTGTTTAAAAAAGAGTAATCGAATTTTATTTAAGGATTAAACAAAATCAATGCTAAATATGACGCGTAAACGTAATACAATCCATCAAAAGGTTGTCTGGAAGAGATCACCTTGTGTGATAAGACCGCCCATTGTACCTACTCTTACTTTGTTTTATATAATGTTTGTAATTGTGTTTTTGGTGTGCAATAAAGCGTATATAAATAAATAAATACAGGAAAATGAAATGAAATTAGAGATATTCACACGAGGCGTGAAGGTTTCACACAGAACCACCCTATCTGTGTGAAAGAGTCTGCAGGCTAACAGTGGACGAATTCGGGCTGATGATGATAATGATGATGATGATGGTGGTCGTGATGATGATATTGATGATTATGTGGTTGATGATGATGATGACGATATTGTTGTTGATGATGGTGATGATGTTAAAGTTTTTGATGATGATGATGACGATGATATTGATGATGATAACGATAATGACGATGACAATGATGATGATAATTATGATGATGATTATTCGTGTCATCATCATCATTATGGTAATGATGACCCGGAGAATATTTGGGACAAATGTTCAGTGCAGACTGATTCAAGAACTGTACTTAACCAAATCTTGTTTTTGTTAACTACCGCTCAGTAATGAAGAAAATCAACTAAAATCTGAAGGCAATGACAATGTTGCGTTTTTTATAGCCTGAGAAGATAACTCAATTAAGTTGGTAAGGACGTGTAAACATATTATAGGAAAAGAATCATCGTTTAACTGAATAGCGCACAAACCACGCGCTTCTAAATTGAAAAAAACCGCCATTATAACGAAAAATATAATTTCGATTACTGTTTTTTTTTAACAAAAGACTGTATATTAAGGAAATAAACAATAATATAATGAAATAATGTAAGGCGTCGACGTCCATACGTAGTTGGATTCGGATTCTTATTAATTCATTCAACGCGTTACAATAATTATTATAGACTAGTCGATTAGTTATAATATAACTTGTGTAGTAAAGATACTAACATGAAATCGCATAGCGTAGCTACATGACAGAAAATTATGCCAGATGTGTACCGGAAATACAAATTCCTTTTAAATGTGTGAAAGTGTTTTCTTCTATCCTATCAGCATGGAGTTATACGCTGATGAAAAAGAATCTACGCTATAATAGAGCCCCGTGTCAAAACGATTATGCCAGACTTGTGAAAAGTTAATTAATCAAGATATTTAAAATGAATTCATGGTCATGACTTTTAGTGTTATACAAAAATACCCGCTCCTGATACAGTCCCTAGCCGCTCTAGCCTCATGGTCCGCCCATGAGCCTAAGCGGCAACTAAACCAAATTTGCTAGTGTTATTAATTATAATAAATGACATGGTTAAAAAAATACATCGAAATATTAACAACACTAAACTTAAGGCTTATAAACCACTTGTAACATTAGAAACTTACAAAATAATTATAAGAAAATAACTTAACACAATAACACCGGTCGAGACCAAGTTTAGTGAGGACTACATGCGTTATACTTCCCCTCGTCATAGACGAGATCTTGATTAAACATAATGACTGCGTCACGAACATACTTATGCTTGTTACGCAGCACTAACGGCGGCCAACAACCAGCTCTGTGGTCCTCACTAATACTTAGCACTAGCTCAACCAGTCCAGTAATAACTGAATTTTTATAACTTATAACCTCCTAAGTGACAGGTGACACCATCAAGGTATCTTTGTCTTGACGAAGTGTCACCTGCCATCTACCTTAAGCGTCATCAAATAATAAAAATGCGTTTGCCGAATTATTAATACTAGTCTAACAAAAGGACTATGTCTCCAGGTTCATGGGCACTGTCTGTCTCACTGACAGAAAAACATAATACTGTTTCAATATAAAACTCATCTCCTAAACATGATCATAATCTAACAATACACGTATCTCAGATTAAATTTACTTTGCCGACGATGTTAAACAATATAAGACTTTCATTGAAAGCTATACTGAACACCAAAATAAAACAGATGCAGTACCTAGTCTAGATATTTTAGACAACGATAACACTAAACATCGATTTACAATCACCTAAGGAAAAAGTAGGTAAACAAATAACACGAAACACTAATTAGATAAATAAAATTTAAGACTATCAAAACTGCAACTGGTAAAAGAAATACGTTTGAAAAATCAAACAAACGTTATATGAACATACCCGTTTACCATCACACCGGCTGTGTACCAGATCACTTTATGAGGACTACACTTGTCACTCGTCTAGAGACAATATCCCACCTATACACTGATGTTATGTGTTATAAGACCTGCAGTGTCGTCCACACCCATGCCCTGAAGCACAACCGGTCCTATAGTAACCTGATTGTTATAACTTATAACCTCTTATGTGACAGGTAACACCATCAAGGTCTCTTTATCTTGACGAAGAGTTACCTGTCATCCACCATCACCTTCGGCGACATCAAATAATAAAATTACGTTTTCCGAATTATTAATACTAGTAGAACGCTCTCTCCCTTCCCTGCATTCCCTGAGATAAATGTCTATCTACCCAGTCCGGTTGTTGCCATCTAAAAATTTACGCCCTGATGATGCATTCAGTTAAAAATCTATTAACGTCTTCTTGCCTCTTCTCACTTATGAGTAGAAAACCCTTTACAGATAGCTAGTCAGTGAAGGGTCTCCAGCGAGTATTATAACGCAGCATAACGACTTAAATCATTACGAGCTTAACCCATGACCACACTAAGCTAAACTCATAATGTAATAAATATATACACTTATAATTATGTCCTGCCCCGCTAGCAGACCAAAGACAAGCATTCTTGTGCATATGTAATGCTTGTGATTGGTCTGCCTAGTAAAACAGGCTCATAATTTAAAACACTTTACGCAGTAACCCCATGACCAGAGCAATGTGCTTTACAGCTGTCCGAGGATGTCAAGCAAGACCAGCCTGTAATCACATCACGCCTGATCAAATCTAAACACGAGACCAATTCAAAGGGTATGTACACCCATCAGGACCAGGGACGCGATCTAAATAAGAGCTATTACACAAAGTCCACATACTCTGCCAGAATGTATTTACTCGCAAATGAGCGTTTGTAGGCCGAAGACCGCCAACGCCCAAAACGAAACCACATCCTTAATTATCCAGGAACAGATTTCGTTTTGTAATACCACACCGCCCCGTCCCTTTGGGAAACTAATATTAGTAACTCGACAGTCAAAAATCGGGACGCCGCTAAGTAGAAAAGGAGGATTGTCTCCACGTTTGTCGTCACTGTCCGTCACACTGACAGATCCGGAACGTGAAAATAAAACAGTTCCAGGACCTAGCCTAGATATTAGACACCGACACACCTATACTTACATTTACAATAATCTAAGGAAAATGTAGAGAAACACTAAACACGAAACACCCAACACGACACGAAACATAGAACACCAAACACGATGAAACACTAAACACCAAACAAGACACACTATTAAGAAGTATATTTAACCTGCAACTGGTAAAGGAATACGTACAACGACAGACAAACAACGAGAGCGATCTGCACCGCAGAAAAACTAACAAGCAATATATGTATGTGTAATGGGCTTCTCTAAACTACACATACACGTATCCCAGATTAGATTTCCTTTGCCGATGCTCTCTCCAGGATGTCAACCAACAGAAGGCTTTCAGTGACAGCGATACTGAACTCCAAAATAAAACAGATGCAGGACCTAGCCTAGATATTAGACAACGACACACCTATACTTACATTTACAATAATCTAAGGAAAACGTAGAGAAACACTAAACACGAAACACCCAACACGACACGAAACATGGAACACCTAACACAAAACACGATGAAACGCTAAACAAGACACACTATTAAGAAGTATATTTAACCTGCAACAAGTAAAGGAATACGTACGTCAAATCAGACAAAATAAATATGAACACATACGTTTACCATTACACCGGCTGTACCACAGCACTTTATAAGGACTACACTCGTCGCTCGCCCGAGAAATCATGACGACATCCCGCCGATACACTGATGTTATGTGCTCCGACCTGCATTGTCGTCCTCACTCTGCCCTGAAGTACAACCAGTCAGGTAGTACCGGAAATAACCACCTTATGTGGCAGGTAACTTCATCAGAGTCCCTTTGTCTTGATGCAGTTTGACGTGCTTTCCACCGTTGGCGGCACCAAATAATAAAAAGAAGATTATATTTTCACAGTCGTCGTCTCCGTCTCTTTCACCTAGAGATTTGGAACGTGATAACATAATACTATTTCGATAGAAACCCATCTCCGAAATCGTGATCAGTATCAAGTTTTTATCAAACAAAAAATTTAGGTAAACATCACTGACTATAAATCCAGCCGTGAGCGATTTACCGCGCAGAAAAACTAACAAGCAATATATGTATGTGTAACGGGCTCCTCTAAACTACACATACACGTATCCCAAATTAGCTTTCCTTTGCCGATGCTCTCTCCAGGATGTTAACCAACAGAAAGCTTTCAGTGACAGCGATACTGAACTCTAAAATAATACAGATGCAGGACATAGCCTAGATATTAGACAACGACACACCTATACTTACATTTACAATAACCTAAGGAAAATGTAGAGAAACACGAAACACCCAACACTTAACACGAGACATGGAACACCTAACACCAAACACGATGAAACACTAAACACCAAACAAGACACACTATTATGACGTATATTTAACCTGCAACTGGTAAAGGAATACGTACGACAAATTATACAAAATAAATATGAACACATACTTTTTTTTTATACCACCAAGATGGCAAACAATCCTACGGCCCACCTATAACACCAGAGTATCTCTTGCACGTTGCTGACCGTGTAAAATGAAAGAGGAATAGTTGAGTTGGCAGTATAAAGGACAAAATCCCACCACTGCCAACACAACGTTTCCTCGCGGAGCACTGGCAACCTTGCTCACCGTAAGAAATACAACACAGCTCAAAGCAGTGTTATTTCACTTCGATTTTCTGCAAGGTGGAGGTACTTCCCCAATCGGGCAGCTCCAATTTGAGTGGAATTACTCCCACTATGCCCTACCTCTCTTAAATTTACCATTACACCGGCTGTACCACTGCATTGAATAAGGACTATAGTAGTCGCTCGTTCAAGAAATCGTGACGAACTTCCGCCGATACACTGAAGTTGTGTGCTACGACCTGCACTGTCATCCTCACTCTGCCCTGAAGCACAACCAGTTGGGTAGTGTCGAAAATAAAAACCACCTTATGTGGCAGGTAACTCCATCAGGGTCCCTTTGTTTGATGATGACTTCCGTCCACCGTCGGCGGCACCAAATCATAAAAAGAAGATTGTTTTCACATACGGCGTCCCTCTTTCGCCTAGAGGCGAAAGAGGGACTATTTGTTTCGTCGAAACAGTATTATGTTTTCACGTTCCAAATATCTATATTTGAAACGTGAAAACATAATACTGTTTCGACAGAAACAAATTTCCGAAAACGAGATCAGAAACTAGTTTGTATCAAACTAACAAGTTTAAACATCACAAACTATACATCCAGCCGTGAGCGCATTTTTCGCGCAGAAAAAGTAACAAGCAATATGTGTATGTGTAATGGGCTTCTCTAAACTACACATACACGTATCCCAGATTAGATTTCCTTAGCCGATGCTCGCTCCAGGATGTCAACCAACAGAAGGCTTTCAGTGACAGCGATACTGAACTCCAAAATAAAACAGATGCAGCACCTAGCCTAGATATTAGACAACGACACACCTATACTTACATTTACAATAATCTAAGGAAAATGTAGAGAAAGACTAAACACGAAACACCCAACACGACACGAAACATGGAACACCTAACACCAAACACGATGAAACACTAAACACCAAACAAGACACACTATTAAGAAGTATATTTTACCTGCAACTGGTAAAGGAATACGTACAACGACAGACAAACAACGAGAGCGATCTGCACCGCAGAAAAACTAACAAGCGATATATGTATGTATAATGGGCTTCTCTAAACTACACATACACGTATCCCAGATTAGATTTCCTTTGCCGAAGCTCTCTCCAGGATGTTAACCAACAGAAGGCTTTCAGTGACAGCGATACTGAACTCTAAAATAATACAGATGCAGGACCTAGCCTAGATATTAGACAACGACACACCTATACTTACATTTACAATAATCTAAGGAAAATGTAGAGAAACACTAAACACGAAACACCCAACACTTGACACGAAACATGGAACACCTAACACCAAACACGATGAAACACTAAACACCAAACAAGACACACTATTAAGACATATATTTAACCTGCAACTGGAAAAGGAAGACGTACGACATTCATCAGAAAAAAATTAACAAAATAAATATGAACACACCCGTTTACCATTACTCTGGTTGTAAAAAATAACGGAAATAATAACCTCCTTATGTGGCAGGTAACTCCATCTCCAAGGTTCTTTTGTATTGTTGAAGTTTGACCTGCCTCAACTGTTGGCATCATCAAATAATAAAAACGCGTTTGCCGAGTTACTAATACTAGCCCTATAACCCAACCCCAACCCCCCTCCCCCTTTACAAAGGGTAAATATCTATTCTACCTAATGTTGTTGATGTGAACCAATTTTGCGCCTAAAGATGTGTTCGGGTAAAACGTATCAACGCATCTTGCCTGTACCATTCAGTGCGATCCTTTTGGGAAACTAACATTAGTGATTCGACAAAGACAAACTGGGACGCGACTCGGTAGAAAGGAGGATTATGTCTTTACGTTCGTCGTCCCTCTCTCTCGCCGAGAGATTTGGAACATGAAAACATAATACTGTTTTGATAGAAAACCCGTCTCCTAAAACTTGATCAGAAACAAGTTTTTATCAAACTAACAAGCGCTCAACATCACTGAGTATAAATCCAGCCGTGAGTGATCTGCCGCGTAGAAGAAGTAACAAGCAATATGTATGTGTAATGTGAGCGTGTAGTTACACGCTCACGTATCACACGGTGGCAGTTCATTCCGACCAGTCAGTGAAGCTAATCACTAAATAATAACGCAAATCATATTCTAAAAAATATAGACATCAATAACATTAAATATAAAATCACAATAATTCAATAAATATACAAAGAAACAAACGGTTTTTCTGCATTGGTTATTTCTTCAAAAAGGAGATAAATTTAATAACATAGTTATCCAATTATGAAAACAAGGCTTGCGCAAGGCATAAATGCTAATACCCTCAAGTTTTGATAATAAGGTACCTATGTTACTATTTCTAACACTTAAACAATAATGGTCGTAAGTCATGAGCACGGGGCCTTTAGGGTTGCTGATGACTTAGGAACTATACTCGAAGCGTTAACATTTAAAAATTAAACTTACACAGCTTACAAGTAGGTACATTTAACTATATTTACAATGTATAAGTAAAAAATATTGCAACGAGAGGTATTGAGAGTGTCTTCTGCGTATAGAAGGCAAAGGCTTGATCACATCGGTAAAAGATGTCTCTCCTGAAAACAAAAGGAAAGGTCCATCAATCGATGACATTCAAAACAAAAACGTTACTTACATATGAGCAATGCAAGTTTATAAATTCCTAACCACATAACATTCGCATTAATTGCAAGGGCAAATTAGGACAATAGCAATGCGTACAAGTTAATAGGACGATACTAACCCTTCACTACTGATGTTGACTTTCTACGATCAGCATGATTGACTGATGTTGTTGCGAGTCCGCATGGATGGTGGGTACGGAGCGCAAACACTCGATCTGGTGAGCCGCCCAATCCTTCTTTTGACAGTACGTGGAGCAGTACGGAGTGCGTCGACACAGAGAGCACTCGGCTGATGCCTCGCGGTTGCAATTCGCACACTAGATGGACAAACTCTTTTATGAGGAATGGATATCCCTGTATATGGAATTTGTACTTACTTCTTTAGGGAGTAGTCAAGGAGTCCAAGTACAGTTGCAGCCAGAGTGGGCCTTTGCCCACTACTCAGATACACTATACTTGGACTCTTTGACTTTGTGCCTCCATCCAGTAGATGAATGAAGATTATGATTTGAGTGTTAAAATGGAGGTAATAAATAGATTAGGAAGGAAGAAGCAGTGTGTTGTTATATACGCGCGGTAAAGGTTCCAATTGTTAAATGAGGTTATTACGGTTATAGTAAAATCCCAAAGCATGATTAGAAAAACTCTGTCTCTGTGTCTACAATAATACAACTGGATGCCACGCAAGAATCACGTTACAAAGATAGCCTTGTAGCGTACCCATGTCTAACAAATGCACTTTCATAATTATATACTCCTAACCCAAAACCCTGCAAATGACAGCCATCTTATTTTTTAATCGGGTTAAACAGGGTATGCTCAATAAAATGCTGATATATTTCAAGATAAGACACCTACAGACGTGCAAATGACCTTATTGTAAAGGGAAACGTCGACGCTAATGAATAATTTTAAAAAAATCATATTAGTATCATTTTATAGGTTGATTTAAATACTTTTGTTTGGACATGAAAACATAATGTAACATTTCGGGGTTATTTTTGCGCTAGAGTAAAAAACGCAAAAACGATAAGTAATTTTTGTGTAAAATTTCATAATTTAACATTTTTTTGACCTTTTGTGTTTATTATTCAGGAAAAATTGTTTAATTATTCCATAGCCTCAACACTTAACTTTACAATAAAGAGTGGAAGAAATATTTTGCAGAATGACATAAACATCTCATCGACACCTGTGATGTTAGCTAAACCATAATAATGTTAGAGTAATCTTCTAGTCGTGTTCTCATAATTATTGTTACAGTTTTCTCGTTTCTCTGTGTAGAGTATAAGCCCGGAATATTTTTTGAACACGCTTTTATTTTCTTTCAACCAAACACTTTTCAGAAGAAATACTGTATCTAAATGGCTAAATAATCACGAAATCTATATAAATAAGATATCTTCTTATAATGATTAACTTTATATAGGCATAGAGTAATACTTTGAAATAGACAATAAACGTACAGGGGCCAGCACATCAACCTACCCCAATCTGTCAAATGTATTTGATAGATTTTCAACTTTGTTACAAAGAAATAAGGTTCATATTCAATTGGGAAAATTTTAAAGTTTTGGATAGCTTGACATGCTGGCGTCTGTAAATACCTACCTAAATATGTTTATCTAATATAGTGTCATCAAAAGTATTATAAATAAATAAAATTTATTTTATTTTATTTTTTCAGTATGTATATTTGGACGTAGTCAAGCAGAAAGGACTCAATCCACACTTTGGTCAAAATTGAGTTAAGTATGCCATCGTACTCCTGAGAGTCGAATCTATCATGTAGTGAAAACCCTATTTTTAAAATGAACACGAAAACTAGTTTTTCTCACTATCCTGACTCAACCCACAGTATGAAGAGCATACAAAATGTATTTTCTGAACGAACTCAGTCCGCTTGAATAGTTTCTGAATGACATTTCTATGAGTATGTTCATAAGGTCGATAAACCAGAATAAACTCAAACAGTTTGGATCTTTTCTAAGAATTAGTTTTGATCGGAAATATCATATTATCAAATAACCGAATCGACTCAAACAGGTTGGGTCGTTTCTGTGATATAGGTTTACTGACATAAAATATTTCATTTTGTTTATCAGAAACGACTCAAAACACTTGAGATATTTCAGAAAAACAGCTTTTGGTGAACAGCACATTTAATATCAAATAACCTAAGTCGACTCAAGTAGACTGATTCGTTTTTAAGGAATAGATATAATGACAGATACAAATATTTTTAATTGAATTGAAACCACTTAAAACATTTGTGTTATTTATTTATAAAAGTATTAGTAATATTTAATCAATTTTTATTTTAGTTGGAAGGACTCAAACTACCTCTCTCCTCTCCTTTTTGTGAATCAGGCTAAGTATTGTAACGAGTTTGAAAGGGCGAGTGGCAACATGTTGTTGGTATTACTCTCAAAAACTGGCAACTGTTTTAGCTGTAATTTCTTTGACAAAAAGTTTTTTTTTTTATTGTTTGTCCTTATTAAGAAGATAGCTTATATTTTATTTTTCAATCAAAGTAATGATATTCTTTGCAATAGATTTTGAGATAGTAAGTGAAATGTGGGTTGTCCTTACAATTTTTTTTTTTTTCCAAATCCTCATCATGCAATCAGTCCAATGACTATGAGCAGATGTGTTGGCAGATAGTGTCGTGCAGAATCATTTCCCCACTGGGATTGACTCTTTGTAATTAGTAGTTTATTGCATACTATCCAAGTTCAGAATTTTGCGTCTCTTAAGGCGGTTCAGTATGTCGGGAATACTTAGCTGGACCGCTAGGGGATTTATAGATTATGTTGAAGGCGCTTTTAGTAGCAATCTCAGGTGATGATGAACATCTGAGTTCTTTATGAACCAAGGTGCGTTGACAATTTGTTTTAAGATGGAGTCTTCTGCTCTTTTTATCATATTGATATTCGAGTCGCAAGTGGAACCCCACAACTGTATACCATAAGCCCAAATAGGCTTTAGTATAGTCTGGTAGATTAGGAGTTTATTGTCCATAGACAGTTACCTCCGCTGAGGTTAAAGAAGTGAAACTCGCAAGGTAATTATTATGTTACATGACATACAGTCATCCAGTCAGTCCATAAAATAGATTTTTATCCATAAATGCACGCAACAGTATAATTATGTTACTGTAAAAAGCCCGTATATTGTTAAATCTTAGGTTTTACCAGTAAATATTAAGAATTTCCGACATGAGTTGGTAAATGTAGAGATTTTTTAAAAACGTTACGGTCGTTTTTTTAAGCTTTTACCATTTGAATTTTGTACAAGCTAGATTTTACCAGTGACGGCTGGTAAATGTTGGTTTTGAGAACAAAACAGTGGAAAATAATAAACCGCGCATCAAAAATACCTGAATGAGCGACAAAATACTGATTGAGCAGCAAAATTCTAAGTACAGATATCAGTTAGGTTAGGTTAGATCTGTGACAAAGGAGACAGAACTCCCACTGCCTACTCGGTGGTAGGGTGAGTACACACCGAGCCCGCCATCGTTCCTCCACTTTGTGCTCTGCTAGAATAAGAGGGCACGTGGAGCAACACCCTCCTCAGCCCAGTAAATGGGCTCGCCCATTGTCCCTGAAAAGGGCCTTTCCTCAATGTTGGACCATAACCCACAAGCAGCAAGACTCCCCAAAAGCCAGGAAGAGTTGCTACTCGAGTTGCCCAGAGTACACCAGGCTTCATAACTACCGTCCCCCCAGGACGTATCCCGAAAGGACTTATAGCCATGAAGCATTGATTTGACACATACTATAAATAAGTACTGATTTGACGTATACCATAAATAGATATTCCGATTTAGATGATCAATTTTCCTTCAGTACGTAAACAGACCATTGTTTAGCAAATAAAACTGAAAATCTGTATGAAATAACTGAAACGCCTACAGTAAACATCCAAAGCCCTCAAAAAAAGGCGGCTTTTGAACAGCCCTGAAATTTAATCAGTTTTAAATAATATTTTAAAGAATAATTTAAACATTTCCAATACTATTTATGTTTTTATTCCTATGTCGTAAAGATGTAAATAGCTAAATAAAAATATGCATATTCTCTATTGTTTAAGGATGGATAACTAAACAGTGGGAAAAGGCAATAAGAATTAAAACTCGATTTGAATTTATTGCATCGAGCTAAATGACGGATACGGGAAACTGACTCATTTCTCAGAAACATTTTAATTTTAGCACTTTCCACCTCACGTATGATTTTGGGGTCTAGATAAAAAAGGCATAAATTGGGTAAGATGTTTTCTAAAATCAAATTGTTACGTAGTTTATAGAAGAGGAGACCAAGAGGTCAGAAATGAGGATTGTGGAAACCTATTGGATTGTTAAGATTTTTTGCTAAAAGGAAAAATGGGTTATATAATGTATGTCTCACTGCTGGAAGAAACGTGTACAAGTTTTCAAAAATGTAAACAAAAAAAATTAGTCCCAAGGACATATAAGGGCGCGTTTACAGTCTTAATTTTAATTAATAAATAGTGTCTATGTGTCTATGTGTCTATGTGTCTATGTGTCTATGTGTCTATGTGTCTATGTGTCTATGTGTCTATGTGTCTATGTGTCTATGTGTCTATGTGTCTATGTGTCTATGTGTCTATGTGTCTATGTGTCTATGTGTCTATGTGTCTATGTGTCTATGTGTCTATGTGTCTATGTGTCTATGTGTCTATGTGTCTATGTGTCTATGTGTCTATGTGTCTATGTGTCTATGTGTCTATGTGTCTATGTGTCTATGTGTCTATGTGTCTATGTGTCTATGTGTCTATGTGTCTATGTGTCTATGTGTCTATGTGTCTATGTGTCTATGTGTCTATGTGTCTATGTGTCTATGTGTCTATGTGTCTATGTGTCTATGTGTCTATGTGTCTATGTGTCTATGTGTCTATGTGTCTATGTGTCTATGTGTCTATGTGTCTATGTGTCTATGTGTCTATGTGTCTATGTGTCTATGTGTCTATGTGTCTATGTGTCTATGTGTCTATGTGTCTATGTGTCTATGTGTCTATGTGTCTATGTGTCTATGTGTCTATGTGTCTATGTGTCTATGTGTCTATGTGTCTATGTGTCTATGTGTCTATGTGTCTATGTGTCTATGTGTCTATGTGTCTATGTGTCTATGTGTCTATGTGTCTATGTGTCTATGTGTCTATGTGTCTATGTGTCTATGTGTCTATGTGTCTATGTGTCTATGTGTCTATGTGTCTATGTGTCTATGTGTCTATGTGTCTATGTGTCTATGTGTCTATGTGTCTATGTGTCTATGTGTCTATGTGTCTATGTGTCTATGTGTCTATGTGTCTATGTGTCTATGTGTCTATGTGTCTATGTGTCTATGTGTCTATGTGTCTATGTGTCTATGTGTCTATGTGTCTATGTGTCTATGTGTCTATGTGTCTATGTGTCTATGTGTCTATGTCCAATAAGGCGGCACGAAATGTAAATCAAAATGGCTGCACCCAATAAGACAGCACGATACGTAATTCAAAATGGCTGCACCCAATAAGATGGCACGATACGTAAATCAAAATGGCTGCACCCAATAAGGCGGCACGAAATGTAAATCAAAATGGCGGCAACCAATACGGCAGCGTCGCTGTTTAAAAAATGGCGTCGTGCACAATGTTATATAGGTATATTACCTACCTATAAGAGAAAATGAGTAGTTCAGATAATTTGATTATTACATAAACATCTGCCGATTCCCGGTGCTATAGACGTGAAATTAAAGTAATACATGAAATGAGATAACGGTGAAGACTCGTTGTTACTAAGCTAAAAAATATCCGTTGATTACCCGCGATATTAGTCATCTAGAACTATATAAAATGGAAATGGAGGCGAACAAAGAAAGCTTAAATCTACACTTACCTTTTTAGCTTCTGTTTCGTCCACGTTGTGCAGCGACACCTGATCGGCGTCCACGTGGGCATCCACGCTGGCGGCTAACAACGTGGTAGCTCGCTCTTGCTCCAAACGCTCTAACTGCCGGGTGTTCACCACGCGTACATCCTCCACGCACTGTTTTAATTCCGACGCTAGTCTCACTAGAGATTGACCGATGTCGTCCAGTCTTTTTAGCACACCACTCATATCGGGGAGCCCTAAAAATATTTGGTGATTTAATTTTTTTTTTTTTTTCAAATACTTATTTTCTTGGAAACGAAAAGCAGGCGTTCGGAAAATTCGATCCAGATTAGTTCGCAGCGTTCAGTATCCACCGGATAACCGTCATTTCGCCATTTCGAAAGTCGAACGCAGCAGCACAGCGAATGTCGTTTTAAAGAAAGCATTTTTTTGTTTATAATTTACTTTCCGACATTGCGAAGTTTTATATCCGGGGCTATTACGTTATCTACACCTACGGCCATCTACGGCCACAACCACGACGGCGCGGGCCGCAGATGGCCGTAACTAGACACGATGTCACTGGACGAAGTCACGCACGGAAATGAACGCATCCCGCAGGACCTAGGACGTACCTATCTTAAGTGAGGTGTGGCAGGGGGAAGCTTGTGGGTGGTGGGTGATAACTGGGCGGTGGGCGGTTTGGGTGGTGGGCGGTAGGATGTGGGCGGTGGGTTGTGGGTTGTGGGCGCCGTTACGTGGGTGGTGGGTGGAGGATGCAGGATTCCTGTAGGTAAAGTGAGATGGTTTGAAAGCAGTGGATGATTTTTGAATAAAATTTTGGATCTAGGATATCTATGATTACAGTAAAAAAAAGAGAAATTAAAACATAATGAGGGACATAAAAACAAGAAGTAATTCTGAATTTAAAGACAGGAACTCACAAAAGGGTTATAGGTAGGTAGTTAGGTAAGTAGATAAGGACAAGGATATGGTAATTTATACTTACTTAGGTTTTGTGCGATGTAGCTGAGATACATCCCCAATAGGATCGATACGAGGATGAAGAACCACTACGCGAACGAAATGTTCAAAATTAAACTCAATATAATCAAAACTTCCTCTTTTATGTGGAAGTATGTGCCCCATCGAAACTGTTTTTACTATCGGAACAGAAAACTAAGAAGAGATAATTAAATACGCCGTCGACACTCTTAACAAATTTAAACGAAGCTTAAATTTTATAACAAATTGATGGAAGACCGAACCGGGAAATTAAAAGACCAGACGTGTTAACACAAGAACTGAACGAACCGACATGAAGCACCGCCGCACGGACCTCTGAGCTCGGAGCCGAACGTCCGGTCGTTATGGCGCATGCGTGAAATCGAGAACATTCTCGAAGACCAAGCTAGCCCCGCCCACTTCAGATCCTTTTCTTTTTCATCTCGCATAATGTATCTCGCTCTAATTATTTTACGTAGGAAGGGAAAATCGATACGAGCTCGATTTATTCCTCCCGGGCCGTAACTACGTATGAAGTTCCAGAACAAAGACCCTGAACACGAACAACTGGGACCCTACAGATCCTTCCGTATTTATAAGCGTTTTCGTGTGGAGTAGGTCAAGGAAATATTTTGCGGTATAATTTTCGCAGTATTTTTAGGTACAGATCGACTTATGGAAAATTTTCGATTCCCACTGGACAAACATTTATGCGATGAACATTTAGTTTTTGTGTTTGTATGGGTGTTTCTTATGTATTATAAGTATTTACAATAAAAAATATGCAAGTATTTAATCCATTATCACACCTAAGTAATACCTACAACCTCTGCTTAGTTTGACTTAAACGGTGATGTAAAGAACCTAAAAGTAATTGTTTATACATATTTTATTTTGAAACCGTTTGAAAAATGTATGTGATAAAGTTTATGGAGAATAGAAAAAACATAAATACTTTATAAAAAATTTACAGGTAGGTACTCTCATTACAACAATAATATGTATACGTAGGGGCCTGAGGGGTGTTTAGCTCTATCGATCGAATCAGGGCAGCTACGTTGCCTAGATACAATTACAGGAAAAATCAACTGCGTCGAGAGTTGGGAGGTTGGGATGGAAAATCCCCCTGAAATTGAAGCACCCTAGGTCACCTATAAACGCATAATGGAATGAGAAGGGCGGTGTCTGTAGCTGTACTATATTCGCACCCCCTCTTGGTGCATTATTGATTTTGACCGGGCATCCGGGTTCCTAGGTACTTAGCTCATGAACAAAGATTTTATTTTCTAAATAAAACATAAATTTCATAAAAAAGAAAAAAATAATAATAATAATAAAAACGTTTATTTCTCACCACAAACCAAAAAAAAATAGAATAGAGACAGTCACAAAAGAAAGCTAAGATTGCACAATTTTTGGTTGTGGATCGCTGGTGCCTGTGGTAGGTAGTACACCAGGTCACCAGGTCCCCACCTCTTTCTAACTAATTTAATTAGCTTAATGTTATACATTATAATTATTATGTTAATCACAAGTAGATAAATAGGTACGCCTAGCATTAAATTATTGACAGACCAATGAGACATAATTTAGAATCCCAAAAATCGCATTTATTATACATATTTATTTAGAACGTATATTTAATAACATAATTATATTAATTCATCATCATCATCATCAACCCATATACTGTCCCACTGCTGGGCACGGGTCTCCTCTCATATTGAGAGGGATTAGGCTATAGTCCACCACGCTGGCCTAGTGCGGGTTGGCAGACTTCACAAACCGTCGAGAAAAATCTCTAAGGTATGCAGGTTTCCTCACGATGTTTTCCTTCACCGTTTAAGCTGTTATATTCATATTGATATATTTTTTTATACGGTACCTGAACATACCGACGAACCATGGGTGTATTTTAGTATACCTCTGCCTAACCTTGGGGATTCAGGCTTAATGGTATGTTATGTTTAAGTTTAAATGGTTTTGTTTTTTAATGTCATTAGCCTGTAATAGCCGGCCCCGCTCTTCTTGCACTTCTCCACTAACTACTCGTATAAGTATATTAATATTTTAGTTTCTTAAAAAATCGAACTAAATTCTTAGTTAACAAATAAATCTGCTAAGTATTGTCATAATTGTTCGTATGTAAACCGGGATCAACGGCATTACGTGATCTCCGAGGCACGGAGTGGTCAATTACGTATAAAGTATTTTCACCCATCTACAGAATGACCGCAATAAGCGCAGCTTAACCATCCAAATCGAATGATCCATGTAGTTTTTATTTAGTCACACCCGACAATCACACGAGTGAGATGAGCTCACTGAAAAATATTAAAGATAATGTAATGTTTTACTTATTTAATTAAGTTTATTAATTGAAAACTCCCAGTTTTTTCGTTAATTCTGTACCTAAATGCAGAAAGCTTTTTAATATTTTGACTTGAAACTTCAAACTCATTATTTTACATATTTCCTCTGTACGCGCCGCATCGGAGCGCCTTAGTACAGCATGGGGGCGCGGGGAGACTTGGGGGGACTGCACATCCATGCCCTTAGTTATCTAGATATGTCACTTTTCTATAAATCATCTATCTATTAAATTCGATAGTTTTTTACGTCAATTACAAATCGTTATATATGCGTGATTTTATGAATAACCGTTTCTAAAACTTTCTCAATAAGTTATATACTTAACACAAAACATGTAATGTTTTATTTTAAGTAATCTACTTAACGTACACCGCACGCACAACCTGCGTAGTTCCTCAAAGCGATTGATGAGGTTATGTTACATTACATCTTTCACCGAGAACTTTCCTCAATGGACAAAATGTTTCTCCGTGCAAATTCAACAAGTCGGCAAGACTTTATCCTCCACGCGTGATGCAAAGCAGTATCGAACCCCCCACAAAATAGGGTTGCTTCTCTACCCAGGGGGACCGAGAGGTTGACCTTGAGTGGCAACAAGTGCTCAAGCGACTGCGATGCTCATGACGTCACTCTAGGTAGGTCAGGGTTCGTGTCTAAGAGAAGGGAACTGAAACGATGACGTCATAGATTTTTCAGTCACAACAAACCGCTTTGCCCATTCATGGAGAGCGAGTTACTGCATGACCGTTGTGCGCATGCTTGGCAATGTTATGCTGACACGATGAAAATGTAAAGTCAGTAAAAAGCTTTTAGGATGGAATGAAGACGAAATTATACGAAATAAATTTTATGTTTAACGACGTCACGTTCTTCTCTATTTCCTTGTACAGGCTGCCCTGTACTCGGCGCGCAGATAGCGGGAATAAATCAATATTGGCGGCCCGGACACACCTTATGCTTCCTAGATTACTAGCCTCCCTAGGGCACACATCATTTATGTGCTCTCCAATGTCATGAAATTCGTATAGACTACATTTTATTCTAGCGAAGCCTGATTTTCATCTAAGAATTATTATTATAATACGATCATTTGTTTTTCTTATTAAAAGAAACGTATCATAACATACTATCACGACTTTATTCCCCAAAGGTTTAGCTAGAGGTACAACCACATTTCTCCGGTATGTTTAGGTCCCATGTAGTAGGCGGCGAGCCTATTGCCATTAACCGGGCATAAATCCATAATTTGAGCTACCACCGAGTATCTCATAGAAAACCGAAATAAAAATACGGAACCTGGGCAGCAGCTAGCGAATCAGTCGCGGTAAGCCAACTAGATTAATGAGGCAGTGTATAAAAGAAACGTCCCGCATTAAGAAACATACCTATCAAGTGTTAATATACTACCTGTTAGTTTTTAGAATGATAAGTGTCAACAAAATATATTGGTACCCTGACACTTTGTAAAGAACCAACATACTCTTCGCGGACATCAGCTTACATTATAGTTATTAGTAGCTTACATTTCTCGTATTATGTTTTCTGCATCATGTGTGATATGGAAAAGGAAAGTAAAACTGCCAATTGCACAGTGAAAATTGGCAAGAGGCCAACTGCGCCAAGTTCGTAACCGAGCAGAGTTGTCGCGACTTAGCATTATCGATTACACATCGGGGTGCCAGGGTTCGAGGACAAAGAACCTTGAACTTGTTAACATGCGACTATGAACACGTAAATAATAATCACGGAACGTAGGTCAGGAATGAATCTATCAGAATTTTGCAATTGAATTCTGTATTTTGCAGTAAGCGAGCATACAGCGGTATTTTTGCTTTAACTTTATTTAATCTAAACATAAAAGTGAAAATTAACATCTACCCGTGCGTAGCCGCTAGTAGGTAATTAATAAAATTTTACATTAATTAACTCAGGTACGCGATAGCATAAGGTGTGAAATATTACAACAAAAACATGACCATTTTAAGGTAATTTTATTATATTTGGTAAAAAAAATGTTGTTTCTGATGTTATTATAGTCTTGCGTGTTTAACAAGTATCCATGTATGACTTAGCTTCATAGCAAGCCTATAATTTTCAAATAATATGTTTATAAAACAACTCCATAAATATTAACACCTTAATACGCAGTAAACAGGAATTGCGGACGGGGGGGATTTAGGGGGGTTTTATCGATTCGTCTGGGGTGGCCAGTCATCTATATGTAGCCGATGCTATACCCATGCTCGGGAGAACAGGCCGGTACCAACGGGAACAGGCGTGGGATGAGGCCACCTCCACACCCACACCCCTCAACCCCAACCCCACCCAAAAGGTATCTACGTAGAACGTAGATAACCTTCTAGAAATTATAAAGCTCCTACCTGAACGATGAAATTTGTTTTACCTTAATGAGTTTAATTGACGACGTCTGTGATCTAAGTAGTGGTTCGAGTACCGGACTGCTGATCATGGGGTCGTGGGTTCGATTCCCACAGGACATAAATATTTGTGTGGTTAAAACATAAGTGTTTGTGTTTGTCTCGGTGTTTCTATGTATTACAAGTATGTATTTACAAAAAAAAAGTATATAAGTATTATATCCATTGTCTAGTACCCATAATACAAGCTCTGCTTAGTTTGGGACTAGATGGTGCTGTGTAAAATTGTCCAAGAAATATTTTTAATTATATTACTCAATCATCATCATCCTCCGTGCCTTTTCGGCTTCCAGTATAACCAGATAGGGCTGAATATCAGTATTTTACATTAAGGTCTGATGGTAGACATCAGACCTCCGCAACCCAATTTCTGGGCAATACCGGTATCCTGAGTATAAACTGGTTGTCAGGCTTTTTGGGCTTCTGACTACTAACGATTGTCATTGTGTTCGTACTACAACCGGGACCAACAGCTTTACGTGCTCTCCGAGGCACGGAGGGATCTCAATGTTGTTATAAATGGTGGCCCATCCTCAGACTGACCGCAGCTAGCGCAGCTTAATCTCGCAGATCGGTTGATCAGCGTAGTTATAAATTAGTAAGTTGCTTAAAACATTATTTTTAAAAAATATGTGGGACATTTTTACACAGCACCCTGCACCATCTAGTCCCTAACTAAGCAAAGCTTGTACTATGGGTACTGGACAATAGATATAATACTTAAATAGGTTTTTTTTAAAACATACTTATAATACATAGGAAACCCGAACAAACACAAACATGTTTACCATATAAATATTTGTGTCCTGTGGGAATCGAACCCACGACCCATGATCAGCAGTCCGACACTCGAACCACTTGACCACAGACGTCGTCGAATATACCATTAATGTAACTTAGGAGTGTTAGTAGCTGCTTACAGTGCTCCTCTTAATTTTAGAGTTACAACCTAAGAAGTATATACATACTTCTTAGTTTGTAACTCCCAATTAATAATGTTGTATATTCGTTCACCCTTAACATTTCCTCTTAAGCAATATGAAACTAGCTTGACAGGGTGTGGGTGGAAATATCTGCAATGCGGACGAGACTGCGCAATGCATTCGGGTGCAAGGAGCATCCTCCCACTACCCAGGTAGGGGGTCCCCCTGCCTTCCTATAAAGGGTGGGAATTTGAGATGGGGCAGTGAGGGCAGCTACTGTAACTGTTGTATCTACAGGACAATGATTTTAATAGACTGTGCACATCATTTTGTAAATTTTTAAACTGCACTATCAGATATTTAAAAATTATAAAATAAGCAAGAAAAATGCTTTTCCATTTTCAGATCATTATAACTGAGCAATTTAACAATTATGGTATATTTTAAAGTATTAAAAGGTATATTTTTTCAGATTATTCAGGTAGTTCAGGTATGTTAGTTAGCCAGAAAATTAAAATTCACTCTAAGTTATTTATAATTATATACAATATTACTTTTATTTTACACTAAACATTTATGGACAAATAAATGAATTAAAATAGAAAACTACCTTTAATATCTTTTTGAGATCCCGTTTAAGTTTAAAATAGGTTCCAAAACCTTATACGTTTATCTGGAAGTCAAAGGAAATCGTAAAATCCTATATATCAATATGTATATATAAAAATGAATCCGTTTCCCTTGGTCACGCTATAACGACTTTACCGATTACATTAATTTTTTTAAGTTTTCAAATACTTTTTAGAACTTTCTTAAGGAAAGTAAAATTAAGAAAACAACGATTAGATACTTTTGTCCAGGAAAAGTCCATGCAGACGAAGTCGCGGGCAGAAGATAGTATAAAATATTTTTTTAGTTTTAGTAGTAGGTATTCATAGTAATTGATCTTAGGATAAAGTAATTAGTGTGAATACTGCTGTGCATACTGGCCGAGTTCGAATACCTAATGTAGCACAACTTCGGGCAGGCTAAATGCGGCATAGGTCAGGAAGAAGGTTGTGAGTGTGTTATAGCTTGCTAAACAACATGGAACCCAGTTCCAACGAAATCTTACCTAGTGTTCTCACATACATGATTCTGGTAAATTAATCTACCTTATGGCCCGGAAATACTCACTATCTGTTCACTGAACCTCGAGGCAATTGATGGATCGTCGATTCATGATACCAACACGCTCGACCCGGTAAGAAAATAACGTCTTATTAGCTGCTTGTTTATAAATACAATAATTTCAATCATTATAATGTGCCATGTCTGTTCCTAAATATGCATATCACACACCCTCTGTTTGACGAGGGGGTTTCACTTCATAACTAGCCATACCTATACTTACGTATATTTGTTGGGGTAGGGTAACGCTTCACAGGGAGATTACCTTATATGGTCATGAAAATGGACTTTGCTAGGGAGATGCATAAATGCATTTGATTGGTGAGTCTAGATTGAACCCGACCCACACCCGAACTCACCTAGGAGGAGGTGGGCTGAGGGGCCGCTATCGATCTAGCCAGCTCGAATGCATTATATTTATAGACAGGATAACAATTTATTGCTGTACAAGGAACAAAGGAGATGATATGTTGCGAGAACTTTCGTTAGAAAATATTATTTTAAATAAGTAAATTATTAAAATTCGGTCAAATTTCGATCTTTGTCTCCATCCCGTGCCTCTCCAATACTACGCTAGCCATCACCTCCGAATATTTCTCTTTGTCTTTGGTGTCATTATTCTGTATCAACAGGGAAATAACCGAAATATTTTTCTCATGTTGATTTTATAATTCCGTGACTAATCAAAGATTTGGATATTTATTTGTGTTATGATGATAAGAGAGAGAGATTTTGTATTTATTTAAAAAGATCTATCTCTTAGATTATTCTGCTTAGATTGGGATCTAAGCAGAGCTTGTACTATGCCTAGAAAGTGGACATAATAATTATATACTTTTTTTGTAAATACATACTTATAATACCTACTTAACTAACACCCAGACAAACACAAACTCTATAAATAAAAAAATATATAAATATTTGAATTTCTCAGCCAAAAGTTAATTATTTCTAGGCTTTGTGAAATTGCAGAACTCATGCAATACTTTCACTAATCACTTGAATATACTATTTTTCAAGTCACGAAAAATAAAGCCAGGTCCACAATGTGTTGAAAACGCGCGCAACCTCATAAATTTAATTTTTAATTCCTATACTGTTTTGACTAATTTTTTTTGATATTTTTGTTCGAAATATGAATTTAGCTTCTGTATCAAAATTCAATATTTTTACCTGTGTTAAAAAAATAGAAACAATGTAAATAATGTAATTTTTAGCGAAGGAATAATTAACCTATAATATTTGACGTCACCTTAAAGACGTAAATTCAGAACGTGAAGGCAAATTTCGACCTGGCCGTGGATTAGTGACGATAGCTTCTGGTGTATTGAACAAGAATACGCAGGTTTGATTCCTGCTCGTAGTCTATTTTTCCTTCGCAAAAAAAAATACGTTATAATCTTAACATGCAAAATGATAAAAAAAATAACAGATAAAATAACGTACATAATAAGTAGTTATAACGATGACGATGCAGTTACACTAATTGAGAACAATATGCTGAGATTTGGGCATATTAAGAGCATGAATGAAAAGCGAGTAGCAAAAGGTATTAAAGCGATGGTCAGCGGAGTGAAGGGCGGGGGCGCCCTATACAGACTTTATTAGTGAAGTCCATTAAAAAGGTCAGATACGGATTACTCCCAACCATCGCGTGTAACAAGATGAATTAAAATTGGTATAACTATATGCAGCATGGAAGAAAGGCGTATGTATAAATTTCGCAACCTCATAATTTTTTTTCATAAAAAATTACATTCTGGTAGGATAGGTACCTATACCTATTTATATTTTTTAAATATATGGACATTAATAATTTCTCACAGTTATGGTAATTAACATTGGAGAATTTATAAAGGATAATTGGAAAGAAACTCATTAAATGAAAGGCATTTTTGGACTTCCTTATCTATGGTGACGACTTTAAGTAATTGTTTAAGAATATAGGTCCGAATATTCTCCATTTATAGTCACCACTAGTTCTTTCGTGAACAAATTACATAAAGACAGATATCGGTGACTGATAAAAATCAACAAGTCATTGAATGACGATTTTAACACAATAAAATTGCTGGACAAAATCGGGACATAAGAGGGCTTAGTGGGTAGTAAAGCCTGCGAATGATAATGATGACTACTCACGATTATTTCCATGAACCCACAACTTTCACTGACCTATAATTTTCGGGAGAAATCAAATTTTGAAATTGACAAGCTAGACGAATGCAATATTTACTGTTCAAATCAGTTTAAAGCATATTTTTAGGTCGAATAATCGCAAAATATAAACGGGGCGATATCACTGCTCTTACGAGTATTTGCCTCAATAAAAGTAAATATTTTTTATTGTTACTTCTGAACTATCAAAGCGCATAAAGTATTACGGATTGACACTGCTATAAGAATTTTATAAATCCATAACGAATCATTATACACATCAGTAAGCGTAATTGATTAAATAGCAAGAGTGTAATTATAATGTGTAAAAAATACCATGGAAGAAAATTAAAACTGAAAGATATAATTTACGTATATTTATAAAATAAAGAATATTAGGGCTGAACACTTACAAAAGTTTATAGACAAAATAAAAATAACATTAAATGATGAAATAAATCAGAGAATAGTACATTATGATACAAGTGTGTAATGTTGGTGATAATCGCTGAGGCGCCATTGAAACCCAAGCCGTTAGGTGATGGTTTTATGAGAGCCGGTAATCATCAATACACACGTGTATCATACGACTTTTTTCAACACACTTGTGAAGAAAATAACTATAATTTCAACTGTGAAAACGAATTGTGATTTTTTTTTCGAAATGGCGGGAAAAATTAATCATCTGTTTTCCTAAACAAAGGCGAATAATGGCGATCGGTCATAGGCTAAAAGAATGAGGTTTCTTTTTTTGGCTTTTCGCGGATAGCGTTTTAGCCACATACAAAATGGGGAATACAAAGTTTTCTTTATTACAGAGAAAACAAAAATTATTTTTGAGTGAAAGTTTTTACAAAACAAACAAAACAAAAATTATATATTTAAATACGAAGTTGCATGAAATGAGCAAGAAATAGGTACATTAATTTATTTGTACTATTTATTGAACACGATCTTTTTTGTATCGAAACTTTTTAAAGAACAAAGCAACTTCAACTAATAAAATTAAAAAAACCCTACAACTCACTTGTGAAAGCAATGAAAAAGTCACAGTTTGATAACAGTTGTCATTAAGTGCCTAATTGCGGTGAAATTAGAGCCATTTTTATGAGCAAGTGTGTTGAAAAAATAATTTATTTAGTATGACCGCAAGGATCATTTGTGTACAAAAGATAGATGTATATTGACAATTATGCCATCGATACCCATACCAAAAAGGGAACCAACTCGGAGCATTTGCTGGGCATAGGTACAACACAGCGATTATTTTCAGTCGGCGGCGCCTCTATAGTGACACACAGACGCAGGCAACAAATGAACGTGAAATAATAATATGTATAATAATTACTAATATACATATTATTATAAATATACTATAATTTTTAATTTTACTAGTATTTTTTTAATTAATCTGCCAAGTCACTGCACTGCTTCTAACTTTCCGAAATCATGTGCATATTAATATTGAATTTTATTTTTATTCGTTTAAACGGTGAAGGAAAACATAATGAAGAAACCTGCATGCCTGAGAGATTTTCTTGATGGCGTGTGAAGTCTACCATCCTATTCATTTTGAGAGGAAACTCGTGCAAAATCCTAGCAGTGAGACAGTATATGAGTTTGTGAGGATATGTACGAACTATTATTATGATATATATTTGTTTATGGTGTAATAATTAAAATATAATAAAATTAAATTTCATCAAATATTATTATTATTACTTACGAAAGAGGTAAACTAGAAACAAATAGGAACAGCATTTAAATAAAATCGGTGACTATTAACAACTCCTTTTTTATAAACGTGCGTGTAACATGTTCATAAACAACATACAATTCATAAGAGTCCTGTCTAAACTGAAAGGGATAAGTGAAGACATGCAGTGTTCGCGTGACATTTGCCGTTGGCTATTTCGGGGGAATCCTTCCAGAAAAAGTCAAGCTATGAATCCCGCCATCTTATAGATCCATTTGATTTATTATTTACAATTATGTTTATGAGTTATTCATATCGAAATAAAACTATGTCCAAGGTCACGGGTAGACAGTCTACCCGTGACCATGGACGCGGTAAAGGGTCCGAAACGTCGGGATTAATAATACCAATATAACGCGATAAAATCCGTAAAAAGTAGTTTTATTTCAATGTAAATGTATAATAGAGGTATTCGCGTAAATGTCAGAAATCAATATAGGTATTCTGATCGAGTATAATATATTATAATTAACTTGATTCGATATTTTTATTAAACAATAGCTAACTTAGACTCTAACGATTTGTCGTTATATTATTGTACGAGTATGTCATTTGACGGGTAAGAATAAATTACTTTAGTATAGTTTAACTTTTATATTCCTGGTACCGGATCGATGGTGGAGAGATGTTGTTACAACATTTGGAGGCTGCTTATAGGAAGATTTCCGGCCGACGAGACAGTGTGTATTGCCTAATTAATTTAGTAGTGAGTTTGAACCCCCAATGACCGCTCACCTCCTACGCCCTTGACTACGGCTGTATCTATATCAAATCTCTATACCTTTATAAATCATATCGAACGGCGAGGGGAAAAAACGACACCTACGCGGAAAAGTAAGAAAGAGCAAACAGTACCTCATCAGTGATCCGTATCTAATAGATGGCGCTCAGAGCCGAAACAACACTCAATACAATACAATATACCTAACCTCAGACGCGACAATTTATTGAAAAGTAATCATTAGCTTAGCTATTTAAGGGCATAAACAACATATCGTGCCCTAGTACTTTCGCTGTCGTAATGCAATAGCATTTAGCAAGTCGAGCAATCCTTAAATTTTTACAACACGTAGGTACTTTCGTGTACCAAAAATAAATTATGACATGCGCAATGCAACCATTCCAGATTTTTATCTATTATTTGATTATTGAATGTTAATTAAAAATGCAGTTCGTCCGGTCGCAACATTCTGTTCCGGAAGCCAACTCCGCAATGGATTACCTAAAGATTTATGATCCTGTATAACTATAAGCCAAATTTACAAATAATTTGATGATGGAAATGCAGCTTCAAGATTTGCAAGAGGCACGAACGTGAAACTCGAGATTCGGAAATTACACTAGCAACAAGTTGGTAAGTGATTCGTCTTTCGCTTTAGCAGCAACGAGCTTATCAAATTTTGTTTACTTCTGAAGTTATAACTCCTTTGTATTCTTTTGTAGCAAATCGCAACTTCCAATCACATCAAAGGTTGAAGTTATTAACAAAAATATAGGTAAATAAACAATGAGGAAATAAGTGTTTAATATTTCCTCATTTTTTGTCGAAATATAACAAGTTCTTTAGATTTAAATTAATGAGCTCAATTTATTAAATACTGCAAGTTTCATTGATTATGCGAAGATGTACTCTCTATTTTCGTTAAGTTCAGGTACAGACGCCAGCAGGTCAAGCTATCCAAAACTGTAAAATTTTCCCAATTGAATATGAACCTTACTATATTGTATTAAAGTTGAAAATCAATCAAAGAAATTTGACAGATTGTAGTAGCTTGATGTGCTGACCTCTGTACCTACATCGAATTTAAATTTGCAGTTAATTTGATGCAGTAATAGAACCAATTATTATAAATTTGAGTCATAATACAATAAAAGTTTTTTTCGCATAGCAGATACATTAATAAAAACAAAGTTAAACATAGTACAATATAATTTGATTGAAATCAATAGGTTCTAATGACTGCGAAGTCATTTTACATAATTATCTTGTGGATTTTAACATGGTCTCAGTTTAATGGATTAGGCTTTTCACTTAAATTAACATACTTCATACTAACTCTTTGCAGATTTAAAACCGTTCAGTCCTCAATCAGAAGACAACTGTGAATAATTATTAATCATGCATAATAAAAGAGGCAGCTTCATTTAAGAAAATCTGCAAAGAAAACGGGAGTTTTTTTGGAGTAAGGCAACAAATTTTGGATGATTAATCTATCTGAGGTACCAAAATGTCTACATATTATAACAAATGTGTGTTATCTCAATGTATTTTCATAGTATGTTAATCTGGAAATGATAGAAATTTAAAGCTGGTACATCTTACAAAACAAAAATATTATACAAGTCCCATTAAAATTTAAGCCACTCATATTAAAGAAATTTAAACAACATCAATTATGTAATATATAAAATTCTCGTGTCACAGTTTTCGTTGCCATACTCCTCCGAAACGGCTTGACCGATTTTGATGAAATTTTTTGTGCTTATCGGGGAGGTCTGACAATAGGCCAGACATCTATTTTTGATACCACTAAATTATTTTTTTTTTTTATGGCAAAACATCGTTTGCGGGGGCATCTAGTTATATATATATGTACAGATTAAGCAATAATTACTATGAGTATGGGCCCCAAGTTCATAATATAACCACTCCCATATACTTTGGGACTGTTAGTGTTATCAACCCATATACTGTCTCACTGCTGGGCATGGGTCTACTCTCAGATTGAGCGGGATTAGGTTATAGTCCACCATTCTGGCCTAGTGCGGGTTGGCAGACACACACCATTGATATAATCATTTCTCAGGCATACAGGTTTCCTCACAGTGTTTTCCTTCACCATTTAGCAATTGATAATTAATTATTAACACATGAATTCGAAAAGAAATCTCCAGAGAATGTATCAAAATAGGAAGCATACCTGAAATGGAATCAGCATTGGTATCTGGATTCTCCAATAAATGGTAGCCAGTGTTAGAGTCCAAACCCTCGGCAAGAGTTTGCCAGGCTTCCTTAGAATTATTGCTATTGTTACTGCTTTGATGTAAGTTATCAACATCCCCATCTCCCAAACTGGATTCTCGTTTAACTTTTGGCCTTTTCTCCTCACTATCCTGATTATGCCGTCTCCTCCTTTTGTAAGGTGTGAACAACCGCACAGGACCCATTGCTGAGGAGAGAAAGTTAAGGTTATTGTTGCAACTGGGTTGCAATATTGTTGTTGTGTTCATTGTGTTGAATGTGTGTATGCTTGTAGTTTTTGTGTAACCAATTTGTGATAAACATTTTGAAAGAATGTTTTTATTTATCTTCGTTTCTATAAAATTTGATGAGTATAATTATGAGAGTGTAATTACTTCATATAAAATTGCAACTAATATAAGAAGTATCCATAAAATCTGCTAACCTGATTAAAGATATTATACATGTGAATCACTTTATCTTTTATCTAGTCTCCATCACATTGACAGGGCAAAGGCATGACAATATATTAAATGTATGTAGTTAAGTAAAATAAATGAGTAAATTTTACTAACAGAAAGTTATGTTCTAAACCTTTCATACTATAATTTGGTTAAAATCATTGATATATGTTTTAAGAAGTAGGCATATTTTGTACATCTAAGTCTATGTTATTTGTATATTAAAATGTATTGTTTACTTAAGGAATGAAACTTTGTTGCGTCCCCAAACACTATGGCATATTTTGAGTTAAGCTGATTTAAAATCAGTTATGTGTTTCTTATGTATTATAAGTATGTATTTACAAAAAAAAGTATATAAATATTATATCCATTGTCTAGTACCCATAGTACAAGCTCTGCTTAGTTTGGGACTAGATGGTGTTGTGTAAAAATATTCCAAAAATATTATTATTATTATATATTTTTGCATATCTTTCACAGTTGAGTAATGCCATGCTTGTTTGGCACCTTAGAGGAATAAAAAAAATCCTCCATTGGTATCATCTCACATACAGAACAAACCATATCTAGGAGCACATTCATCAACATTCATCAATGTCATTCTATTAATTTATCTAAATATTTCATGAATATGGTAATTTCAAAATACTTTTAATTACATGGTTAGTTTAAAATTCTCTTAAATAAAACTGCTAGAAAAGCATAAACAAAGTTTTTACTATATATGTTGAATACAAAAGATAAATGGATATATTAGATAGTAAAAGGTTATGTTTACATACAGTGTTTTCATGCCTTCTAGTTATATATAATGGAGTTCTACATTGTTTGTTAATTGCCTGGCTAAATACTGATTTACTATCACAGTCCCCACCTGACTGATCATCACAGCATGCCCCACAAGTGCAGCTTGTAGCATGAGGGGTAAGTAACCCATCATCTATTAGTGCCTGAATGCTTCGCCCACCAAACCTGATAGATCTCTTCCAGTCTTTACTAGAAGCCCTTCCACACAGGGCCTCAAATTCACTTGGGGTATACCATTCCAAACCATATTTTATACATCTACCTCTGCCCCCAGAGCCAAACCTCTGCTTGTGTAGTTCTGCTGACGTATTCTTACACCTGATAGGTAGTATGGGCATGGTGGCGGTCTCTGACCATGAGCGTGTGCTTGAATTTCGTGTACTAAGCGTACTCGAACCACTCTCCTCTTGCCGCGATGAGGGCGAGGGAGGATTTTGTATCACAATGTGAGTAGGTTTTATGTCATCCGATGTCACTGGTCCACCTGATATGAAACCATTATCAACACATATCATTGGCTTGAAATGTGGCAGCTGATCTGACGTTATTACGTTAAAGGTCGTGCCTGTTATGAGTGTGCCGACCGGCAGAGACACTGGTACCGTGACCACGCCATTAGAATCGCTAGACAGTCTTGAACTTTTGATTCCAGTAGACAAAACAGCCGCGCCATCAGATCGGTCGGCATCGTGATCGGCCCCCGCCGACAGGGGATCGGCTTCGGTTACTTCGGTAATGTCCGGCATAACGACGTTGTCCGAACCTCTATTCTCCGCCATAACTTGTTTCCGCCCACCCATCTGTACACCCTTGTGGTGCTTATTATTTTTAACTATTACATTAACGTTTTAAAACTTTTAAGCACTCACAATAAATGATTATGAACTTTGTTCATCCACCATTCACGGTCCGCCATAATTAAATCGAAGAATGAAAAACATTATCTTACATACAGACTAGCGCTAGGCTACTAGGTTATGGCGGGAATTTTAAATTCTAAATCTGAAAATTCTGAAATCCATAAAATTCAAGCTTTGAACAATTTCCAGATATTTCCAAGAAGTCTTCTATTTTAATATTTTTATAAAATTACATATTAACTTAAAGCAACAATAAAAAATAATATTTTACGTTACAACAAAGAGGCCGTGAATTTATTTTTTGCTTAATAACGTCTGAATGTCTCATCACAGTTAAAGTATTATGATTATTTTACATCAATGAAAGTTCATCTGACCTCTTTAATATAGTGAAGTCATGAAGGCATAGATTTTTTTTTTTAAGTAACCTGTAATTATGTTCGACAAATAAATTCTTTAAACCTATAAAAAATGAGACCACACTTCGAATACCAACTTGAAGCATAACTTATGTGTCGCTATCGCGCTCACTGTGGGCAGACCCTCTCTTTCTAAGTAGGGTAACCTTTGTTTTATTTTACCTAGGACATTACGTAGTTGCTTTCCATTTAGTTTTATTTAATTATTAAATATACATCACTGTTCACTTCTAAGACTTAGTCTTAGCTTAAGATTGATAAAAAATGTGTATAATAAATTATGAAAGAAGCTTTAAGTCAGTGTGAAAGTTAGATAAGTTTATATTTTCAATAATTTTTCAACATAGTTTTTTATTAGTTTGGTCAACATTGCAGCCAGCATGTTTCACTCCCATTTCCATAGGTGAAGAATTACTTTCATAAGTGCCAGAACTAGTAACAAAAATATATCAAACGACATTCTGCTAGGCCATGCGCTTCCCTACGCCTGATTTACTGTCTAATATTTCCTGCTAATGCACGATAATGCTCGCTGTCACACCGCTGCATGACTGCACAGTGATTAGGTACCTGGAAGAACACACTAGACTGGTCAGCCTTCAGTTTAACTTGAATCCAATTATTGATCACATGTGGGATGAGCTGAAAAGGCGAGTACGAGGAATATTACCAGCTCCGGCGTCGACAGAAGACTTGAAAACTACTTTAGTCGAATAATGGCAGAAAATCTCACAGGATTCCATCGGACCGAATGAGTTATCAATTTGGTCACTTAAAAACAGTTAACAGGCAGTCCTAGAAGGGCCAGGGTATAACAATAAATATTTAAGGAACATGCATTTTAAATAAATGTTTTATTTTTTCATATTACCTACTTCCTTTTCATTTAGATGACCACAACTTCGAGACATTGCAATAATTCTCTAAATTTAGGTAGACAATTAAATTATTTTTTATATCTTTGATATCATTTAAAAGGTATGTACCTAACAAAATTATCTTTCAAATTATTTACCTCAAACCATTCTGTTCATTGCATAGAAGTTGTAAAAAAAGCATTTCTATACTTAACAAAAAAAAACAAACAAAACACTCGTCACACTGGGCGCCAGCGCTAAGTAATCAAACGAATCTTAGTAAATCAAATTTCTTCGCAGTTTACTAAGACATAAATATCGAATAAACGATATATATACATAGGTACCTACCTAGTTTCGGTACACTTGCGGCACGCGCCGCGCCTAACTTTTGGACCGGCCTGAACGTACTTGTCAGATGTTTTTCGCGGTGCTGTGCGGTATGTACGGTGTCTTTTTGGTAAATAATAATAAAATAATAATAATAATAATAATATTTTGGGACATTTTTACACAACACCATCTAGTCCCAAACTAAGCAGAGCTTGTACTATGGGTACTAGACAATGGATATAATACTTATATACTTTTTTTTTTGTAAATACATACTTATAATACATAAGAAACACCCAGCCAAACACAAATACTCATGTTTTATCCACACAAATATTTGTGTCCTGTGGGAATCGAACCCACGACCCCATGATCAGCAGTCCGGCACTCGAACCGCTAGACCACAGAGGTCATCAGGTCATCAAATAGTACATAGATACTGAATTAACGATTAACGGACTTAGGGAAAATTAACGGAAGTTAACAGGCCCGTTTACATTGTTTAAAGTTAACTTATGAGTTAATCCGTAAGTCGAAATGTTAACTTCGTTAATTAATGATTAACAATAACGAGTTAATGCTCAAACATGATACTGGGTAAAGACAGACAGGACGCAGGATGAGCGAACGATTCAGTACATCAGTCGTCAGCGATTCCTTTTCATCAACACTTGTTTGTTCGTTCGATTGGTCTGTGCCTAGCAATATTCTGGACCCTAGTTTTATTTCCTAACAACTTGTGACAGTGTAAACGCAACTACAATTTCCAGTTCTCATGCAGGTATGCAGTGCATGTTTTATAATAGTTCGACAAGTGCATTCAACAATAGAAAGTAACACTTATAAATCGTGTGATTGTAACACGATTTAATAAATATCGACATCGGTACATCACTAGAGTATCGATAAAAAATATCGACAATTGCCACTTCCCTATTAGTGTACGTGGTTAAGCCGGTGTAAGGCTTACCCTCCCTCTCTTCCAACCTCCTCCCGTAAAGTGCGAAAGGAACAACCGCAGCTTTGGCTGATTTTACCTACAAAAATGCGTTTCGTATTCTGCTATTTTCTTCCTCACAACTGGATAGATCTTATAAAAACTAATTTAGAGGAAAAATTATATCTATGCCTCTATTTTTTCTTTTTTTAATAAAACTTAACTTTTGGATGCTCATATTTCTTTTAGTGAAAAAAGGAAGTACATACAAGATCTACCTAATACGGGCACGTATTAGGTAGATCTAGATTTTTTGGGAAAAAATCATAGCTCTAGAGGCATTATCCACGAAGAAAACAGCAGAATACGTTTGTATGGAGAAATTGCCACTAGAGTCCCCTCTTAAGAACGAAAACGTGAACATTATGAATTGGAACAGTTTTGATGAAACGTATACGTTTGTTTATTAAAGATGTCACGGTGTTGTTGAATTTATTGTTCTCCTATTATTACAGGATATTTTGACTCGTTCCAGTTTTGTTTGATAACGTAAGTAAATATTTAGTTACTATTTTGATTTGATATTGTTTTGATGGATCAACATGTAAATATCTAGATATCCTACTATTGTTGAAACAAATTTATTATAAGGTTTTTCCTATTCACAGTGTGACATTTTACAAGCGTCGCTTAAAAATCGTATACGGTATCATAAATTTATTGTTTCCAATACACTGTTTTTAATCAAACTAGGTTCTTACCGCTTTGTATTTCAAAGATATTTTTGAGTTAACTCACTATTGCTGGATAATTATCATTTACAACAACTGCTTTTCTATTTCAGAGAATAATGGAGCGGGGCAGTTTTCTTTTCAATATTATCAACGAAAGATATAAAGAAAATACATTAACAGCTAATAAAGAAGACTAAAAATTAATACCAGAAACTATAAAATGTAAAATACAAAAAATGGAAAATATTCCAGTAACTACTAGGACGCTCGGTAATGGGAAATTTCAGAAAACTTAACAACTAGATGCTTTTTATCCAGGTAAACTCCACGCAGATAAAGTCGCGGGCAGAAGCTAGTATTAATTAAAAATAGAAACATCTTACAAATTCTTAAAAGATTTAATAAGAACTAATTTCTTCTACAAACTTCTTACAATACTATTGTGCATTTTTCCTGTTGTATCATAGTGCGATAGATGGCGTTGGCATCGATTTAGATGGCGCTATAGTTTCGTTCTTACTAAATGTCTTCTCAATGGTTTTATTTGAGCCTCCAGGTAACTGTTGGATATACCTAAGTGGAAGATCATTCAGTTATTGTAAAGTAACTTTACATTACACAACTTTACTAAAGTTATGTCATAAAAAAATCTAATTTGAAAAAGGGAGATTCGAAGATGGAACTACGAAATTACTGCATTTGATTTAGCTTTTGTTTCTAAACTGTAATTTAAGTAGGTATTTAAACCATAATGATAGTACACAGCACAAAGACGTAAATTCAGAGAGTGAAGGCAAAATTCAACATGGCGTGTAGATATCGCGGTGGCTTAGTGGTCATAGCGTCTAGTGTACCTAACCAGAAGACGCAGGTTCGAATCCTGCCCGCGGTCGAATATTTCCTTTTCTTAGTAAGAAAATGTTAAATAAAAAATACAAAAAAGATACATATTGAAGTGTTTAATATTTATTATTCAAGGAACGTATCAGAAATGCCTGCCGCGGAAACGGCGGCCGCGTTGGCGGCTGCTGCGGTGGCGGCTGCTGCGGGGACAGCTGCTGCGGGGACAGCTGCTGCGGGGACAGCTGCTGCGGGGACAGCTGCTGCGGGGACAGCTGCTGCGGGGACAGCTGCTGCGGGGACAGCTGCTGCGGGGACAGCTGCTGCGGGGTCAGCTGCTGCGGGGACAGCTGCAGCGGGGACAGCTGCTGCGGAGATAGCTGCAGCGGGGACAGCTGCAGCGGGGACAGCTGCAGCGGGGACAGCTGCAGCGGGGACAGCTGCTGCGGAGACAGCTGCCACATTGGCAGCAACTGCGAATGGGGCAGCCGCGTTGGCAGCAGCTGCTGCGGTGTCGGGAGCCGCGGGCGCAGTTGCTGCGGTAGCAGGTGCCGCGGGCGCAGCTGCCGCGGGCGCAGCTGCCGCGGGCGCAGCTGCCGTGGGCGCAGCTGCTGCGGTGGCAGCTGCCGCGGGCGCAGTTGCTGCGGTGGAGGCTGCCGCGGGCGCAGCTGCTGCGGGCGCAGTTGCTGCGGTGGCGGCTGCCGCGGGCGCAGCTGTTGCGGTGGCGGCTGCCGCGAGCTCAGCCACTGCGGTGGCGGCTGCCGCGGACGCAGCCGCTGCGGTGGCGGCTGCCGCGGACGCAGCTGCTGCGGTGGTGGCTGCCGCGGACGCAGCAGAAATTGCAGCGAGTTCGGCCGCTGCGGTGGCGACTGCCGCAATGTCAGCTGCTGACGAGACAACTTATCTCGCAGCATATCTTAAAAAAAAAAATGAAAAACATTCGACGTGTAAAAGTGTCATTAGATCTATTTACGCACGAAACGCATAGTACATATTTATGTATTCTACCAAGTTATGAAAACACTCTTTTTACTGGAATTACTGTGGTTTGAGTTTTATAACTCAAATGAATGTGATTAAAAACATACAAATAGCCACATTATCGCAAATATCAATAGAAATCATGTTTTTTTTTCATATTCGGTAAAAAGGTTGTGTCCAAGGCAAAAAAAACACAAAAAAGAAAAACTGTCAATAAATTGTGTCAAATGAAGTGTCAGTCCATGGTCAAAATCTTTTTCGCGGCTTTGTTTTATTGTTTGAATGAGAAGTTGAAAATTGATTGTGATTGAATATGAAACCAGTTTCCTTACGGCAACCTAGTCCTGGGAAATATGTTTATATAATATTGCCTACCTATTCAATATTATGAAGAAAAAAGTTTTTTTTTGTTGTAAATATTTAACCGATTTAAAAAAATGTATTTAATTTTAAAAAAGTATTTATGAGCTGAAATACTGGGGTTGTAGCGGACTGTAGTGGATGGGAAGTTTAAATAAGACGTCTAGCCTGGTTCAAGAACGTTATATTGTTCCTAGGAGCCTTTCTAGGAGCACAACAAAGGATTCAAGGTAAGACGGCGCGAGTACAATCGTTAAGCGGTCGCGTGTGTTCTCGCTGGAGTCGTGCTGTATGTGGCCATCGGCCGGCGCGCGCGCCGCGTTCCCCACGTCCCGCAGAGCCGCCCCTGCCGCTGATGTTCGAGAATGTTCCAAACCTCTTGCCCGGGTTGTCTTCAATAGGTAGAGGACATGTTGTTGGAGGCCCTTGTGATGATGCCTCTCTTTGTTTTGATCTGGGCAACCCTCGCGACTCCATCTGGCCCAGGGGACACCTTGATGATGCCGCCCAGTAACCATAGTAGTGGTTGCGCTTTATTTCTAACTAGAACTAATTGTAAGTTAAGTATTTACACATCATTACTTACTTATAAAAATTGTTTTTTTTTTATGTAACCAAAATAAATTCTTTATTATCTTAAAATCACATTTTCCTTTTATATAACAGCTATTGTCATATAACTAATATTAAATGGTAAATAATTATGTAAAATATTGACTTGTAAAAGTGTCTTTAAAAGATCTATTTACAGAAATAAATATCATTTATCATAAGTAATATTTCATAAGTTGCGAACAATTAATTAAATTAAAATTTATAATTTCATTATGTCATAAAATATTGCAATGTGCCTACTAAAAAGACAGGTACCTATTCAAAACATTTTTCTATGTGGATTTTGATAACTCGAAAATTGAGAAGTAGTACTGCGAGGAAGCGCAGCAAAATATTTAACCAGTATTGCATCACGGTAATATACTGATAATATTACCGTGATTACACTTAATCGGGTAGCCAGATGCCATTCGTGACAGTTTGTTTACTTTACTTTCATTCGGTTTTGTGTCTCTTTTGTCGTAAATTGTATTAATTAGTTATTGTTCTGTTCAATGTTCGTTCTTCTTCATCTGATTTAGATTAAAACTCATAAAGTCAATTATAAGGTATATTCATTTCACTCCTGATTCATAAGATACCATTGTAATAAAAGGTTGAACTGCCCTGAACGCCGCCATTTTTATTGTTTACATTATGGTACATAACTAAATGGAGTTTAGGTGCATATTAAAATAATAAATAAGTACCTAAAAAAATAAAAACTTTAATATTGTCCACCTGCCGGTTGTGTTATAGTTCATAATATTGTATGAAGTGACTAGCACATTAATCCGTAGTCCGGGTAATAAAATAAATAAAGAAATTCGGTAGAATCTATGCACAATAGAATATTACTGTAAAATGAAACGAAATCAAAATGAGGTCATGTGACAGATGTCAATATGACATGACATTTATCAAATGTCAATAAATTAGTTCATTTTAATACCATCAAACAGAAATTAAAAATGTTACATTGCAAATACGGTATTTAAGATAATATTACATTTTATAAAAGAAAAATTACCTACTAAAAAATTGGGTATGTAATAGAGGAAATAAGAAAAAATATTTACTACCCAGACTTCACAAATTCCAAAAATGATAAATGATATTTATTTCTGTAAATAATCATGAGATACTTTTACAAGTCGAATGTTTTACATTTTATTTTTAGCTAGATGGCTCGAGCTTTTCTTAGCTGACGACCTCTGAGAAGAAAAACCAAAACAAACTCTGAGAATCATAGTCTCTTTTAAAGTCCAGACATAGAATAGTATAACAAATATGTCTTACAATGTAGTGCAAAGTCTGAAATCGGCTTTGAGTAGACCAGTCCGAACCAACGGCACGCATGCGTCAGTCATTGTGTAGCTCAACCATAATTTAGGGAGCTCTACAACCCGTTGCAGACTATACCAGATCAGAGGAACATTTGCATAAGCCAAATAAAAAAGGCTTAAAGCCACCAGACTGTTCAAAGCTGAGTATGTATATTTAGCCTACAAAGTACTCATATTTATATTTTATTGAGTTAAACATTATTAAATAATAAATAAAAAATATAATCACTGTAACCATTTCAGTAATGTCTGCTAATATCAAATTAATAATAAATCATTGTTATGTCAGACTTACATGAGAGCAATGCAGAATGTTGTGTACTATTTTTTTTTTAATCTTTTTCTGTTTAATAGTATCAAAATAATTAATAGACTGGATTACAGTCTACTAAACAGAAAAAGATATAAATAAATAAATAAAGAGATCCTCTTTTTTAACCAACAGCAAGACATTTACGCTTGGATCTGATAGTCGCTGCTGCAGCTACAGTAGCAGCCGTGGTGCTGATCTGCTGTTCCAATACACCCAAGTTCGCCAGAGAGATGAGCCACTGCCACATTCCATCCGACCAAATAACGTAAACAAAGCCAGTCCTGTGTCCAGCACTTGTTTACACCACACTGTTGCCAGGCTACTAGGTCAGGAATTCTGACACTGTGATCCCTGATCTTTTTAATTTGGTTTTATCAAACGATATTTTGATGCAGATAGTCATATCATGGATTTTAAATAAGATTGGCCGGATCTTGCATGTAGCTGCATTTCAACCCATTCTGTGACAATGATTAATGTCAGTACTTACTTATTAAGTACTGATAATTGTGTCTTCATCCACCCTTCATCACCTCAGAAACACTGTGAAGCAGCAAAATTTTCTTTGTCCATGCATCTCCATGCTGTCAATGCTGCAAGCAAGGAGTTTAACCTGCTGCTGTAAGCTTCCAAGAGCCTGTGTGATAAAAAGCTTAAATGCAGCAAAGTCAGAGGCAAAACTTGAGGAGCTTGAAGTACTTGATAGTGCCTTCTGCAACTGTGTGCCTCAAAGTCAGAGATCCTTTTGTTGAACATTCTCATCAACTGTGTCAATATGGTATTGATGGGTTCCAGTAAATTTAGAAGAAATTAAAAGATGAAGAAGCAGAAATAAAATCTTGTTATTTTAGTGTAGTGAAGAATAGTATGTAAGTGAAAACACTTCACCAGCAGGTAGGCTGGGTTATTTTATAATTTAAACATTGATTTACTATATTAAAGTAAGTTTTTATCATTTTAATTGAATTTTATATTACCTGTCAACTACCCACATGGGAAAAAAAGTTTTTTTTTTATATTTTCATATTAAAGACAGTGTTTCATATTGCGTATTACGTTGTGGACATATATATGAAAGAAATTTAAATAACCACAACGTAATCCATAGTGAATTGCATAGAAATTGTAAAAAATAGCTTATTTAAGGCGAGCCAGGCACGTGCGAATGGAAAGCAAATGCGGTAACAACAGCAGCAATCGATAAATCCCGACTACAGTCGCAAAAAGTCAGGCTCGAACTTAAAAATAATATTATAAAAGTACTTACTCTAAGTTTTTTAAAATCGCTCTCACTCGGTAAAGACAGAAATGAACACCACAAATTCAAATTCAATCAAGACAGGAATCAGTGTTGCCAGACGCATTGAACCTTTTATCTGTATCGGAGACGGCTAAAATCTGTATGCCTTTTTATATTGAAATCTGCATAAAATCTGTATGTTCAAAAGAACCAAAACAGAACCTACTTACCATAAGCAGGAGGATAATAATATATATCGACGGGTGAAAGGCTATTTGTTTGAAGCGAAATTTTACGAACTTTACTGGAGAGCCATTTACAGATTCAAATTTTGAAAAAAAAAAGTCTATAAAAAGCTACTGCTCTTACTTGGAGATCTTTATTGAAAAACGTCCCTTAATATTTAATTATACTTTATATTTTGGTATATTATTATTACACAAGAAAGAAAAACACATTTAAGGGTCCCAAGATAAATGTCGCCTAACGTTTAATACAAAATGATCTGTATCGCCTTAGTTTTAGAGAAAAGAAAAATGATTCAACTTACAACATTGTCACTAATCAGCAGCAGACAAAATGGTTTGAGTGACCTTACAGTGCTTATGGAACAGAAGCCAAAATGATCGTCGACGTTACTCAATGTTATTGAGATTATGCTATTTTATTTAACTACCAATTGGGTTTTGTTAACGATACAAGCAAGTTGACAACGATGAACATTCTTAATGAGTGGTTTGATGTATGATGCCTCCTCTACACAATCGGCCATGATGGGCGATTAAACGCGAGTACGATCGTGTAGAAGGCCTACTTGCCTGTAGTCGCCCATCATCGTCTTTAATAGTCGTCATGATCGCGACGATCGGTGACTTGTCGGTTTTTCGGCCACACATAAAGGGAATCGCTTGTAGTTGGATGCACGTGCCCACACGATCGCTGATCATTTATTCACCGGAGGACAACGAGCAGTGCGTACGTCGCGTCGTTTTTAAATACAACTTAGTGCGAGTTCAAAATAATGGCTACTTCTCGATTAATCAATTTTGCAAACATTGTAAAATGCGAAAATGATAATTTTACCAATAGTAAAATTGAAATACCTAATTACATTTCATTGTAATTTTTTATTAAGCTAAACGTTTAACTTAGTCTTTAGAACGCAACACCAAAAAAAATCGATTGAACGACTCAGAGACCGTGTCTTGTAATCTAGTTTTAGTTAAAGTTTTAGTCTAGTTTAAAGGGAAATTATAGTATTGGTAGCTGCAGCTATAAACTCTACGTCCATCTTGAAGGCTTGCCGCTCAATAAATCATCACGGACGATCGTGTGGATGCTTGCACAATGATCGTGACGATTACCTTGCCGGTCACAGACGATCAACGAGTGTCGATCATGGCCGATTGTGTAGAGGAGGCTTGAGACATCAAACAACTCATTTTTTTTAATATGGTTGTTGTTTCGAAAGGATTTTATAAAATATGGTTTTGATACAAGATAATTGAAAAAAGGTTGAAGCAACATTGCATAGTGCTAGTAGTGGAAAGCAAAGTGTATGAAAGGACTTTTCATCTAAAGTTGGCCATTCAACTGAAATTTTAGGACGGGAATAACGGCTTAAGGTCATACTCTCTATTTTTTTGTACAGCTTAAATGACGCTTTAAAAAATATGGCAAATGTAATGTCGCATGTTTAAGAATTTAGTACTAAAATTGCATTATTTAAAAAGCGCTAAAAAAGTGCTCAGAATTGTATGAAACTAGCCTCATCCGAAGCAGAAAACTACGCTGAATCTGAATATGTATATGTTTAACTCAATATCGTCCAAAATGTCGCTTTAAACAAATAGTCTTTCACCCGTCGATATAATTATATATTATTTCTCCTCACAAAATATACCTACCGTATAATTACAATGTATAATATAATCAAGTGTATTGTTACTTCAGTCTACAATATGTGAGGAGCTGGACGGTGTCCGATTTAGGCAATAGGTATATGCCTGTATTACAGATCACGACTTCACGAGGTCCCCACCAAATGGAAATTAAGAACATTTATGTAATTGAATGAATTGAATACTTTTAAGTAGTTGTAAAGTTTTTGATATAAGCAGTATTAGGAGTAATGTTTCGTAAAAACGCAAACAAATGCAGCCTTTATCACACCACAAAGGGTCTTCATTCAAGTAAAAGATCTAGGCACGCACTAAGTAGTTGGGAATTCCCCGATGTCCCCGAACTTCATGCTTGCTGGTGAATGACGTTTGTTTCTTTATGAAATGTTTCCAGGTATATAAAATCGTACGTTTTCGGTACGATCACGTTCTAGCGATCGTACATGAGTAAAAATTACAAAAAAACATATGAGTACCTAAAATTAAAATCTTGCATCTGGCAGCCCGGACTCGGATTTTGGAAAAGACAAGCTTGAAAAGAGTAGGTAATACAAATTGAAGTAATTGCATAAGGTTGTCCAGTTACAAGACAATCGTGAAAAAAAAGGAGGGTGTCGTGTGTATGTGAGCACCTTTATATTATTAATTCATGTACGTGTTTTACTAAATAAAAAATATTACATTATTTTAATAATGGTAGTATTTACTCATCTTTCGCCTTGTTATCATTTCGCTCCAATTCCCCACATTATATGGCGACCGAGACTTAAGAGTCCACGGGACTTTGTTTAGAATTCCTTTCCGTTTATGGACACCGTCCGCGATGAACCGCAAGTATAGTCACAAAGTCTTGTGAGAAACAGTGTTTTTTGTGGCATCAATAACAATCAATATTATCATGGGAAAAAATCAGAGTAAAGAAGTAATTATAGCTGAAACGGCTTCTGGTGGTAATAAAAACGCAGACTTGGAGCAGTAAAAGTACCATGCCAGTACAACGAATGTGATTTTTTTGTTGCTGTTGATAGGAATCCTGTACTACCTTGCATTCAGGATTTATTTATATGAACTGTCACACCGAGTGGATCACCAATCAAATAAATCGACACGCTTTGCGAAGGTCAATTTCATACTTCCGGCGAGACCCAAAAATTGATATGGGAACGGAGAACGTATAGCAGGAAAAGGATCATACGGCATTGACAACGGCGCGTAACGTATACATATTAAATTTAGAAAAACTATTGAATCACAAACTTGGATAAATATTTTTATCAAGAAGTTTAGTATACAACAGAGATTCAAAGGACTTAACTTTTTAGATATTGTAAATAGAGATTATAGTCCAGACATTCCTTTTGTTGGCTTAAACGTCGTACAATTTTCGTTTCTTCAGGCAATAAATACATGTATTACACAGTTCCCCATCCAACGTGTTTCTCCGTTATATATAGAATATTACTAAGTATTTGAATACTATTACATATTGTAGTCGTAACGTTTTTTATATAAGTTTATATTATTAGGAGTAATAAGTTTCATAAAAATGCAAACATGTCTTCATCTTTCAAGTAAAAGATCTAGGAAGGCGTTAGGTTGTTGGGGAATTCCCCAAAATTCATGCTTGCCAGTGGATGACGTTTATTTCTTTATGAATGTTGTCAGGTATATAAAAATCGTACATTTTCCGTACGATCTTGGTCTAGCAATCGTATGTACCTACATGAGTAAAAATGCCAAAAAATCGTATGAGTACGATTTAAATCGTATATCTGGCAGCCCTGGTCCGGATACACGGCTAGCGCGAAGGTGAATATCGCCTTAGCGCCTTACGTTCAGGGAGCAGCTTACGTTGGGATATCACCACTACAAGATATCCACAAGAAATACTTGGTTCCTTGTAAGTCTTTGTAAAATATAGCATTATGCCATATTTCGCATTTTTTTATATGCAAACAAGAACCAATCTACATGGTTCTACATAATTGATAATATTTAATTAAAAAATATTTTACAAGAGATCATGTGGTATGGGTTTATAAAAATACAGTTTCATAAAAAAAATTTTTTAGTTTGTCGGATTGCCATGGGGCGTGGATCTTGTTTAGTGATGGGCGGAGGATAAATTCTCGGAAGATATTTACTCGAGTATGTATCCGAAATGGATAAATATCCGTTTTTACTCATTTTTACCGGATATTTAGGTACTCAAAATGATGGATATGTCGCAAACGTATCGTTTCCGGAACGCCAGCGCCATCTAGCCGACATAGGTTACAACGCGTTGTTACGTCATACATCGCGTGATGTAGAGTGGGGGTGCCTAACAGAGTCGTAGCGTTATCGGTCGGTAAGCGGCGCACAATCGCACATTCGTTGCCTGACTCTGGTCCGATACGTCTGTATCAGCACGGAACTGTCTCACGTTTCGTTGTGTTAAAGTGAAAAGCAAGATGGCCTATCTACTTCCTTCAATTCTGTCATAAGAAACATCTACGCCCACATAATGTCCGACGGTGATGAGTCTACCCGCGATTTTACTTTCTGTTCCGACAGATATATATTTTTTAGAACAGCGGATGGTTATTTAAAGAATGACTAGTATTGTTATTTGGGCTTTCCAAAATACTAAATTATTTAATTCTGATGTCAAGACAAAGCAACGTGCTTCTCACCCTCTCCTTCTCTTCTCCCTTTCCTGGCGAATATTTAACAAAATTCAAGAGAATGCAAACAGCGAGGGTTGTGATGAAGATGTTCCATCTCCATGTCCAGTACAGACCTGATGAAGAATCGGTGGAGAATCGAGAAGCGAATTCCTTTTTGTAAATTGCATTTCTAATAATGATGAACAAGAGTCTTTAAGTGATTGTTATTATAAGATTTTGTTATTGAAGTTAGGAAATAAACTCACTAATCTATATTTTCATATAATATTGACAGCGTTTGACGAAAAAGATTATGATGGCAGTGGTCTATTGTTATTATAGTATTTTTCTTATTAGGTATTACAATGATCTAAGTAAAGCACAAAATTGTATAATTTTATGTAGCCTTGACAGTGATTGACGAAAATATTTTTATCAATATGTGAAATCATTGTTATTATAGGATTTTTGTTATTGTTAAAGTGATTAATAAAGTACGGTACAAATCAATATTTACAGATTTTCATTTATTACAATCCTTTTGTTTGTAAAATAACAAAATTTACGTTACTTAACGAAAACTGTAAATAGTATTTATCCGCCGTGTTTTGGATAAATACTCAAGTAAAATCGGATATTTATGAATATTTATCCATTTTTGGTATTTATCCGGATAGAATACCAACACTAATCTTGTTAGTTCTTTTAATGAACAATGTTGTTTTGTGAAAAGCGCGGGAAACCTTGAAGTAGGCGGTCGAATTTTTTGGCGCCCATCAATTTTAATTTATTTATTTGTGTAGTAATTGGATCTGTTAGGCGGTAGTGTATTTAAATAATCTTAGTAGTATAAGTATAGTATTTATTAGTTTATTTCAACAGTATATTGGTAAGTTTTTTATGGTTTTAAAATGAGTGTTCCAGAAGATCCTGGAGGGACTTCCCTCCAGGTATCTCATGTAGTTACAGTCACTTATGATGGTTCGGAAATGGAAACCGAAGGTTCTATTTTAGATACAGGTGCTTCGGATAGCAAAAATCATACTCATTCCAAACGTAAGCGTACTGTGTCTCGTAAAATTTGTAAGCACTGTAACAAAAAGAGGAGGCGTCATAAGTCTTCTTCTGATATCCATTGTGAGACTGATTGTCATTGTGAAATTGTTTCTAAGAATGACTTTCCAACTGATTCCAAAGAAACTTGTGAGTCAATTCTTATCCCATCACCACAGGTTGTCCCTCCTGATGTTAATGATGCCAATCCTGCTGACTCGCGTGTAGCAATAGGCAGGAAACTTTATCAATCATCTGATGCCGCACCTTATAATGTCCATATCCAAAAGGTCCAGTCTAGCCCGAATGATAATGTTGTTATTCATCCTATTTCCTTTGGTCGTTTCCTTAAAAATAATTTTATTAAAAATATTGTGAATGGAAGCCTCAAGAAAATAGGAAGAAATAGATTAGTTTTATCATTCAACAACTATGTAGATGCTAATTGTTTTATTGAGAATGAAGCATTAAAAACTAACAACTACAAAGCTTATATACCTACCTCATCAGTTATTCGTATGGGTGTAGTTAGGGGAGTTCCAATTGATTGGTCAGAGGAAGAAATTTTAAAAAATATTAATGTACTTCTTGGATATGGAAACATTTTAAAAGTTCGGCGTATTAATAGGAAGAACATAGTAAATGGTCAAGCCAGTTACACTCCAATTGAGACAGTGGTGCTCACATTTGATGGCCAGGTTCTTCCCAAGAGAATATTTCTATGTTACAACTCACTTCCAGTTGATTTACACATATTTCCAACACTAGTCAGTGTTTTAATTATTGCCACTACGATCATATCAAAAGCCAATGCCGCTCCACTCCTCGTTGTTTTAAATGTGGTAACAACCACTCTGGTGATGGCTGCAATATTGATGAAGAGGAAGTGGTTTGCTGCTTATGTTCAGGTTCCCATTATGCAACCAACAAAAATGACCAGAATTCAGTCGACAGAAATCTATTAAAGAGTCCATGGCACAGAGTTGTATTTCCTATGCAGAGGGATCAAAACTACACCCTCCAGTATCAAAACCTTATACAGATGTTTTAACTTCTCTGGCTGCTCCTATATCTCCCCTAAAAAACACTTATGATATTTCCAAGGGCAATAGTTTGAAATCAAACACAACTTCATATAAAAAAAATGTTTTTATGAAATCCAACAACTCACCTAAACATTATAGTAAAGGTATGATAAGCATGCGCATACTCTCTTCACTAAAGATTATGACATGCCTTTGCCATCTGTTGGCACAATGATGAATGGAAAAGATGTGTCATTATCTAACATGTCAACTAGAGATCATAGTATTGCTTTAATTAACTCATTAACTCAAACTAAGAATTTGTCTGAACCGTTCAACGCTGCTGTACAACAAGTAAGTCATCTTCTTAACAATGGATTATCAATCGACAATCCTTCAGTGGAATTGTCGCAGTGTTAATTCTAAAAAAAGTGAATTATTGTATCTGATTAATCTGTATAAGCCCATTACTATTGGTCTACAGGAAACCTGGCTTAAGCCAGACCATAACTTTAAAGTTTCCCAGTATATATGTATAAGAGAAGATAGGTCTGATGGTTATAATGGTGTTGCTTTACTTATTCACAACACGGTTCCTTTTGACCACATTCCTATTCCAAACCATATTACTAATTTTTCCATTATAGCTATAAATATTAACAAAATAAGTTTCGTTTCGGTTTACATCCCCCATCCGACGTCATCTATATTTAATGAATTAGAGGCGATTATCTCACAGCTCCCAAAACCATTTTTAATATTGGGTGACTTTAATGCTCAACACCAGGCTTGGGGTAGCTCCAATTCCAGTTATTATGGTACTAGAGTACTAGATATTCTGGATTCCAATAATCTCTGCATTTTTAATACTGGAGTAGCTGACGTACTAAGCCCCATGAAGGAATCAGTGCCCCAGATCTTTCTATTTCTACTCCCAGCTTCGCGTCTATATTGACTTGGAGCACACTATACTCAACTTTCGACAGTGATCATTATCCTATAATAATAACTTTTCCCAACGCATTAATTAAAATTAAATCTAAACGCCCACTTAAGAGGCTGGCGGCGGAGCGAGCGCGCAACTTCGACACGAGGCGATTGCAAAAATACGTCTAAATATTGTTTTCTCTGTCGGACTAAAGTAGGCGTAGCCAAAATATTCATACCTAGTGACATGTGGCTTTTATCTGAGAATTTAATTCTCTAATATTTGTAACAATTTATGACGTGTTCAATAAATGTGATATTTTTTAATTTTTTTTGGTTAATCGGTAGATAATGTCGAGAACTAGAATGCATTTTAAAGAAATTTCTTTACGAGGGTTACATCGTCAGATATCACATACCTACCTGCTTATTTCCGCGGATTTCGCGATCACGTTCGAGGACTAAGGTGGGTAGATCGGTGCTAGCCAGCGGCTTAGTTACGTATTTCGTGTTAGTTTTTCTCAATACCAACCAATTTCCCAAACACCTTGACTAACATGCCAATTGGTAGGTCATTGTAATGTTTCTAACTTCAAGAAAAAGAAAGATAGTGGATAGGGAAATATACCTACTTATGAGTTCATTGATACAATTTCGTAACTATGTATACTTTATTCATACCTATTACTAAACTACAAAAATATAAAAACAAATCATGTCGTGTGTGTGACGGTGACCATATTATTTTATCGATAAGTAGGTAGGTACCTATTTTAAATTTTACAATGTGAGCGATGGAAAAGAATCCGCTAAGGAACTCCGTGGACACTAATTTAAAATAAGCTAGCTGATGCCCACAGTTTCACTCGCAGCCCAAAATGGATGTACTTATAAATTTATTACACTTACATCCATTGTGGGCTGCGAGTTAGTTAATTTAGTTATTAATTATGTCCTTACTAATTAGGTAAGTACCTATGTACTACAGTAACTGTATCAATTTATATTAGACATTTTTATATCTGTAATAAAAATAATGCCTTGGCAATTGCGAGGTTACCTACATAATAACTTATCTATCTATTATGCATTATAATATCGATCTGAGAGGGCACGAAAAGATACCTACCTACTGTCAACTTTTTGAGTAATTATTTATTATATTTTCAGTAGGTATTTGATTCTATAAATAAGTAGGTATTCCATCATCGTCACGTGTTGGTGCATTATGTGTAGGTATTTAATTCGAGGAGTATTTCTTCATCATCATAACACGCCGATTGATCATAATTATTATTAAAACATTCCACTAATCTAAAAGTGGTAAAAACACATATATAATTTCAATTTAAAATTAAATTTTTAGATTTAAATTCAATAAAAAATGCGTGTTATTTATGTATTACAAACTATTTACAGAAAAATACTTTCATCTGCTACGACACGCCACTTTTACGAGGAAGGTAAACAACAACTTTTGTTAAAAAAATATGTTTTTTACATTTTGACAGCACTATCGGCTTCAACACCCACGAAAACCATGAAAACGATACCCATGACTAAAAAGTAGCAATTTACTCCACCCGGCATTGCATTACTTTATACGTATGTATAGTTACCTAGTAATAGCCTTGTAGGTACTACAAAGCCATTATAATAATATCTACATTGGCCGGTAACAGTAAGGACTACAAACAATTATTCAAATATTTGACAAGTAGAGTAGACTTGTCTATAATTAGGTACAAAAGTTGAACTATAATCATTCTGTAGGTACCATAACGATTGAGTCCGGTGCCTTATTGTAGTAGTTAGGTACTTACTCTTGGATTCATTCAACCTTTGGGAAAACATTATTAAAAAAATATAGTAACGGCAAACAATCCTACTCGTAATAAAATTCACGTTACGTCTTCGTCAAACACGAACACCAACGAACTGCATCGCCCGACGGGCAGCAGGCCACACCCCCCGCTTAGAACGTACGAGACAGCAATATTTTCCTTCAAAATTTGGGCTATATTGCGTGGCGTACCGTAATTAAACATTTTATAAATTAAAAGTTCATAGTATAATAATTTCCTGATGTTTTAATGATTATTTATAATATAATCTGTATTCAAGAGACGAAAAAAGTTCAAATATTGTTGTTTTTAGTATTAAATCAATGAGCGGAAAACCGGACGAAAAATCGTAAAAATATCAAGATTTACATTCGCCTATATTTATTTCCATTGAAGTATTTTGGACAAAATGGTACCGCAGGAACCTAGATTAAAGGTATCCGAATCCAAATAATAGCACAAGTTAATAAAATTGTGTTTGAATTATATGGATATTACGTTTGTTTGGGCAATTCACGCTCCGCCGGACCCTTAAACTGAAATACAAGATCCCGAATGGGCCGAATGACAATGACTTTGAAAGTGACAGATGGGAAACGTTTAGTAACATAGTTGAACTAAAATTATCTTCTCTCCCTTTTCAAGGAAATAATCACTCTGTCTGCTGATGCTTTTGCTTTAGCTATATTAGAAGCTGCGGATAAAACTTTTCCAACTAAGCAATGTAATAATAATATTCATTCTCCTCCTTGGTGGGACAGTGAATGCACAGCAGCGGTCAAAAAGAGGAAAGAAGCAGAGCTTTTATATCTTGAACACAGCACTTCAGAGAACTTTGAGAGCTTAACTCTAATAATGAATAACACCCTGTAAACTATTTAAAATCAAGAAATGGAATGGATGGAAAGCTTTCTGCACATCTCTAGCACCTAACGTCTCGCTTATCTGGCAAAATGTTCGTAGATTTAGATCAGCATTCAAGGAAACATTGCCACAGTTTCTTGACGCAACAGTAGCCGATAAATTTTTAGATAAGTTAGCTCCTCCCTTTGTTCCTCAAATGCCTTTTTTATCTTCTAGTAACTCTTTTCAATCTCCAACAGAACATTCCGCCCTTGACTCTTCTTTTACCCTTACTGAGTTAAAAGATGTGCTATCTTATGTTAAAGATTCTGCACCGGGCAATGATGGTATTCCATATTCCTTTCTTGTTCACTTGAACGACTCGAGTCTAAATTATTTACTATACGTCATCAACTCTACCACAATCTCTGGAGAAATTCCTGCTTCTTGGAAAATCTATGAGATTGTTCCTATTTTGAAACCAAGTAAGCCCGCCGCAGCCCCGAACTCTTATAGACCAATAGCCCTCAGTGCTTTCTAAGCTAGACTAAAATGACTGGTGTATCACACTGTTATTATATTGCGGCTAGATGTGAACGCTTGCTTAACATTTTACGATGTCTTGCGGGTGTTTGGTGGGGTTCTCACCCATTCACGATGAAACTCTTGTATAACGCAATAATAAGAAACATCTTGGACTATGGAACATACTTTTTAGAGCCTTGTAGTGTAATAGGTTTGTCTAAATTAGATGCCATCCAGTTCAAAGCTCTACGTATTGTATCTGGAGCCATGAGATCTAGCCCCGTAAATGCCCTGCAAGTTGAATGTCTTGACCCCCCTTTAAAATTACGACGCCAGTTCCTATGTGATAAATTTTTATTCCGGGCTTTTCAGTTTTTAAATCATCCTCTATATAAAAAATTACAAGAATTGTCACTTATAATAGAAAGTTCCTCATATTGGACTCACAAATCTCTTCCATGCTTGATTATTAGTTTTCGTAAATTTATTTCATTGCAAGCTCCCACACATCGGTCTCAGTTTCTCCCTTTATTCTCAATCAGCTACGAAGCGCTTGTTAATCCTCCTAACATAAACTATAATTTTGAAATTCTAAAAAATGATCTACATTCTAACATTGCCATAAAATTTGCAATCGAAACAGACTGGGCAGATCGTCATCATATTTATTGTGACGCGTCTAAACCTACACTACTTAGTACGGTTTGGGTAGCGATTTATCATCAACAGTATAATATCCACCAAAAAATCAAATTGCCTCCTCAAACAACTGTGTTTTCTGGTGAATGCTTCGGCATTCTGAAATCTTTAGAGTACATTTTACTTGCAAAACTCCACAAGACTCAAAGAGCGCTCTACAAGCTTTACAAAAAAATCCATTTAAATATGTGTCAACCTGTGCTTACCTAATGGAATGTAGACAATTAGTACATAATTGTAAAATAAAAAAAAAATGTGTTCTACTTGTGTGGGTACCTGGCCATCACAATATACCTGGGAATGTTAAAGCTGACAAATTTGCCAAAGATGCAGTAAATAATGGTGATATGTTTCCATATAAAAATGTTGCGTCAGATCTTGTCTCCATTCCCAAAGACCAATTACATAGTTCTTGGCAGAATGACTGGAATGATTCTAGCCAAAAAAAAGCATAAAGCGTAAAGAAGAAAGAGTAAAAAAAAAAGCGTAAAGGCCGGTATTACAATTCTATACAGCATGAAATTCCTAAGAAAAAATGGTTCTCCAAAATAAAGTTTAGCAAATCTGTGACTTCAATGATTATTAGAATGCGTTTGGGCCACGTTTGCTCTGCCTCACATCTCGCTAGGCTTGGCATCATTAATAGCAGCTTGTGCGCTTGTCGTGCTGATGAAGAAGAGAATTTAAATCATATTTTCTTTGGTTGTCTCCTCAATGATTGCTCCTCTTTCATAAACTCTCTTAAACATCTCCGCATTCCTCTCCCTTCATCGGTTCCTACCTTATTATGTTCTATGACATTAAATATATATAATTTAATTTCCAAGTTTATAATTGATAATAATATTAAATTGTAATTTTATCTAATATCCAACTATTTGTATGTATAATATATGTTTAATCTCCCATAAATCAAACAACATTCTTACTATTTATTGAATATTATTTACTTTATTATTATATATTCCTTTCAACGTTTTTTCCTTGACCTACCGTGATCCTTTATTCTATTTCAATCCCTAAATTCCGTTTCCATAATCTATTTATCCCAAAATAATGGTTTCCCTACCTTTTACCACTTGTAATGGCAAATGCACAAACCGCGCGATCCAAAACAAAAAAAAAAAAAGAAAGTTGTTTTGTGGTTAAAGATCGTTGTCATAGATTTTTGTCTATTCAATCATGATAGAAACGATTACAAATTACAAACAGAACAGCACTAACTGTCATAGAGTCATAGACAAGAAATAATCAATACAATAATTCTAGAATAGCTTCATCTTTGATGAATTGAATAGAAATACGTCAAGTTTCTTGCGAAAATATTTTCAATAAAATAATATAAACATTGGTGCGTTCTTTGAAATCAGACTAGGGTCATAGATAGTCAAAGGTAAGTAATTACTTACGAATGACTCGACGGTTTCGATACCTTTGTAATACCTACTTATTTAGTTTTGAAAGTGGTAATAATGTTATTTAGAAATTCCTTTATTGGTTTCAGGAGTTTCCGAATGCATTGGCACAAATAAGAAAAAGGCTCATTAATTTATCTCGCGGGCTCGCGCTGATTTACCTACCTGTCACATCATGCCGGAGTGGTACCCTTACATCTTAGTCAAAAGAAGCCGCAAAATCAGCAGCAGCAGTAGCAGCACTAGTACTGCAACCGATAGTGAAGACAGCGGTGCCAGCGGCTCCAGCAGTACCAGCGCCACCAGCACCTCCTTCAGTGCCAGTGGCTCTAGCTGTACCACCAGACGCACCAGCAAAACTAGAGGCACCAGAGGCAAAAACATTGCTAGAGGAATTAGAAGCACAAGCAGTAGTGGCAGAGGCATAAGGAGCACAATCGGCAGAAGTGGCGCAAGTGGCAGCATCAGCGGCAGAGGCATAAGTGGCACCGTCAGCGGCAGAGGCACAAGTGGCACTGTCAGCAACAGAGGCACAAGTGGCACTGTCAGCGGCAGAGGCACAAGTGGCACTGTCAGCAACAGAGGCACAAGTGGCACTGTCAGCAACAGAGGCACAAGTGGCACTGTCAGCAACAGAGGCACAAGTGGCACTGTCAGCAACAGAGGCACAAGTGGCACTGTCAGCAACAGAGGTATAAGTGGCACCGTCAGCGGCAGAGGTACAAGTGGCACTGTCAGCCGCAGTGGCACAAGTGGCATTGTCAGCAACAGAGGTACAAGTGGCACCATCAGCGGCAGAGGCACAAGTGGCAGCATCAGCGGCAGAGGCATAAGTGGCACCGTCAGCGGCAGAGGCACAAGTGGCACTGTCAGCGGCAGAGGTACAAGTGGCACTGTCAGCAACAGAGGTACAAGTGGCACCGTCAGCGGCAGAGGTACAAGTGGCACCGTCAGCGGCAGAGGTACAAGTGGCATCATCAGCGGCAGAGGTACAAGTGCCACCATCAGTGGCAGTGGTCCAAGTGCCACCATCAGTGGCAGTGGTACAAGTGCCACCATCAGTGGCAGTGGTACAAGTGCCACCATCAGTGGCAGTGGTACAAGTGCCACCATCAGTGGCAGTGGTACAAGTGCCACCATCAGTGGCAGAGTTACAAGTGCCACCATCAGCGGCAGAGGTACAAGTGCCACTGTCACTAGCAGAGGTACAAGTGGCACGAGCAACGGCAAAGGCACAAGTAGCACCATCAGCAGCAGTGGCCCAAGCGGTACCATCGGCAGCAGTGGAGCAAGCGGCACCATCAGCGGCACAGGCACCAGCCGCGCCAGAGCCACTCGCGGCACCAGAGGCGCCAGAGCCTCCCGTAGAACTAGTAGTGCTAGAGCCACTCGCTGCACAAGAGCTCAAGGCACAAGTGGTACTATCAGCGGCAGAGGCACAAGCGGCACTAGCCGCGCCAGAGCCGCTCACGGCACAAGCCGCACCATAGCCACTCGTGGCAATAGCCGCGCCAAAGCCACTCGCGGCACCAGAAGCGCCAGGGCCACTCGCTGCACCAGTACCGCCAGAGGCACTCGCAGCACCAAGAGCGCCAAAGCCACTCGCAGCACCAAGAGCGCCAAAGCCACTCGCAGCACCAGCACTATGGAAACCAGAAGTGCTAAAGCTTCTGGTGCCTCTCAGACCTCTTATGCCTCCTATTCTGGCACTACTGGTAGTGTCAGAATCACAAGAAGTGCCAGAGGCGTAAGAGGTGCTAAAGGCATCAGAAGCTTTCATTAGATTAATTTCATTGTTAGGCTTAACCTTTTGACCGCCACGTCTATAACGAAAATCCGTGTTCTCTACGCCAAGCGACAAATTCTATTATTTAATATTAGGTAAAAAAAAACATAAATTTTTTGTATAGGTAAATGTATATTGAACTAAAAAAAAAGTGGTATTTTTGACGTGCCACGCCGTCGTTGGCGTCGTGAGCAAGTTTTCATTGGACGTCTATACACGTCCGTGGCGGTCAAAAGGTTAAGGTTAACTTATTCTCTGTGTTATTTGGTTTGGTATTGTGGTAAGTTAGTGAGTATCAAAATTTTGTGCTCGCGATGAGAATAGGCTCGCACACACTTAAAGGTCATAGCTCATTAGAGCCACCCAGCGAACCGCTCGTCGCTGTTGTTCGGCGTCTACTCATTGTCGACAGGTTGTCCACGGGTGGATACCGCGTTGTCACCAGTGAACCACCCGTTGTCAATGAGTAAACGTCGCATGGTTAACGAGTGGTCACCACGTGGTCCATGAATTTCTGAGTCTGTCAGCAATTGGCACCAAGTCTACATGTATGTTTCATAATGTCAAATTGTAAATCGTGAATTCGCTCGCATAGCTTTTGTTGCATTAACCTAGCGTAAATAACTCTCAGGCAGCGCGCGGTCCACTCGGGACTGGTGCGTCGGCAATGCGCACCAACGCAAGGCAAGCATGTGAGCAGCGAGTCGTGTGGTCACCGAGAGTTCCACTCGCCATCTATGCGTGGACAGCTTACGACCGAGGTGATAGATAGAAAATAATGTTTATTTGCAAGAAACATGTTTATAAGTTGTTACAATATACAGATATCAGATATCCAGTGACGCTACAGAGTTGATATAAAGAATACTAACCGCAATCGGGTGGCTCTAAATGGGCTGTGTGTGTACCTTAACCCTTCGGGGAAAACAGGCGTGATGGTGTGTTCATGATTTTTCTGACAAAAACATATTATAAAAAGAATTGCAAGCACAAAATATGTTATGATATTTTTTCTTTCTTAAGTACCTGTGTCTGGTGCCGTGATCATATTCAGCAACTAAGAGCAGTGTTGATGGTCACACTATACAATCTTACTAAGGGCCAAAGATCATACTATGTGGTTTTATTCCCTCCAACATGGTTGAGTCGAACGACGCCGATACGCACGTCATACTCTCGTGAACGGGTGCCGTCTGTCGGGGCTGGTCAGCTCTTACTGTCAATGGCAATCTCTTTATTTATTATTATTTATTTTTTCTGTTTAGTAGACTGTATTAATTTAATAGTACACATCAAACTGCATTGTTCTCATATGTAAGTCTGACAATAATGATTTATATTAATTTATCAGATATTACTGAAATCATTACTGTGATTATATATATATTTTTTTTTTTTCTTATTAATTAATAATTTAACTCAATAAAATTTAAATGTGAGTCCTTTGTAGGCTAAATATACATAATTAGCTTTGAACAGTCTGGTGGCTTTGACCCTTTTTTATGTGACCTACGCAAATGTTCCTCTGATCTGGTATCGTTGTTGTTGAGCTCCCTAAATTATGGTTGAGCTACACAATGACTGATGCATGCGTGCCGTCAGTTGGGACTGGTCTACTCAAAGCCGCTATGGCTCTTTCTTCAAAAGGCCATTTCAGACTTTGCCCTACATTGTAAGATAAAATAACATATTTGTTACTATACATTGTCTGGACTTTAAAAGAGACTATGATTCTCTGAGTTTGTTTCGGCGTTTCTTCTCAGAGGTCGTCAGCTAGGAAATGACGGATCCATCTAGCTTAAAAAAAAAGTGTAAAATATTGACTTGTAAAAGTGTCTTTAAAAGATCTATTTACAGAAATAAATATTATTTAATCATTTATGTTATCTGGAAAATGTCTTTACTCCCTTGGAGGATGGGTAGGTCTACCAGTCATCCAAGGCAGTAAAGACATTTTCTAGTGAGGGATGCGATGTGCGTCGACACTTGCGGTATCTCATCGTGGCGGGCTGTGCTGGCGTTGCTGCTGCGGCTGCGGAGATCAACAAACTGCGAAAATATAACAATTTTAGAAATCGTTATTTTTTCGCACCCGAACTGAGGTTGAAACGTTGGGGCCGTGTGCTCTTTTCTAAGTTATCTTTTTAATATCCTAGTTTAGTTTACTTTGTAGTTTTATTAATTTTAGTTTGATAATAGTGTAAATAAGTTTATATCTAAGTACCTATGTATCCATCCTTAAACCTCTTTAAGCCGCATTATTAAATGAATTTAATCGGGATATCCGAGATATTCGCACTTTTTTCCAGGATAAAAAGTATCCTTTAACCGTCCCCCGGGTTCTAAGCTACCTCCCCTCTAATTTTCAGACAAAAGCGGTTCAGCCGTTCTTGACATATTATAGGTACTTGCGGCACGTTACGATAGCCGTTACGTTAATGGACGAAAATAAAAACTTGAGAGGTGTCAAGGGACACCCGGATGGAACGAAGTTCCTTTCATTAAAATTTAATAATTAAAAATAAAAAAACCTGTACACTCAACAATTCACAACGCGCGAAATTCAAATATTGTCATTCACTCAATAATATTTGAATGCTTGTCAACAATATGAATTTCGAAAAAAGTGTCGTGACAACGTGACAACTTTTCGTAAGATTTTTTTCCGTCTAGCCCCTTTTCACAACGCGCGATATGGAACTTCGTTCCAAAAAAACAATACATATACATAAATAAATAATGTATTTAATTAAATATATCACTATTGACATTAAAGAACAGTAATTGTAATTTGCTCCTTCAAATGTAATTACTAATTAGTAAAAAAAAAAACAGTGGACTCGCGTAGAATTAAGTTAGAATAATTAAGAACAATGTCCCATAGGAGTAGCCTAACTGCCCAAATATAATTAATTACGCAAATGAATCAATTATTGTAAAAAAGGCGCGGAAATTAACTCAATAATAAAAATAAAACTTCATGAGTGGACATGGGTCAATATTTGATAGGGTCCAAATTTATGTCTCCGCAAATTTCTCTAACAATAAAAAAAAATTCATTCCAAAAGTTTCGCCAAAAAACGTAGGTACCTTCATTATATTTTCATTTTTATTATCCGTAAAATACTATTGTTAGCTCTTCATTTACCGAAAAAGTATGAAGGTTTTGTGTACACATGCAATTATAAATTTTTTTTTGAAATACCACGTGGGAAACATGTTTTTACTAAGATTTCCTCAAAATCATCTATAGATCAATGATCAATAAACCCATCAAAATCATCATATTTCTCTACGTCATTGTCATGAATTTGTACTGCCAGGATAATGACACATGTTGAGAAAAATGACATTACGTGGAATGAAAATGACAAAATGTTGAGGTTAATGATGTGAGTTCGTAATTTATGCATTTGTTTCAGGTCGTTTTTCTGGAAAAGAATAATTAATACCTACCATCAAGGAGCACAAGTAGTTAATTAGATAAAAAAGATATATATGCAAATCATCTTTTTGTTGATGAAAGACAATTTTTTTACATATTGGAAGATTTTAATGTTATATACGCTACACAATCTACACATGAAGGTGATCAATGTGGAGATCTTCAAATTGATTACCTTCTTCTTCTGTATGTGAAGATAGCGGAGACTTAGATTTTTAATATGTATGACACACAATATCGTTAGAAGACACGAAGTACAGTTTACTTCGTATCTAAAACTATCTCGTATGTTGTTGGTGTCATACAATAGATCCAGCAAGAGTCTCCGATTGGGGACGACTTAACTTAGTCCATTTCTACCCTGCTAAGACACGAGTATGCGCGTTCACCGCACAGTTACTGTGGCTCCTCAATTCCAGAACACCTACCTTAACATCGATAACAGCATTGACCTCGGCATTGACATTTCTAGCGGCGTTCAATTCCGCAGTCATTTATAAGGCAAGGTGAAGCTGGCATTCAAAAAACTCTGGGTGCTCAATAAGGCAAGACGGTACTTCACAGCGGGGCAAAGACTGCTACTGTATAAGTCGCAAGTCCGGTCCCTTAAAGAGTACTGTTGTTACCTATCGGCGGTAGCCCCGGGATACCAGCTTGGATCTTTTGACGCAGTCCAGAAACAAGCAGTTCAGATTGTCAACGATCCTGATCTCACAAACGGTTTAGAGCCTTTAAGTTGGAGGAGAGACTGCATCTCTGTGTGTTCTACTGTTTATACATCGGATGGTATTCTGAGGAATTGTTTGAGATGATGCCAAAGGCTACTTTCTATCACCGTACTATCGCCATCGGCATGGAGTACATCCACATACCCTGGAACCATTTTGATCTCATACCGTCGGCCCAGGGTTTCCGGAGAGACTAAAGCACCCATGCTTTTAAGTTGGCCCGCTCACAGGTGGGCCTTATGCTGGTTTGCCACCTTAGTGTCGGTGTTTTTTCTTGTGACGGGAGTGTTTGTGCCTTGTGTGCATTGATTGTTAGATGCAGCCGAGAGAGAAGAACGGCAAAGGGAGCAGATAAGGAGAAATAGGTTGTGGTGTGCACAGTAGCACGCTTTTGAGATGGTGACTTTTCGGCTCTCTAAAGTTTCAGGAATAAGTCTCATTCAAGATATCTCTTCTTTTAAGAGAGAACAAAGACAGGATGCATGAACATGTAGGCTACATGATCACAAAGCAATGCCAATGTGATCAAATATAACTAACTTACTTTTGATTGCACTAATTGATACTTAGATGAAAATCATCTTTATTTATTCTCACATTTATAATTAAAATTAAATACATTTTTTTATAATCAGTTTATTAATTACAAACAAAAATAAAAATCTTTTCTCTTTCTAATATTAGTATAGGAATAGGTAGGCACTAATATTTTATTAGCTTTCTTCCAATCCTTGGTCGTGCGATAGGCGAAGGGATCACAGCCTTGTTATTTTAAAATTGCTGCGAGCTCCTTCCACGGCGTCGCAGATAGAGCCCGCCCCTCTTTACTGCGGACTCGTCCCAGGGCTATGTCCCTGTGCTTGGCCATGAACTCTACGAGTAACTGTTCGTTGCCGTAAGGAAACTGGTTTCATATTCACAATTAATTTTCAACTTCTCATTCAAACAACAAACACACAAAGCCGCGAAAAAGATTTTGTTTTGAGTTTGACCATGGATTTTGACACTTCATTTGACACAATTTATTGACAGTTTTTCTTTTTTGTGTTTCTTTTTTTGCCTTGGACACAACCTTATTACGAATATGAAAAAAAAACATGATTTCTATTGATATTTGCGATAATGTGGCTATTTGTATGATTTTAATCACATTCATTTGAGTTATAAAACTCAAACCACAGTAATTCCAGTATAAAGAGTGTTTTCATAATTTGGTAGAATACATAAATTTGTAACTAGCAATAAAGTCGTTCAAGTCGTTGAGAAATTGTTATGGCGTTAAGCTTCGATCCTATTGAACCGTCGTCCTTTTGATCGACGATTGAGAAAGAGGTGAATACCAAACTTGGTTAGGACGATAACCGAACGCCAACGATTTTTCGATTGTGTGTATTTACGGGAATCGGGCTACTCTGACCTCTATTGTATTATAGAGGTTAGTGGGTCTACGCCACTGACCTTCAGTACATACAAATTGCCTGTCGGTGTGTACACTACAATGAATACACTAATCATGAGTGTTACTGTCAGCTAGGAAGATACTCTAAGTACTTGAATTTTATATATATTGTTGTCCTCCAGAGTGGGAGGTTTTTGTATGTGGTGGTACAGTGGGGACATGGAAGCTCATAAATGCCTTTTTCGTTATCCGGAGTTGGCAATACTTCTGCTGTCTGTCATGACAGACGGAAAATCCTTGTATCCATGGCCACGAAGGCACGAAATAAATTAAAAAAAAAGCGTTTCGCGTGCGTTCGCGGTAATGCTAAAATGAACGAATGAACTAAGCGCGCCCCTAGATAACCCCTCAATAGTATTTTTTTTCTCAATAAAATTATAAACAAAGTTGTCGATGATTGTCGATTTGAGCTTGTTGTGTTGATCGGTTTTACGCTCGCGGTAAAATCACTAAAGGCGACTGAGTTCTTATTGTGTCCTAAAACAGGCTTTTTATCATTTTTTAAATCAATAGTTAAAAAACAAAGTCGCTTTCTCTGTCCCTCTATCCATATGTATGCATATATCATTAAAACTACGCAACGGATTTTGATGCGGTTGTTTTTAATAGATAGTGATATAAGAGGAAGGTTTTTAAGTATAATACATGTATGTTATTAGTAGATTGCACCAGTGCGAAGCGGGGGCGGGTCGCTAGTTATATTTGAAATGTAAACAATTTATTTTTATTGTGAATTTTAAAGGCAAGTGTGTAGAACTTAGAGTTTTCTTGCAATTTGCGATTCATGAAATGGAAGAATTGAGGTCTAAACATAAATCGCTGCAGAGTGCGGCGCATCACATCGCCATCGAATGCATACATCCTCAGGTAACCACGTCTTGTAAATCATGTTCCAGCGCGTCCGTTCTGCTCTTAAGACGACTGCATTTTTCTTGCCTATCATTATTTTTAGTCAAATAGAATGATTCCAAGTATCTGTGGCGTGTAAAATTTACCACACTGTATGTTTGAAGAGATCTGTTCTAATTACCAAGCATCCTACATATTTTATCATGTCTCTCAAAGATGTGGGAACTGCGAAAACTCACTGGTGTGTTTTGGGAATATTTGTCTTTCCAATAGGATTAGAAATACTTTAGTGTAGCCTGACATAATAATAATAAAATAATTTTTTACCAATTCATTCTGTATGTGTTACACATAAGTTGAATAATATGTCATCTGCCACAAGCTTGAAAAGGTGTTGTTATGTTGTGTCGAAATAAATGAGTAAATAACAGTGGATATATTTCGAATAGTTAAACACTAAAGCAACATATGTATTTTTTATAAAATAAAAGTAATTCTGACAAGGAAAAATCAAGTTTATGAAATTAACAAGAGTTATTACTAGGCAACACAAGCATAAGAAGAATAATTCTTAGTGGCTAGCATTGTGCTATTAAAATCTTCATGGAAGAATAACACTCCCACTTAATCCACAATGTCTAGCACAGAACTGATGTTTCTGCCTAGTGACACCTTTTGTTAACATATCGGCAGGCATAAGGGCAGTTTCACAATATTTAACACTGATTACCCTTTGCTCTGTCAACTCATGAATAAAATGGTACCTAATGTTGATGGTTCATTCCGCCGTTTTGTGCAAATTGAAACGTTCCGCAGAACAAAAATAAATATTAACTTTATGTTTTTTAATTATGCTAATCGAGTTTATATTGTTGCTAGATTCATTACAAGTGATAGGCACGTTTTTATCTTGTTTATTTACGGAGAAAATGACAATCGAAATTTGACAGCTGGAAGGTGATGAAAACAGAAAGGATTGTAATGAACTAGGGTGCGATTTTAATTATTTAAGTTGGGATGGCAATTAAATACCGTAAAACGGTTGCTAAATAGGCTAAGCTGGAAACATTGAATCATTAAAGACAACAATCACCATCTTTTATTTCTATTCAGTCTTTAGATTTGATCTTAAAAAATCAACATAGTTTAAAAAACTTAAAGGCTCCTAACTAACAGTCAACCTCAACATAATTATCAGACTTAGAACCAAATAACAACTAATACAATAATAATAAATAAAGTTTACAAATTCTCAAAATTAACTTCATCGTCTTCCTGCCCTAGTTCCAATTTATTTGGGGTCGGCGCAGTATGTCCTTTTCTTCCATCAGTCACTCTCTTTTCTATCATATCCGCTTTAACACACTTTCTTTGGCCTCTGTCTACCCATCATACTCCATCCCTCCACATTCATATTCATCAATCTTTTAGTAACATGCGTTTCATCTCTCCTCATAACTTGCCCATACCAAATTTAAATTTAAATTTTTCTGTCAATGGCTCCACTTTCAAACTTCCTCTAAAATACTCGTTCCTTATTTTGTCCATTCTGGTAACTCCACACATCCACCTCAACATTCTCATTTCCGCTGCATGTAATCTTCTTTCATCCATCTTCTTAACGGCCCAGCACTCTGATCCATACAATACGACATGTTTTATGATCGATTATTAGGTTTTGCCCTTGATCTTGAGAGGCATCCTTGGGTTGCAAGTGGTTCCTGTGACCTTTTTTTTTTTTTTTCCTCTGTGGAAATCCTCATGGACTGCCGCCGTCTGGGGAGACGACGGGGTGTGTCGGACTCCGCCCAAAGTGGACGACCTACCGACTAAACCACAGGAGGTGTTCGCCTCACCACCATTTGTCGGGAACGCGGGAACCAGTTGTTATTCCTCCGCGAACCCGACGGTGGCGGGCCGCCTAGCGCGGCCCCCTATTCTCTATCGAGAGAGTGCGTTGTGGTCTCTCCTCTCCTGCCAATCCACATGAGTGGTGGGGCGCGGGAACACCTGCCGCGCCGCCTGCTCGGGCCTTGTGAGGGGCGACAGACTTCCCCAAATCTGTCGCCCGGCCCCCCTCTATGGTGGTTGGAACAGGGCATTATCTGCCCTGTTCCTTCGCCCGGTGCGTCGAGCACGGATTGGCAGGGAGGAGCTACTCTCCCTTTCTCTTTCTTGGGCCTCCTTCTGGGACATTACGTCTTCACAGAAGGAGACCATCGCCTGCCAGGCGTCAGGGCTCCGGACCATCTCGCTGACGATGGCCGGGAGCGAGAGATCTTCTCCTACTTCAGTGATGAGGACACGGCGCTGTCCCACCCAAGCGGTACACTCCTGCAGCGTCTTGAGAGGCATCCTTGGGTTGCAAGTGGTTCCTGTGACCTGTCGCCATTTCATCCAACCTAAGTTGACTCGATGTGTAACAACCTATTCAATTCCACCATCACTTTGCACGAGTGACCCGAGATACCTAAAGTCGGAGCAAACTGGTAAGTACATCCTGCCCAAAGTTAGTGAACAGATACTCTGATTTGGTTCTGCTTACTTTCAAACCGACACTCTCCAGTTTCTGCCAGCACTCCGTCAGCTTGCTCTGGACCTCGGGGCCACTCTCACCAACTAGCACAATGTCATCGGCAAAGAGCATGCACCAGGGAGCCTCCCCCTGTATGTCCGACTTAAGAGCGTACATAATCATCAGGAAGAGATAAGGACTAAGAGCCGATCCCTGATGCAAGCCCACAGCAACATCAAAGCTAGCTGTTTTGCCAGTTGTGGACCGTACTTGAGTACTGCATCGACCGTACATCGCTCGAATCTACCTCGGGTATTTTCCAGGCACATCTTTCTTCTTAAGGGCCCACCACAAAACCTCACGTGGTATCTTCTCGAGGTCAACGAACACCATGTGCAAGTGCCTCTATGTATCTTTCGCATAATTGGCGAATAGCGAATATGGCTCACATATTCGCTATTACAGATCTCTTCTCTCATTCGCCTCTCAATGATTTTCTCCTACACTTTCATACTATACTATACCATACCACCAACGCCTTCTTTGTTCTCGCTGTGCCCTAGGATTAATTTTAATTTTTAGCTTAAAAAACCTTTCATTTCCTTCCAAAACAATTCATTACCTTCCCGCAAAAAAATGGACGGAAAGGAAGGTAATGAAGTGGAGATGAATGAGAAATCCAAACATTTTGTTTGATAACTTCGTTACTAAATACATTAGGAACTTAAGAATAAAATACGATCAAAATCAATTTAAGAGATAAAGATATTAAATATTTATAATAATTTTCTTGCTACAGTACCTTGTGAAATAGAAGGAATGCGATGATGGAATTTCTGGACGAAGCACTATCAACAATGCGAAGATCGCAAATAATTTTAACAGCGATAGGCGCACGTCCACCTCGCCCTGTTTGCCACGGCTAACAGACCAATAGAAACACGTTGTGATCATGAATTATATTAGGCACCAATTAGACATCTACAAAATTATAAAGTTTTTGGGTACGGATGGCGATGAAGTTTCTATAGTGACAATTTAAAAAAAATGCTTTTCTTTTATTATTAATGAGTTAATGGTATAATTAAAATGATTAAACAATACGTCAGAAGTTTGGTTCTCATGTCCCATATTAATTAAAGTATTTAATTCGAATATTGACAAATAAACATGAAAATACTTGCTGAGGTCCCTAGTTGGAAACGGAGAGGAATGATTTTTCACGTAGTTTTAATTGTATTTTTTATAAAATTATCGAATCAAAATGTAATATGTATTACTACGTTTAAAGCGACTATGTTTATACATATTAAGCAATAAAGATATTGCATTAAATAAGAAATACGTGGGAAAATTTGTCTGGATACGTTTTTGTACGAAACCACGGAACAACCCTGATATGCTTGGAACATTTGCCAATTGCAGGAGTGTACACAAGCTTACAATCACTTTGACTGTCACTAAAAACTGTAACAGTCTCCATTTTGTTAGTCAGTTCAGAATATAAACCATTAACGGAAATTACTTCTTTGGAAACCTCAGAAATAGCAATGTATTCCGCCTGTGCGGTACTTAATGCAACTCATCACAGTTTCCTCAATCGCCATGCAACAGCAGGACCACCAAAAATCAGAGCGTAGCCAGAGAAAGATTTCCCGTCAGGCCCATTACCCCAATCAGCGACCATAGGCTTATTACACTTCTTGTAACATAAGCATAGATCCAATGTACCTTCAGATACCTCAATACCCATTTTACTGCTGTCATGTGAGTTGAGTAATTACAGTTATTGAACTGAGACAACATCGTAACTGCAAATATTATTTGGTCTTGTGCAACACGCCAGGTACATAAGTGAGCCTATAATTTGATGATAGCGTGTATCACCTTCATTACTTTTTGCTCTAGACTTCAAATGAATATTCGTTTCCACTGGGGTGCTTGTTGGTTTAGTCTTGCATTCCATATTTCTCTAGAATTTTTGTAATATATTATGTATATGCCCGTGTTTTCTAATGATTTCTTACTTTTAAAGTTGTAGTTTTCTACTTGTCGTTGTGGTTGTAACTGCGACTGGTCTTGTTCTACCATTATTCTTTCCTAATCTGACTACCGTTACAATTTCCCATTTTTGGCATTCTATGTTCATTTTCTTGTTTATGACTTCTAGAATTGAGTTGAGCAAATCTTCATAATTTTTTTCAGATTCTGGTACACCAAAGTAAATTATATTTTTCTTTCTCCTTTGCTGATCCAGAAAATCTATAGGGCCTCAATTTTTTGCTCTAAATGGTTTGTTTTTGTTTCAATGTAATTGATATTTTCATCGATTTTTTTGTTTATAGCCTCCTTTATATTTTCTTCCATATCTTTCATGTTTTGCTTCTGTTGTGCTAAGTTATTTTGTATATTTTGTAAAACTTTCATTATTTCTTCCATGATCAACTATTGTTCATTGTCCTCTAGTGACAAGTGGCTGAGCTAACAGGGAAGGTAGTATTGATGTATTAGTCTTGAAAAAGGTCAAGCCACTCGCTGATAGATGACGCCAGTTATGCTCGAATTGCAAATATCAATATAACGCGATAAAATCCGTAAAAAGTAGTTTTATTTCAATGTATAATATTCGCGTAAATGTCAGAAATCAGTATGTTAGCCAGTACGGACTGCCACTCTACCCGTAACCATGGACGCTGTAAAGGGTCCGAAACGTCGGGATTAATAATATCAATATAACGCGATAAAATCCGTAAAAAGTAGTTTTATTTCTAGGTACTTTTTAAAAAATAAAGATGTTGGCAATTTTTTTAACATAATATGTCCGCGTTTCATTTTGTTAAATTAATTAATTAATTTTAACTCATACTTTATATATTTTATGTACCCTCGAATAAAAAGTTAATAGCTTGTCTATAATATAAAACAGATAATGTTTTTTTTTGTACAAAAATACATACACAGTTGTTTATTACACAGCTTATGCCTGTTGCAGGGTGGGGACGGGGTCCATATAAAATCCCCATGATCCTTTCATTTGAAATTGTTTATAAGACTGTATAGTATATACTGTGAGTTGGGGAACTTGTTGCACCAGCTTCTTCCCAGCCTAAATACTAGAAAGAGCTCTCCATAAATTGTAATATACACATTGAATGTTCAAAAGGGAACTAGCTAGAGTGATCATGTGACTGCCATTCTAAAATAGACAGATGCTACATACAATAAAAAAGGCAAAAGGAACTATGATGGTATTAGTCGTGGGAATAAGGGATAGGTTATCAGGTACCAGGCTGTTAGAATGGATTAAGAGTACCAGCTAAGCTATGCCAACTCTGCACAGTTGTTCACAGTGGCGTTTGTTCTCCCATGTCTGTGCATTGGAACTAGCAGGCAGTACATGGGTCACCATACCACGTTCACCCGTACCCCTCCCCTGTACGGCTCCAGCATGCGTTCCAGAACACTCAGCACAGCCCAAAGATGTTTCATCCGAAGGGGCTCAAACCACATCTCGTAAGTACACGCTTTGCACTATTGCACAAAGTTCATTTTTCTCCTCAAGGTATTTCAGTGTGTAACTATAAACTTTGGATAATGGATCAGAGAGGATCAGAGTGCTGGGCTGTTAAGAAGATGGATGAAAGACTACATGCAACGGAGATGAGAATGTTGAGGTGGTTATGTGGAGTAACTAGAATGGACAAAATAAGGAATGAGTAGTATAATTATTATTTGTGGAAGTCTGAAAGTGGTACCATTGACAGAAAAGTTGAAACGGAACCGTTTGTCGCGGTATGGGCACATTAGCAGGAGAGATGAAACATGTGTTTCTATAAAGCTATTAATTTAAAATAAACATAAACAATAGTTTTTCAATAGTAGTTAAGTAGTTATAATAATAAAACTTTTAATATTGATTTGTAAAAATATGTGTAAAATAATAATCTGTGTGCATTATTATTTACCGGGCTTTAACATTCCGTTGTCATGCTGACCTTACTTTGTGGTCATAAATCTACTTAATTACTTTTCAGTAATTTTTGTTTTAATTATGGTGTTTTCACATTAGGTAATATCTGCACTAATATACTACTTACACTTGTAAATATTTGTTAGAAAGGGGTCTGCTGGATAGACAGAAGTTTATCGATTTTAATTTCTGCATTACTGTCAAAGATTTTTGATAATAAATGCATACTTAATATTTCAAAGGTACATTGGAAGGAGTATCTCCAGTATTTTTTTAATTATCTCTCTAAGTGATCAAATAACGGGGGATAATATAAATTGGGACAAAGGCAGGAGTATGATGAAGAAGAGTTCAGAAGAAGTTTCACCGTAGTAAATTGATCTATTATCTAATTGATATAATAACCTACTCCCTCTTATTCTGGTATTCTTTAGACTTATGATCAAGTACTCTAATTCCTAAAAATCGTCACCAGGATCCACGCGCTTATGGGACACCAAACGATAGCCCTATCCTGGGTAGGGCACTCTGTCTCACACCTCGAGGAAGTCCTGTCCCTGGGCGGGTATCCCACCTCAATGAAAAGTTCCAAGACTCCCTGACATTGACATCGGATACTGATGCACTGGTTGCGAAAATTAGCGCTATGTTCCCGACAGTGAGCGAGACGCATATAAAGATATTGCTGAAGAAGTAAGTAAGAAGAAGTAGTTAAGTGATGAGCCTATAAGCCTATAAGCTGATCCAGTGTACATCTGTACTTTTATTCAACATTTGTGGAGTCTAAATTCTCTATCTACCCGAGCTTAATTTATCTTCCTACTTTTTCCTTTTTTAAACTCATGTTTTTTTTGCCAATAAACATCTTTAAAAAAAATGCTCAAGTCAAGTTTCGAAATGAGGTCATCATTTTGTAACTATTAAAAATCCTCTAATTTAGAAATTCCAAAATAGAATGAAAGTGCCAAGTCAATTTTATTATTCCAATTGGATCTCCATTTAAAGTCCAATGTAAGTACTAAATATAATAATTATTGGGAAACTGCGCTAAGACAAACTATCCCCAGGTATTACAACCGGGAAGCAGTAGTCATATCGGCCCTGCAAGTGGAGAAGCATCCCATCACGACACCAGGTCCTCTCACCATGTCTCCGTCAGCTGTGCGCCTGCAGAAGGGCGCGCCTGGCTTGCACTCGGCCTTGCAGCTTGCTAAAGGAATGTCCGGCTCGATACAAGGATCCAGCCATTTCACACCAATGACTGGCACTCCGCATGGTGAGAAATGTAATCACTAATACATAATCAAGATTTAATTAATATTCATAATTAAAGAATATTCATCCAAACTGAGTTAAGATCAGCCGCTTTCAACTATCTACTGCTAGGTTATTAATAATTACACCCCTAAAGTTATATTGGGTTTCTTTATACAGGCTCGCCATCACTTTTGCGTCCAGCGTCAGGTGCGTCCAGCTATTATGGCGCAAGATCTATAGACGGTCAGCCGCCGAGACATCAGTCACCTAAGATGAAGCTCAAGTAAACCTTATATGAAAAACTTACTCTAAATATGACTTTTTTATTATTTAGATTAGTGGCTATGGTATCAATGCGACCGTAGTCGGTCTATTGTGATCGTCACTGGTTTAGTTGGAGTTCACCAATAAATCTGCGGCTACTATGAACTGCGGGTTTAGCTTAGGGGTGAGCTTTTCTATATCATTTGAGCTTAATGTATGTTTACCTAGATGAACACTGCGTTTTTGCATTAGCAATCCGCATTCCCTCAGATGAGGCAGTAGCGTTTCATCAGCCTTTAGTTGAACATGTGCTTATTTAAGCAGCAAGTCCTGTTAAGGTTAAAATAAATATGAGTTACATATGGGCATTATCTCATGGATTGAAATGATAGATTATTCCTATAAACTAACCTGCTGATCTATGTAATTATCACTGTGTGTATCAACTAGTCTTGACTTTTCAAAAGTACCTATTTTAATGGTCTTTCACTGAGAAAGAAAACATTTGAGTTTATGACGTATTATGTATTGGACTAATACAGTAGAGTCAAACGTTTTTTGGTCTAGTGGTAGTATTATTACACTATTTCCTAAACTCTCATCAATCAAAGCTATTAAAAGTATCATAGATTGCGATGAAACTTTTCCACACTCGACATTTCGACGGGCATTATTACAGGTACCTTAAAAGTATATTTCCGAAAGCCGAGGAGACGTTGATTCTGGATATCCTCGCGAACAAAGACAATAACGTGCAGAAGGCAAGCGAGGAGCTTATCGGCATGGGGTTCAGCAAAAAGGAGGCTGTACAGCCCCAGAAAAAGGAACCCACGCCACTGCCGCAGAAGAAAGTCGTCACTATAATGAAAACTTTAGCAGAGAAGAATGATTGTAAGTATGATTCTTGAATTATTGTTATTATTTTAGTTAGGATTGGCTGCTTACTGGCTGAAAATTCAGGTGCATAATGCGAGTGTAGCTTCTAGTCAAAAATCTGTCGGGGTTAAAAAATTTCATAGCAAATTAGAATTCGTATTTTGCCTGGAAGCTCGGCTTGGATCCGGTCATCCGCCTTATTCCATAGGACTTAAGATTGCAGGCAAACTGTAGGAAATACAGGCATGATAGTACAGATGTTATGTATCTGTATTGTAAAGGAGACATATTAAAGAATATAAAGATCTGCTTAAAGAAATAAATTTAAGAGACGTAGGGCACAGTGGGAGTAATTCCACTCAAATTGGAGCTGCCCCACTGGGGAAGTCACCGCCTTGCAGAAAATCGAAGTGAAATAACACTGCTTTGAGTTGTGTTGTGTTCCTAATGGTGAGCCAGTGCACCGCGAGGAAACGTTGTGTTGGCAGAGAACTTTGACCCTTATACTGCCAACTCAACTATTCCTCTTTCGTTTTACAGGGTCAGCAACGCGCAAGTGATACTCCTGGTGTTACAAGCGTCTATAGGCTACGGTAACCACTTACAATCAGGTGGTCCGTATGCTTGTTTGCCACATTAGTGGTAAAAAAAATTCATTTCATTTCAGTCATACCAAAAAACAGTAAGGAAATAAATACGTTATTTGCTTGAAACATGGTACAGAGAAATGATATGTAACAAATCTTATAGCGGCATTACATGTTTCGCCAGGAGCTGGCATGCAAAAAATTATAAAGTACTTAATTGTAATCTAGACTAGTCCAAATAATTATTATAACAGGTTACTCGAGTGATTACTCTTTTGACCATAGATATAACCGATCAACAAAAACAAAATTAAAATTGATTGAAAAAGGAAGTAACAAGCATTTTAGCGCATTATATAATTTCATGCGCCACACAAATCATACACTAACAAGTTATTTATTAATCTTGTTACTGTAAATAATTCAAACACCAGTAAATTATCCTATTATTCATTGCAATCAGCATTGAATTGCAGCAGAAATGCATTGGTTGTACGAGATACCAGATAAAGTTTCACCTTATAGGTAATGACTCTATACAGGAGTTTGTACCATTAAAACTAAGAAGTGTATTATGTTATTTCAGTAAAAGAAAAGCTCCAGAAAAAATACAGTGGGATAGCTGAAAGAGTGATATCTCTCGCACTGGAGAGCGTGGAATACAACGAAGAGAGAGCGGAACAGATGCTGAACGCAGTACTCCAGGAGGAGGCAGCACCAAAGGTCGCCAAAGTCGAGGTCAAGGAGACGCAGCGGCTTGCCACCGTGGAACAAAAGAAAGAGTAAGACGCATGAGCTTTTTAATGTTAAGATGAGAACATGACGATAGAAAACAAGCTGGGAGAGTAAGATTCAAGTTTTCCAGGTGTTGCTTAAGGTTTCATTTTATTTCGTTCTCTTGCATCACGCAAGGGATTCGTTTTCTCCCATTTCATAAAAAAGGAGTGCTAGGGAATTACAAGCCAGTGGCTTCAGCAACCAAGTAATTTGGGTGTCTCCAACAAGTAACTGTTGCAATGGTAGATTACCATTGGAATCGACAAAAAAAAAAATGGTAATTACACGCGAGTACGCCATCCCTAAAATATGCTAGCCTGCTCTAAATAGCCTGCTCTACAACTGCAGGGTTCTTAGATAATTATTGATTTTAATTACCAGACTTGTGTTTGATTAAAATGTTACTTCTACTACCCTGGCTTGCGGTCTGGAATCATGGCTTTAATGGCGATTATTTATTTACACTGATCCGGTTCATATAATCAAAAGTGAATTCGATTATGACAATTTATTTGGTTGTTTAGATTCCAATATGAAAAGAATATCAGTTCAAACAATAATAGTGTATCTCTATTATCCTATTTGCAAATTTAATTATTAATTTACAGAATTGTATGAATAGTTTCATGTGTAAATAACCAGAATTAGAAATTTGAGCGAATGTACTTTTTTAGGTTTAGTCTTCATAACTTTGTTGTATTACATACATAATATAATATGTCTACAATGTCCGTGAAGAACAAGAAATAAAACCACACTTTGACTACTAAGATATATTATGAATAATAATAAAACTCAAAGAATTATCTATATCATGTATTCGCTCAAGTTTCCTACATATTATCAAATGATACTTCTACTTTGGATTTCTTTACATTGACACTATATAGCTGGTTTCTATGTTGCAGTAGATATTCTGTGACCACAGTCCACGCAAACACAGATTTCCAACTATATTGATACTTGGCTTCCTACATGGCGGCAAGGCGTTGCCCAAACATTTTTTTTGTTGCCAACTTTGGCAAGCTATAAGTATCGGAATCTTATATGACTGATGATGTCTTCAGTAAAAGTTAGAAACTAAAAACAGAATGGTTACATTTCTGAAATACTTTCTGTTACATTGTCATGAGGCCTAAGAAGTTTAATGCCCTAATGCGAATGATATATATGCGCTCGTTAGCCAACAAATGTAAGGAGTTAAGTATGGAATAGTGTGAACTCTGTGTTATGAAACACTTGAATCAAACCTTAATCCTAATGCTTTTTAGCTTCTCACACTAAGGTGTTGCTTAAATATCTCTATATACAAAACATAATTCTAACAAATTTCTAGAAAATGCAAGTGGATATTGCGTTAAAATGTAACATTTGTACGGTACAATATGCATCGTGATTTTAAGTTTACATTGATTTATTTTTCATTCTTAATCACAAGCAAATATATTAAACAATAACTTCCCAATTCACTACCTACTTTGTTGAATAAATGATATTCTTGCAACACTACTAAATACATGAGATGATTATTTTGAATCGGCGGAGTTGATGAGTACATTGCTAAAAAACCATAGATGGTACGAAAACAGAGGACTTTAAAGCACATCAATTTTATGCACCATTATATTGTCTCATTAATTATTTCATAATTCACATGTTTACTAAACAAACCCGCCATATAACATCAACACTCAATATAAGTACATACTCATGGCCTCCGCCTCATCGCCACTCATACAAATCGTGCGCCAGTGTTCACGTGGAGATGCGTTCACCGAGCCCGCCCCCCGCGCCGCCTGCCTCGCGCCGCATTAAGACGTGGACCGAGCACTTGAAGTATGTTACTATCGCTTGTATGAAGCTGGGTCCTGATTTGTAATAATAATTTTAGAATCCGATCCTTACATCCCAGAAGCGTGCAAATAATTACATTACATATCGCTTTTATTAGAGTCAGATTGATAATGTAAATTATTGTAAAAACAATCCTGAATTAAAACATGAATGTAATGTACGAATTCTATTGAATTAAATTATATGCTATTGAGTTTATGAACAATCTAATCAGTAATGAAGTTCTTAAGATAATTAATTATGTGTTTGATACGAAGTCCTATTAGCAAAATTGACGTAAATAATTGAGATTTCACGCGGTAAAAACTTATATTTGTGATATTTCTATTGACTGTGTTAAGTAAACATACCAAATAATTACAATATAATTTTAAGTTATTTAGCGGGTATGATAAGTGGAGATTATTCAATATAATTGTCAAACAGGACCTAGCATCAACCCTTGCGTTACGCCGTGTTGTGATGACACAATAAAATGTGTGCTTCTTAAAAGTATACCAAAATATATTGTGGATGTTCTGTGAATGTGTTTGAGACTGTATTGAAATTAGCTAGTTGTGTGAAATGTGTTTTAAAAAGTTTGATAAAGCTTTCTTGGAATTCGTTTAGTCGTAGGCTTATGAATGAAATGATTTTATAAAAAATGGCTTTTATGACGCAGTGTATTTATTAGTTAGTTTAACTTTAAAAAACAGGCATGCTTTCACTGACTTGAAGTTTGGTCGTACTTAAACATTATGAAATTTAACGATAGTACCCGTGGATACTTTAGAAGTAGCTAGAAGTGACCTGCTTCTACAAGCACTTGCAGTAATAATAATTAATATTTTTAAAAGTTAACTTTTTTACGTGTAGAGAAAAATATTTTATTTTTAGTTATGTGATACTTTGTCATGGTAAAATAAAAACATGCGCCAGGTATTTTCCCATGACAGCTAGGTCACCTGATTGTCCCAAAACTAAGTCTTCGGCAGTGGTGGACCCGATTGCAAGTCCAATTGTCCAATTGAATCTAAACAATCAACACCACAAAATTAAATAAGTTCATCAAAATCGGTCAAGGCCTTTGTAAGTTTTTTTTATATTCTACTAAGGTGGCAAACAAGCCGGCCTATACGGGCCACCTGATGGTAAGCGGTTACCGTAGCCTACAGACGCTTGCAACACCAGGAGTATCACTTGCGCGTTGCCGACCCTGTATTGAAAGAGGAATAGTTGGGTTGGCAGTATAAGGGTGAAAGTCCCCCCACTGACAACACGTTTCCTCGTGGAACACTCTGGCATCCTTGCTCACCGTAAGAAACACAACACAGCTCAAAGCAGTGTTATTTTACTTCGATTTTCTGCAAGGCGGAGGTACTTCCCCAGTCGGGCAGCTCCAATTTGAGTGGAATTACTCCCCTACTATGCCCTAAATGTCTTATTAATTAAGTTTTAGCGAGACTAAGGTACATCAATTGATTATTAACCAACTTTCTACTTAAAAAGAGGTTCTCAACTCGTCGGAATCTTTATTTATGTATGTTTACCGCTTACTCCAAGACCCCTTTGTCTAGATCGATTCGAGATATTCTTTTTGTCTTCCCACTGGCGCCAAGATAGAAATCGAGGGCAACCCTCATTTTGTTGCCCTCGATTTTAAAACTTATTATTATGCATCCCTACGCATAATTTGTTTTATAGGATTTCGAAAACTATTAAAATATTTGAGTCTGGTCAATCAGCTGAGCAACATGAGATGGTGAGTATCTCATGTTGCTGAGCTAATGATGGAACTTCGAAGTTAGTGGATAATTATTCTTAAAGTACCTTATAAAATACCATAAGATGTATAGACATTATTATATGTAGATGTCAATCAACGACAACATTGATCGAGACGAAGGGACTTATCTTGCGAAGAGAATACTTGGCATAGTTGATTATTCTACCTGCTTTAAGTCACAGATTGAATATGTGTTGTATTTGTAATGCTCTTGTTGTTTCTCTAAATTATTTATGTGATGTGCGTGTGTGTGTATGGTTTTTGCAATGACTTGGTATAAAATAGTTAATCTTCAATGTTGTATAATTATATACCATTGTGTATTTTTAAACATTAAGGATATTAACTAAATTAAATAGAAAGATGTTTACGGTGATATTTTAGTTGTATTATTTTCGTTTTTTTTCCACGTTTTAATTAGAAATGTAACTTTATTACAAATAGAGATTATTATAATATGGTTTTTCTCTATGATGTATAATATTTTAGCGAATAGATTTAGATCATCATAGGTACCTAGATCTCGCTAGTACGTAGTAGTCCCATTCATGGTCATTTTATTATTATTTAGCTTCCTCAGTCACTCTTATCACCGGATACTTCAGAAGCACAATAGTTACAAGATTTCCATAGAATTATAAACCAATATTCCTTTAGACTTATTAGGAATATCGCATGCTGATTTTTAGAACGTGTTTTCTTTTACAAATATTGGTACAAACGTTTGTAAACTGCGAATGTTGCAGGCCAATATTGAAGACGGCTAGCAGTGCGGATGCAAGGTTCAAGTCACAGTATAGTTCTCCCACAAATGGTCCTAATCCTTCACTACGAAACGGACCAAAGGACAGTTTGTTACTGTATGTATTTATTGTAGAGTTGCTCGAAATTAATATTATATACCTTACTTTTGTATTGATAGTCTTACCATACCTATAAAGTAGTGTGCACTCACACTACTTTATACTACGTTCTACACTTAACACTTAGAACCAAATCGATAATTTTATCGTAAATGGCAACATGTAACTTCGGAATTTAACGATCGATGAATTTATCGGCACGGTAAAATCTAAGTGCCAATCCATGCCAAGTAATTGTATAATAATCTCGACGATTTACGATATTTTATAAAATCAATTTTGTTGAGTGTGTACGGATTATCAGACATGAAAACGTACCTAAAACTGTTGTATATTTGTTGTCTGCTAAGTCGCAGTTATATTTGAAAACTCTTCCAACGAGAAGACTTCGGAAGGAGACATGCATCGAACTGCTGACTCCAAGGATGAAGGCTAATGTAAAACGTAATGTCAAGTGGATTACTTAAATATTTTCAGAGGCCTACCACTAGAACTAACTGAAAAAAGAACACTAAATGTACTCGAACTCCAAGCCACTGCGTGCTATTGGAATGTAAATACACTTGTACGTCTGGACGTTGGAGACCATTAATGAATCAGTAAATTATTTCAATTCTTAATTATTACTATGTCTTTTCACATTATTCACTGATTCCAGACTAATGGTGTGTTATTGTGGTGGTGATTGAGTGGCAACCGCTTGAAGTAGACTTCTGTGAGATACATTAGTTGCGAAAAGCGACGCAAGCTGCGCGGTTAGAACTTCGTTTGAATCTTTAGATAGCTCGCTTATTATTCCCCAAGAATATATATTTTTGGTTGGTACTAAAAAGGTGTACTTTTATTTTAATTACTCAATGTGGCCTTTTGATTTGATCTTGGCCGGTCTTGGTCTGGTTCAGGGGGGATTCCCCTACAGGATAGCATCTGCCGACCAGTGTGTATCGCGTACAAAAGACTGTGGAGTCTGACAATCGTCTGACAATTGGAACGTTTGTCTGATATCAAACTTAATGTCTCGATAGTCCGTCCGTTGCAACTAACGTCGCGCACAGAAGGCTGTCTTTAAGGCACGAGCAAAAGACTCGACAGCACGTCCAATAATGTCTTACACTCACTTAAAAAGCATTTGAACAAACGATATACTGACGTTTATTAAAAAAAGAATTAATTCGCACGCACGCTACTTGCACACTGCAGTGAACCCTTAAATGCATAGTGCGCATAATGGTGTTATAGTTTACTTACATCCGGTGTACTCATATGACATTTTTAACCCTTTTACGCCACGCGCAGTTTGGTATGAAAAATACAAATTTTCTGTTTTCTGGGCACCAGTTTTTGGGTACAATTTGAGTCCCTACAAAGGCTTTTTGTAAGAGTACGCTATTAACGATAATGTTGCCATTTGTACGATTTCATTAATGTATAATTTGTTCAAAATGTGAATTATTTACCTCTGCATGGTTCACGTGTGCGGTGATAACGCAATTAATCATAAGAATCCTATAACTTTTTAGTCTGTCTGCTTGATTTGACTGTCTGCTTACCTATATACTTTACCTTATACCAATAGAGAAGACTACATACCTTGGACGGGTCCTGATCCAGAGCTTCGCAGCGGGCAGGCCGTCAAGACTGAAGGTCCTGAGCCCCACGAGAGGCCCTTCTCCTTTGCCCGTGGACCCTCTGGCCTGGCTAAAGGCCCGGGAGGCCTAGCAAAAGGATCCTTATATCAAAAATTGAGCAAAAAATCTGCTAAAATGTAAGTATTTTTTAATTTGTTTACTAGTTCGTGACTGTATTGCCAGTCATCGCATAGTTCTTTAAATAGTTTATTCTAGATATATAACAATTTGTTAAGTTCCTTTATTTTGCTTAGCAATGCTATTTTAACGAACAAAGCCGAGATTGTACCTACTGCACAATTATGATCACATGATTTGTGAAAAGCTAATATAATTTCCAAACATTTTGTCTGTATTCGTTCTTCGATTCGAATGTTAGAATGCAACTGTTAAACATTTCTACGTTTTATATTTCAGTGTCTTCTAAAAGGATCAAGCATCAATGACCGTCTTCATCGTTAATTCTTCATGAATGTATGTAAATGTTATTGTGTAGTAATTCAATAGCAGGTTTCATTTTAGCAGCAAGTGAAGTGAATCCACTTTTTTTGTCCTTGGCAAAGTTGAGGCAATGTTCGCTATAATAACTACTATGGTCAAAAGGCTCAATTATATTCCCATAAGCAATATTCATTTCACCATGCTGCTAAATTAATAATACAAATGGGCATTCATTCATATTGATTAATATAAAAAATGATCTCGTTATTTCTAAAAACATTCCTATATTTTAAAACATTCCTTTTAAAAGACTTGCTCAAGACAAAAATAGATTTTTATGACTGCAGTTTTACTAAAAAAATATCATTTGCCTTATTTAGAAATTATTAATTTTATTTTCTTCATAAAAGACAGCTCCCGCACTTGGGAAAAAACCCTGTGTCGCGGAGGACTTGATACAACATATAAGTACACCCAGACTCGAAATAAATATCTGTAGTACACACAGATTTGTCTTGGGTGGGAACTGAACCCACAACACTTGGCGCAACGGTATTGGCGACATGACCACCTAACTGCTATGTCTAATCTACATTCAAAAGCCCTGTATGGCGCGGCGTTTACGGCGTAAAGCCTGCAGCCGTTTTTTACATCCTTTATTACAATCGAATGTATTTCAATTGTAAAGTGATAAATAAAGCCTTATCGAAGGCATAGGCATATTAATAAAAAAGTACTTTTATTGTTAATTGTATTTTAAAAAACTTAATTCTTTGTGTGACTTCAATGAAGCTAGCACAATAGGCAGCTTGAATTAGATGTTAAATACATCGAATATAAGTTAAATTTATTATCGACATATTAGGTTTATTGGATTAAATGTGTTTTTTTGTAGATCTTCCGTTAGTTATTTTGTGGAAAAGTGTTGTCTTTTAAAATTTATATGTTGTATAAAAAAGCAGGTCATCCTATTAACTAAATTGTTGTGATTAGAGTAGTTTTTACGCAGTTTTTCATGTTAATTTATTTTTGCTACTTATTATTCGGGTTTTCTGTATGAAAAGGCAGGCAAGTGTTATGTTTGATATTTAATTTAAGTCTATTATTAACGGAATCAATGGTTTTATCAACAGTATTATTCTCAACTTTAATAATACCTATAACAGTATTACCTATTAAATTAATTTACTACTTCATAGGTTACAACATTATTATTAATACAATGTAAAACGTCAACAAGTTGTTGTGTTCTTCCGACGCAGTCTGTAGGCCCAGTTCTTCCGACCAGATTAAGGAATATTTATTAGTACTTAATTAAAATAACTGTGTATATCCTCTAATGTAGTAATTTAATCTTATTCTTATCCGGCCAAAGTGATGTTAGTATGAACAAATGTGAAGATTGTAAGGGTTTTGAAATTTATATAATTTATAAAATGCTGGTTTAAACATCACCAATATCTGTATTGGGTATTATTTCTAGTCTCACTAACTTAATATTAAAATGATAAATGTGATCTCTCTGCCATTGTACGTAAGTGAAAGTGGTTGTGCGCAATTAAGCGCTGTGAACTGTCTTCGATCTTTGAGCGTAACATACATAATATGATCATATCACAACGCGTTGTGAGCTGTTTTTTCTCAGTGAGCGTTTTCGATCTTTTAGCAAATTTTGATTATCGATTCGATAATTGGCACTTTAATTTGTACATACCGATCGATTATCGATTAATTTAGTTGATTAATTTTTAGGATTGTTTAATTTATATATTTTATTCAAATTTGAGTGGATGCAAGGTTTTTATGATTGATAGTCTATAGTGATTTACCGATGTATAAAGCGATGATTTTCTATTTATTGATTTGCAGCGAATACATTCAATGCTACCAATACGTACAATAAAATTGAACCATGTACATATAATTAACACGCATAATAATCATCTTTTTTTTATTTTTGAAAATCTGATATTTTTACGGCATTATAATGCTACATATATTATGGAAGTCATAAATAAGATTAGGCCGTTCCAATAGAAAATTATTTATTTTATTATGTAGGTACGCTTGTTGTGGCTTTTATTTAATCTAGAAAACGTTCTAAGACAACTAACAAAAATTGATTAACCTTGTGGATAGAGTCAATATTATAAAATGAGAGTGTGAATTGGCAAGCTTATATAAAATATTTTACTATTACGTCCCGCTCATTCGGTTCAGAAGACAGTCGGAACCGTAAATATTTCGTCCTTGAACTTATTTTTGGGGTAAGTGCCTCTTTATTGACCCTAATCCGTCTATTCACCTATATCGTTTGGGAGAAGGAATCTATGAACCAACTTCACCTTATCTCTAAAAAAAACGGTAGGTACTTAATAAGAAGTTGCATATACTATTAAATCGTTCGCACCATTGTATTAAGAATGATTCGTAGCGCTAACTATAATGTGTAATAAATTATTTTTGTATATATTTGTAAACTATTTAGTTAAGCGTGATTAGGAAATTTTTAAATCGTGCAATATTATTTTTGGAGGCTGGAGGTCGATTCAACGTAATAAATTTGTCGACGAACGCTATCTAAGCACAGCCAAATGTCACGTTTTCTTATTCTACTGTAGAATAGGTATCGATGTACCCGCACGTATACGTAGTATATTTTCGGCGTAGTAACTGTGTGAATTAATTATTTACTAAAACAGAATATATGTATAAATTAGTTGAATTAGCTTTCCTGGGCTAAGCGAGCGACCACGCCGATTGCAATTAATAGATGACCTTTCGATGCCCCGATGGCCATATGGCCTTTGGTTAAGAGTTCTTATTAAATTTGTGGTTAAGTTTAAATAGATATTTTGACCATTGGTAGTGCTTTTATTTGAAATAATGTAGCTTGTCAATGTTTGTGACTAACGAACTACTTAAAATGTCCTATACAAATATTGCGTTCAGTATGAATAGTTCAGTTAATAAGCTAACCTCTGGCTTGTCAATTAAGGCCGAGTTATTTTTGTAAAAAATCAACAGGCGGATCTGCGTTTTATATTACCATACCTACTAATTTTTGAAATATTATGGTATTAATATCAACTGTCGCTGAGGCGGTTATGGTTTTCAATATAGTAGATAGTTTTACTGTAAATAGCCCTCCAATGTTTAGTACTTGTGCTGCCTTAACCAGGGTCAGGATATAATCGATTGCTTCCCTAACTTTCTTCCGAACTTTCAAGAGAATCTTATCATATGTATAGTAATCTTTCCAATTGATGGATGCTCTAAAGTTAGCTAATGTCGTATAACCTCTGTACTCCACATATTCAAGCGGCTAATATGTTTACTTATTAAGAACCGTGTGTTTCACATTCGTTATATTTAATCAGAGTGTTACGACATTTTACCTATCCGTTTTAGACTTTAGCCAATAGTCGTCTATATTACCATAATTATAATTGTACCTCCATGTTATAAAGAATTACGCAATAATTTGTGCCAATTTTATAATTCAAATGTTGTGTGTTTAAGAATAACAATGTAACCTGTATAATGTAAACTATCCATTGAATATTTCTTCCAGAGGCCGTACTACAATCTGTTATTGCGATCGTTTTCCGATTGAGAGAGAGGGATGTCGCTCTTTATATGAAATAGCGCCTTCCCTTTCTCACAACCTAAATATGATCGCCATAGTACGTTGTGGTATGGCCTCAGATTATGTTTTACATGACTTTTTGTAATACCTATATAATAGAAATACATTTTACATACTTAAATATGATGTAGTATTGGCGTGATACTTTAGTTCATTGTACCTATTTGAAGCCCCGGCTTCAAATAGGTACAATGAACCTACTACGAAAATTGAACGAAGTTTCGGCTGACGAATCGTCTGTCTGCTATGAAAGTGTTCGCAATTTGACTTTGTCTTGTGATCACCACATTTACAAAATATGTTAATTAGTACTTCGTTGTTTGAAATACTGCCCTGCTAATTGTATTTGCAGTAATCGGTATGCAATAAAATTTTGAACTTTTTTGCAGAAATGGCATCCTTAGGGGCAAATTAAAACCTACATACCTATATGATTGAGACCTACGACTATGTTGTTCCAGGTCTGGGTGTTTGTGTATGGGAAAATTTGTGTTTTTAAACGCACCCACGAAATAGGAGGATTTCCTGCTTTAATTTTCACTGGAATAGCGTGTTTCTTAAAAAAAACAACTGCACATATATAAGTATAGCTCTATAAAAAGAGCTTGTTACTTGATTGATCTAAAAACATGTTTACAGCGCTTTTCTCAGAGCCGCTATCTTGCAATTGCTGCATTTATAATGAGCAGGGCAGAATAAACAAGTATTAAAATCGTAAGATCAGCACGTTTCGATCCAAAGCTTCTATTCGATTTTCATAGCTGCCAATCCAAAGTTGCTAATAGCAAACTGTTACCAAAGACATTTAAATATTTCTAAATATGACAGCCTGACAAAGAGAGAAAACATCAATTAATCAAAATGTTTGTATGGCATTGTTCCCAATATCCGCTCTATAAGCCTTTTAAATCTCTTTGGTTAATACAAAGCAAAGACCATGCCTCCAAATAAGTCATACTATTCTTAAGGTAGTGTTAAAATAAAATGTAGACTTTGGCCATGGTGACATATCTTTTGAGGCTCAGTGTCTCCATAATCTAGTTCAGAATCTAGTCAATTAGGATAATAAATTATATTGTAGCGATCCGACATTATTTTTGTGAACATTGTCTGAATAAAATTGTTGGATTTGTCCAAAAAGTGTTTTATTGTAATGAACCTTCGATCCCAGTCAATGAATAGGGACTATATTTCCTTAATTTCATATGGCATGCATATTCTCGTAAAGAAATTTGGTACCTACACAAACTACATATTCTCGCACGGTGTCGCACGCTAACTCTCCCCTGGTTCGGGCGCTTACATTGCTTAATACGCTTCTGACATCATCACCGGAGTGTGACTTGTTTGCAATGAGATGGATGGATGTGTGTCGTGAATGTTTAAGATTATGTGAGAAGATGGATAAGAGGTAAAATTAAGAATGGTTCTTGATCTCATCGTGTACATAATTATTTGGCAATCACACATCATCATATCAGTTTCAAGAGGTCCACTACTGAACAAAGGCCTCTCCCATATACCTCCACAAGGACCGGTTATATGCCGCCGGCGTCTATCAACCGGCGTCTGTCTTCCACGACCAGCGGCAATCGCACAATAAAATGTACCTACATACGATTTAAATCTTTGCCTACATACATTAAAAACTACCTTAGTACCTATCTAATATGTGTGCTTTATTAATGTTTGTGTATGTATTGCAGCAGGGAAATCATGAAAACGGAGTTTTAATAAAAAAAAACTTTGGGCGATTTCCCTAAAGAAAGTAATTAAGTACCTATAATAGGTAGGTATACCTAGGTGACTCGATCCTGTTATTGTGAAAAGGTGAAATAATCAAGCCAAGACTCGCAGAGCTCTGTTTCGCTCGTTGCTACTCTCCTTTAACTTATTTTATTTTTATTAGTTTCAAATAAATAATTTGTGTTCTAATGACTTGTTGTGTTACCTACTCAACCTACGTTTAACAATGCATGGATTATTACAGTAATACTTTTTACGACTGAAATATGAACTGGCGATAATCATGAATCATTAACAACTTCGATGTAGGACAGTCCGTCTCGGATAGTTTGGGTTAGAAGGCGAGGCAGAGCGGAGCTCCCGCCTTAGCCTTCGTGTGTATATACATAGAACCACCAAGAATAGGCTCCGGTGAGTAATAAATTATTAACCGATCGATCGTTCTGAATAACTAGTAGGTAATATTAACTCAATTATGTATTTTGTACCTCGAATAGGTATCAATTCTCAATCTTTCGCCTGCTAAGTATTTCAGTACCTACCTACCTGTAAGTCGTATCCAGTATTATGAATTTATATCGTATCAATAGTATAATTTCATCTTACTAATCACGTAAGTAGGTATGTACTTTCTTTAGGGAAATCACCCCACAGAAATTTTATTTTGACATCATCCCTGAATTGATCACCTACCCTAGCGATTTGATCAAATCACCGTTTTGGTCAACCTCCGGCGACATAATATGCATAAATTTGACCGGCTATGTTCAATTATTTGTAGGCAGGTGATTATATTACCGTGAGATGATCAAATCATTTGCGGTAGAAGAACTGCGTTGCGAGAGTTGCATTTGGATCGCAGTGAACGAATGTTTCGGTAGGTAGCATAAAAGCTTTACCGTATTAAAAAGTCTTGATTTTGAAATAAAAAAATGATAATTGGAATAAATCAAATACATAATAATAATAAAAAAAGTATATGTAAATAAAGGAGATAATAACAATAAGCGCCTAGATGGACATCTAAAGAGGCTCTCTTTAGACGTTACGGCTGGATCTAGGACTTCATACAGAAAGCGATGCTTGCCGTGTCGAGGAGTAACTACCTCTACCGGCACGCATAGTGAGGAGGTTCCTCTCTCTGGAGCCTTAACCACCGGTACCTTGGACCCTGTTCTGTGATCTGAATATTTTTTTACATTTTAAATGTTTTTGTATGTTTTTTGTAAAGATAATATATATTGTAAATAAGAAAATAAATAAATAGGTATTGATTGAATTAATGAAGAAAATATACCTAAAGCACAAAAAATTGGTAAACTATAGCACTACTACGTATAGAAGCTATAAAAATAATATCCCATCAGCTCAACCATATAAATTAATTATTTCTCTGTAACTGAAATGCGAGGAAAAAACCTCCAGGCGCTCCACTACACGTTATGTTGCTATTATTAGCATCTAACTACTCGATAAATCAATAACGTCAGCGCGCGCAACAATTTATTCAGCCAGACGACTATGATGCATTTATCTTTCTATTTGAGAGCGGAGATGAAAAGAGCCTCCACGCGTCCCAGATCTAGGGGGCGTGGGAGGCTGCACTTGCCTCGGGCGGCGAAGATTGAAGGTGGGGGGTGGGGGACTGGGGTAGCGGCCAGGTGGCGCTCCAAAAGCGCTCCCTCTTTCGTCATCGGAGAAATGAACAATTATCAATATATTTTAATAAGTCGAGAAAACATGGCCAAAAGATTGTTACCTAATAAGTCAATTAAAAGGTAAACTCATTTTACTCCCAATTCTTATGATACCATTGTAATAAAAAGTTGAACAGCCCTGAACGCCGCCATTTTATTGTTTACCTTTATATGTAACTAACCAAATGGAGTATAGTTATTAATAATTATATTTTTAGGTGATACGGTATGTTAAAGTAGCGCTCCCTCAAATAATAGTACATTATGGTATAAGTGTGTAATGTTGGTGATTACCGCTGAGGCGCCATTGAAACCCGAGCCGTTAGGTGAGTCAAAGTCAAATGTTTTATCAATTAGACCAATAACGTAGCACTTTTGAAAAGTCAAAACTAGTTGCACGGTTCTAAAAAGTGGGTCTTATGGAGAAGAACCGGCAAGAAACTCCATAGACACTCTTTTTTAAAAACAACATGATTACAATGTTAATCTTGATTTACAAGCTTGATAAGAATAGTTATTGAGAACAATGCAGTTGATGTACCGTTTGAAGAGTGACATTTTTAATGCCATCTAATTTCCACTTTCGGCATTAATTATCTTCCAAGTGGTTTTGATCTTATTTTCGGCGCACCTAATTTTATTACTTAAATATTGAGATTTCGCTACTTGACATACTTTCTTAAAAGTTTTTGAAAATTTATTTACATATTGAATGAATTCCTCACTTTTGTTATAACACTTTAACCCGTGCAATTCAAATAAACGTTCCCTGCTTTTACGAATACCTGTAGTAGCCCAATCACTAAACTTAAATCTACAGTTAATATATTTTGATTTTACTTTAAAAACTCGATTGAATTCATTTTTCACAATAGAAAAGAAATACGAATAATGTCCATCACAAATAATAAAATTTTTTTGAGCAGCTAATTTGTTAATTAATGAGTTGTTATATTTTTCTAATTTATCTAATGTGATATGCCTGACTTAATCTGTATTTTACTAGGAGGTTTACTAGTATTAAATGTGACTATTTGTCCACTGTGATCAGATGAGAGGCAGTTTATGATAGCTTCCTCTAAGTAGTCACAGTTGCAGAAAACATTATCAATGCAAGTTGCAGATGTCGACGTAACTCTAGTAGGGTTCAAAAAATACATTTATTAAGTTAAATGATTTAAATAGACACAGTAATTTACAACTAATTAAATTATCTTCTAAAATATTAACGTTGAAGTCGCCACATACAATTATAGATTTATTTGAGCCTGAAAGTATTTTAAGTACATCCTCCATCACAGATTCGAATGCGGCAAAATTTTGGCTATTTGGGGTTCTTATACATATCTATAGAACAATGCTTATCCGTGGTGAGGGTTTTAAGAGAGCCGAGGACGGTAATCATCAATACACACGTGTATCATACGACGTTTTTCAGCACACTTGTGAAGAAAATAACTATAATTTCAACTGTGAAAACGAATTATGAAAATTTTTTCGAAATGGCGGGAAAAATTAATCAGCTGTTTTCCTAAACAATGGCGAATAATGGCGATCGGTCATAGGCTAAAAGAATGAGGTTTCTTTTTTTTTTGGCTTTTCGCGGTTAGCGTTTTAGCCACATACACAATAGGGAATTCAATGTTTTTTTATTACAGACAAAACAAAAGTTATGTTTGAGTGAAAGTTTTATTTATTAAAAACGTACAAGTTGACATTATCTATTTAAATACGAAGTTGCATGAAATGAGCAAGCAATAGGGACTACATTAATTTATTTGTACTATTGAACACGATCTTTTTGGTATCGAAACTTTTTTAAGAAGAACTCAACCAATATAATAAAAATACCCTATAACTTTTACTGACTTGTGAATAATAGCAATGAAAAAGTCACAGTTTGATTTAGGTGTCATTACGTGCCTAATTGCGGTGAAATAAGAGCCATTTTATGAGCAAGTGTGTTGAAAAAATATTTGTTTCATGCGGCCATCTCTCGGATGCATTATTCCTATCAATTTTTTAATTTCACGGATCCCATGGCCATGATAATAGGGCAAGTGAAGGCAAGTGCGGTTACTCGGTATGAGTCAAACATAACTTGCCGCATATTAAGTAGTATAAGTACCATTACCACTCAGCAGGTAGACCTGCACCTGCACCTGCTGAGTGAATAATCTTTTTACATCTTATTCTTATTCGACACGGTAAAAGAGACGGGCATGAAGTTATAATAATAATATTTTTTTGGGACATTTTTTACACAACACCATCTAGTCCCAAACTAAGCAGAGTACTATGGGTACTAGACAATGGATATAATTTTAATAGTACTTATATACTTTTTTTTGTAAATACATACTTATACATGTAATACATAAGATACACCCAGACAAACACAAATACTCATGTTTAAACCACACAAATATTTGTGTCCTGTGGGAACCGAACCCACGACCAGCAGTCGAACCACTAGACCACAGACGTCGTCAGAAGTTAGTTAGTTCTACCTACTTGATAGACTATATTTAGGTACTTGCCTAAAAAAAATATTAGGGCGGTTAAATAATCAATCGTTGTCAAGTTCATGGATCCAAAATCATTATGATTTAATCATAAAGCGTTTCAAATAATATGACTGACCTCCAGCCATCTTGTGACGTCATAGCTGCAAAACAGATTTCTGAAATAATATTATTTATGCATTTAAAATATTCCACCAACGCGACTGTTATTTAGAAGAAAATTAAGTATTTTATACCCTTTGTTTTTAATAAACCTATAGTTGTCGTCTTTTTGAAAAAAAACCCCTTTTTAGTAATTATTATTCATTAGACGTGGTTAATTTATTTTTGCCAATCGTCACTGGTAATTGAATCTATAGTTTCCAATTTTAGATTCTCAATTTGGCTTTCTAATTGTTGAACATGTCAGCCACCCTATGCTAATCAAGTGCCAGAAATATTCGATTGGATTTAGGTACCTAAATCACAATTCTAAGGTGGCAGCTTCAAAACTTCAAAGCCATGGGAGCACTGACCTCTATATTACAAGTAAGTAGACAGAGGTCAGTGCATGGGAGTTTAAAATATTGTCTATAATGTAGGTAGTTTTTAAAATGTTGTCTATAAATTTAATAAGTTTAAGGTTTTAAAATTTCAAAACAAGAGAATTAATTTTCTTTGCAAGCTGTACTTTTTTTACAGATCGCGGTCATTCGAGGTCATTGACGTTCCTATTCTTATTTGAAACGCAAAGTACAGGTTAACTTAGACGTTATTTCAATGAAATCTACATCTATGAAGCCATCACATTATACAGGGTACCTAATGGTAAACATCATAGTTAGCACTACAGCACACTTTCAGACGACGATATTAAAAACCAGACACATTTACTCAAACCAATTTTTAATATATTTTTATATTATTACATTATTGATATATGATGTATTAGGATCGCAAAATAATTTTGCACGTTAACACACGGTGTTTAATCGCAACAGCTAAGTGTGATATCATAATAATTATAATCTACCTACTATATAACTAACACTCGACTACCTAAACCGAAAAAAATATTTTTAAAGGTAAACAAATAGCAATTTAAATTAATTACCGTCGGCGTCAACAAAATCTTTTTTTGGGGAAAACTGCCTTCATTACCTTAACCGAGTTCCGATAACAATTTATTATGTCGGACATCTGTCTGTGTCTTTAAATCTTACTTAGATCTCAATTTCTATATGATCATGTAGGTGCCTTTGTATTAATGGCATGCCAACATTGCCAACTTGAAGGTAAAATCAATACAGCCAGACAGTAATGTTTCATGTAGATAGTTATAAATTCAGCTCGGCGAATATGTAGCAGGTAGGCTTTTCATGCAATTCCCGGTAAAGCAGATAGAGCCGACGGTTAGATTCTCCAAATATCCTATATAATATAGGTTTACCAATCAATAGTATCAAAAACCCTTGTTATATTAATTAACGCTGTTACAAATAATTAAAAAGACGCATTCGCTTCATAGGAATAAGTAGCTTTCTAATTATTTCTATCGATAAATTTTAATGCCGACGAATATATCGACAAGTTGAATGCTTTTTATACTAGATAACAATAGTTTATCACGTTGTCAGGCGACCTTATTCGTAAATGTATATATAGGGATTGCTTTCAACTAAAGCTATGTCTTTTTCTAATTGTCTCAGCTCTTGCTCCATTTTAGTCTTCCGAAGGATCTTTGGAATGGTATCCGTAAGCATCGGTAGTTGAAGGAAAGCCTTTTGCATCAGAGACCAATTATGCTTCAAATCCTGTAAAAGAATTCTTTTAAAATATTTGAACTTAACTTTACCTAGTAGGTCCCTAAAAAATTCCATGGAGAAATTATTTATTTGGATCACAATGCTTCTAGCTTAAAACTTACGTCAAGCAGTTTCTGGCGATCCTCGGCGCTAATGAGCTGGCACAAGCTTTCCTTATTTTCTTCCGCGTACCGCACTTTTTCTATAGCTTTCTGAATTCGTCTGTTTCTCTTTACCAAATAGGCTGGCATCTGACCAAAATCTGGTCTGAGACAAAACTCGGGAACCTCGCCAGAGCCTTTGATCTTCTTTATGTGGCCGTCCCTTGTGTCTACCAGCCTGGTCAGATAAAAGAGATCACAATTTTGCCCCTAATAAAAAATTCTGAGGGAACATTACCATACAATGGACAAGTCAAGTTCTGAAGTGAAGTAGGTGGATAGTACTTCAAAAATAAAATTAGAAAATCGGAACACGGCTCTTACCAAAGTCCATGTATGTTTACCTTGGTTCCACAGGCTTTCCTTTCGTTTTGATAGCCTTCTTTATGTTAATCACTCTAAAATTAACTGTTGGCTTTTCCTGTTTCTTTCCCGGTGGTGGACGTTTTGGAACTGGTGGTAGATTACCGGATACAAAGCATTTATGATCAGTCTTCTTCACAGGCTGAACTATTCCTTGGCCTTTTTTTAAGAACTTATCTGGTGCTTTGAGTGGTGTTTCTGCGTAACCAAATGTGCGGCGAAGTTGTGGTCTTATAGTTTCTTTCAATTCTTTTTCTAGTTTAGATTGGTATCTGCAATCATAGATAACTTTAACCATATATTCATAATATCTAATGTAGGTATTCTCTTTTGCGGAACCGCAGACTTGATAAATTTGATAAGCCTACTTAGATTTATGATAATACTAGATTTAGTAACACAATTGTTGTCGGATTTTATTCATGGGATGAGAAGTACTCAATGTTAGGGAAATTCCCGCTTTGTTCCGAAAAAAGAAGTATTCAATATGCCAGCGCCAATCACAAACTATTAGTACCAACATTTCATTTAAATCCCGTAATTAGGTCTCCTACATAAGTTTTCTGGGAAGTCTCACATAATTTTGGGGTAAAATATATTTTATTTGTTATTCCCGGTCACTTACTATGTGTGTATGAAATTTCATTCAAATCCCGTAAGCTATTCGTTTTTCGGGATTTCCGGGATATTCCCAAATTTTTCTGGGGTAAAATATATCCTATTTGTTATTCCCGGTCACATACTATGTATGAAATTTCATTCAAATCCCGTAAGCTATTCATTTTTCGGGATTTCCGGGATATTCCCACATTTTACTGGGATAAAATATATCCTATGTGTTATTCCCGGTCACATACTATGTGTGTATGAAATTTCATTCGAATCCCGTAAGATATTTATTTTTCGGGATTTCCGGGATATTCCCACATTTTTTGGGGTAAAATATATCCTATTTGTTATTCCCGGTCACTTAGTAAGTGTGTATGAAATTTCATTCGTATCCCGTAAGCTACTTATTCGTTATTCGGGATTTCCGGGATATTCCCACATTATTTTGGGCTAAAATATATCCTATTTGTTATTCCCAGTCACATACTATCTGTGTATGAAATTTCATTCAAATCCCGTAAGCTATTTGTTTTTCGGGATCTCCGGGATATTCCCACATTTTTCTGGGGTAAAATATATCCTATGTGTTATTCCCGGTCACATGCTATGTGTGTATGAAATTTCATGCAAATCCCGTAAGTAGTTCTCCTATATCTGTTTTTCGGGATTTCCGGGATATTCCGACATTTTTCCGGGATTAAAAGTAGCCTTTACTTTATGCATGCAAATTTCATGCAAATCGGTTCAGCCGTTTTAGCGTGATTGAGTAACAAACAAACATCCAATCATTCACATTTATAATATTAGTACATACATACATACATACACTCACGCCTTTTTCCCATAGGGGTAGGCAGAAACTAAAGAACGCCACTTGCTACGATTCTTGCATACTTCTTTCGCTTCAACCACATTCATACATTTTGTCATACATACACGCCGGTTGCGAGTACTACGCACCTGACCTTTTTGAAGAACCTCACCAATAAGGTCGGTAATATTAGTATGATTTACATATAGAGACCCAAATCGCTGTCCACAGTTACGGAAATTAATTAACTGTTATATTTTATTATGTTATCTAACGTCACAATATAACAGTTCTGTTATTCAAATCGGTAGTACCTAGATTAATCAATCAAATCAGCCAATCGCAGTCCACTGCTGGACATAGGCCTCTCCCAAATTGCGCCACAACACCCGGGTCTCCGTCTTCCGCATCCAGTCCGACCCAGCCGGCCTTTTGAGATTGTCGGTCCATCGGGCTGGGGGGCGTCCAACACTACGTTTGCCGATTCGCGGTCTCCACTCAAGGACTCGTCTGCTCCAAGGGCCATCGTCGACAGACAGACATGGCCGGCCCACTGCCACTTCAGTTTGCTTAATCAGGAAACTATGTCAGTGACTCCAGTTCTATTCCGGATAACTTCATTGCGGATTTTATTCTTTAAAGAAACCTCGAGCATAGCTCGCTCAATCCCTCGCTGAGCAACTTTAAATTTGTGGACCAGCCCAATTGTCAGTGTCCACGTTTCGGCACCGTATGTCATGACAGGCAGGAAACACTGGTTGTCTTCAAACACTGCGGTATAGGCGACGCGACCTGTCAGCTTCTTTCTCGAAGTTGTGGCTACGGAGCTGAATGCTCTGCCCTAGGAAGACGTATTCCTGCACAACTTCAAGCACCGACCCTTCGACGTAGATCGGTCTCGGCACGACATGTGTAGTAGTACAAGTAGTATGTGTAGTACCTATTATAGATACTTATTAATACAAATAAATATGAAATCTTAATAATAATATTCTTTAACTTCAGATTCGATTAAAAAGCCAAAAGGGATTGGCATTGTGATTAGTACGTATAGATTTTGCAGATACCTGGGAGTTTTGGGTGGTTCCGGTGGAGGTTTGTCTAAGATCGTGTAAATTACTTCATTATGATCTATAATTTCAACTACCGACATGTCTGTAACGTCTACAGTGACCGATATGGATAATATAAAAATAGAATATAATACAAAGAGAGTTGACAAACTGATATTGAATTGCCTCTGCCGGTCGCTATAGAAACAAACTACTTCTTTGTTTCCTTAACTACAAAAACAAGGTAACAAATGAGGTAGGAAAGTCAATAACCAACTAACACAAATAACACCCTACTTATTTGTGTTAGTTAGTGACATTATGTATTAGGTTATTAACTTTACTACTAACATTGTACCTATAGTTTTAAAATCATTGGTGTTATTTTTTTTAATACTTCATGTATAAAACAAAAATTGTACAAAGGCGGACCCAGTCAAGCTTAGGTTGACGCAGAGAAAGCATGATATTTGTATAAAAATATATAGGTAACAATAATAATAATATAATAATAATCTTGACTTGGCTCGCGAGGTTGTCGACATGTGGCATGTGGACACAGCGATCATTGTACCGATAGTCGTGTCAGCCAATGGCTTAATAGCCACGAGCCTCGATCAACACCTCAGGAGGCTCTCGTTAGGCGGCTGGATCAACGGCCTGATCCAGAAAGCAGTACTGCTGGACACGGCCCGTATTGTTAGGAGGTTCCTCTCTCTGGAGCCCTGACCGCCGGTAGCTTGGACCCTGTTCCCGATACCGGTGGGCCTCTATTTTTATATTTTTAAATGTTTTTTCTTTTAATTTATTTTATAAAAATATTTAAAAATGTAAAATATAAGAAAACAGATTAATAAAGGACATAATAATTAATTAAATATATATATTATATATGCACAAATGATGGAGAAAAATAAAGATGAATAAAATATATTTTTAAAGGATTATTATTATGAATAAATTAAAACTATATATTGTATCGATAAATGGCATTATCAGATATTTAAATTATTTTATAGCGATCGTAATTACATGTAAATATTTATTAGGGCTACCCTAAAGAATACCTATTTTGAAAACCTCACGGGTAAATAAATAATAATAATTCAGAAGGTAGTACTCCTTGATACGGTGCGTATTGTGAGGAGGTTCCGGGGCCCTAACCACTGGTAGCTTGGACCCTGCTCCCGATACCGGTGGTCCTCTATTTTTTATATTTTTAAATGTTTTTGTCTTTTTTTATTTTATAAAAATATTTAAAAATGTAATTAGTAAGTATTTAAAGACGAATAAAAGATAATAATAATAATATATAATATATCATTTATTTCTCCTCACAACAGAAAGCATATCTACTTTTACAATTAAGTGGTACATGTTTTAATTTAGTACAGTTTGGAAGTTGTGAGGAGCTGGTGTATGACGTAGGTTAAGCCCTGTATTACAGATCACCAGGTCCCCACCCCACAGCATTACAGTTAAACAAATTTTATGTAAAATATCTATCTTTTTGTATATTTTTGGCATTTTCCATGCTAAGATTTTAAAGTTATTTAGAAAAGGAAAAATTCCTGCCCGCGGTTGAATTTTTCTTTTTCTAAATAACTTTAAAATATCTAGCTAAATATGGATAAACTTGCGCGCGCTGAAATATTGACTTATTGAAAAGTCAGCAGAATAATTGGGGCCATTTAAAAATAGCTGACATCGAGCACCACATTTACAAATAGAAATAGCCTAATCAATAATCGTCGTTTGGATTGTATATAAAGCAGGAAGATTCATTTTTCAGGCCATTACATTTCAGCCTGCGAGTGGTTCAGCATCGGCAGTGCTAAAAGTAAAAAAAAAATATTTTTCCTAGCTATACTCAATAAGTATTTTTAACTAAATTATCTAAATATTTGCAACACTGTAGTTATAGACTGTCAAGTCAAGTGACAAATTTAGATGTCAAAACAAATTTATTTTATCTCGGCCAGACATAATCGTTCATTATTTTTAGATTTCTTTTAGTTAATATTTGTTGATGTAACAGTTATTCTGTTAAATTTTGTATATTATTTCCCTTATGTTTGACCTATACTTTAAACGATGTTAATTAAAGGCTTTCGGGAGGTGCGAAGATATAACGCGTATAAATGTATAGGCATAGTATCTAGGGAGTTTTCGAGCCGACTAGACGCGTTGGATCATGAAGAGCGGTTAGAGGGGTGCTTGTCGGCGTTGCCTTCAAAGGCTAAGGTGGTGATATGTGGCGGAGGGATGATGGGAGCAGCCGTGGCGTATCATTTGGCGCGTCGCGGCTGGGGCGACCAAACCATCGTCATAGAGAAAGAAAAGTAAGTTACGTTTATATCATACATCATTATTTTACGATTCGGTCCTAAGATGTCATTGAACGGTATTTGAACAGAATCTTTGCTGCGTATCCTGAGGTATGTGTTGAGAGATGGCTTAATTTAGAATTCACTATTCAGAAACCAGTGTTACTTAAAACAAAATGTACCTAATCTATGAAATCGGAAGCTGACACCGTTAATTCCACTACATATTTTTATAATATACCTATTATATTTTCAATAATAGGCTTGTTAGGTTTTTACAGGAAGATTACTACACTGGCCTTCTTTTATTGTTTAATTTGGTGTATTTTATAATTCAAGATGGTGACTAGATTGCTTTGTATAACTGAATCATGTTTAGCCAGCCAGTACTTCATCAGTAGTAAAATAAATAAATACTATTGGATAATTTTACACAGCACCATCTAGTCCCAAAGTAAGCAGAGTTTTTATTATGGGTACTTTTCTTTTTTATTCATGATAGGCCTATGGTTGACTGCCAATGCACCTGATGTTAAGGGACACTGTAGTCCATGATGGAGCGTGCTTGCCTAGAAAAAACCAATTCACTTGTGATTTAAAATCACCCAGATTATATCTGTCTGGGAAGACTCACTCAGGAAGCTTATTCCACATTTCTCCATTACACATGATAAGAGTGGACTTAAAGCTTTTCCTCAACATAAAGAATTGATATTTACACTACTGTAGACAGAATGCCTGGAGTAGCCAATACCTAATTATAATCAAATTATCTTATAAAAAAACAAATATCGACCGACTGTAACTTGAAGGAAGAATTTTGTTTCATTCTATTGTACATAATGCTTTACTTTACAACTTTTTCCATTAGGAAAAAGCTTTGTTTGTATTATGTACAATATGGATATCTCTTTAGTACAAAGTACTAATATTAATTAGTAGTTTGTAGGAAAGAGATGTCTAGATATTAAATCTGTTTAGGGGCTTAAATGCCATGCCAAGGTCAAGGCAGTGCTGTGATAAAATATTAATATGTACTGGGTACCTTTTATATATTTTATTTTCACTTCAGTGTGGGATTGCCACAGTATCCACGGTCAATTTTGTAGTTGGACTAGTTGCCGTCTTGAAATGTGTAGAAATTGGTCAAAATGCTTTGCAGCTTTTTAATTTTAACAAGTTACACTATTAACTTGTTAAATTTAACATTAACAATTGTTGTTTAGAAATCTCCAGAAAGTTGTAAATCAACTTCTGTGATTATTAATCAAGTAAGTTTGTGACTTGCACTGTACGATGGACATGTATCATGCATTATTTGAAATAAACATCTAGAGGAATGTGAACAAATTATCATAATATGGAGGCTCCAATTTAAAAATTAAAGTAAATAAATATTACCATAGCTATACCTTTGTTATGAAAGAGGTTAGGTTGGTTGGTATGTTGGGCTATGGGAGATGAAAATGTTGAAGATAATAGCATGGACAGGCTCAGGAATGAGTATAAAAGAGACAGTTTGGAATTAATGCCAGTGACTGAAAAATTGTGTAGTAACTGTTTGTTGTGGTATGGAACTATGGACATGTGATGCAAAGAGAGTAAGGATATTATACCAGAAATGTTTTCAGCATAAATATGAATGTATAGATAAAGGATGCATGGTTTGTGTGAAACATGGTACAGAAGTAATTAAAGACGGATTTTCATATCTAAAGAAGTAATAAATTATGTTATGTATGTGTCTGTTGTAGTATTTCATCTACAACAGACTTTATTATGACTTAAATTTCTTTGTAACTTAAGGATTTTAACGAGTGAAAAGAAATTTTAAAAAAATTTGGAGTCTTATAAATGACCTGACTCACACAAGCTGGATTTGTATAAACCCAGTCTGATATTTGTGAATGTTTTAATGATTACTATTCGAATATTGGTTCAGGTCTAGCTAGTCAAATACCTAACCGGTACTATAATAATTTAGCCTACACTTCAAGTGTAAGTGTTTACTAGTTTAGAGTGTTTATGATTCCAGACTAGAGATGGGCAATCGAACGGGTTTAAACCCGATTAGTGGATTTAAACCGAATAAAAACCCATTTATACCCTCCCGTCGGGTTTTTATTTGGGTCTTAACTGTTTTGGGGAAAATTATCAGTTTAATCATATCGAACCTAAATATTTTTAAATATACTATTAGTATTTTGATATAATTCTCGTTTTTACGTCGTCTTTGTGATAAATGTTCTGCAAATTAAACGAAAGAAGCCGCAGGTAGACGACCACTTAAACAAAGAAATATGGCCGCTCTTTGTCGCTCGTTTACGCTCTTTCTTTCTATCAAGCGATACGACCCGCACCGCCCGCGCACCACACGTCCACACCAGTCTGTAGACTTCAGTCTACCCATGACCATGGACGCTGTAAAGGGTCCGAAACGTCGGGATTACTAATATCAATATAACGCGATAAAATCCGTAAAAGTAGTTTTATTTCAATGTATAATATTCGCGTAAATGTCAGAAATCAATAAGGTAGTATTAGTAATAGTACTGACTTGCCGACACCTACAGCAAGTACGAATACGAGTTCTTTACACGATGATACTAACAACTGAGAGTATCTTACTGTAGTTTTCTAAGGCCATTTTTGTAACAACTACTGCGTTATCTATGGTAGAACACCCTCTTTGGATAAACTTTTTTGAAAAATTGCAGTTTAAGATGCCGTCACGAAAAGCACTCGCTACAAAATATTTAGATCAAATTTATAAGGAGATGCGGACGGAATTGAGGGAAGAAATACTATCTGCAAATTATCTTCATCTCCAGTGCGATGGTTGGAGTAATTTACGTACTGAAGGTATAATCAATTTCGTTATATCGAAGCGACAACTAGTATTCAAAAAAAAATTTAATATAGAAACTAACTGCCAAATGAGCCAACATATCGCAAGTGAGATCAAAAATGTGATGAAAACCTACGTTTTAAATAAGTTTATAGTCCTCATAGGGGATAATGCAAAAAATATGCAGTAAGCTTTCGATATTAAATGATAAAGCTGCTTTGTAAAGCTTGGCAGTAGTCGATGGATTCAAGAGCAAGTATGTGTATAAAACCTATAGGTTTTACCATATGACAGCATACATTCTTGACCCAAGAGAGCAAGGTTTGGAGCTCAACCAAGAGCACGAACTTCTAGATATGGAATATTTACTGAAGTTCAAAGGCTGAATTTAGATGTGTCACCCGATCTTGCTAATTACACAGCTACAGAATGCTTCTTGGGTAAACAATTTTTTGGGAAGTCTCTGGGAGATATTGAGCCGGTTGTGTGGTAGAAAGGTATATGTAGTTCTTACAGCACCATGTACGTCTGCCGCAACGGAACGTACATTTAGTGCCCAAGCAAATGTTCACAATATAAAAAGAAATCGCTTGACTGCGGAAATAGCCGCCAAAAAAACTTTTGTATCGTACAACTGCAACATTTTACACAGAAAAGTAATAAATGATGATCAGGGGGTCTATGATGAGCACGAAGTCCGTAGTTTCGACCTTCGTTACGGGCGTTTCCTACTCCGTATCACCTACGGACGGATGATTCGTTCGAGGCCCGAACTAAGAATGAATGACAACACAATTTGACAGTTATCCCTACTCCCGATGTGTTTTTACCCGTTAGAAAAATTGAATTTGACACTTGTTTTATCCGACTCCGAAGTTTTGGAGAACTTTCGAACGGCTCGTAACTTCGTTGATGGAGATAGGGAGTAGACCCTCAGATTAGTGAAGAAACTGCAACACCAAATGGGAGTTCACCGTGAATAGAAGCAAATGCAACCGAGGACGAAGTATTCGCACCTTATCAAGCAGAAGCAACGACATCGAATGAGTTAGAATTCGTGAATTGTGAGCAGATATTGTGAAGAGTATCAGTTCCCCTTCGTAGGACAAATATCCGAGATCGGCTGTAGAGTAGACTATGGCTACCACGGCTATTACAGCATTGCTGTTACAAAGGAAAAACTTGATGTGTTGTTAATTGTATCATTTATGTATTTATTATGCTCCAAAAAACATCACACAAATAAATCAGTGTTGTCCCTGATTCAAAATTTTGTTAAGTAATTTAAACCCGCTGTTTGGGTTATTACTTGGGTTTAAACCCATTTGAACCCAGAACACCCGGTTTAAACCCGGTTTCCACCCAATGGGTTTAAACCCTCTGCCCATCTCTATTCCAGACTCTTACTTTACGTAAATAACACGTAAGTTCAATATTTATATGAAATCGCAAAAATAATTAATAATGACTAAAAATAATGACTAGTTCGAGTTTAATTAAAAATGACACATCATAAATTGACTACAATAATAAGTAAGATAAGAACATAGAAAATGAGATGAAAAAAAAAAAATTAAGCGTCGAAAAAACTAAAAAGAAAAATTATCAACCTTTTTTATTTAACCTTTTTTTATTTATTTTTTATTAAGTAAGTACTAAAGTTCTTAAATAATGTAAGTATACAAAAGTAATTTTGAGTCTGCACCAAACAATCAGTTAACATAGATCACTAAATTATCTCAGATTAAAAAAAATAACCAAATCAAATTAACAATACAACATGCAAATCTCCAGCGAGGAACATTAATATTTAAAAAAAAATTGTGGCTCTATAGCTACAATTTATTCTACTAACTAATTAGTACATGCTTAATTTTTGATTGCTTTTAATTTAATTGTATTACACCACTCAGCATTAAAATTTGTGAGTAAACGATAAATAACCCCTATTTTCCCACCCTTAGGCTAGGATTGTTTTTTCCAAATTTATATGGGGCCAACTTCGTGGTAACCCTATCCTATAAAAAAATTGAAACTTGGCATGTATGTAGGTTCCTTATATCGTATAGATTATATTCCCTAGATACAATATTCCTTATATGGTATCTAGGGAATTTCCCGCGGGGAACACGAAGTCAATGCGGGTAGGTAGCATTATGGAGCATAGCTAAAGCTAATAATTATATTGTAATGACTTTTTTATGTTGTGTCTATGGGCTTGTTTCAGTTCTTCTACGTATAAGACATACTTGTTGGAACCGTGCAACTTTTTTGCATTTCTAAAAGTACATATTTTAATAATCTAATTTAAATGATACATTTGACTTTGACTTGACTGCGCGGCACAATTGGTGCGGTTCAGTGTGTGTTTTCTCGTCGGCTCCTCTTTATGCAATTTAGACTTATAGTTTAAGCACTCGAACTGTAATAGATCACTAGTGACGCATCCTATAAGGCCGGCTGCAGTACGATGTGGAAAAGCTGTCGTGGATACGCACAGTTCTTTTTTTATAGCGTTGATTCATAACTGTAACGTGCAACCTGGAACCGATACAGAGTCAGTGATGAACTTCTAGTATACATTATTATAATTTGTAACAATGTGATTGGGACAACTGCTTTTAGGACTTTTAGTTACAGTTCGAGACCAGAGCTTTTGCTGGCAACTGTGAGGCATTGATGTCTTTGTGCCAAATGTTCATTTTAACAGTTGATGGAGAAGAGCTGTTTATATTTATGTATTTCTTTATACAGGGTGGGCATTGGCAGCCGCTGGCACTCTTCGGGTCTTGTCGGGTCATTCAAGCCCACACTCGCACAAGTTCGGCTAACACAGTCATCGATTAGGCTCCTCCAAGACCTCGAAGCTAAGGGAAGATCCACCGGTTGGAAGCAATGCGGGTCTCTCCTGCTGGCCAGGAACCGGGATCGCATGACCGTGTACCGGAGAATGAAGAGCCAATCTGTGTACGTATTTATTATTTTGCAATTATATGTAATTGCGCGACTGCTACGCTAGAAGTCCTAGGTTCGATTCCCAGGTCAAGCAGTGATATTGGGTTTTTCTTTAATATTTTCAGTAGTAGCTCGGAGTTTGGAATGGGAACGGTTCATGGCAATAGGGTCGCCCTCTATTACATAGGACCTAAATATACCGAACTGTCAGTGTACAAGCACTACACCTCTGCCTAACTCTTCAGGTAATACAGGCGTGATGGTATGTATGTTATGCAACTAATTTTAAATATTGAAAAAAGGTCGCTTACGAACCCTTGGAACGTTCGGAACTAAGGAATGTACGGATGTATGTGTATTACTACGTCATCGGATTACGAGATCAATAGTTATAGGTCATTAAGTCATTATTGTGTCTTGAATCCTGTGTGATGACATTTGGAAGCTTGTGAACTGCGAAATACTTGACATTTACTTTATTCTACGTAGAATTGTTGGAAGTAAATTTATATGTAAATATATTTATTTCCAACGATTCCACGTAGTAAAAGAGTAATGAGCTCAACCCTCGTCGGCTGTTAAACTTCATCATCTAGTGAAGCTGTACTCTAATTGCTGTTGGATATATATTTATACATGAAATACAAAGTAGCACGTATCATGCTACGGGACACAAAACTCAAACACACGTTGCTTTTCACTCAAAGCTTTTGAAGGGCTGTCCACCCCTTTCCCTGGCTGAACGGACAAAGGGGAGTCTGCAATTTAATTAAAAACGTGTAACGGCTAGGGCGCCCTTTTGAAACGCTCGGCCGGTACAACTGGTACTCTGGATATTGATTATCGTACAGGTAATGTTAAATGTGCGAGTTTTTAAGTTCTAAATGGAGTGCAAATTTGCTTTACAATGTGTTTATGAAGCTTTAAATTTCCTTGTGGCCTGTTCTGTGTAAAAAAGATCTAGTAGCTATCCGTTCTTGCTGATTTTGCTGTTTATTAAAGTGAACCTGCCTAGCTCTAACGCACACTACAACAGTCTCTTTGTGTTTCTCATTATTCTCAAGAAATATTTTATCAGATTACTTTGATACTTTTTTTTGGGTATCGGATATCTGATCGGAGGATGTACCCGCGGTTTTATAATATTTTTTAAATACGAGTAATTCAACAACTAAATTGGTATATAAAATAGTCTTACAAAACAGAATATTTACCCGTTTTTTAATAAAATTAGTAAATAATATATTTTGTGAACTTCACACTGCGTGTATCAATACAAATGCTAATTCAGTAACTTTGTAGTGTAATTTTTTTGCAATATTTTCGTAATTCGATCTGTTTGTTTCACTATTAAATAAACACTTACAATACAATATTTTGCACATTATAATGGTTGTATTCAAACTTAAAGATGACTAGGACGTACATTTTCGTAAAACCATTATGAAGTGATTATAATATATCGCTTTATAAACTGTCATTACAATTATAATTTTGCTCTATTGTGCACTTTATCCAGACTTCATGAATTTCAATTAAATAACACACTCACAAAAATACAATACAAAAGCAAATAAAAATAATTTATTTCACCAAAGAGAAACTAAAACGTAGGTTCTACGTAAAGTTCTACACAGTGGTAGATCATTTAAATATTAGGAATTTTCGGGGTAACCACTCAAAGCCTGTGTCGTGGATACTATCAATAAACATAGTCAACATTATTGTAATGTTACATTAGTGCACCCTACCCTACGAATCGATTCGTATCAATTTTATGTTTAAGGGTTTTCCAATGAGTAGGCATGGAAAATCCAATGGAAAACCCTAAAACATAATAACATTTTCACGAATCCATTGTTTCGCTGCTGGATGGGTCGTATTCCGACAACACAGGGCAATAGGGGGGGCTAACATGCGTCGTGTGATATAATTTTGTCGTTATATCGTCTTCGGCCATTGTCATGGTGCGAGATTTTACGACAAACTTATTTCGTGGCATGCATGTTAGTCTGTTGCTGTTTCCTTTGTACGGACGTGTTATACTATAGCACTATACCTAATGCGGCCCACATTGCGTTTAGGGAGCGGGGTGCGTCCCCATTCTATCCATAGACGATAGGTAGACCGACAAGACTAGGGATGGCCTGAATTATAACAGAACATGGTTAGGTTTCCAATGTCGTTTTATGAGCAAACTTGAAGAGACAAATAAATATAAATATGTTGGGACATTTTACACAGCACTATCTAGTTCCAAACTAAGCAGAGCTTGTACTATGGGTACTAGACAATGGATATAATACTTATATACTTTTTTTTTTGTAAACACATACTTATAATATTTATGAAACACCCAGACAAACACAAACACTTAAATGTTCATCACATAAATATTTGTGTCCTGTGGGAATCGAACCCACAACCTTATGATCAGCAGTCTGGTACTCGAACCACTAGACCACAGAGGAATGAATCTGAATTCTTACACAGTTTGATAAATAAGTTTGCTTTTTAAACTATATTTTTTCATTTATGTTTGCCTTGCTGTTTGGTGTTTTATGTAGCGTTTTAAGTAGATTTATTTAAATTGGTTTTCTTATACCACACCCTTTTTTTTTATGAAAGCGTCTGTAATGACACGTCGCATGTATCTCTGAGGTGTGAGGTGTGCGCCACGTGTCGCGCCTTAGTTAAAACTCAAGTGCTCTAGCCACGGTTTAATTGTGCTCTTTTTAAAGAATAACTTAAAAAGGCACATTCTCTCTTTTAAAATAATCACCTTAAAATTTACATAGAATACATACATTATATACAATAACAACTTTACATTGTGTAGACTTACGGCCGGCTGCAATAACAAATCAGAGATATATTGATTTCTGACATTTACGCGAATATTATACATTGAAATAAAACTACTTTTAAAAAGTAAAAAGTACTTTTAAATCAGAGATAATTATGTTTTTGACATAACGCCCAAGTTCATACATGTAATGACAAAACCGTATCTCTAGAAAGCAAATATACGGATTGATTTGTTATTGGAATAAATTATGAATAAAATGTCATAATGTTTTAACTTTTGGAAACGACGTCAGCTTAGCATGCTCTCCCGTTTATCCAACGGTCACCCTTGCATAGTGTGACCGAACTGCAGTAAGTGCAATCGCTTTGTTCTCAATTCGCCCTTATTATTATTTTAATATTATCTTTGATACATCGCCAGATATGATTCCTCAAAAATGATAGTATCCTTTTTTTCTAAAAGAAATACTCAACGCTAGGATTCTCCTCTATCGTGGTTTTACGAACTGTAATTTTCAAAAACAAAAACATTCAGGACCCGGATCAATTAAGAACTTATAAGTCGTTCAAATTTAATTCCGTTCGGAAATCGAACTCTTGACCCGAGGTGCAGACGCCGATCGCTCAAACAACGCGGAAAAGTATTAAATTTCTTTTTAAATTCTTCTTTATCATGTGTACTTTTCCCAGACAGTTCTTGGGGCATACCTTGCGAGCTAGTCACCCCGAAAAAATGCCACGAACTTTGTCCGCTTCTGAATGTGGAAGACGTGTTAGGCGGGCTCTGGATCCCTGGCGATGGTGTCGGTGACCCACACTTGCTGTGCATGGCCCTCATGAGAGAATCTGTACAGAGCGGTAAGTGTTATTAGTTATACTCGACATTTTAATGACTCAAAAAACTAAGTAATGGTTTACTGACTGACTAGGGGAAGACAGAAAAAAAAACGGAGACAGGCATTATTTTAAAGTGAAATTCGTTGAGGTTATACATATAAAAATATGTTATGTTGAAAATAAATAAAAATAAACATTGTATTGACTTCTTTTAACTTTAAGGTCTGCTGAAAACGAAAACCAATTAATATAGTTGGGTAAACCAATTAATTGAAAAAATACAATTTGGGGCCCGTACATTACTCCTTTCATGATCATGCTGTGTTTGCCGCCTGCTTTATATAGGTATATCTACCTCGGTATAGACACATGGGTGGGTTTAGTCTCCCCTCGAGTAGTAGATAGCTTCCAGTCGGGTCTAGGAACGCGCGTGTCGTTGCATTCACTAGACGTCTGCGTTCAAACGGTGATTTTTATCGTCGCATCGTTTCTTCTACATTTTAATTTGATTTAAAATTCAATCCTTTCAAAACGGTTGCTGAAATATGTTTTCTGGTTATAAATTACTTTCTAGGTGAGTATTATGTTTATAGAGGCTCAGGCGTATAGAATCCGACGCGAATAATAATATTGTGTCAATTCTTCCTATATTCTGGATTTTTAGCAGAAATTTTGAATACCGAAGAGTGAAAGTGTTTCGTTTTATAAAACCCAAAAACATTTTGGTATGTTAATGATTTGTAGTTGATTGTATTAATTAATACGCTGATTCTATACAGGAGTGGGAGTGATGGAGGATTGCTCTGTGACCGCTGTGCTCTCGAAGAACGAACGAGTATGCGGCGTAGAAACAAATCATGGAGCCATCGAGTGCGAATATTTCGTCAACTGCGCTGGCTTTTGGGCGAGGCAGGCAAGTTTTTGTTATATTTTATTTTGAGTTTAAGTGTTTTCGAAGGTCCATCACGCGATATCATAATTGCGACTATTTCGGATTAGCTAGCCCGTTATATGTGCAAAGATCAGTTTTTCGTTGTTAGATTATGTGTATTTGTGGTATATTTTTAATGCCTCATATTTTCCGTTATTTAAATTAAATGTGCCGGTTAAAATGAAACTGTTACAAAATCTAATATCTGACAGCATTGTCATATACACAAATTAAGATGACACAACGAAAAATACACCTAAAATCAGAAAAAGGTATATTCTAATCACTAAAGTATATTCTTTAAGATTTGTGATTTAGTCTGTCACAGTTTTCAATAATATGAAATCTGGTATTAACCTTTTGACCGCTATGTCAATAACGAAAAGCTGTGTTCTCTACGCCAAGCGACAAATTCTAATATCTAATAATAGGTTAAAAAAAACACTATAAACACATTTTTTTATATTTATATTGAACAAAAAAAGTTGTATTTTTGACGTGCCATGCCGTCGTTGGCGTCTTGAGCAAGTTTTAATTTGACGTCTATACACGACCGTGGCGGTCAAAAGGTTAAAAAAGCAAATAGAAGATGTTGATTTAGGGTTTTTAGCCAAATAGTGGAACAATTAGGGTCCTATTCTATTCTCATATTCCTGTGAGTAGCAAGGATCTTTCTAATACAGGATTTCTAATATAGCTGGCACAATAAATGGCATTCTCCAAACTAATGGTCTTGTATGCATTCTAGTAACACATTTCCATAAAGAAGTGGTACTTGGTTAAAACTTTATTCACATAAAGTATTTAGCGTAGAATTAAAGTCCCACATCTTGAGAGTATTACTTGAATATATATTAATCTTCAATGCGCTTTCGAGACTTATTTTAGCCAATTATTATTCTTGGCATAAACGTAGGATTTAGTAATAACAACAAGCGGCATATATCATCCATAATTTTCCAGTGACTTGACTTATAGCATTATAAGCTGCTATATTTATTAGTCTGTATTTTTTGTAAGGTATACAAGGCCACCTTTTCCAAATAATTTCGTCTACTTCGCTCATTTAATTTTGTTCAACAATAATTAATAATCAGTATTCTCTTCTTTTTCGTGTCAATGGTATGAATTTTAAATTAATTACTATTATAACTAGGCAACAGTTGCATACATAACAACACAAAGAAGTGTGTGATATAACTAAATAAATAAATATTTAACTAAAAAAACACAATTTATAACTCGTCCTCATAACTGTAATGATTTGTTATTGTATTAATACAGAGTTATAACAAGAAAAGCCTAGTTATTTGTTCAGTTTTCCAGTTACAAGTGATAACAACTTTAGAACATTTATTGAAATCAGTGGTCCCAATTTTAAATATTACAGAGCCCGTTTTGTCAAAGTCTATTTAAAAAACTAATTCTGACATTGATTCACACATTAATGCTGTCAAGCATGAACGTAAACAATAAATGTTTTATTGAATTAAATTTATTGTATTTGTAACACAAGTTATGTTTAAATTTTAACTTTCTGTTTCCTTCTCCACATTACCTTTAACTATGTCAATCCTTACACTCCTCCGTAGTGCAATATGCTTAAAAAGGGGAGTTTTCACTTAATTATTAATAGAGACAAAATTGAAACAAGGAAAATTGAATTGCATTCTTTCATCCCTAAAATGTCACAATACAAAAACAAGATGCAGTCGATAAAATAAGTATGGAGGTCACTAATTTTTTTAGTTTATGTGATGATCAGAGGTGTTTCTTGTGTATTATAAGTATGTTTGGTAGCGATAGCTAGCGCGAGTTCAAACAATAATGTATTTAATTTAACTAATAAGCAGTGAAAGCCTAGTGATATGACCATTGGACAGTCAAGGCCCCAAGACACGCCGACTTTTCGAAATCATACGCCGATTGTCGTTTCTATAAATGACATAGATACTCCTTAAAATATCCAAATGAATACAGTCTAAATTATACTTATCAAGCTTGCGGTAAGGAAGGAACTGTGTGACTTGCGACTTGCTGATTTTCCTACGATATAAAAAATTAAACTGCCTCATTAGTCTAGTGGTCGTAAGCGCGACTGCCGGTCTGTGTGGTGCTGGGGGTCTTCGATAGCCAGATCGAACAGTGTTATAGGGTCTTTCTATGAAATGTCATGTCATGTTCTTTTTTAATGTGTGGCTATATAAAATAGTTTGTAGATGGGGTTATTTGCTTCCATGGCTACGGTTACCGCTTACCATCAGGCCATCAAAGATAACTTAAAATATACGTTGGTTTGTCTTTACGAATTTGTCGACGTAAAAACACAAAACATCATGAGCATCTGTATTTTTTTATTGTAATATGAAAAACGAGCCACCTTATTAGAAGTGGCAACAGCAGTTTTAATAAAACTTAGTTATCACTCGCTTAAACAGTGAAAGAAAACATCGCGAAGAAACCTTCATGCCTTTAAAGATTTTTCTGGACGGTGTGTGAAATTTGCCAACCTGCATTAGGCCAGCGTGTAGGACTATAACCTTTCAATCTGAGAGGAGACCCGTGGCCAGCAGTGGAACATTATATGGGTTGATGATGATGATGAACCGCAGTTTATGTGTCCGGTTCATATAACTATGTATGCCTAGTAATATCCATGGGCCATTACGCTTCAAACCGGAAAGTTATTTTTTATACTACTAAGGTGGCAAACAAGCATACGGCCCACCTGATGGTAAGCGGTTAGAATAGAATATTCTTTAATAAACACCATAAACAAATGCCAAGTACATTTTTATAAATGACAGAATGGTACTATAGGCGGCCTTATCGCTAAAAGCGATCCCTTACAGACAACCTTTACCAGCGGTTACCGTAGCCTATAGACGCTTGCAACACCAAGGGTGCCACTTGCGCGTGTCCGACCCTGTAAAAGGAAAGACGAATAGTTGGGTTGGCAGTATAAGGGCAGTAGACCACTGGCAAACTTGCTCACCGTAATATTAGGACATTATACATAGCTTAGCGGCAAAATATTTGGCATTTCAATGGTTTGTGACTTCTTTCTTCTCATCACTTACTCATCTCATACTAATATAATAAATCTAAAAAGTTTTTTTGTTTGTTTGTTTGAACGCGCTCTGAAACTACCAATCGGATTTGTTAAATCCTTTGCATTTGATGGCCCAGTTCTTGAGCAAGGTTATAGGATATTTAACATCACCTTTAGGAGCCTAGAAAAAAGATAAGTTAATGCGGGTGGAATTTAATATAGGTAATTAAGGTTTTATACATATGTATAAAGATTCTTTGGTACTAAAACCATTTTCTCACACAAATCTACGTCACAGCTCCGCAGCCTATTGCAATTTTCCTATTCATATGCATTTGGTCATTATGTTCAATTGGTGTCACTTACGGTATCGGTACTCGACAATTTATGATAGGCCTTTTTACTAGGGGAGCCTCAAGGACTATTCTTTATTTCGATCATGTAGGGGACAGTGACAGAGGATACCTCCCTTATTCATAAAGGATGCTCGACAGCATCTTGAATAGTTAGTGTTTTGTTTCTTTTTGTTGAATATACGATAGAAATAAACAGAAACAGTTTTTGATTTAGTAATAATAACTATTCAATAAATTAAATGGACCAATAACTGATGAATTCATAAGGATATCTAACCAGTGTATCTATAAATACGCTTCAGTCTTTATTAAGAGGAAATATAAAAAATGTGAACCATAAAATACTTGAAAAAGAGTTTTTTGTTTAGCTGTCTTTCAAAGTTTTTCTGCTAGATACCTACATACAATAGTGCGACCGGAGAACTCACTCCTCGTTGGCGACGTTAATGATTATCGGGGCGGGCTTATGTGCAGTGTGATGCAACCCCCCTCCCGCTCCCCGCGCGATACCCTTTTCCGCCATCTGCCGCCGTCGCTCCCCTCTTACGTTGCATGCAGGAACTGTGGAACTGTACTGAGTTTATCCCATCGTGAACTAGCGATATAATAAACTATAACTACACTTGCGGCACGCTATGATGGCCGTTACGTTAATGGACGAAAATAAAATAAACAATACATATACATATTGTATATATTTTTTGTAGTAGTATCGTTAGATCACTGTTGACAATAAAGAACAACAAATTGCTGCTTCAAATGTACCCTCATTACTAATTAATACGAAACTTTATGAGTGGGCAAACGTCAAAACGGCCATCATAGCGTGCCAGTAGTGTAAGTAAGGTAGCAGTAAAATACGGTTATCATCGCCTGCGAATGGTTCTTTAGAAATTCGGGCAATTGCTCGCTGTGTGCCCGTGAAGACCATGTATTCCCAATGCTGCGGGAATTTCTCTAAATGCCGGTTTAGTAATTACTTATATGTATTAAGGAACTGTAGAACAGAATCAGAGATTTATTATGTAGATATTCTCTAATAATAATTCTATCAATTTTAAGAAAATAATTTGGACACTAACCACACTTAATTTATGCGTTAGCGACCGCGTCATGCGAATGTCTTTTCCCATAACTATGTTTGATTGTGTTACATATTGAAATAAAACTACTCTTTACGGGTTTTATTACGTTATATTGAAATTATTAGTCTCGAAATATAATCCCTAAAAAATAGTTTTATGTCAATGTATTCGCGTTAGTGTCAGAAATATATGTATTTTGTATTACTAAGTACCTAATAAGACTCACAGCGTCTGCTTCTGACTCGCGTTATTTTCGCTACGCTATTTTAATACATGTTTTCAATTCAAAAACGAAACAAATCGGTGGGTCGTAATCAAGTTTTCATGTATATAAATATAACACTAAAGAATAATTCGATCTCAGGCAGGATTCTAACCTTTTTTTTATCGTACGGTAAAATCTTCACGTATCGTCCATCACTTGGGAAGGTGGCAGGGTATGTGGGACTCCTACCGACTAAATTAAACAAAATAGCAAAGGCAAATGAAGGCTCTAATTTTTTTTTTGTAAGAGATAGGTTAGCATTTGACCACAATCTCACCTGATGGTAAGTGACGATGTGGTCTAAGATGTAGCACGCTTACCTAGAAGGTACCTATTCACTCGTGACTTGAAAACCCCCAAATTATACACGTCAGGAAATACAGACTCAGGCAGCTATATGTCACGCCCATGAGATTCATGACATTCGCCACGACCGTGACAGGCTGTGGTCCATCACTCGCTGGACCCCTTCGAAGGGCGAAGCGTCATCGAACCTGCAATTTCGGTTAAGTACACCTGACGTTTTACTTACTAAGTTACCAAGACCACTGCCAGTGATATCAAATTTCTCTTCCACATCCTACGACTTATAGGAGATGTCAGAGAAATCCATCAAAGACATATTACGATGTTCTTTAGCATGCATTAATGACAAATATGATAAAAATAACTAATTACATATTTATATCAGCTATCAGCTATAAGGAAATGTTCACAATGCCAACTCTGGAACACTTCTAAATGTTTTTGGGTCTAGTAATGTCAAAATCTTATATCTATTAAAATAAAACTAGCGATCACGGGTAGACTGAATCTACCCGTGATCGCTATGGACGCTGTAAAGAGTCCGAAACGTCGGGACTAATAATATCAATATGACGCGATAAAATTCGTAAAAAGTAGTTTTATTTCAATGTATAATATTCGCGTAAATGTCAGAAATTATTATCTTATATCTAGTAACGGCCGATCCTATTATAAAATCAATCGGTAGATCTTCTGACTTAGTTGAAGAGGTCAGCCTGTCATTGTCGTGGCGAATTTCACGGATCCCATAATGCGAGTGAAGGCAAGTGCGGCTTTGAGTCGGTGCAAATCCGATATACCCTGCCGCCTCCATGAAGATTTTCCGTACTCTAAAAAAAAGATTTGCATACTAGAGATGTGATTATGAAATTAATTGGACCTTATGCTAAAATCCTATCTTTAATTGTAATCAAATCTACTGACGTTTAGGACCCTTTATAGCGTCCATGGTCTTGAGTAGATTGAACTGAAGTCATGGACGCTGTAAAGGGTCCGAAACGTCGGGATTAATAATATCAAAATACGCGATAAAATCGTTAAAAAGTAGTTTTATTTCAATGTATAATATTCGCGTAAATGTCAGAAATAAATAAATCTACTGAGTTAAATCTACTGACGATTTGTTATTGAGAACGGCCATTAGTGTACAATAAAGTATGTTACCAAGATCACTAACAAGAAAATTTAATTCTTCTCTGTCAAGCTAAAGCGACATGCTGAGTATTCATCATCATCAACCGATACTGAATTAGGTTACGTGAAAATATTTACAGGATGTACCTACAATTTATTAATGCTTCCAGGTTGGTCAACTCGCTCGTCCTCAAGTTAAAGTACCATTACTGCCTTGCGAACACTACTACCTCCATACCAAGCCTATCGAAAACTTAGATCCTATGACACCAGGTTTGTTTTACTCATGTATTATTTTTAAACTAGCGAACCGCTCCGGCTATGCACAAATGAAATATATTAATAATACCTATACATGTATCTTATATACAATACGTAGAATTTCTTCAAATGAAACCGAAAGTTGTATCTAAATGTGTTGTGTCGTAGGAGATTTAACCGCACAAACAAACACGCAAGGAGTTTTTTTTTTATAAAGTGATTGAAGCCCACCACGCTGGCCTTATGCGGGTTGGCAGACTTCACACGCCGTCGAGAAAATCTCTAACGCATGCAGGTTTCCTCACGATGTTTTCCTTTACCGTTTAAGCGAGTCATAATTAATTATTAATACGCACATGATTTCTAAAAATCATGAGGCGTGTGCCTTGGATTCGGACTTGAGACCTTTGACTTGGCAGTCCATATCCCTCGTCATATAAATAAAATAAGTAATAAATAAAATCTTTATTTGAAACTCTTACAAATAGGTGTACATTTTGTCAAGATTACAATTTAACAGTAAGATATAAGATTAGCGTCTTAATGATAACTAAATCTGAAGTACATAATTATGTATAATAGGTGCAAAAAGAATTATTGGAAACTATAGATATGTAGCGACCTACCTGATCTAGGTTTATATAAACCTGTGTTTCAGGCGTATCACTAGTCTATGTTGCTTTTTTAGTCAGTACACATTTAATTCTAACGTCAGTTATGTTTGTTTTAGTAATCCGTGACCCTGATGGTTACATCTACCTGCGAGAAAGGGACGGCTGCATTCTGGCTGGTGGCTTCGAGCCGGTTGCGAAACCCGTGTATGAAGAAGAAAGTAAGTTTTGTTCAAATTGAGAATTTCACATTTCAAAAAGGGTAAAAACAACTTTGAGAAGGAGTGCAAGACGAGGATCCAATTGGGCTGGGCAGCATTTGGAAAACTACGTCAAGTCTTCTCATCATCCATACCGCAAAGTTTGAAAACGAAAGTTTTCAATCAGTGCGTCCTACCTGTGATGACCTACGGCGCTGAGACGTGGACACTCACAGTGCGGTTAGTCCACCAATTTAAAGTCACACAGCGTGCTATGGAGCATGCTATGCTTGGAGTTTCTCTGAACGATAAAATACGCAACGAGGTTATCCGACAGAGAACCAAAGTAACCGACATAGCACACCGGATTAGCAAGCTGAAGTGGCAGTGGGCTGGCCATATCTGCAGAAGAACCGACAACCGCTGGGTAAGACGTGTTCTCGAGTGGAGACCGCGACTCGGCAAACGTAGTGTAGGACGCCCTCCGGCAAGATGGAGGCACATTAGGGGAGGCCTACGTCCAGCAGTGGACTACTATATGCTGATGATGATGACATTTCAAAATGAGAATCATTAGAATAGTTACAATATAATACTTGTGACATTTGCAATTTTTGTTTCGTCACCATACATTATAATATAATATTGCAGTAACATCGATGTCGCAGCGCTGTGTGCCGGAGGATTGGGACCACTTCCACGTCCTTCTACAACAGCTCCTCAAACGAGTGCCGAGTCTCAGTCAAGCTGTGCTGCACAAGCTCTGTAACGGACTCGAGGCATTCTCGCCGGATTGCAAGTGGATCGTTGGCGAGGCACCGGAGGTAGATTACATTGTTATTCGGATATGCTTAGACCAGTCGCGAAGGAGTATTTTGAAGGAAACCGGAGTCAGAAATTCTTAACATGACCGCGGCATCAAGCTGAGAGCTACGCAGGCAGTACAAACATTACACTAATGTCGCACGTCGTTTGAAGTGTGGCTAATTGCTCTTAAATTAATAAATACCGATCATATCCCCGTAGACCTATCGCCTCTTGAAGGTTTCCCTGCTTAAACATAAAAAGAGTTGCTCGTAAAGAAAATATCTCATCAGTGGACTCTTTTTTTTTTCAATCCCCTGAAATTTACTACGTGATTGCGAAAAGAGGTCAGTTAGTGTGGCGGTAATGTCATAATTCCAAGTGTCTATCTTTTGAAAAAAAAAACTACTTTTTACGGATTTTATCGCGTTATATTGATATTATTAATCCCGAAGTCTCGGACCCTTTACAGCATCCATGGTCACGGGTAGACTGAATTTTATTCTGAATAAAACAAAAAATAAACACTTGAAATTATCCATAATTTATTTGTTTCAATATTTGCGACATATTTTTTTCCTTATGGATAGCCGTATCCAGCTCTGTGGAAGAAGAAAGAAGAGCTTCCGTCTCTCCGGAACGTTCGTTATTGCGAATTATAGCAGAATTGTGAACGCTAAATTCGTAACATCGAACGTTTCGGCGGGACGGGAAAATCAACATGAAAGCGAGAAGAGAACAAGAGAGAAGATTTGCACTATGTTTTTGTGTATTTAAAATTATAAATGTTTGTACTATAACATCTGCTATCTATATGTATATAAATACGTTAAATATAAGTTAATGTTTCTTTGTTTGTCCCATGTGTGTTCCTATACTTACCATTCATGCGATTGCGGCGCTTTCCCGTTATGAGGACAACGGGAACTTATTTAATAGTTTAAAAATCTTGAATGCCCGACGCTTTATGCTTACTAGGCGAGAAATGACAATGTCCTTTAATAAAAATTAGTTCTACGGTTTAGGGTTGACAGGCCGATAGACATAGTGACTTGCGCTGTTATAATATTACAACAGTAGGGAAACATATTGATTTCTGACATTTACGCGAATATTATACATTGAAATAAAACTACTTTTTACGTCCATGGTCACGGGTAGACTAAAGGGTCCGAAACGCGATAAAATCCGTAAAAAGTAGTTTTATTTCAACAGTAGGGAATTTGGCATTCGGACTCTAGTAGCACGTTTTCAAAGAACTCTTACCATGATCGCTAGATGTGGAGAAGAATCTAGCAAGAAACTACCTGGAAATTCTTTTAAAATATAAATTGTTACTTTCTTTACCGGTACAGGCGCCAGCAGGTCAAGCTATCGAAAACTCAAGTTTCCCCAATTGAAAATGAAAGGTTCATTTTCAATTGGGGAATTTATATTGTATTATAGTTTAAAATCTATCAAAGAAATTTGACAGATTGTGGTAGCTTGATGTGCTGGCCTCTGTACAATATTTGATTACAGGATGTGTGTGGAAATTGAAGGATAATAAAATCACTACATAGTATAAAACAAAGTCTCTCCTCGCTGTCTGTCTGTACCTATGTATACTTAGATCTTTAAAACTACGCAACGAAATTTGATACGGTTTTTTAATAGGTACGAGTGATTCAAGAGAATGGTTATTAGTACATTGCACCCGTGAAAACGGGGGCGGGTCGCTAATCTTAGATAAAAAAATAAGTTACCCTAGCATCCGAGAATTTGGTCATCCTAAAAAAACTATGTCGAAGAAAACATAAACTAAAAATATAAGACTAGGTATCTATGTATACGTATGTCTTCCAGATGTTCAACTACCACGTGGCAGCTGGGATGAAGACTGTGGGCATATCGGCCGCAGGGGGAGTCGCCGAGGCCACAGCAGACGAGATAGTTGATGGGTACAGCAAGTACGACATGTACGAACTCGGCCTGAACAGGTTCCTGGGACTACATAACAATAAGAGGTTCCTCCGAGATCGCGTCAAGGAAGTCCCTGGTCAGTATTATTGTGTCATTTGTTCCTTAGGATAGTCCACACTTGGTTTGATTTCCTTTACACATGTTCAACGCCATCTGTTTGCGGAGGCGCGCGGTAATTTAGCGGTGTGGCACGCGTCCTACGAACAGATGGCGCCACGAACTTTAAATATTATTGATTTGTATAAAATCTAATTTGCATTATCTGTGGCGAGAAAATTGTTCTCTGCCTCTTTCACTTTGCCTAACCACGACACGAACAACGTTAGAAACGAAATAATATTGTTATTTTTCTGTTTTACGATTATATACGAAATTACGATAAAGATTAAACAAAATGAAAATCACATAGTGCCACTACCGAATAGGTTTAGGGTTTCAGTGTGGCTATTACAATTCCGAAAATAAAGTAAAGTACAGAAAGGCAGATATTAGGCATAAGGTGTTCATTCAATTTAGGAATGCTGGATCTCTAGCTTTGCCTACAGGGACTAGATTAATAAAGCAGTCAGAAAAAAAGCAGGAGAAAAGCATTAGGGAAATCTATATCCTACTAATATTTTAATGTGAAAGTTTGTGAGGATGGATAAGGATGTTTGTTACTCTTTCACGCTAAAACTACTGAACGGATTTTGATGAAACCTTACAGCATTATAACTTATACATCAGAATAACATATAGGCTATAATTTATAACAAAAATTTTGAGTAAATTAGCTAAATTACAACGATAATTAAAAGTAACTTTTCCACGTGGACGAAGTCGCAGGCAGAAGCTAATCTTTAATAAAAATGCTTTAAATATATTTAGGTGTACACTACGGTCTTCCATATCCGTTCCACGAGTTCGAAACAGGCCGAAACCTAAGACTTTCGCCTATCTACCCGACGCTGCGCGACAACGGAGCTGTGTTTGGACAAGTCATGGGCTATGAGAGGCCCACTTGGTTTGAAACTGTTGGTAAGTCCTTTTTTATATATTTTTTTGTCAATCAAAAGTCAAATCTAGGTATAATTATGTGGTCATCATCATCAACCCATATACTGTCCCACTGCTGGGCACGGGTCTCCTCTCAGATTGAGAGGGATTAGGCTTTAGTCCACAACGCTGGCCTAGTGTGGGTTGGCAGACTTCACACAACGTCATGAAAAATCTCTAAGGCATGCATGGTTTCCTTACGATGTTTTCCTTCAACGTTTAAGCGAGTGATAATTAATTATTAATACGCACATGAATCAGTTTCGAAGTCGAGACCTTTGACTTGGCAGTCCAAATGATCGTATCAGTAGGCTGTCACTGCTTTTTCCTATATGGGCATTCCATATATTTTTTTTGTAATTAAGTGTTCTTGCAATTTAATCATGTCATTGATACACTTATCTCACACTTAGCTCACACTAAAAGCAGTGATAGCCTAGTGGTATGACCATTGGACTGCCAAGTCGAAGGTCTCAAGTTCGAATCCAAGGCACGCACCTCTGACATTTCGATTTCATGTGCTTAATAATTAATTATCACACATCGTGAGGAAACCTTAGAGAGAGCACTCCTTAGAAATTTTTTTCGACGGTTTGTGAAGTCTGCCAACCCGCGCTGGGCTAGCGTGGTGAACTATAGCCTAATCCCTCTCAATATGAGAGGAGACCCGTGCCCAATAGTGGGACAGTATATGGGTTGATGATGATGATTGCCACACGTGCACGCCTAATACTCGCGTAAATGTCAGAATTCAGTATCTTGACAATTTATACACAGATGCCAAAGAATCCCCGGACAAGCCTCGTCCATTCAAGGTGGCGTACACGAAGACTTTCGGCAAGCCACACTGGTTTGACACTGTGCAGCGGGAGTACTGGGCTTGCCGCGAGCGAGTCGGACTTGCCGACTACTCTTCCTTCGCCAAGATGGACATACAGGTGCATGAAACCTTCAAAATACTCAGACAGATTCGGAAGACATACGGACAGACGAAGATACTTTGTTGAGCTCCCTAAATTATGGTGGAGCTACACAATAACTGATGCAGGCCTGTCGTCGGCTGGGACTGGTCTACTCAAAGCCTCTATGGCTTTTTCTTCAAAAGGTCGTTGCCGACAACATTGCCTTGCACTATAACACTCACATATTAGCAACTATTCTATGATTCTCTAAGTATATTTCGGTGTATTTTCTTAGAGATGGTCAGTTAAAAAATGTTAGCTTTAAAAAATGTACAAAATTTACTTAACCGTAAGGACTCAGGTCTGTGTCCTGAGTCCTACAATTTATATATTTGTAAAAGTGTATTTGAAATTATCTATTTACAGAAATAAATAAAATTTATACGAGATTACTGACTGACTTGACATATCGAAAGAAAACAAAAACGTTGTTTCTTGTTTCATGCTATTGGGTTAAGTTTAATAATATTATTTCACATTACTACTATTGGGCTGGACATGTCTGTCGCATGTCAAATGAGCTGTGGGCTAAACGAAGTACCGAATGGGTCCCACAAAACGGCAGACTATAGCGCGGCAGGCCTAGACTTTTTCTGGAAGGATTGGCCCAAAATAGCCTTGAACCGTGAGGAATGGAAGCAGGGTAGTGACGCCTTTGCCCTGCAGTGGGACGACAATGGCTAAATAATAATCATTATTATTATTACTTTCAGTCTCAAGGGCGCGAGGTGGTAGATCTGTTGCAGTACCTATGCTCCAACGACGTGGACGTGCCGGTGGGCAGCATCATACACACGGGCATGCAGAACGAGCGGGGAGGCTACGAGAATGACTGTAGCCTCGCTCGGATTACTGAGAATCAGTGAGTGTTTTAACCTCCATGTCCAAATACCTTTTTCGTCACATTCTCTCAAAAGTTTTCCAGCAATTCTATTACTGATGAGATTTCTTGAATATTACTTATTGTAAGGTATCACAATAATATTTCAAAAAGTATTCGGTTATTTATTATAATATACTAGCTCCTGCCCGCGACTTCGTCTGCGTGGTCTTTACCTGTATAAAGAGAATCTAGTCGTTAAGTTTTCTGAAATTTTCCAATTTCCTGCGCAATTTGAAATTGAAATCGCGGGCAAAAGCTATTTTCACATAAATATGGAAGAAGAGAAGAACAACTTCATAGTTATTTTCAATTTGGCATGACTGTAGCACTTTCCAATATTTATAAATTATTTCAATTCGTTAGCACCAATTATTTGGGTGTTGAAATTCAGTTTTTCTTAGTGTAAGTATAGACAATTAATGGGATGGAAGTATAGAATAAATAGGAAACTGTATTTATATTAGGGTCACGAATTACTACTACTAATTAGCTTATACTGAAAATGTTTGAGAAGATTCTAGAACAATCCCTCTATTCCAGCTACATGATGATTGCTCCAACGATTCAGCAGACACGCTGCAAAGCGTGGCTGAAGCGCCACCTCCCCCGCAACGGGTCAGTGACCCTCTCTGACGTAACATCCATGTACACCGCCATCTGTATCATGGGACCGTTCACGAGGAACCTGCTATCAGAATTAACGGACACTGACCTCGCGCCATCAAACTTCCCATTCTTCACATTCAAAGAGATCGATGTTGGTCTCGCTAATGGTATCAGAGCGATGAACTTGACACATACTGGTGAATTAGGATATGTGCTGTACATCCCTAATGAGGTAAGGATTAGGGAACAATTGTAGCTCCTAATTTCGGTACTGAAAGACAAATTACAGTATAAGTATACAGTATAAGTATATATACAGTTGGTATTTACATAGTTTTATCTGTTTTAGATCAAACATTTAGTGCATAGCTGCACTTCGGCCTTTGGGCATGCAATATTCAACACAGCATATTGCTTATAGTTATAACTGAAGTCCACATGATACAGAATCAAAATAATATAAATAAGTAAATTTTTAAGTAAATTTAAGTAAGTTTTTCAGTTTCGAAATTTGAATTTAAAAATGGCTCAATTACAATTAACGTTTAAAGTCTCTTAAATCTGACCACGCTTCTCGGCGTTTGGAGTAAATTTCCAGTAAGTAATCAGAATACTAGTACAGCTCTAATAAAAAAAATGAAAGTTAGGGGTAGCCAACCTTTTCGGCAATTGATATTTGGTTAAAATAATATCAAATCGGGCTACAATAGCTACTGGTTTTGTCGTTACTCAAAGAAATTAAGAAACAATATCGTAGTTGTCAATTTACGTTACCAGGCTTAGCAAAGAAAATGTGGCCAGGCTTAAGCTTCGATATATTGATTTCTGACACTTACGTGAATATTAGACATAGAAATAAAACAACTTTTTACGGTTTTTATCGCGTATATTGATATTGTTAATCCAGAAGTTTTCAACCTTTTATAGCGTCCATGGTCATAGTAGACGGGATTCATACACGGACGGGACGTTTGTCGGGTCAGCTAGTAAAAAATGAATATGTTTATTATTGGTGTTTTCAGTTCGCTTTACACGTGTACAACCGGCTCATGACGGTTGGTGAGCGGTATGGCATATCGCACGTCGGGTACTACGCTTCACGCGCCCTCCGCGTAGAGAAGTTCTTCGCGTTCTGGGGACAGGATCTCGACACTATAACCACGCCACTCGAGTGCGGCCGCACCTGGCGAGTCAAGTTTGATGTGAGTAAGACAAGTTAACCTTTTGACCGCCACGTCAATAACGAAATCTGTGTTCTCTACGCCAAGCAACAAATTCTAGTATCTAATAACAGGTTAAATAAAACAACAAATTTTTGTATAGGTATGTATTTTGAACTAAAAAAAAAGTGGTATTTTTGACGTGCCATGCCGTCGTTGGCGTCGTGAGCAAGTTTTAATTTGACGTCTATACACGTCCGTGGCGGTCGAAAGGTTAAAGGTCTCGAGAATCCAAGGCAAGCATCTCTAACTTTACGAAATTATGTTGAAATTATTAATTTAGTATCACGCGCTAAATCGGTGAAGGAAACATAGTAAGGAGAGAGATTTTCTCGACACCGCCGCGTGTGTAATTTGCACTAGACCAACGTGGTGCCTAACTTTGTCATTCTGAGAGGAGATGCCCAGTTTTGCCCAGCAGTTTATTTAATTATTCACAAGCATACACATACAACTTTACAGTACTTATTTAAATCAATACGATGCAGCGTTCAAATCACAATAAAAAAAAAACGAAATATTCTTTTTTTAAATGGGTTGATGATACTGGTATGAAAATAAGGTTAGGTTATTAGGTTTTTTATTAAATGAGCTAACCAGCGAAAATTGTCCCACTAAAATCTATTTAGTAGGGCAGTTTCCTCTGGGAACTTTAAGGCATTCCATTTTGCCCCAGCAGTGGGGCGGCTTTTTGGGGTAAAGTGGAACTTTTTATATAATTCGGCAAAAGCTAGTAAGACATAAACAGAACATAAATATGTCCCAACAGAAAGACATTGAATTCATCGGTCGCGACGCCCTTCTCCGTCAACGTGACGAAGGCATCCGCCGACAGTACGTGCAGCTGCTCCTCACGGACCACGACCACGAACTCGACATGTGGTCGTGGGGCGGCGAGCCGATCTACAGAGACGGGAACTACTGCGGGCAAACCACTACTACCAGCTACGGGTTCACGTTCAAGAAACAGGTAGGAATCGCATTTTACAAGGATTATTTATGGTATACTATGCGTGCGGTCATTCGAGGTCATTGACGTTTCTATCCTTATTTCAAATAAGAATCAAAAAAGTACAGCTTGCAAACAAAATAAAAATTTAAAACTTAAAAATCTAATATATAAAATTCTCGTATCACAGTTTTCGTTGCCATACTCCTCCGAAACGGCTTGACCGATTCTCATGAAATTTTGTGAGCATATCGGGAAGGTCTGAGCATAGGCCAACATCTATTTTTCATACCCCTAAATTTTTTTTTATGGCAAAACAACGTTTTCGGGTCAGCTAGTATATTTATAAATATATGCTTATAAGCAGTAATCCGGAACTCTGCGAGTTAATAAAAAGGCACATGACGCCAAAAACTATATTATAGACAATATTTTAAACTCCCGGCTTTGAAGTTTTGAGGCTGCCACCCTACAAATTGTGATTTAAATCCAATTGAATATATTGTTCAACAGTTCGAAAGCCAAATTGAGAATCTAACACTAGAAGTAATTGCATAAATTACCACTGACGATGGGCAGAAAGAAGTTAACCACGTCAAATGATAAAATAAAACCCGGCAAAGGGAAATATGGTAATAAAATACCAATTTTTGTTTTAACCAACAGTCGGTGGAATATTTTAAATATTTACATAAATAAAATATTATTTCAAAAATATCTGTTGTTGCTCACCATACCCAGCTGGTTTGAATTGATAGCTATGACGTCAGAAGACTAGATAAATAATTGTGAAACACTATACATATAATATTTCTATTTACAATACTATTGTAGGGTTTCAGATTTTTATGTAAATATACTATTTTAATATTTGTATTTACTATTTTACACATCACAGGTATGCCTCGGCTTCGTAGAGAACTTGGATAAGAACGGAGTGCCGCAACGCATCACCAACGACTATGTGCTGAGTGGTCATTACGAAATTGACATTGCTGGTATAAGGTAAGATAAGTGTAAAGATTATATCTTAGGCGAACTGGTGAAGTAAGGGAGTGACTGCTAGAGCCTTCAATTGAAAGATTTTAGAGCCTCATGTGTTTGGGATATCTCCATAGAAACTTACCGATATTGATGTCTTCCACAAATACATACACAAGATTTACGTTTGTATATGTGCAAGTTTGTGCGTAAATAATCATTGTTTTAATGTCCATACGTGTCTATGTGGACACTGTCGCTTCTCGCTTAAACGGTGAAGGAAATCATCGTGAGGATACCTACATGCCTTAGAGATTTGTTCGACGGCGTGTGAAGTCCGCCAACCCGCACTAGGCCAGCGTGGTGGACTATAACCTAATCTCTCTCATTCAGTCAGAGGAGACCCGTGCCCAGCAGTGAACATTCGAACTAGAACTCAACTTGGCAGTCCACTGGTCTTACCACTAGGCTATCACAATGTTAGTATTAGGTATTCTGTGACGTAACGACGGCATCTGGCAACGTCGCCATGTCCAGGCGAGGTATTTCTAATTAAGAAGTGGTTTAGGTCCAGACTTCACCAATGCGGAGACGACACGATAGAAGTAAGGTATTGGATGCAACCATTGGATTTCTTTATTTACTATCTCGTCCCCGTTTCGCCTCGGTGGATATGGTTGAGCAGAGGAGGAGAGGAGAGGTTCGCTCATATCCGTTGAGCCCTGGCTTTAAACTACACGTATTTTTGTTGAGACGGCTCTTGTTTACACAATAATCCGACTGTATCTCGTGCCTTTGCATTTGTGTGACAGATAAGATTAGGTGAAGGCGAGAACATAAAATAAATATTTTTGTAATTTAATGTAGTTCCTTGAATTATATTATCAGTGATAAAAGATGATAAAATTCGAACAAAAGTTATGCAGTAGAGTAGTAGCCCCTGAGTAGTTGATATACGAAATGTGTGAGGAAAGAATTATTTTTTAAACTTGTCTGTTGTTTCAACAGGCCATCTTGAAACATCGGCTATTTAGGCCTACATTTAAACGTATTTTCACTTCTTTTACGAGATTTTTCCATATGCGTACCACAGTATTATTTAGTCATCATTATTTTCCACAAAAAGAAAACAGCAACCAAATGCTTCTATTTCCATACACAGGTACGCAGCGAAATTAAATCTACATTCGCCAAATCTGCCGACAAAATACCCTGACAAAGAGCGCGACGTATACAAGGCGACGAGGAAGCTCCACGACCCTCAACAGTTCTTGGGAAGGCATTATCAACCTTAATTGCCTTCAAGAACCAAGTGACAGATTCGGGAAAGAAGATCATGGTTTAAATTCTCTCTTTTCTATTTCTTTTTTTATTCACTTCATTTTAGTGTAACTCTTAAATGTTCAGTTGGTCAGTATAATGGGCCCTGCGCCCTTAGACAAGTGGCAAGAATCGACGAATGAATAGAAACAAAAAGTATGGAAATGACATAAGCTTTCGACAAATCGAGCGATCATAGAAGCCATTCCCATACATTTTGTTTCTATTCGTTCGTTGATTCGATTGTCAGATTGCCACTTGTCTAAGTGCCCTGATGTGACTTGCAAAGCCGAACTTCCACTTGGAGATTCGATCATAAGGTGCACAATACAGCTGGATAGATGAATTTTATTCTAATTATCTAATCATTTTGCTGAAGACATGTTAATAAATCCAGTTAGTACGTAAACTGCTTGCGAGATGATGTTGTGCCTCCCACAACTCCCTGAAGTCATTGAGCCACGTGACGCTCCCGCCAGGCTGTAATCGCCAACGTAACTTATAAGTCTATGCTCAACCTCCTCGACTATAAAGCTATTGTCTTTGGTATGATTCTATTCTGTATGCAATGCCCTATGGAAAGGATACAGAAATATTGGAAGAATATTTCCACCATTACGAAATAAACACATGACATGTATTATAAAATAGTATTCGGATAATTCGTTTACTGAATAAAAGTGTGCAATATCACTACTGCTACTACTGTGGGTTCAAATCGCAACAAGATGATTAGTGCGATATCGATATGATTTTCTCTGCGGTCAATCAAACATTAGAAGACTTACAATCCTATTGTTCTTCCTTTTTTAATAAGCAGTGTCGCTCGAATATTTATAAATAAGTATTAAAAAAAGACTAAATATAAGCCCTATTTTCGAGATTTGTGGTATTGGCTCGAATAATGTATTTTTGTAGTAGTCGCTTTTTAAATACGTCTCACAGTGACTAGACCATTCAAGTACAGATACTCAACATTATTGAGTCGATATCTATTATTATGGTATTGTAATTTATTGATATTAATTATTAAGTATTTACATTTAAACGAATTGAATAAACTGAGTTGGTTTTACCGGCAAGGCGTATATATCCGATGTTTAGAACTAAACTAAGAAAGCTAAATAAAAGTTATATACATTTTTATTTATTCGCCAATGACATTATAATGTTTTTTGTGGTAACACCGCTTAAAGGCTGATTTACACGGAGAAAATTGAATTGCCTGTTAAATTTATTAAAGCAATAAGAAAAGATTTACCGTAAAGTTTCTTCAATGTTATTATATTAAGTAATTATCCAGAAATTCGCATCGTGTAACTGTGCTTTAAGATTTCTGTAAAAACTATTGCAATAAAAAAACAGAAATCACAATTTGATTTATAGTTAAGATGAAAAGAACATTGTTCAAAAGAGCAAATATCAAATAAGCCATACAAGATAATTGATAGAAGCAAATATAAATCTACCTCCAAACAAAATGTATATTTGAAGTTCTCACGGATAATATTTCGGATTAAAAGACTGGATGTAGAATCTAAATTGATAATATGTGGGCAATAATATTTATAGTACCTAATTGGCTTTTATAATTTATATAAATTATAAAAAATAAAACCGAAGAATATTCCGAACGAACTATCAAGAAACACAGATGAACTAAGACTCATTAAATTCTGTCTTTTCATTCAAATTAGTCCAATACTCAAATGAATAATGTATATTTGAGCATTATTGGAGCGAAAAAAAGTTGAAATACTAATGACGTTTAACATAGCAAGTTACGGTACTGGAATTTGAAAACGAGCAATTCTTTTCTCCTCATCCTCTCCAAAGTCCTTTTTCAATGTTGTGAAAGAGATAATTACGGTGGGATTAAAATTAATGTCATGGGCAACAAAATTAACACCATTTACTATTATAAAGTAGGTAGGTTTTAATGAAAATCAATTCTTCCTGAGAGATTTTTTGCTAAACATTTAAAAATGTTAGGCTGGTAAGTGTAATGTAAATTTAATAAAAAATATTTTACTTATTATGAAATTAAGTTGTCGCACATAACTCCTTTAAGTCATTATTGTATGGAGATACTGAAGTGCTAAACTATAAAGTACAATATAAAGTTATAAAATGCAGATCGTTATATTTCATGTTTGTTACTAAGTTCTTTTGGCCCTGTACATTTACCAAATTGACGTTTTTCTTGTTTCCCGTGAAGTTATTATTTAAAGTATAAAATTTATAAGCTAGAAGAAAGAAAACAAGTAGTCTTGCATATTCGAATGCAACATTTTGTCAAAATATCAAAGCAATCAATTGTTAGTTTTAATTATTAGATTTTAAAGCTTCTATTGTACATTAAATACAATTATAATAAAATTACAAAGGGGTTTGAAGATCTGAGCTTGATCTGTACTCCCGATAGCATCCGAACACACAAAATAATAAGTAAGATACCTCGATTTGAAATGACAGCTTCACGTGTGGCTTTGCGACACAGTACAGTCGGTGGCCTTTATTTTTTGGCGGTATCTATCTCGATTGATTGCAAGACTTTCAGAAGAATTGAAGTCATTTCACAGATTTGTTCAACATACTGTTGACTTTAAAAAAAAGTTCGCTATAGTAGATCAAATTCTTCAAACCCGTTATGTATCTGTTCTGTCTAAAAAACTATCTAAAATATTAAACTGAAGCAAAATCAATAAAGATTAGGTACGAACTTTTTTAAGAAGACTTGTAAATAAGAGATTATGTACCGATAAGTATATCCAAAATATTGACTAAATTGTTTTATTTTTACACTATATACATACATTTTGTGTAATTTGTGCATACTTATTTCATATGCAAAAGGATTTAAGTTAAAATTTGTTTTGGCAATAAATAACGTGAATTAATGTATAATTTTATAATAAGTAACCTACAGTAAATAATATAACAGTAAATTTTGAAATACATATTTCTTCAATAGGTAATAAAAAAAAATGTAAAAATAAAACTTAAGTTGATCTTGTAAATGCCAAATACCGTGTAAATCTAAGATTATGTAATAGTGAATTATATTAAATAAGTTCTAAGGCCCGTATTCTACGTTGAAGCAGTACTCATAGAATCCTTATTAAAATTATTTACATGCATATTTTGTGATTTTTACCAGGACATTGATTAATTAATAGTTCTCTCAGATCAAGTGCTTTATCTTAGGTTATAAATATAGTACTGTATTAGCTCCATTTTAGAATACGCGGTTTAGATTTTATACGTTCAAGTTTTTATGAAATTCTTTTCATTTTCTGTAACTAACAGAATACTTCCCGGTTGTTCTTGAACTGGAAACAGTACCTCGCATACAGAAGCTACGCGCTGCAATAGAATAATTACCAGATATTAATTAAGTATTTACTCATCAGCACTACTGCAAATCTACAATAGAAGTGATAATAGACATCTCCATTTATGACCTTATCGTAGATATAGGGACATCTATGATATTGTGGGGTCTATGTAATTGGGTACGTGTCTAAGGTATAACGTCAGCATCATACTATAACAGTACCTAAAATATAAACCTTCACAGTTTACTATCTTGATATTATTATGATATAGATGAATAACTTGAGATAATTTATATTGCATTGATCGACATACTTACCATACTTACATACTGGGTGTAAATAGGTAGACATAATAATATGTCGGTTGTTCAATGTTATTCACACAAAACAAAACACTAACACAAAAATGTTTTTTTTTTCGGATAAACTACTAAAATCAAAAAACTCAAACGTTATTATGAAAAATAGTCCACAAAAGGTCTATTCGTTTGTATTACATTCAACATAGGGCCGATGAAAGATATTATATGGAAATCTCCAGTCGCATAATTGTGGTGTTTGTGTACCTACTTCTAACACTTGAAAGTATTTGTTTCATTTAAATAGTTGTAGCCTTGTCATATTACATACTTACATTATCTTAACTAAATGAGGAAATATATTTTGTTCCATTGGTTTCATAATTATGGTTCTATAGTGTTAAATCTTGCCAATTAGCTCGTTGCAATGTGAATTTTATTGAAATAATAAAATAATTAAATAATCGAAAATTGTTTTATTTACAATGTTGTCGGTAGTAGCAGTACCTAGGTCCAGAGGTCAATTTTTTTTTATAGATTTTCAACATAATACAAGAGTCTATGGTCCATGTTTATTTAATTGGTAAAATTTGACAGTTCTGGATAGCTTGACCTACTGGCGCGTTACTGGCGTCTGTATACATAAATGCGCGGGGCGCGGGTGGCGGGGAGGAGTCACGTCACCCGCCGCAAATAAGCCAGACAATAAATTTTTGTAAGGGACGCTAAAGTAAAACGCAAACTCATGCATCCCAAATAAATGACTGATAAGTATCTAACATTTTGGCGGTAAAATTGATTACCTACCTTGTGTCTTATGAAACATAGAAATGCATAAATGATTATAATTATTGTATTAATTGATAAGACACAAGGTCAACTTCTTCTAATTAATCACCATATTTTAACCTAATTAAAGAAATATTAATGTTTGTGAGAAATAACTTAATATTGTTTCTAATTATTTGCTTTTTGTTGTATATTTCGCCAACTCTGAATAAGTTCCAGTTATATAACTCAATGCACTCAATTTCAATTTTGTTGATTTATTCATGGAATAGCAGCTAATCAAACTTAGTGAATGATTACAGGTCATAATTTTATGTCAGCGTGGGCGTATGATTTACCTTGTTTAGTCGTCTTTTATTTTATTGTATTAAAGGGTTACTTGTAAAACACTTAACAAACTCTCAAGACTTTCCAATATTATAAATAACTTTTGTTTTAGGGCTTAATAATTCATTAGATTTTACTTTCATACAAAGTTAAAAATATAGCAATTGAAATACAACTCTTAATTAATGTGGTAGCTAAAGAAAGCATTATAGATATGTAATCAAACACTGCATTGTGGTACGCAGGGATGTGAGTACTTACTAATAAATACAGATTATAATAGAGTCAGGTAGTACAATAAACCATGAAATCTACTTGGTTTTTTGTTTTGTTGTATAAGACATTTCAAATTTTAATTTAGTACTGCAAAGGTTATTAATGTTTTACAAGTAACCATTTTTTAATGTAACATCAATTATTTTTAATGTAAAAATTAAGGGGACATGGTACATGGTAAAACACTTAGCTGTATCAAATACATTTATGATCAGACACTCAACAAAGCTGATATACTACAATCTATTATGTAATACAAGTATTTATTTACAAAAAAAAGTATATTATAAGTATTATATCCACTGTCTAGTACCCATAATACAAGCTCTGCTTAGCTTGGGACTAGATGGTGCTGTGTAAAATTCTCCAAACATTATATTTATTTCTCGATTTCAGGTTTGGCCACTTAGTTATTCCTAATGATGAATACAATGGCCCCTTAATTTTTTAGCATTAAATGTAAGTTGGAACCACTTCCATATGTTGTAATGACAAAGGTGATTTATTCATAGAATTATTTCTTTTACACTAACCGTCTAACCTAACATGAATTATTGAGTGATATAGCATATCATTTTTATAACAAAATGATATGTCATCACTCAGTCCCATAAATCATTGAATCATCAAAGTTAAATTATAATATTGTCATTTTACATTATATTATACAGCATAGTCATTAAACATTTATTAATTAAATTTACCATAAATTGAATTATACAAAATCAAATTTAACATGTAACCTAATTATAATAATTATTGATTAATTTTCTAATAACATTCTCATAAAAAAATAGTATCTTTATAAACAAACATAAGGAATTCAACCACTGAGCCCCGTTGACCTGAACTACAACTAAATGATATAATATATCAAAAGTGCCATTGGTTAGAAGTACTCCAGTTAATAGTAAGTGTTATATTGATATTATTAATCCCAACACCTTTTACAACATCAATGGTCAGATGGAGTCTACCCATGACCATGGACACTATAAAAAGTCCATAATATTGTGATGAATACTATCGATATTATGTGATAAAATCTGTAAAAATAAGTTTTCTTTTTAGTTGAACAATACTATTAATTGGATTTACTGTCAGCAATGCCAAAACCTATTTATCAGAAAAAGTCATGATATGTGTTACTAACAGTGTGCATCGGTTTCCTCTGCAACTTCTCTTTAATCAAGTCACATGGAGATTTTGTGCTGAAGTCAAATCTGACAATGGTTGAAGGCACCCTTTCTCTCAGGTATGGTGCAGCCACTGGCCTCAAACGCGAAGTTATAACTTTCCCAAAAGCTGAGCACTTTCCACTCCTGATCTTTTGCTTCAGTATGTATGACATATCGGTCTTAATTGGCAGTAATGGTTCCGGTTCTGATGATGGCACAGCTATTTCTGATGCTGATTCATTTGGTGATTCATTACTGACAAAATCTTTGTAGTCCAAAACCAAAGACTCAAAAGAACTACTTCCACTGAGAGTTTGCTCCCGACATGGCTCTGTCTGTCCTGGCTTCTGCACGGCTTTCATCAGATCAATGACGCAGCTTTTCTCTTCTACTGCCAACATCCTCATCTGCTCCATTAGTTTCTCTTGTTCAATCTCTTGTTGTTTCTTGAGCTCTTTAGCTTTGAACATGTTAGACAACTGCTCAGACAGGACATTGACGATAGGGCTTTCGCTCAAACTGATAGTTGGGATGGGTAGTCTCTGAGGTGGAGATATTGTGAGACCAGTATCTGACAATCCCCGTGAAAGATTTAACATTGGCATGGGCAATGACCCAGTCCGTCCATCCTCACTAGGACTATCGTTCAAATTACACTTGGATAAATGGCTGTCCACCAAGGCTAACAATGATGTGAACGAACTTGAATCAGTCATCTTGAGTATTTTGCAATCGCCTTTGTTCAAAGTCAAACATAAAATTCGAACACAGTATTACATGAAGCAAACCATTGCACGAAGCAAATAAGATATAAACACGTTTATAGAGACATTACTGCAGGCTATGTAGATAAATAGAAGTCAGTGTTCATGAAGTAGGACTGGCCCTTTGTTTACGAAACGGGAAAATAAATATTACTACCAAATAATTCAGCCATAGACAAGTTATATATTTTTCTTTTTCTGACAGGTTAATTGAGGTATAATTTATTTCATGACCATGGATACAAGTCCTTCAGTCGATTAGTCATGAGGAGACCATCAGTGTTGCTAATGCCTAAAAATCTAGGCTCAATGGGCTCATGTAAAGAGTTCAGATACTCACTATCAAAAGTCACTAAGTGCATCATATTAAAAATTTGCTGATATATATAGGCACCACTGACCTCTATCATACACTAAGAGGTCAGTTTATGTAGGCGATTAATTATCATAATGCCATGCCACAACATACATACTGCTAAGCGCATCACTCACTAGTTCACTACGCAGGCACGAAAATATACGAGACGATACATTTACGTGAAATCCTTCAACTGAGTAGACATGACTTTTTGGTGCGGATTCTATAAACAGAGTGTTACAATGAATTCGCATTATGTTTCTGGATTAATATTGACTTTGGTCATAAGATGGTCACTGTCAAATTTACCCAGTTAAATATGAACCATATCGTTTTGTTTTAAAGTTGAAAATCAATCAAAGAAATTTGACAGATTGTGGTAGCTTGATGTGCTGGCCTCTGTACTAAAGGGCTAATGGATAGAATTAATTTAATATTTTCCAGGATCTATCAGAAAACAAAATTATAATCTATTTCCGAAACCCAAGGGCAACATAATCCATGATTTGATTAAAGAAGACATTTAAAATAAAAAAATGTGCGAATGCATTTCTACCACTGACCTCTTGTAATATAGAGGTAATTGATTTCTACCATATAACGACTTGCTGTTTATATAAGTCTCACTGCAGTCCACGCGCCTCTGTGAAACCGCCTGATATACCTACTTGCAGCTAAAATATTTGTATCGGCAGATGTTATCTGCAGATAATGTTCTCCCTATCTTTCGATATTATGCCCACAGATAGTTTACCATAAAATATAAATATATCAGTTTATTCTTCTTCTTCTTATCGTGTCAATGGTTAAACAATTTGCGAATAATGTAAGGCAACCCATAGCGTTAGGCGTGGCCGCTTAAAGATTGGCTTTTGTGCAGATGTTTGGGCATAAAGGACAAACAATAGGTGTGACATAGTTTGTTCATTGAAATATATAGAGAGCCGTAATGAAATATATATTATACGCTCAGATTTAGATATATTACAATATCTTGTAGTGTGTGATTTGCATAATATCAGTTTGAAAGAAAAAACTTGGTTACAAAAAATTGCCATGAAACTGATATGATCTGTACTCCAAAAGCACTAGTCTTGCAGAGTTTTCTGAGAGCTGCTAGAAATATATTAACTGATAACTAGTATAGTAGACGAACTGGATGTCTTCCTTGAGAACTGGAGAGAAGAAGCGCACTATCGCGACCGTTGGAAGGAATGGAGGGAGGCCTTTGCCCAGCAGTGGGACAGTACGGGCTAGTAGTAACTAGTATTCTATATCTATCTATTTGTATGGTAAAGTCAACAAAAAATGTAGTATCCTCCTCATGACCAAGTTTGCCTGTAAGAAACATGTCAGTAATTGGCTACTAAGTCTCAATTACACTGAAACTGAAAACCTAATCACTTTTGACTAACACTCACACAATCCACACACATACACACACACACACACACACACACATACACACACACACACACACACACACACACACACACACACACACACACACACACACACACACACACACACACAATACACTCATCCACACACATAAACACATACAGACGTATACTTATTGAACTAAACTATCCTAGAACATAAAGATGAACGCTGCATTACATTTGTTTCTTGTTATAACTTACAACCTGTAACCTGTCGAAAGAGACTAGATCCTGCAACACAGGGTATCCTAGTGCGGGATCTAGTGCCCATACATATATCAAATGTAACCTTTTTTGAACAATAAATTTTATTATTATTTAGCCGGTAACACCCACTGCTGCGTGGAGGTATCTTCTCTACCCCGCCACTGTTTGCGATCTTGAGCAAGTCACTCCCACTGATTCCCCACTGTCACAAATATCATCCGACCATCGGGCTGGTGGTCTGCCCTGCGATCGTTTTATATCCTTTGGCCACCATTGGGTTACTGCTTTGGTCCATCTAACATCTTCCCGTCTTGCTAAGTGCCCTGCCCATCTACACTTATTTCTCGCGATTCATATACCTATTATACATCTTCAACCTTTTTTTGACGTCTAATCGAATAATTTTAGTCCACTGACCTCTCTAATACCTTGTATTAGTACAGAGGTCAATGATTTAATAAGTCGTATGTGAATTATAGTGTAACAAACTTTTCTGGCTTGGTGACAGTCCATTGCGTTTACCAGTGCTGCTAATAATGAACTCCTATTTAATTTTATAGTGGTCAAATAGGTACGAGCCTATCCAATAGAAAAAAAACATGAGGTGTGGGCACTGACCTCTATATAGAGATCAGTGGGTGTGAGTTATTTCTAGAGATCTTTATTTATTAATTTCGAGTTTATTTCTAATTAAATGGTTTTTTATTCATGAACGTCACCATTGACATAACAATGTATATTCAAGGCTTAAAGGACATGTATCTAGGGCCGTAAAATAAATAATAAAAAAATGTTTACTCATTTTAAAAGTCAACATTATTTGTTAGTCTGTGGTACAGGCAGTCCACTGACGGATAGAGGCAGGGCATCTCGCGAGCTGTTTCAAAGGAATCGTAAAACTTTAATTATTAGGTCATATATTCTAAAGTTGTTAAAATTTATTCGAACAAATATCTTAGCTGATATGCAAAATAGTGAATTTCTGAAATCGGTCTTGTCCTGCGCTAGCCATGCCAGGCGCAAAATATGAACAGCTGTCGTTGAAATCCGACGCTGATGAGGACGTGTTTACAACTAAGCCGAAACCGAAATGGTCTGAAATCTGTGTGCAGAAGAGCCTCTTATCTTTGGGTCTTATTCTCCTCTATTTCTCGCTGTCCATCGGGCTCACGTTTTACCAGAGATGGCTGCTAACGGTAAGGGTTTTGTTATCAGTAATTGTTTGCATTACACTTTACCTGTATCGAGTTTTTTTTCTTTTGAGACTTGTTTTATTGTTCCACGCAGTTTGTTATTTGATTTTGCCGCTATGCTTCCTGTTAGACTTTTGTGTTATATTTTAAAGATATATTTATTAATGATGTTAATTTCAAGCACAATTTCGAATTGTTCATCTGTTTGCAGAAATATCTTTCGCTGGAGTTCCCCTTGACGGGTTGTATGATAAAATAAATAATTTTACAGTTGTTGGTTGTTGCTAAAGCTGATGAACAATTTGGCATTGCCCTCAATCCTTTTATTTTCAGCTGGTACCCATTATGATCTCTTTTTCCCCAATTTTGTAGGATTTTCACAAAGTCCCAAAATAGTGATCACCTACATCACAAAGTGTTTCATGCTTTATACATATAATTAATGTAGGCCCACCAGTTTAATCTGTGCATTGTCTGTCAGTGTCAGTCAGTAGAGTTTTATTAGAAGAATTCATATAGAAACAAATATGAATTCTACTAATAAAACTCTACTGACTTCATATTTTATACATATACACACACCTCTCATTTATTTATAAATGAATTTATGTTATGTATATAGGGTATAATATTATATATATTTTACAGGTGGGTAGGGTTAGTCCCAGTTAGGCAAAATAACAGATTTTTCAAAACAATACAGTTTTTGGGTCATAATCAAGCAAGGATTTTTTTAAATTTTATTAATAAAACACAAACCTACCATTGAATTAATGTGGTAAGTTATTGTTTTAGTTATTTAAATATCTGTTGACTAACCCTACCTGTCTGCAGAATATCTACACTCTTTTCTTTAAACAGCCTTTATATTATTATATTGTATTTAATTATATATTTTGTAATACCATATGGAATTTAAAAATTATACTAGTACTAATTTCACTCTCCAGCACTCATCCCATATTGCTCCATTTGTTCCATGTGTGGTCCATGTAGTATTTATTCTATTAATTTCATAAAATGCTTTATTATTCAGAATTTTCATTTCTTCATTTACTGAATTTCGAACTTAAGTTATATAACATTTTGAATCTGACATTGTACCTCATAAAAGAAAACTGTAGCTAAAATCATTTAACAGCCCGAATTGTCAGAGATTTGGTCCGGGCCACTATTTAATAAAAATTTCATATGTTTATTACTTACATGTCATCAAAATTCTCTGCTTGTAATTATATCCCAATGCTGGGAATAAGCCTCAAATTATCTTTTATACCAACCATCTCTATCTCTAGCCTTACTCCAATATGCTCCATTGTCATGCAAAAAATAAATAAACAGATGAACAAATTTTAACAAATATGCCATACCAAATTAAATGATTTTATTTATCAATTATTAAATATATTAGTGCAGTTGCATAATTAAAAGATAAGTCGACTTTTGCTTAAACAAATGCATGGCCACATAACAACAGTATTGCCAATATTTTAATAAGAATTTGTTATTTTAAAACTATTATTTTTAATTAGTTTAAATCATGTGACAAAGAGCATATCATTCACCATGTTTATCATGGTAGGTAAATCCGAAAAAGCTTTTAGTTTATCAAAATGAATTATGGATATATAAAAGATAATAGATAAAGAATCTAACAAACTGAATTTTCTATGGAAAGTGGTCTGTTCTGTAATACATGCTTGGTTTTGAAAATTATTGATAAACCCTTTTATTCCGCGACTGTTTTTTTTTATACCACTAAGGGGGCAAACAAGCATACGACCCACTTGAAGGTAAGCGGTTACCATAGCCCATAAACGCCCGAGGTATCACTTGCGCGTTGCCGACCCTGGAAAAATCTTTTCACACCCTTCTTGAAGGACCCCATGCTATAGTCTCTTGGGAAACCAGGGCCGGGAGTTGATTCCACAACCTAAGTGTGCGTGGCAGAAAATGCCTCTGGAATCGCATGGTATGACACCAAAGTGGTTCGAGGGTGAATGGAATGAACTCTACGCCGATGACGAGAGGTACGGTGGTAGAAACTAGCCGTTGCCTCAGAACACCGCCCGTTGTACACACAGTAGAACGCACAGAGAGACGCAAAGTCTCTCCTCAGACTTAAAGGTTCCAAATTGTTTGTGAGATTGGGATCGTTGACAATCCTAACTGCTCGTTTCGGGACCACATCAAAAGGACCAAGCTGGTATCTTAGTATGCTGTACCTACAAAAAATAAATAAACAGTCCTTAGTTTTTATAAAATATGGCATTACATTACAAATGTGACGCAATTTTCTTGAATCACCTTTCAAGTTAGGTTTTTTTAATTTGATATGAAAATGTGACATTGACAAGTAAATTGGCTTGAATACACGACACGAGTGCTGCAAGTACGAAAAGAAATGATAACAAGCTTATTCACCTGAAATACTTTGTGTACATACTTAGCAATTTTATTGTGCCCCGCGGTATTTATTACCCTCATTTACCTCGATATTCTCGAAGATTTACTAAAGGCTGGTGCCACACTAGGGAGCCTCGTTTAAAGCTAAGAGCAAATCTAGGTGCTTAGTGAGTGATCCTAGTGAACAAACGTATTGGCGTCTATCACAGACGGCCACACGACAAACGACTCGCTCCTTTAGGTGCCTGATGTTTTCCGCTAGGTGCATAGACAGGCCCTGTCATGGTCGTGGCGAATTTTGCGGATCCCATGGCCCTGACTACAGGGCAAGTGAAGACAAGTGCGGTTTTTAGTCGGTACGGGTCCGACATACCCTGCCACCTCCCAAGGTGGCGGAGGATCCATGAGGATATTCCGTGCTATAAAAAAAAGGTGCGTAGACAGGCACAAGTACGAGCGTAGCTCTCAGATTGGCATTAGAGTAGCTTCCTTTCTTGTTATCTTTCAAGTTTTCAAAAGGAAACTCATAATTACTTATTAATTTGATCGCGGTTGTTTATAGAACGCTTGAATTCTATGCAACTTGACTGTTATGCAATTTGTTAACGGAACTTATCATCTAAAATTATCTACGTATCGATTGTTTTCCTTACTACAGATTGAGTAAAAGCTTCATGGAAGTAATATAAGACTTCTATATTTGTTAGTAAAATCTCTTTTGTTAAAGCAAACACACGAAAGCTATAATTATGTTAATAATTCTTGGCATAAGAGTCTTTCGAGTTTCTCGTGAAATCAGGCTGTGTATCTGCAATAATTATATCTATCTATCAATAATTATCTCGTCTCTCCTTCAGTTAGGATATTCTCCGTGATTAGATAAGATCTTGGAGAGAGTGGAGGTCGCATTTAAGTAAACGTTATGTAGGTCCCTGGCTGGACGAGTCAAATATTGAGTTCTGTGGCATTAATTAGGAGAGGCCTACGTGCTGCACTGGACGAGTGTAGCCTGATGATGCTAATATTTTGAAGTGATAGTAAATTATTACATAATCGACTTGATTTCGTATATATTACTCCAGAACGGTGAAATAAACAACCGTTATTTATACGACTCTTATTAAGGAGGTTGAATATTGTGGAAATAATTCCAAGAAAGCGGCGTAGGCCTTATAAATAGTAAATAAACATGATAATTTATTCAAGAAGCTTACGCTTCTATCAATTAAGCCGTCAATAATTTATGAATGGGATAGTATAGCCAACTGTATTAGTTCTGTCCTTAGTGACCCTCATTATTAATAGCTGGCTGATGGTTCATACATTTTTTATGAATCAACATTTTATGAACTGCTTCATTAGCGTAGTGGTTCGAAACGCGATTGCTACGCTAGAGGTCCTGGGTTCGATTCCCAGGTCGAGCGGTGTTATTGGGTTTTAGTATGAAATATCAGTAGCAGCTCGGAGGTAGGATTTTGTGCCCGGTTAGTGGCAATTGGCCTGCCCCTACAAACATCGGCGAACTGTGAACATGTACCTGCAGGTGGTACACCTCTGCCTAAACCTTCGGGGAATTCAGATGCGATGGTATGTGAATCAAAACCGTCAAAATGCGCTTGGTGTGTCCACTATTATATATAATTATGTAGCATCTAGTTTAGTTAAATATTTAAAATAACAGCCAGGTTATATGTTATCGCAACGGTACCTGACTATATAATTTTTAAAGTTTATGTAATCAATGTTTTGCTTTCGATTTGCTTGGCGTAAAAAATAATCTGCGATGTTATTTTAAGTGGATGTACCAATTAGTAGCGAGCGCTGGGACCGAAATCCTAAGTATTCCGTAGCGCTACACACGATTATATTTGTCAGGTGTGTAAATGTAGGCAGTTAAACCGACATGCAAAAAGCCTTTGTATTATGTTCGTGTCATGTGTCGCGAGGTATATTATCTGTCTGTATGTCTATGTTTTCGAGCTTATTTAGACGGTGCGAGAAATATCGTGCAAGCTCCAGTACATTGCCGTCGATGATCGATCACTTACGATACCGTAACCGCGCGGCCCCGCTATGTACAGAGGCCAGCACATCAAGCTACCACAATCTGTCAAATTTCTTTGATTGAGTTTCAACTTTAATACAAAACTATAAGGTTCATATTCAATTGGGAAAATTTGATAGTTTTGAATAGCTTGACCTGCTGGCGTCTGTACCGCAACAATATTTTTCGCGTCGTCTAATTATAGCTTTATTGTGCAAATCTGCAAATTAGTTCTCAATAAGATAAATTGCAAAAGTAGTCCCGATATTGCGCAGTTTAATCGCCCCATTTTAAACGCAATGTTTCATTGATTGAATCCAATTTTAGCGATAAACCTGACCGTGTGTAGCTACCATAATTATTGTAAACTAAGAGGAGCCATGTTATGGAAATTATGCGTTCGAGTTATGCCGATTATGCAATTGTTTATTACTTTCCATAGTTATGTAAAGCGATGGCGATTGCTATGAGAGCGTTGGCTGTTATTTAATTATGCGCAAATATATTTATTTTTAGAATAACCTATCAACTAGCAGACACAATATTAAAACAATTGTTTCAGCCCTCTGGAGGCTAACGGTTTATATAATGAATTAAAATAAGTAGAAAAAAATTGTTTTTTCATCAAACCTACATGCGTTTGTAATCAAAACATTGATGAGGATTTCGCACGGAGGAGACTAGGAATGTCACTGTCTTTTCGCACGCGCGGAAGGTTGTAAAATAATAAAGCTCATCACGTTTGGCGGAGGGATCTAGTCCGCCTGGCTTGCTTCATACTGTGTTCTGTCGTATGTGTATAAGCGCCAGTCACTCTTTAAGTGTCCCTATGTATTTGTATTTTTAATCACACAATACATGGGCAAAGTAATATAGGATCTATCTGAATATATTTAAATATGACAGGCGATAGACATCGCGAACAAAATTGTCACAAAGAGTGTCTGTAGGCTACGTAATGGCTTACCATCAGGCGGTGCGTTGTGGCGTAGCGGCATTGGCAGGGCCGGATGTTTATTGAAAGTGTTCCCAGTCCGCTCTATAGCTTTTGTAGTCTGTGGGGCTTAGACGCTAGACTAGTCTAGTAGCTAGATATTTGCTTGACCCTATGATTTAACTAATAAGAATATAACATAGGAAAGGGGTACATTGTCATGTGTGTTAGTGTGTTATAAACCGATTTATGACATGTTTTTATTCAGGTACCTAATCGATAGTCTATAAATAATTTCTAGCATATCGATACGACATTAAACGGTTTTTTTTTAAATTTCTGTTTCGCTATATCCGATTCATGAAAATTTTATTAATTTGAATTCCATTAGTTGTACGTACATTAAAAAAAAAAACAATTAATAGTCGCATCGGAGCCGGAGTTGAACTAAGGTGCTAGAAATAATATAAACTCGATTAATTGAATAAAAACATGATGTCACAAAAATCGGGTTTATAATACACTGCGCTCGCTGCATTGGCATAACTCGTTACTATACTAGAAAATATTTAAAAAATATATAACCTTGGTTGTTTCTCGTTTCGTGTTGTTCCTCGAGGTGAGCTGGAACTGGAACTCTAGTACAAAATACGTTGAACTACCTACTCATTTTCAGAACTTTTTCCCAACTATATTGGAGTCAGACTTCCAGTCTAACCAGATGCGGCTGAATATCAGTATTTTACACGAAGCGACTGCCATCGCAACCCAATTTCTGGGCAATACCCGATTTCCTGAGGACAGACCGGTTGTCAGGCTTTTTATTTATTTGTTTAATACTTCATGCATAAAACAAAATTGTTGTAGAAAGGCGGACTTAATGCCATTGCCATTAGGCATTCTCTCCCAGTCAACCATATGGTGATGCAGAGACAAAGCAAGGTAGTAGGTGCACAAGTGATGGAGGAAAATATAGTTGAATAAAATGTAATTTAATTATTTATTTAGGCTAGTTTTATGCTTTAGTAGGCTTTTTAAGGTTCTGAATGTTCTGATTACCATTAGTCATAGGTGTTAGTATGACAGCCGTGCCCGACGGCTTTACGTACTCTCCGAGGTACGGAGGGGTCTCAGTATGTTAAGAATGGTCACCCATCCGCAGACTGACCGCGGCTAGCGCAGCTTAACCTTGTAAATTCGGTTGATCAGCGTATTTATTACTTAGCCACGCGCCCCTCACAAAATTTATTGAACTAAACTAAATTATTCTTTTACTTAATTACTTTTTACTTTACTTAACTAATTTACTTTATAAATTCACTGTTATCAAAATACTGCTGTTAATTTATGCGAATTCAATTATACGTACCCATTACAACGTCCTCCAAACATCGGAAAATTAAAAAGGTCAAAGACATTTTTCTGTTGAACGAATTTCATTATACTTCTTTGAAATAAGACTTGTCGAAAACAGAGTAATTTTTCCTGCAACTTGGTAGAAGGGATTGATCATAATCATACTGTTAGCTTTGCTCCGTTTATAAGATCTATGTAAATGAATATTCTTTGACAATTTTACACAGCACCGTCTAGTTCCAAACTAAGCAGAACTTGTAAGTTCTATGGGTACTAGACAATAGATAATACATTATAATTATACTTTTTTTTTAGTAAATACATACTTATACCCCAACAAACATTTAAATATCTGTGTCCTATGGGAATCAAACCCACGACCTCGTGATCAGGAGTTCGTCACAAGAACCATTTGACCACGGACGTCATCAATCATAAATCTGTGCGTATGATAAAACGTGTTAAAACTGATTTAGCCATATTTACCCAACAATGCGGCAAAACGTCACAAATCAATAGTTGGCCGAAATACACCTAGGCAATGTGTATCAAGTTGTCAAATATTATTTACTTGAGTTTCGTCAAATGAAATTCATGAAATTATATTATAATGATGAAGAAGTATTCATGAAATTATATTATTTTCTGTAAATAGATCTTTTAAAGACACTTTTACAAGTCAATGTTTTGATTTTTTTTAAGCTAAAAAGCGCCTTTCTTAACTGACGACCTCTGAGAAGAAATACCGAAACAAACTCGGAGAATTATGGTCTCTTTTAAAGTCCAGACATAATAATCTCAAATATGTGAGTTTCGTAATCAGTAAACCATTTTATTTCCAGGACTTCAAGTTCCCGCTCACAGTGGTGATGTACCACCTCATAGTGAAGTGGATCCTGTCTGTCTTCGTGAGGCTGGTACTCCACATTTCCACGGGCACTCCCCAGCTGATGCTGCCTTGCATGACCTGTCTGCGTTCCGTCGGGCCTACAGGCTTGGCCAGTGGGATCGATGTCGGCTTCTCTAATTGGGGCTTGGAGCTGGTTACTATCTCCTTGTACACCATGACGAAGTCTACGACTATAATCTTCATCCTGGGCTTCGCGATCCTGCTAGGTCTTGAGAAAAAGGTATGTGCGTAGTTTTTACTCTAGATTTCTAGAAGTACTGTAGTTCTTAACAACAATAGACTGGTAATACTAGCCTCCGTCCGCATGAAACCCTCTTTAATTGGCGTTTTTTCTATCGTCGGGATAAGAAATGTGTGAGTTAAAATGTGTAATCGGCCCACAAGAGGTCCATTGCTGAACAAAGCGCTTACGCTACGTCCCTGGTCCACTGAAAAAATATTTATAAATTATTGCGTTGAACTACCATTATGAGACATAAATATAACGAAGATAGGTAAGTACTTCAATATTGATAGAAAACTGTTCTCGAAATCTACGGCTTCAATATCGTGTATTAATAAACGCCACGTTGAAGCGAAATTACATCAGGAAGACGGTAGCTGCTCTCCGGAAGACAGCCAGACAGCGTTTATTTTCGATAAAGTCAATTATCTTAAAAAAATATAACAACCATTTAAAAAAAACAACATTCATTTTTTATTATTTATATAGCTTACGATTACTACGTGTCGTAATCGTCAGGCTATTGTTTTTACGGTTGGAAAAGTCGTACCATTGTCATAACGCCGATAGATGTTTAAAAAACATGCCTTTCGGTTTCGCCTGGTTAATGGAATATTATAATTGAAGCTATACTCCGCCCTTCGTTACGGAAATAGGTAGTACTTTTTAACTAATGTTGAGATCAAATACATAAATTGTCCCAAACATCACACCAGTCTTGGCTGTGTCTCCACCAAAGATGTCCAAGAAAATGCTCATTGCCATAGGGAAAAATCCACTAATATGCTTAATTTATTCTTAATGGAAACGCGGCATATTATATTTTGTCAAATTCGTAATTCGATTCGACTTCAGTTTTTTTTTATGTATTATACAGGATTGACTAGTGAATTTCATGTAGAAACAACTACATATATGCAAACAGCGACCGTGATATTCATTTCACGGAAACTCAGAACAGTATCTTATTTGTCAATATTCTAAATTTTACGTACCACGAAATTGTTGGTTAGCACAATTTGCTAATGACGTTTTACCTGCGTTTTCATAATTTTGTAGAAATATACAACTGCTTACATAATTAGCTAGTTATATCATTAATATTTAAAGCTATTTACGAAATATCTACAATAGGAATTGTACACTAATGATTTTTGATATTAACTCTAAATATTTAATGGCTTTAGCTACACTAACATGTATTGTATTAAAACGGATATGGTAGAAAAGGGAGTGAACGATGATGTGACGACTGACAGGGGATAAATGGAAGAAAAGGACATAAGTACTGCACCGACCCTAAATAAATTGGGAAAAGGGCTGGATAATGAACTATACTAATATAATAACGGTAAAGATTTTGTTTTCGTTTGAACGCGCTGCTCTTTGAAACTACCAATTGTATTTGTAATAAATCTTTTTATTTGATAACCAATTTCTTGAGGAAGGTTATAGGGATATACAATACCACGCTACCACCCCTAAAAGCTGAGCAAAAAGGGAAATGTCAGGGCGGGTGAAACCGCTAGGCACAGCTAGTACACTTTGTATTATATATGTATGAATACTATTATAGAATTGTAAAGAACCGACTTATGTCAATTCAAGTTTAATAGATCCTGACATAAAGCCTGACTACTCTGTTGTACGCAGACCCATATGCCTCCACTACACTACTCGTGAAGAACTTCGGTCGAAATTGACCGAAGTTCGAAGCAAGTAACTATCCCTCATGCAACCTCGTCAGGAGCTGGCTGCGAGCCCTTTGATCCGGGCGCAAATCCGACAACGATCGGGAGTTGAGATGCACGGAGCGAACCGAAGTGCCCTGCTATAACTTCGATCAACTTCGTGGGCAGTGTAGTGCCGGGAGTAGAAAGAAGAGATCATCACTGTTGGTTTCTGATTAAGTTTGTCTTCGTAGTTTCTACCTCGGGAGCGAAGATGCGGGAAATGCCAAATTCTTAGTAATTGACGATTTCGACACAATTGATTGGACGTTTGGCGTAGCGATTAAGGTGGGTTCCATTCCCACCCGAGGCAAATCTTGTGTGATCTTTGTCTGATAGATATTTGTTTCAAATCTAGATGTACTTGCTGTTCGTTATATAAAAAAACCGTAGGATCCCCAGCTCTATATTTTTTAATTCAGAATACATAACAAAATGATTATTTTGCGGCTTATTTGAACGATTATTACACCCGCCGAATATACGCCTATCGTTCGTTATCAGTCATAAATATGAAAAGTAACTTGCAGGTATTAACTATTGGATGAATACTTAGTGATAATTTACGAAAACTTCGACGCAAAACGATAACGTATTGGAATGATCACTATCTGCTGCTTATTGAATGAGCATTAATAATACACTATCTACTGCATAATTGAATGAGCATCTATATGTATATGGACGTATGAACCTTTGATACAGGATAAATTAAAAAGTAAATTAATGCTATATTAATGTTTTCCCTTCAGTATATCACCAAATGCAGGCCGTATCTTATCTTCAGCAGTGATATGAGAGCCTAGTGTATGACCACTGGATTGTGAAGTCAAAGGTTTCGCGTTCGAATCCAAGGCAAGCACCTCTGACTTTTCGAAATCATGTGCGAATTAATAATTCATTAAACATTGTGAGGAAACCTGCATGCGTCAGAGATTTCTTGATGGCGTGTGAAGTCTGCCAACCCCCATCAGGTGGACTATAGCCTAATTCCTCTCATTTGGAGAGGAGACCCGTGTATGGGTTGATTGTCAATCATATCACCAAGGCTGAAAAGACCCGGGCTAATTTGACCTTGTTCATTATCGGAGATTCATAGCAAGTAGCGAGTATGTGTATACATCTCTTTATGTATATTAAGCCGAGAACTACCCTCACGTAATTTTTCGTCCTTAAAGCACATCTTCGGTAAGAATGCTCGAGCACATGCTTTCCACTTCCACTTTAAGAAATGGTCTCTTGCATACTATTTACAACTTTGATTGAATTCGATAAGGATCATATTCAATTATTATCGGAAGAATAATCGAGCAATTCTCCTCGTACTCTGAGCTGAGTCCAACTCGACCCGATCTCTGAAGGGAAAGTAAAAGATACACCAAAAAGATCGTGATCTTACGGTTTTAGTAACAGTGTGCGCTTGATATAGTTTATCTATTCTTTGTCACTGGCTAATTTTAATGTCACAGACGCACGAAAGAGACAAAACATTGATTTACTGGTCCACAGCGTGCAGTTGCACAGCTAAATATAATAACATTCTGGAGAGCAGACGTAGGTACGTGTAGGTTCACGTGTTCGACGGCGGAGCATGACATGCTCTACATAAATGACTATTATATCACGTGACAAGAGTATACTTATATTTATATAGTAAAGCTATTCCATCATCGTCCTCCGAAATATATTGGAACTTTTTTGTTGGGGTCGGTTCCAGATGTGGCTCAGTATCAGTATTTTACACGAAGCGAGTTCCATTAGGCGTCCACAACACAATTTCTGGGTAATACCGATATCCCGAGGCCGGTTGCCAGGATTTTTTTGGGTGAAGCCCACCAATGAATGAAAATGAAAAAAAAAATGAAGTCTACCAATAATTATTGTCATAGGTGTTGGTATGATAGCCGGGACCTCTAGGGGAGTTTTACGTGCTCTCTGAGGTACGGAGGGGTCCCGATAAGACTATTATATAGATTGACTGCGACAAGCGCAGCCTAAGCAGATTGATTCGTATATAAATAAACTCGACCTACATTATAAACAGCACGCCGCTCGGTTAGTATGATCAATTCTTTTCTCTTCTTTATGTCAATTGAGTCGATGGCTTCTTTTCGCACGTGTCAAGTAATAATAATAATAATAGTTATTTATTTCTCCTCACAATGACAAACTTATTCTAGATTTCACATAGGTATTGTTTTTTTTTTTCTATTTTAGCAATGTGAGGAGCTGGTGTCTGAGTTAGGCGTAAAATACCTGTATTACAGATCACCAGGTCCCCACCCCACAGAAGAACAGAAAGTTTTACAAATAAAACATTATATTATTGCAATCTAAGGTTATAGATAAGGAGATTTAGGAATAAAAACTTAATTTATTATAATTTTGGGGGTAGAAGGTGAAAAGAAACCATAAACAAATATTAAGACGCCTGTATCCATGTACAAGTTAATGAGTAATACCTATGTAAAATAATTCTATAATGTTTGATGATGGTGGCGGTTGGTATTTTAAAGTGAGATCACCATAAACAAGAGCTGAGAAAAAAAAAAGACTTTTTATGTCATAAAAATGTTTATGCCGTCTGAATAGTTGACATGACACCCACGTTGTAATGTTCGCTTAATCGTATAACTCTTGCCATAAAATAACAAGATAATATAACCTTTATAGAACGTCGATAAGACACCGGGCCGCATCGACGCTGAATCATGAAGGTTATCAGTACAACATGGCAGCGTACTATTTATTTCTATTTTAAGGTTATATGAGATAATTTTGCACAGTTACGTATGACTGCGATCTGACGGGGGATTCCCCATTGATGTTTACAATGAAATTAAAGGATGATTACAATCAAAAAGTTCGGCATTGGGGTAGGTAACCAATACTTTTTGGATGTATTTCAGGCTATAAACATATATTTTAGTTGAGAAAGCGTTGGCGAGTTGATTTTGATCATTTTTGTCAACGTGGTATGAAGAAGTCCAGGATAGAAGCTCCTGGACTAAGATAGGGGAGTCAATAATTGTTATTTATGTAAGCGGCTGCGAATATCGGATATTTTATTTTTTGTTTTTATTACATAGAAACAACAAACAGTTACACTATAAAATATGAACAACATAATACATAAAATATACTCGTATAAAATAATAATGTAGCCCACAGCGCTGTTCACAGATTACCTAATATAAGGTCGCTAGAAAAGTCAGTTTGTCTAATCCGGTTCTGGCTAACGTCTTCGGCCTTCTTATTTCCTTTGATGCCTGTATGCCCCGGGACCCAAACTAGTTGCAATTTGATAACAGATTTTATAGCATTTAGAACCAGTCTGGAGTGGACTGTGCAGGAGGGCAGGGCCTTAAGTGATGCTTTGGCTGTCACTTAGAATGTAGTTTTATTTATTTTCGACGTTCCTTTTTCGATTTTCGTTTGCACATGCGATAAGGGCATACATTTCTGCCTGAAAGACCGTAGTGAGTTTTCCTAAGCTAACTGAAACGTAAATCAAGCGGCTCAAGGACGTAAAATATTAACTATGCTTAATAGAATTCCATTCTGAGTTAACCCATTTAATTAGTCTGCCTCGTTTTCCACGCTAATTAGAGCTAGCTTGTATTTATGTGTGAGGTAAAATAATAGTCATAGGTACGGCGTATTTGAAAACTAATTGAGGAAAATGAAATATTACTACTTTACACAAAACAATAGATTGTCGTCAGCGTCGTTCAAGCGATCTACATTTATGATAACCGACTTTTGAGTTTTCCAACGCACCATATATAGCCTCTTTATGTAATGTGCTGACTATTAAAAATCTTTTTACAACACAAGACACATTACACTGGTAAATCTTTTTACAAAGGTTTGTTGGCATCACCTTCACTGTAATATTACAGTGTAACCGACGAACTTTTTTTTACGGCGGGATACTTTTAAATGGCGAATAGTCTTCGGGGATTTAAACCGGGGAGTTTATAACTCTTACCCACTAATGCCTTACCACCCCGATGGCCACCATTAGTTCATAGAGAGCACTGTGCGTCTTCCCAAAAGACCACTCCTAAATCCCTCTGTGCTACGCCTGTTAGGTCACATACTTAGGGATTCAGGCTCATTTATACTCGTTTCTTGCGTCGTTGTAATAGTCAAAAAGGAACATAGAACATCCCCAGAAATCCGAGGTCTATCCTTCTTGGATTGCTGATTCACGACCGTGCGAAGTGATGGCGCGTAAGCATTCATAGTTAATGTGTCACAAGCCCTTTTCGTAATACCTAGTGTATCTTATGAATTAGTGATAAAGCCTTGCATATACTGCATTCTTTGTTACCTACACAGCAAGAAGCTTAAGAAGCTTTGGAACTTTAGCAAAAGTTATACTCTCTTTGTGCCATGGAGAGACCTACCTACGTGGGTGTGTGTCGAGTTGTGTTGCTTACACGTGTTGTTAATATTATAAAGGCATTAGATATCTTACTGTTCAATAAATACTTCGATAATGTATAGAGATGTAGTTTGTAATACCGTGTATACGTCAAATTCTATTCGGTTATGCGAGACGCGGTGGACAGAAACCGGTGGAGGCAGATCATTCGCTCTAGATGCAACCCTGATGCTGACCACGATCCTCAGACATGAGGGACCGACCCCAGAGAGAGAGAGAGTATACGTCTAACCTGCGTATGTTGTCCTACTAAGGCACTGACTAAGGGCCATCACCAAATGATTCCACCTTCGCCAGCCCTGCATAATATTTTTTGATTGACGTTGTGTAACCTTAAGTGGAGATGGGCAGGACACTTAGCAAGACGGGAAGATCTTAGGTGGACTAAAGCTGTAACCGAATTGTGGCCGAGGGATATAAAACGATCGCAGGGCAGACCACCAGCCTGATGGTCGGATGATATTTGTGACAGTGGGGAATCAGTGGGCGTGACTTGTTCACGATCGGAAACAGTGGCGGGGTAATGAAAATGCCTTCACGCAGCAGTGGGTGTTACCGACTGAATAGATAGCGAACCTTAAAAAATAATATAGTTTTTCTCATTTCGAGAGAGTAGAGAACGTTTGGCAAAAAAGCACTTTTATATACGGCGCGTCGTAGAGGTAGGATTTAGGGAAATTCTCATAGAATAACCAAAACGAGATTTAGGCGGGTAACAAGAGATAGGTAAATACAGTGAAAAATAGTCTATTCACAGATCTATAGAATTTTAATAGCCTGTGGCTAAATCCGAAGACTCGATGAGGAAAATAGGTTAATGTGACGATTTTATGCAACCGGTTTACCTACTTATGCAACATTCTGATTTAAGCACGCCAAGCGAGTGGAAAGTCGGCTTCTCAAAACTGAAGGATGTCAACCATCTTTAAAATGTACATAGATTACAACCTTATTTTTCTATAATCATAAATTATACCATAAACTCATTTGTGAAAAACCGGCCAAGTGCGAGTAGGGCTCGCGCACAAAGGGTTCCGTACCAGAGCCCCCCTGAAATATTTATTTTATTTTAATTTCATTATGTATTTATTTTTAAAGTCAATACACAACTAAATATTCTGTGAATATTTCAAGTGTCTACTTGTTGCCGTTATTATTGAGGCAAAAATATCACGTTTATTGTATGGAAGTCCCCCTTAAATATTTATTTTATTCTCTTTTTGGTATTGGTTATTATAAAATTCCAACTGTCTAGCTATCACGGTTCATGAGATACAGCTTGGTGACAGACGGCCGGACGGACAGCGGAGTCTTAGTAATAGGGTCCCGTTTTTACCTTTTGGGTACGAAACCCTAAAAATCACCAAAATATTCGTGAACATCTCCGTTACATGTAACCTACCTATAATCCTACGTTAAAGGATTTGATATAAAAAAAGTATTTAAATTAAATATGTTTTTGTAACAAAAACGAAAGTTAATAAACTAAAAATAGACTGAAAAATCAAGTGAAAAGCAGAATATATTTCTGTCCTGACCTGTTAATAGTCAATTTACTGATGTAAAATCAAGCCATATACTTATTTAGTTACAGTGCTGTTCAGTTTAAGCTGGCATCCAGAGGTCATAGCAGCATGCGATCAAGCCTACGAGTACATTACTCATATTTCAATACCTCATTTTCCCGACATTTTTTTTTCGTCTCGAATCCACATATCCTAGGAAACCCTTACTGTCCACATGGATCCTCCGCCACCCGGGGAGGGTATGTCGGACTGGTACCGACGAAAAACCGTACTTGTATTCATTTGCCCTATAGCCATGGCCATGGGATCCGCGAAATTCGCCACGACCATGACGGTCGACCAGAAACCCTAGCCAGAAACGAGGCGCTGAAGCTTATTCATAGAGGCTGCAGTATAGTACTCACGCATTTTATCTGCATCATTTATTTATTTTCATTTTTGTTTTTTATTGTGGCTGTTGGAATATATAGCAGTGATAGCCTAGTGGTATGACCATTGGACTGCCAAGTCGAAGGTCTCAAGTTCGAACCCAAGGCACGCACCTCTGACTTTTCGAATTCATGTGCGTATTAATAATTATTATCACTCGCTTAAACGGTGAAGGAAAACATCGTGAGGAAACCTGCATACCTTAGAGATTTTTCTCGACGGTTTGTGAAGTCTGCCAACCCGCACTAGGCCAGCGTGGTGGACTATAGCCTAATCCCTCTCAACATGAGAGGAGACCCGTGCCCAGCAGTGGGACAGTATATGGGTTGATGATGATGATGTTGGAATAAACTTGCTTTCTTTCCATCATTCTTTCCATTCATTGAAATAGTTTTAATTTTGTGTACGTGATGTTAACGCCAGCAAAATTCCTTATTTTTTCTTTCAAAAGCGGTCGTTTTAGCTCTGCAGATCTCATTTAAATACTATGAATCACTTTTCCGATGTAACTGATATGGCCTTGAGTCAACTCCTTACCTTGTGGGCTCAAAGAGCGTGCAATTAATGATCAAAGCCATCGTTCCGCTTCGAAGATCTGAGGTTAGAGATGACTTTTTATTTTACTTCTTTATTCCGCTAATCAATATGCTGTATAAAAAGTCTTCCGAGGCTGAGATTAACGGAAGAAAACACACTTTTAGGCCTCTTATCACGAAGATAACCTTTATTTGTTTATATTATTATCAAAATTGTTTAAATCAAATATGGATTTAATTTTCAAAATTAGATATCAATTGTACAAATTATATATTGTTTTGTTTATTACATCTTGTAGCATATTCTGTATTGCTTAACACAGAATATCATCATTTTAAGAGAGGTAGTAATTCCACTCAAATTGAAGCTGCCCGATTGGGGAAGTACCTCCGCCTTGCAGAAAATCGTAGTGAAATAACACTGCTTCGAGCTGTGTTGTGTTCCTTACGGTGAGCAAGGTTGCGAGTGCTTCGCGAGGAAACGTGTTGGCAGTGGGGGTGACTTTGACCCTTATACTGCCAACCCAACTATTCCTCTTTCGACAGGGTCGGCAACGCGCAAGTGATAACCCTGGTGTTACAAGCGTCTATAGGCTACGGTAACCGCTTGCCATCAGGTGGGCCGTATGTTTGTTTGCCACCTTAGTGGTATAAAAAAAAATATGAATTGGCCATCAAGGTGCTCTAAGGTACCTTATTATGCGTATTAAAAGAAGAATATTGGATTTCACGTTTGAGTTGGTTCGCCACTACCGTTCCGCGTGCTGTGGGTTCGATTCCCACCTGAGATAAATCTTTGTGTGATCCACAGAGATTTGTTTCGAGTATGGATGTACTTTTTGTCAGTGTATTATTATGATTGTAAAGTCCAGCGCGACACAGGGCTTGATTGCTGTCTCTTAAAATATTTGGGAATTCGTCTGGCGCCATTTCAATCTAATATATAAAATTCTCGTGTCACAGTTTTCGTTGCCATACTCCTCCGAAACGGCTTGACCGATTTTGATGAAATTTTTTGTGCTTATCGGGGAGGTCTGAGAATAGGCCAACATCTATTTTTCATACCCCTAAATTTTTTTTTATGGCAAAACAACGTTTGCGGGTTCAGCTAGTATATCTATAGATATTCTGATTAAATATACATAGTTTAATATGTGTTGAGTGAATATGATCCACTGGTGAGTTTTATTACATCAAAACATCTAGTTAATAAAGCTCCCAATGCTCCGGTTGCTCAGTAATGTGGTTGCAGATGATAAAATACTCGACATGGAGTTTCTTGCCTGTTATATTCTATAAGACCTACTATTTGGAATTGTGTGTTTGACAATTCAAAATAACTTGTGATTTGTATACTTGAAATGAAACATTAGAATTTTGATTGATTGCCTTTCAGAAAATTCTTGACCGTCATTAATAATGCTCTAGATGTGTCAGAATGTTGGCTATACCAAACATAACACTAGAAGCAGATTATCTACACGACTACAAAGAAAGCTATACATTTCCAGTATCGAATGACACATCATTACTGTACGGCAAGCATTTACAATGCTAGGTCAGCTTATAATAGATACTGGTATAGTCGATCATAAAATTGCTTGACCACTTTTGACAAAAACTTCCATCCAAATTAAATTTAACTAAGACTCATTATGTAACTGTCACTTGGTCTTGTAAGCAAAAACAGACCTTGTTGTTTTGTGATATGCAAACAACATTCACTCTAAGGGTGGTAAACAATTTGATGACGTCTGTGGTCTGGTGGTTCGTGTGTCGGGCTGCTGATCACGAGGTCATGGGTTCGATTCCCACAGAACACAAATATTTGTGTGATGAACATAAGTATTTGTGTTTGTATGGGTGTTATCTTATATATTATATATAAGATAACACCCAGAGAGAGAGTATGTATTTACAAAAAAAAACCTATATAAGTATTATATCCATTGTCTAGTACACATAGTACAAGCTCTGCTTAGTTTGGGACTAGATGGTGCTGTGTAAAATTGTCCAAGAATATTTATTTATTATTTATTTAAAAAAAAAATAGTTGGCCAGGCTACGGTACCCGCTTACCGTCAGGTGGGCCGTACGCTTGTTCGATTCCCAGGCCGAGCAGTGGTATTATTAGTGTTTATTTATTTCTTCATATTATTGCGGGAGGAAGTAATTGGCCTTTGTATTCAGTAATAAATTTCCCTAAATAATTTTGACGTTATTCTTAAATTAATGCCTTATCTCTGACAAGAAAAGAAAGCTGTCAGCATATCATCGAAATAAAACTACTTTTTACGGATTTTATCGCGTTATATTGATATTATTAATCCCGACGATTCGGACCTTTTACAGCGTCCATGGTCACGGGTAGACTGAGGTGGTGGGCTTGATGATATAATTACTGACAGCTACCCTACATTTTTATTGTTACATGATCAATGATATTTATTACTAATTATTAATTAATCATTTTCTAGCTGACGACCTCTGAGAAGAAACGCCGAAATAAACTCAGAGAATCATTATCTCTTTTAAAGTAATAATATTCAATGATCATGTTTTAGTTTTTTAATTATTGGCAATCCGATTCACGCAAAACGAGCTCACAGTATCCTTTGGTCTTGCAGTTTTAGGCCTGGATTTTGATTTAATAGAATCTATAACAGGATTCCAAGCAGGTGGTAAGACCCAACCAAATTTCAATAGAGAAGATGTTCTCTATTGAAATTTGGATGTTTTTTAATTTCAATAGCCTCACATATCATCCTGGGTAGGTATCGACTTTCTTGGCCTTGTCAAGTGTATGTTCACAAACTGCTGACTTCTTGGAACGGCGATGTTTGACATCAGCGATTAATAATATCAATATAACGCGATAAAATCCGTAATAGTAGTAAAAGTATTTTATTTCAATGTATAATATTCGCGTAAATGTCAGAAATCAATATGTCAGCATATCAGTTTAACTGTACCTACTCTTTAGTTTTACGTCACCAGGATGCCACTCTTCTGCTGCCGATGCGTATTATACTTGTATTATAAAGGTGTGCCGAAGCCATTGACATTGATGACAAGGAGTATGAAAATTACAATCCTTTTATTTATATCCTTCCGCGAAAACTCAGTAAATAATAAATAAATATGTTGGGACATTTTACACAGCACCATCTAGTCCCAAACTAAGCAGAGCTTGTACTATGGGTACTAGACAATGGATATAATACTTATATACTTTAAAGTTATTTAGAAAAGGAAAAATACGACCGCGGGCAGGATTCGAACCTGCGTCTTCTGGTTTGGTACACCAAACGCTATGACCACTAAGCCACCGCGATACCTACCCGTCATGTCGAATTTTTCCTTCACATACTGAATTTACGTCTTTATGGTGACGTCAGTATATTTATATTTTATATGACGTATTTTTCCTTTTCTAAATAACTTTAAAATCTTAGCATGGAAAATGCCAAAAATATACAAAAACATACTTATATACTTTTTTTATGTAAATACATACTTACAATACATAAGAAACACCCAGACAAACACAAATACTTAAATGTTCATCACATAAATATTTGTGTCCTGTGGGAATCGAACCCACGACCTTATGATCAGCAGTCGGGTACTCGAACCACTAGACCACAGAGGTCGTCTAGTGTCGTAGTACTTGCTCACACGGATATTGTTCCGTTACCACAATTAAACGCATCGATGTTCATGTATTGTCTGGTGTGCATAGCAGTAACGAGACGCCAATTTGTTGGCTGTCATGCGCGTACGTATCCGTCAAACTTTAGAGTGGCAGCACTGTGGTATCTGTGACCACCAATCAAATCGGACGAAGAGTGCAACATCATTACGTCAGTGACGGGCGGCGCGACAAAATGACAGTTCGCGAGCGGTGTGCATCAGGACAGTTTAACTTTGAATCTCTAAAACGAACAATACAAAAATCGATATCGATCCTCGAGGTCCGCGAGTGACCGAGTGTTAAACTAGATACCTACATCCGTTACCGTCTACTCAAGTCCAAACGACAAGGTGGAAGCTCATCGAGTGCTGGTCGCAGTCTAAGGTACGTACGCTTGCACATATCTTGCTGTTGTCCGCCTAGACAATTTATATGAACATCGAAACCCGTCAACCCTCAACAAAAACCGTCAGACCTTTACCGTGGTCTTCCCAGAGTAGCAGGACGCCATCCTTTTTGAGCATTTCGGTGGATGCGCATGCTACATCTTTATGGTGCCGAAACCCGGGAGCCTCCATTTTGTTTTATTATTATCGTAAACCGCTAATCACAACTAGTGATATTTCTGATTCCCACACTAAGAATATCATTAAAACTATTGTTTTAGCTGAAAACTTTAGTTTACTATCGCATTCTAAGTGATTCCTCCACAATTTCTAATAATTATAACAAAAGGTCAATGTTTGCGAATTATCACCTCGTTGTAGGTAGCTTACAAACAACGTAAGGTCAAAGAATATATAATTTCATTTGTTAGGTTGTCGCTAATATTGCGAGATCTACTTGTAAAAAATTGTGCAATCGTTTTCTAAACTACTTTTATCGCTATCGGTGCACAATTTTGCTTCGGCTCGCAATACCTACCTAGGTACCCAGTATTATTAATCCGTCGTAGGTAATATACCTATCTCTCAAGCGTTAATCTGTTGGTAGGCAGGTATTTTATTTAGTTGCCGTGTGTTCAAAGTTATTATTATTTTGAATTTGTATTTTTTATTTTATTTTTCTCATCAAGTGCCCAGGTCGGATTATCGTAACTCAGTTGGTTTTTTTCCTAAACCTACCCACTTATCTATTATAATATCCAATCACTATACGTCAGGAACCCGTAACTATTACAGGTTGGAGTATCGTTTACTCGTTTTTTCTTTTCACACAAATAGGTACCTATCTGAAATTTTATTTTGTGGAAACTATCATCACATACTTACGTACATAGACGTATTATACGTACGTACGTTGAGAGTGCAATATTTTATACTAACAGTGTTAAACCGGTTAAGTTCAGGTGTCCGTTTTGTCTTTGATTTTTCGTTTAGTAACTACGTTAACGACTAATAACAAAGCGAGTACACGATTATACGTACCGTTACAGTCTAAATTCGAAATACCTACTTACTTAATTAAATTTCATTGTTGGTTCATTACAAGGTTTTTTTTTGTTTTGTACCTACATATATACTTACATAATAACCATGTCGCTTCTAGGGAAACACTCTTCTCGTAAATCGAGTCTGTTGAAAAAATCTAAGTCCAAATCTATCGATATCGAGTATACTACTCAAGATTTACCGTCTTTGCGTCGAAAGCGGACGATTGCTTATAAACGTATGACTAAGGCTTTGGAGGTAGGTGCCTTGGCCGTGAGCGATCCTACTCAGCGAGAATTATTCTTGTCATACTATCAGGATGTGAAACAAACATTAGCGAATTTCGAAGATGCACATTTTACAATTCAGGAAATTCTTGAGAATCCTGAAAACGAGGATAATGAAATTCAAGAGCGCTTTGACGAGATGTACTACAAGTCTTTAACGATTTATCGCAACTTAACTAAAGGTGAATCGAGTAACTGTCATAGGAATTCTTCGTCAAATATTCGGCTACCGAAAATTGTGCTTCCGACGTTTAGTGGTGACATAAAGAAATGGCCTGAGTATATAGATACCTTCAACGCGTTGATACACAATTCGATCGCTATAACAGACACGGAGAAGTTTCACTATCTTTTATCATCTTTGAGTGGTGATGCATTGATTGTAGTCAAACCCTTCCCGATTACCCACGAGCACTATCGCGATGCGTATGAAGCGCTTACCGCACGCTATAAAAATAAGCGTGAACTAGCATTTGCGTGTTGGCGGGATATTTTAAATGTCGAATTTAAATTCAATGACGCTCAACAGTTTAGAAAAACACTTGATTTATTCGAAGAAAATCTAAGTATTTTAAAAACAGTTAATTTACCGGTTAGCCAGTGGGACTTTGTCTTGGTATATCATATTTTATCGAAGCTTGACACAAAGCTGCGTCGTGATTTCGAAGAGAGACATTCAGAGGTTGAGCTGCCTAGTTACGTGCAAATTAAAACTTTTTTGCATTCTAAATGCGAAGCTTTATTGCGTGATACACATTTTGTTGAATCGAATAAGGCGAACACCTCTCCACCAAAGGTCGCACCACAACAGTCACAAGCTAAACTTACCAATAGGTCACATATACTTGTAGCCACCGAGCAAAGCCAAACTGGCAGTAGTGGTGTAACTCCTAATCCATACAAGAGTAAATGTTCATTCTGTGGAGATGTACATCCCATTACTGGGTGCTCGGAATTTCTGAAAAAATCTTTAGACGAACGCATGAACATTGCTACTGAAAAAAACTGGTGTTTCAATTGCCTAAAACCGTCTCATCAACTCAAGGACTGTAAGTCAATATTCTCGTGCCGCACGTGTAAACGACAACATCACACCTTACTTCATCGCGATAAATCTCTTGTATCGGCTCTGAGTACAAGTAATGGGGCTCACACTACCGTCTTGCTTGCTACTGCAATCGTGCAAGTTAGAGATTCTTCCGGGGTAATGCAATCGTTCCGCGCTTTATTTGATACTGGAAGCCAAAGCAATTTTATTACTGATTCGGCTGTCAAACGTTTGAATTTGTATCCCACTCAAGCAACTGTTAACGTAAGTGGTCTCGGAGAGGCAGAGGCTTCAATTCTGGGCGATGTCACTTGTGCAATCGGTACAAGCAATCAGGTTCTTTTTACCTTAGATATGCACGTAATTTCTAAAATTTGTGGTGATCAACCCATTGCAAAGCTGAATACCTCAGGTTGGTCGCATATACATACACTATCATTGGCAGACCCCGGGTTTGATGTACCGGGAGCCATAGACCTACTGCTAGCGGCTGATGTCTTCGCTGAATCACTTCTTAATCAAAACATCAAGGGTGGTTTCAACCAACCTATCGCTTTTAATTCTGTTTTCGGATGGTTGCTTCTAGGAAAAACCAGATTGGCTGCTAGTACATTGTTGCATACATCGTTGGACAACGATAACGAATTAACCACTCTAATCAAAAAATTTTGGGAGTTAGATTCTGTACCGAAGGCAAATATGTTAACTTCAGATGAAGCGCTCTGTGAACGAAAATTCGTATCTGAACATTCTCGTGACCCATCGGGACGATACATTATTCGGTTACCATTCAAGGATGATTCTGAGCCCGAATTCACGGGATCTCGGGACGTCGCGTTGCGAAGATTCCATGCGATCGAACGAAGGTTATCCCGGGACCCGGACTTACAGAGTCAGTACTCGGATTTCATGACAGACTATATCGAATCCGGCCATATGTCATTGGTTCCAGTAAACGAACTCAGTATGGGAAGGTACTATATACCGCATCATTGTGTCTTACGACCTGATTCAGCCACTACACGACTACGCGTTGTGTTTGATGCTTCCGCAAAGGATTTGCACCACCGTTCCTTAAATGACACTTTACTTGTCGGTCAAAAATTACAACCGAATATCGTTGATATTCTCTTGCGATTCAGAGAACACAACATCGTCTTTATGGCGGATGCCCAGCAAATGTTTCGCCAAATATTAACTTTCATGGATCACCGTGACTACCAACGTGTTTTTTGGAGGGCTTCGCCTAACAATTCTCTCCAAGAATATCGCCTGAATACCGTGACGTATGGTGTAGCGTCATCCCCATTTTTGGCATGTCGTGTTTTACGACAGCTAGCTATGGATGATGGCGATTCTTATCCCCTAGCCAAACAAATTATTTTATCTGATGTATATATAGACGACGTAGCAACTGGTTGTGACTCGCTTGAGACTGCCCAACAAGCAAAAAGTCAACTAGTCGCCTTGTTCAAACAAGGGGGATTTCACCTTAGAAAATGGGTTAGTAATAATGCGCAATTTTTATCTGATCTTCCACCAGAAGATTGTCTCATCGGACCCATTTCTTTAGATAATTCTGAATCCTCAACTTTAAAGGTTCTTGGCCTTAAGTGGGACCCTACATTGGATGCTTTCTTGTTTGACATCAAACCTTTAGATCGGCCATGTACTAAACGCTCAATCTTGAGTGAACTTGCTCGAGTGTTCGACCCATTAGGCTTCTTGTCACCAATCACAATACAAATCAAATCTTATATCCAAAGGCTTTGGATCCTCGGTATTGCATGGGACCAAACGCCGCCCGATGAGGTTACCAGTACATGGACAGTATATAAGAATCAACTTCATCAATTAAGTCAGATTCGAATACCTCGCAAGCTGACTTGTGTCGACTCAAAATCATACGAACTACATGGTTTCTGTGATAGTTCAGAAACAGCATATGGCGCTGTCATATACTTACGAGTCACTGATGGGGGCGATCTGCACCATGTTTATCTGGTCTGTTCAAAGGCTAGGGTAGCTCCGCTGAAACGCACTTCGTTGCCTCGACTAGAGTTGTATGCTGCAGTTCTCCTCGCAGATCTTTATAAGCTCATTCGAGATACTTATCTTGCTCGCATTCACATTGATTCGGTCTACCTGTGGTCGGATTCCACCGTTGTCCTCGCGTGGTTGCGCTCACACTCATCGCGCTGGAATACATTCGTCGCAAACCGCGTTAGTCATATTCAGGATCTTACTTCTACGGAACATTGGCATCACGTATCTTCCGGCGATAATCCTGCTGACATTTGCTCGCGTGGACAATTGCCTAGTGACCTTCTTCATAATAATTTATGGTGGGCGGGGCCTAAATGGTTATCCGAAGATCATACGTCCTGGCCTCTAAGCTTAGAAGGTACAACTCATAACGACGAGGTGGTCATTGGAGCAGAAGAGCGGAAATCAGTGACATTAGTCATAGGACAATTTAACGAGACTGACACTTCAATTATAGAAGAATTTCTGAATCGTTTTTCCTCGTTATCGCAATTAATTACAAGACTATCGTATGTTTATCGCTTTATTAATAACTCTCGGAACCCTACCAAGGCATATCGCACAGATTTTTTGAACAACGTCGAACGGCATCACACTTTAATGAAAATCGTAAAATACGTACAGAACCGAGCCTTTCCCGAGGAAATTTCTAAATTAACCTCAAAAGGGACCCTGTCTAAGCCCTTTCGAAAACTAAACCCGTTCCTAGACGACCAGGGTGTACTCAGGGTGGGCGGCAGGATCTCTCGATCAGGGTTAGAATACCAACAAAAACATCCTGCTTTCTTACCATCTGATCATCCATTAACCTTCTTAATCATCGACTACATTCATCGTACTTATTTGCATCCGGGCATCAATACAACTCACTTCCTGGTTCTGCAACAGTTTTGGATTATCGCAGCAAAGCGTACCATTCGTCGTCATCTTTCCAAATGCATTCCGTGCTTTAAAACAAACCCGCAGCCGTTGCAGCCATTTATGAGTGATCTGCCATCATATCGAGTAAACCAAATAAAGCCGTTCTCAGTGGTAGGCGTCGATGTAGGCGGACCGTTCCGCATTAAGCTAGGTTCCCATCGTGGTGCTAAGATAGATAAGGCGTATCTATGCTTGTTTATCTGTCTCGCAACCAAGGCGGTACATTTGGAAGTAGTCTCAACACTTTCTACAGAAGGATTTATCGCAGCTCTCCGTCGTTTTGTAGGAAGGCGTGGCCGCTGTAACGAGATTCATGCCGATTGCGGAACTAATTTTGTTGGTGCTAGGAACCAGCTTTCGTCTATAATGCAACAAGCTTCTACTGCGGAAAGGTTGATATTCAAATTTAATCCACCTGGCGCACCGCACTTTGGTGGCGTCTGGGAAATACAAATAAAGGCAGCCAAATCCCACTTATACCGAGTAGTGGGTGACCAAGTCTTGACGTTCGAAGAACTAACTACACTGTTTGTCCAAATCGAAGCGATTTTAAATTCGAGACCTCTTTACCCCATCAGTTCCGATCCGAATGACCTTTCTTGCTTAACACCGGGTCATTTTCTCACTCTTGAGCCTCTAACGGCTGTTCCCGATGAAGATCTAACTAATATTAACATAAAACGGCTTCACCGGTGGCAAATGTTACAAGCTTTCCAACAACATTTCTGGCTTAGGTGGAAGAATGATTATTTGAATTCGTTAACACAACGCGCAAAGTGGACGAAGGAATCTAGGTCATTACCAATAGGTTCTCTGGTGATAATTCGTGACGACAATCGTACGCCATTACAATGGCCTCTTGCTAGAGTAGTGGATCTTCAATTAGGTAGCGATGGAATAGCTCGGAGTGCGTTAGTGAAAACTGCAAGCAACCATCTTATTAATAGACCGTTAGTGAAACTGTGTCCTCTCCCTATAGAGGACTAGTCCTATCATTCCAGTCTTATCAATTTATTATTAAGCTCATCTAATTTAAGCAAACTTTAGCTAAGCAATAGTTTTAACTTTCTTTAGTATCTTTGTAGTATCAAACTTGTCTATTTTATTTCTTTTTATCGGAAAATACCATAGCTATTTTGGTGGGCGGGATGTTCCGTTACCACAATTAAACGCATCGATGTTCATGTATTGTCTGGTGTGCATAGCAGTAACGAGACGCCAATTTGTTGGCTGTCATGCGCGTACGTATCCGTCAAACTTTAGAGTGGCAGCACTGTGGTATCTGTGACCACCAATCAAATCGGACGAAGAGTGCAACATCATTACGTCAGTGACGGGCGGCGCGACAAAATGACAGTTCGCGAGCGGTGTGCATCAGGACAGTTTAACTTTGAATCTCTAAAACGAACAATACAAAAATCGATATCGATCCTCGAGGTCCGCGAGTGACCGAGTGTTAAACTAGATACCTACATCCGTTACCGTCTACTCAAGTCCAAACGACAAGGTGGAAGCTCATCGAGTGCTGGTCGCAGTCTAAGGTACGTACGCTTGCACATATCTTGCTGTTGTCCGCCTAGACAATTTATATGAACATCGAAACCCGTCAACCCTCAACAAAAACCGTCAGACCTTTACCGTGGTCTTCCCAGAGTAGCAGGACGCCATCCTTTTTGAGCATTTCGGTGGATGCGCATGCTACATCTTTATTAGACATAGGTAGTTAGTTTACACTATCCAATGTGTTTCCTTTCTTTCAGTCTATCTAAGGGTTGTCTGGAAGAGAGCGCCTTGTGCGATAAGACCGCCCAATGTACCAACTCTTTATGTGACTTTTTATTTTTGTAATTGTGTTCTGGTGTGCAATAGCGTATATATATACAAATAAAAAAAAGAATGCAGAAAGCAAATTTTAGTATAATAATTGTTACAAATACCTTAAATTGAATTTTTAAAAAATTCATTGTTTACGTTCGGGCTGTTAATAAACTTTGACAAAATAAACTATAAAAAAGGTCGCATTTCAACCATCGCGGGACCACTAGAGTAACATTTAATACATCCTAATAATTATGTTGATCGATTTTGTCAATATTAAGTGACAAACATTTATTTACAAAATCCAACAATGAAAGAACCTATTGACAGACAATTAATCAAAATGGAGACGTTCAAGGCGACTGTAATTCCAATTACGGTTACCGGGTCAGACAAGTCTGTTGATTGGAAATAGTTTTTAGAGTTCTCCACTAATGAATATATTAAAAAGAGGATAAGTGGGTGTTATTATCAGTCTGAATTTAAAATTCTTACCATCGACACGACGAAGAAGTTACAGACTCAATGTTTACTATAAATATAGGTCGAGGCTTGCAAAAGTTGCATTAATTGTATGCAACCTATACCGAAATTTTTATTTACTTGAAAACCCTCACCCTCTCCGAAGTAACCCTTCGGCGAGGGTGGTAGAAGTGTATCCACAGCCTGTATGGTTTAGTAGATGTAGTAAGTATTGATGAGCCAAATGCCCTTTAACGGGCACGTATGCTACATCCAGGTTGCTAATTGAATATCCTAAAAGAAAATCTCACAATCACACTGCAAGACCTGAAATTCATAAGCAGTGATAGCCTAATGATATGAGCATTGGACTGCCAAGTAGGTTTCAAGTTCAAATATTATCCTAGAATCACTCACTTATCGCAATTATGTGCGTATTAATAATTAATTTTCACTCGCTTAAAGGGTGCAGGAAAACATCGTGAGGAAACCTGCATGTCTGAAAGATTTTCTCAACGGTGCCGGCATTTGAGGTCTGCGAACTCACTCTAGGCCAGCGTGGAATATAGCCTAAGTCCTCTCATTCTAAGAGGAGACCCGTATTGGGCACGGGTAACAAAATGTGTTAATTATGAAGACTTGGTATTTAAACCGAGGACTATATTCAACGTCTGCTAGAGATGAGATGGTGTTTAATTTTTATACCGGATTAGCTGATCCGATAGACGTCCCGTCTTTTTCTAACTATTTCCTTTTTGCTCGGCTGCTAAGGGTCGTTAGGGCGTGATGTTAAATACTCTACAACGTTCATCAAAAATGGGGCTATCAAATAAAAAACGTATTTTTCAAATCTGACTGGTAGTTTCTTAAAAGTTAAAAGAAACTATTCTTATCCCGATACTCCTAAAATAACCCGTATTTCAGAATGACAACGTCTACGTTAGTTTAGTTTCATTTAAGGTTTCATTCAATAAGAGAAAGATTCAATCTTATGGGATCCCTTCGAAGGGCTTCATCTAAACGGAAGGTTTAATTGACGTGGATGTCTGAAACTTTATCGGGTTTCATCGGATAGACCTTATTCTTCCGAATTTCGAGGGAATTTGGTGGAATCCCGTCTTAGCGGGACTACACTACATCGCTGCATCCATAAGCGCGATGTAGGGTACCTGGTAGTAGTACTTCCTGGAGCTTCCTGAGCTGTTTGTTCTAATGCGGAAAATACTGTTGCCGAACCAACGGAGGCGAGGCGGAGCATGTAGGCTTGGTACCGACTAAAAACCGCAGTTGTCTTTTCATCCCTATATTCAGGGTCATTAGATCCTTGAGTCTATTTTTATCAGACAGTAATTCGATTTATTCCTTTACATACCTATGTACACCAAACAAAGTTAATTAGTATACATGTAACTAGCGTTCGTAGCGGATGGTACAGGCAACTGGTGTATTTATTCATTGTGTGCGTATAAACGTCCAGTGCGAGCATTGATAAAACGACTTGCACACAACTACATCAAAACCAGAAATTAATCTCATACACAAAAGGAATATCATGCAGTATTTTAGCTAATGGAATCATAGCTTCCGTGGCGTTACGGTGCGGTGACTGGAATCGTAACAACATGCGTGTCGTGAGTTCAAGTTCGAATCACGGTAGAGGAATTATTTTTTTGTTGATGTTATATTTTTATCTTTTGAAAAAGTAAATTGTGTAGTCAATCAAACCAAAAAAGCGGATACTCTTTTTGATTGATTGACTTGTTTTTATTGAAGTTCAATTGATTTGTTTGTTATTAAAATAAAACTAAAAAAATATATTAAAACATTTAATCAACTAAATAATGGATCGATTAATAGACACAATAGAAAAACAATTTTATCGAGCCTCGAAAGAATTATCGTTTCTTTATAGGGACGGTTACTTTTTTATCAGTTAATAAAACAAAATTGTTGTTGTTTGATGTTTAAGGATGAACATAATATTTCGTTAAAGTAATGAGTATATAAATTTAAACATAGGTAGTAAACAAAGACGTGAAGTAAATAAAAAGTTTTTAGGCTTTTACAACATCTTAATAAGACAAATTCATGTTTGTTGGATAAGGATGGACGTATTTTGTCAAAGTAATGAATAAGTCTGTATCAATTTAATCATAGTAAAATAAAATGTGAAGTGAATCAACATGTTAGAGGAAGAAATTATGATAATTTCTAACCTCGGTAACAATTACATCACTCACATTACAAAATGGCATTAAATAAAGACTCATTATTTACGATACTAGATGTCGTTTATAAAAGTGTGATCTCTTTTTAAATATGTTAGGTATAATATAACACATCATGGCAGTTAATAATGTATCGGCAAACCATCGTTATCAATAACTTCATGTCACCTATGCATGCTGGCTACCATCGTAGCGCATATTTATTACTGCCCTGTAGCGACTCCCAGGTGGACGTAACAAGGTTATCTAAATTAGACTTTGATCTTAGAGTCGTCAATCTTACGTCCATCCATATCCGACTTAAAATATTTCGCATCAGAAAAAATAACAATGTTGTTCTCACAGTCAAAATTTAAATATGACTTGGTAAACCACACGGACAACAAAATCCGCTGGTTTGCTGCATCGTAAAGCAAGCAAGTGGTTTCGCACGGTTTGTAAGCACACATTATGAGCTGTTGTGGTTATTCGGGTAGGCAGGAATGGGTCCACTCTCTGCCTGGATAAAATGCCGATGGTTTTGGCCCACGTCGGCGATGATCTACGTCACCGGAATCCGCAAATCGTCGAACCCATAAATGCAGGATTCTTCACTGTAATAAAAAAAAGAATGCTCAGAAACTACTTTATAAATTCTGATAATATTAATTATGTAGTGTAAAAAAAATGTGAATCATAATTTAAAATAACATATTATTAGAATTATATTACTCAAAACATTGATACCAATGATATAATATTATTGCATTAAGTATTTGTATCATCATTACTAAACATAATTATTATTAGTTTCGTAATTCTTATAATTGAATGTTGACTCAAAGAATCTGCCGAAAATGTTATATAATTTCGATACATTGAGTTATGTCAGTATTACTTTTATAATTATGATACTTTCCTTAGATAAATTAATTATTCATACAAGTGTTTTAATATAATCAATTAACATTAAGAATGTTATTTAACAATAGTGACAGGCAGGAAGAGTTCCTATGAAATATATATAGGTTATATAGGTTGATAATATGCTCGCTCGCACACACACACACACACGAGTCAACATTTTCACACACATAAACTCCAACTCCAATTATGTTCAATTAAAATTAATATTTTGTATTTTATGTTTTATAATAAGCTAGTGACATAATATTTGTGTTAACGAAAAGGCGAAGTCACTGGTCTCTGATATACAGTTAACACTAGTTCGGGGACCAGGGGATTCACATGTATTGTACCTTTTTATCTCAAATAAATTTCATTTCATTTCATTTCATAATAAAAATGTCCATAACTGTTACTCACCAATATCATTAATCGCCTCGCTATATCACTGATAGAAACGTTTTGCTTGAGTAAAACAATAATTTCGGCCTTCTTAAACATCGTTAAATGTTGCATGGTAAGACAATAAAAAATAATTTAACACCACACACAAAATAAAACTGAACTTGTAAGAAGCAATCGATTTATACATAGGTCGTAAATCGTAATGGTTAATCCAAATAGACTGACAACTAACAACGTTCCATTTTATAAAATAAAGTTATTGATAAAAATGTGGGTAGCTTTGTCTACTAAGGACACAAAATGACCTCTGTGGTCTAGCGGTTCGAGTGCCGGACTGCTGATCATGGGGTCGTGGGTTCGATTCCCACAGGACACAAATATTTGTGTGGATAAAACATGAGTATTTGTGTTTGTCTGGGTGTTTCATATGTATTATAAGTATGTATTTACAAAAAAAAAAGTATATATGTATTATATCCATTGTCTAGTACCCATAGTACAAGCTCTGCTTAGGTTGGGACTAGATGGTGTTGTGTAAAAATGTCCCAAAAATATTATTATTATTATTATATTAAAATAAATTTCTTAGAGTTAGTTTCGATGGCATATCTCAAACGTTGCAAACTTCGATAGTCATTTTAAAAACAGGTTATAATAGTTGTAAAAGATTGAATTAATACAAAAAGGAATTATTTCACAAGTGTGGTTTGATCCTACGGTATCTTGTATACAAGTCGGAGGCGTTGGCGACGGTGCTAATGCTGCTATAGTGACAAAGTGCGAAATAGTGTAACCAATTGAACCACATGAATTAATATTAAGGACTATCATAGTATTAACCATGTATGTGTATTGTTGTTGGTGAGCGTGTAGTAGAAATCGCTTGCTTGGACGTTAGTATGCGTACTTATTTGCATCGTCTTATTAGTTTACACACACAATAACAACGGCAGTTATCCATGTGTTGATGTAAACTAATTAGTTTGTTGGACTGTACACAAATATCATAAACGTAACCACAGAATAATTTCCTCCGCAGTCCTGGTCGCTGGTGGGAATAGTCCTGATGATCTCGGCCGGCCTCATCATGTTCACTTACAAAGCGACACAGTTCAACCTGCTCGGGTTCAATTTCCTTCTCATCGCGTCATTCGCCGCTGGTTTGCGCTGGACGTTCGCGCAGCTGCTCATGCAGAAGTCCAAGCTGGGCTTACACAATCCTGTGGACATGGTGTTCCACGTGCAGCCTTGGATGTTCGTGTCGCTGCTGCCTTTTACGATCATGTTTGAAGGTAAGATTACAATTAGACAGTAAGTCTAGTGAATCACGATCACGGTATGGAGATTTCTGTTCTCCTTCTCCATATAAACGTCAACTATGCCAAGTATCACACTCTTCCTCCGCGCAATATTCTTAAAAAGGGTTACAACTTTTTCTCTTCACTTATTAATATATATGTATATATATTATATAGATAATAACCAATAACTGTAAATACTTTGACAAAACACTTGTGTAAATAAAACAGCGTCTTTAGTTTAGTTGAGAGCTCGTATAATATTTAAATTTCCTTGCCTAAGAGTGCACACACCTGACAAACCCGTGTTGTCATTGGAGCTAAGCGTACATCTATTAACATAATCCTTTTAATTTATGCAACTCAACTTGCAGGTATGAGGATGCGATAATTATCATATTTCATGCTTGAGCCATGCTTACCCTCAAAAATATAAAAATAAAATAAAATATGAAATGCTGTAACGCATACACTACATACTACTGTGCTTAAAATACTTACCTTTTTGGCCGAAGCCATTATATAATTAGGATAAAAAATCACTAACAGGTAAGTTCGTTTAATATCTAACTATGAAGTTTCTATCACCGAATGGATCCATTATACATATACATAATGTGTTAGTGCTATCTGTTGAATTTTCCTAAATCCTTGCCAAATTTCTAGTTTGCAGGATGTACAGAATGCGTTTGAGCTTAGTCTTCTCCGATGCGCAGTTCAATTAGACCCCTTTCAAACTCTCTTTCAGCTTAAATGTAATTAATTTTGTATCTTCTTGTTTTCTTTTCTATGATTAAATAAGGGTGTGTTCATTATTACACCCACAAAATGTTAATCACTACACTTTACTACGTTGTACTGATGGTACTGGTTATGTACACCGTAAGTGTCATGCATGTCATGTCATGTCATGTCATGTCATGCATGTCATGCATGTGATAATAACAATAACATAAACTAAATAGTGTATTAATATGTATGATGTGGTTGTACTATTTTAAATAAATAAATAAACTCTGGATCTCACATTCACACGAGTGAACAGTCCTGTTAGGAGCTAGTCTTAGATCTAAGAGTAAATACTAGCCAGATGGATGATTACATTAAATCCTTCAATTCCAATTTTTTTATGGGCTAGGAGGCAATCGAGCAGACCGATCGCCTCATGGTAAGCGATTTCCGCCGCCCATGGAACCCGCAACACTAGAGGAGTCACAAGCGCGTTGCTAGCCTTTAAAAGGGAGGAAATAATAACAGTCAGACCCAAACTGTTCATAAAAATCTTATCGGACATGCCTAACACGAGATTTTTTTTGTTTTCAGGGTTCGCCTGCTTCGACCATCTGCAGAAGCTGTCTATGGAGAAGCTAGTTCCCACGATCCTAAAAGTGTCCGTTGGAGCCACCATAGCGTTCGCCATGGAAATAAGCGAGTTCCTTGTTGTCACCTATACTTCTAGTCTCACACTCTCCATCTCTGGTATATTTAAGGTAAGATAATTGTATCAACACCGTAGATAGACAAGTCACATTCTGTAGCGTGGACAGCGCGCAAAAACTTCGAAATTTATAATGTTAAATCTTGTGTTGTCTCTGTCACTTTACGTCAAAGTCACTGTGACTGTATGAGACTTAAAGGCTACGTAACGAGCGGGATTGATATACGTACAGCTATGCGAGTCAATCAGAACACCTTAGGTGGGTATAGACTAGAGCATTTACTTGTACCAGGGGGTCTACTCCACGAAGTCCGTAGCTTCGACCTTCGTTACGGGCGTTTCCTAGTCCGTATCACCTACGGACGGATGATTCGTTCGGGGCCCGAACTAAGAATGAATGACAACACAATTTGATAGTTTTCCCTACTCCCGATGTGTTTTTACCCGTTCGAAAAATTTAATTTGACACTTGTTTTATCGGACTCCGAAGTTTCGGAAAGCTTTCGAACGGCTCGTAACTTCGTTGACGGAGATAGGGAGTAGACCCTCAGAACATCGAGCATTCGCTGTTTTTAAAGGAGATAGAACCGATCTGGCATATCGACCCGCTTGCCATTTGGTAGAGGCACATAAACGAACAAAAAATGTTAGTAACATGGTTCCCCAACATGTCACGTTACCGAGATATTTGGAGGTAAAGATTGACATATGAGTACAACGACAATAATTAAAAATATACTGTTTACTATTACTGTTTCTTTTTTAATCTTTATTTAAAGGGTTTTGTTGCTGAGCGACTATGCCACCCTGTAAAAACAAATCACTACTTATTACATACATCTACGTATTTTACATTTTTAAACTTTCATTGATTAGCTTATATAAACATCTGGCTTTATCTGACAAAGGTAAGGCTAATAAAAAATAGACTTATTACGTGACTATAGGCGTCAGACTGTATAATCGTTCCCGCGATTATTTCAATACACTCATCGTGCGCCGCGAATTCGAAACAAAATTAAAATGGCGGCGGGTACGATATGCCAGCTTCCATTATAAAAAGGTTCGAACCCCATTACTCGATCTACATATCGAACATAACGCTCGCTGTTTTGTTACACCATGATTTTAAGAAACAACGAGCGTTTTGGTGTTACATTTATAGGAACAAAAGCACGAGCGCGGGGGATGGTGGGGAGGGACTATATGATATTTTTTTAAGAAATGTTACATGTTCACTTGCCGTAAGTGTTACGTCGAACCCAGCGTCGACTATTCGCGTGAACGTTACATTACATGAAAATGATTTTTGAAAACTGAGCATTTGCCTGTATTGTACCATTCGTAAAAACGTTACATTACAATGTAATGTTCTCGAAAATGCTCTAGTCTATACCAACCCTTTATAATTACAAGATTATTATATTGAGCTACACTTAAGAATTTCAAATATTAAGCATATTTATTAATCTATTATTTATTTATTATATCACTTAATGCATAATATACTCCACAGCCATTGTAATAACCTTAAACTAAGTTAATTTCTTGTTTAATTTCCACTGCAACTGAAACTGTATTGCACAAATCGATATTAATGTAGTTGTTAAGCATTAAATTGTGATTGAATGCTGAGTGACGTTACACGTCATCTAGGCCATGGGCTATTGAAAGCGCTTTAATGTGCTTAATGCGATGCTGGATCATGCTGAGTCAGGACTTTATTGCGATGAACAGCGGTGACATACCGTATCTTCCTTTGCGTTTTTTTCTATATATCTACTTAAATTGGCTCTTTTATGTACTAGTCGCTTTTTTATGGCAATAAAATGATTTTTTATTATTTTCTTGATTGAGTCATAGTCCACTTCTAATTTTATTCCTTAACGTTTCAGGAAATGTGCATCCTAGTCCTCGCCGTTGAAGTAAGCGGCGACGTTCTCTCCCCCGTCAACGTGGTGGGCCTGGCTGTCTGCCTCCTCGGCATCATCGGCCACATCATCCACAAAGTCCTCTTCATCAAGTCGGTGGCTGGTACCGTCCATGCGATCGACCAAGACTTCGACGCCATCAAAGACTTCGAGTCTATCAGACGGCCGCCAAAAGTGAAGGGGGAGCATGATGAGCCACTGCTGGAAGAACAGACGTGGCCAGCCAGTGAAGACAGTGACTTCGACAGTAATGTGGTGCTATACGAGGTGCTACAGCGACGAGATGGTAGGTAGATGGAGAGTCTACCGGTGTTCTGATTGGTTCTTGCTATCGGGAAGAAATTTGTTCGATTTTCTGGTGTTTTGTCAACAGCGATTACTTCAAGTGAAGGTAGATATCACAGCATTGCATAGTAAATCAAGGAGCGAGCGGCTGTAGCTAAGAAAACGGGCGTATCAACAGTTGAGATACTGAGAGCAACCGCAAACCGTACGCGTAGTTATAAACACTTTACATAATACATTGGCTACTAATTCGGGGCCCACGCGTGAGCTGCATGTGATTAGCTTAATAGGGAAAGTCTATGAAGAGGAAGTTATTGTGGTTTTATAAACATAATAATATGGTATCTCCCTTCAAAACTAAGTTAGGCGGTTGTATCGTAAAAAATCGAATAAATTTCTTCTACCACCGCGACAGCACACGTGTTCCATAGTTATACAACATAGATGATAGCAGAGTATTAAACGAAACGTATTTTTCTAAGAAATCATACAATTTGGTGTCATATATATTTCTTGTCCAATGTCTTATGTGTACCTTGTGACGTTCTAAACACGCACATACATGGCACATTGGCTCGATAGTGGTGACGATTCTGTTTACAAACTAAACTAATTTATCCTTTTTGTCTAAAAATTGTATAAGTATAGAAGATCTAGTCGAATTATTTAATCACTATTAATCGCTACAGGTTACGATTATTTTTCCACAAATGGCAAGCTATACACTATTTCTATGCTTCTTAATACCACTCTATATTACTCAAATGAGTATTGACGTCCTAAATAAATAGTAATAATCCTAATCCCTCTCATTCTGAGAGGAGACCCAGCAGTGGGACAGTATACGGGTCGATAATGATAGATGTGAGTGCCACATTGTAGGACCGTGTCTGAAGGAGTGTTGAAGAAATACATATAGCGGCTTTGAGAAGGCCAGCCCCAACTGACAACAAACATATCCGGGCCAACAGACTTAATTATCGAAAATACCAAAGAAATTAAACTTGTCTTAATGGGGTAAACTCTAATGATAGGTTTTGTTCATTCTGAAACATTCTTAGTATTACTTTGATTCAATTTAGTTATTCAGATCAATTTGATGTTTGTATCGAAGTCTAATTCACGTCCTATAATGCTGTTGATTACATTGGCACCGTGGCTTTTTGTCCTTTTTCAATGATGAGAAAAGTGTAAAGTGTAATTTAAATTAGTCAAGTGCGATGTGCAACGGAATTGTCACCAATATCCACCAATATTTAGTACAGGGAATAACATATTTCCATGTATTTCAGTGTTGTCATTCTTCATTTCTTCATATATTTCTTCTTAAACTTTGAACCCTTTCTCTCTAATTGAGGTTCATAAGTCTCGAGGTACATAATTGACACTGTACCACTAAAATGCTTGTCGCATACAACATTAATGTTTATACAGGGTTACAAATAATTCGATTTGCAAAACTTTTATGAAGAATTATTATTTCAATTTTATTATTTTAATTTTTTTTATTTCAATATGATAGGGTTATGACTCAAATCGGTATCGTGATCATTAAGACCCACTATTGAACTACTTCTAAAAAAAATCATGCAAGCAAGTCTAGTAGTTAAGCTACATTGACGACTTATACTGAATTCCGGATTTTGACTAAAATTTCACAAAAATCTCAATAACTTTGGAACTATTGAATATCGCGGAACATACATGGGGTCATATCGATAGGTATTGAAGTCCCCCCATCCTTTGACTTACGATGATCCACCCCCCATGTTACACCCTGTATAATATTATTTCCGACTGCACTTTCCTATAACTACGATTCGTAAATATATGTTTTCCACTCATCTTGATAATGAAATTATTACCTTCCATGAATACACTTTCTTCATGGCACTAGTTGCACTCTTTCCACTATATTAAGACTTACTAGTATATTCTGGCATATTCACATTCTTCTAATAGTGTTGTGCTTCCTTAGCCTATCACTTCTATCTCATTGTGTCTTATCGTTTTCTATACCTTAAATAGACTATTAAAAATTATATAAATAGCGGCCGACGATTATATGCGAACAGAAACAATAATTTCAAAAAATATTTTTTTTTTAATGACTCTTTTTACAAGCCTTTATATAGCTTGCAATGTTCGTATTTTACACGTTACGCTTAGATAGTAAAATTAAATTTGGTATAAATTACATTCTCAGGTAATTATTTGCAGATAGGTCTCGAAGGCGATGTAGACTTAAGTCTCGGTTTCACTAGAGAACGATGACCTATCGTTCCAGTGGAGGGATAAAGCGTTTTATTTACTAGGAGAGAGGCTCGCTCGAGATGCCTAGCAACGTCTTTAAAAGAAAAACAACGAATAAAACTACTTATTTATCTACTTATAGCGTTGTCTCTAGTCTCTTTCGCATATAAACGTTGACTCAGAAAAACAATCCCTGCCAATAGGTAAATCCCGTACTGAATGTGGGAGATGGCGCGAGATTGACTGCTGTTTCGTAAAACCATATGTTGCTAACGTTATTGGCGGGGGTCATAATTAATAAATAATCATTGATAATCAATAGACTGCCTTTTGTAAATGGATACACAAGCAATAAGGAATAACTATATATAATATTAAAGTAGTTAATATTTTCACATGCACTGTAAGTTGAACACATATACGTCATGCTCCGCCATCCCGTATAAGCAACGTTTTGCCAAAGGATTGAACTGTTACTATCCTAGTAAAATACTTCCAAGTTAGGGAGAGGCCGGTTCAGAGCGATAAATTACGAGAAACTTGTTTCTAAAATTACCTAAGGCCACCGTAGAACTGAGACCCTCGTATTTCTGGAGTGCACGTTGAGTGTAAATTCTACTAACGCTTTTGACATGTTTTCTCTCACCACAAACACCTAGTCAACACTCGCATCGGTGATTGAACACTGCAGTTATATCTACTAGGAGTTCTCTACTGGATCTTGACTAGGATGGACCGAATCAACATTAAGTACATTGCGACCCACGGGTTGGTTAAGCAGGCTCTCAAGTTAACATCACACGAAGTCAAGAACTGTATGGGTTTTGGATTAAGGCCACATTTTACCATAATAATAATTCCCATAAGTTTTAAAACTAATTACCTATTTATTTGTAGTTCCTGCTAATTCTAAGAAATGGTGGTGCAGAAATCACAATGAAAAAAGTACAAAGAAAAGTTCGGAATGACCGTATGTATTCATGTTAATGTTAAATTTTTTAATCAACGGACCAATATACACAAGAATAATAGAAAAATGTGCTAATCATTGTAAGTAACTACCTTGTTGTGAGATTTTTCGTGTAAATTATAGATATTTTAACGACGATATGGTTGAACAAAGCTGTATTTTTGTCTCCCTTTAAAGTTATCGCCAGTTTGCTTGGACTGTAAAATGTAGGTGAAGGTAATCCTAGTACGGACGTGCTATGGAAATACTCTCATATAGTGACGTGGAATTTCCCGGGTTAGCTTAATTATCCTAATTTGGTTTTTCGCTAATTGTAAGTTGTAACACTGTGGGTTTATTGCATTATCAATAGGCTATTTCATTCGTTTCCGTAAGTAAAGCATTTAAGTTTATTTAGTGGTGTTTGAATAGCCTAACCTTTCTTTAAACATTGTTTTTTTTTCTGGATTAAAAGAGCTGAATATTGCAGTGGCGTAAACTGGTTTACGTCCAGCAGTGCACGAATATGGGCTGACCATGATAATAATAATTACAAGGATTTTAATACGAAGTAGTTAAAGGGGTAATTAACAGTAATTACCCCCACACCACAGCCACACCAACAGTGGTGTGGCTACAATTTAGTATAGACGCAAGTTGTGAAAAATCAAATTAACACGAAATCTCCGATCTGAGATTTAGACATAACGTACGAGAGAAAGTCAATTATAAGCCTTACATCGTGGAATTGACCGCGATAAAACAAATAAAATTACACTAGATATAATACACTAGATAAATTAATTTATAAGCCTTGCATTCGTGATGTTACCCGCATTAAATAAACCTAAGATTTAGACATAATGCATGAGAGAAAGTAATTTAATTAGCTAGTTGCCCGCAATAACCAATTTTTTCCCGTGGGAATTTCCCAAGATCATGTTTTAGTGCTCACCTACGTTATCTACGGAATGTGCAAAATTTCATGCTTCTATATTGGTTTAAGCTGTGCGTTGTTTCAAAGTCAGCCTTATTAAGTGGGTTATGTGTTCAGCCTTACAGTGTTTTATTGAAAATACCAGAGAGATATAGTTATATTTATTACGAAAGTGAGATTAATATTAGGAAAATATTGTTATTTTATCGAAACAGAAGCATAGCTGTAGAATTCCTGTGCATTTAAAATAAAAGGACTTGCAAAGAAGAAAGAATTAAAGTCTGGCAGAGCCGTATTACGAAGGAAATTAAATGTTAGAGATAAATAAATCAATCGTTTAGAACTTGCAAGAGCGATTTCATAAAAATAACTTATTCCAAAACCATCAGGAATGTAAGTATGTATGTGCCTAATCAGTGATCACTGAATATTAATGTAATTTAACCATAGCCAATTATACACACGTGCATCTGCACAGTATAGCACTGCCAACGTCGTTATTTATTGTTAAGTAAATAAGATTAAAATTGCAATACCGCTATAGAAAATAAGTAAAGAATTAAATTATTTATAAAATCTTAAAAGTGGACATTCGAACTCGCATATTTATGGGTATATTTCTTGAAATTTGTGAAGGTTCATGGAAAGGAAAGTTTCATGTGTTGCCCATATATTTTGTTCAAAGTTAAATATATATTATATTAATGTTGTCAGAAGAATATAACTAGCCATTACTTATCAGCAGAACCAAACAGAACTCCCTATGACGTAGTGTTTTTATGAAATAGTATTTTTAATATATTGATATTTTTATATTAAGCTAATAAGTTTTAAAAATAATATTTTGTTGAAACTATTCTGTTTTTATCACAAGCGTACTACGCACACATGTAAATTACTTTACTTGTAATTGACAAAAATTAATAGATTTAGGTAATGTGGTTATAAAAAATGTGCTAACGATATACTCCAATGAAGTCACCTGATAAATGTATGTGAAAAATCTATTATGTATACACCAAAAATGTGAAAATAAAATCAAAAATTTTATATAATATTTACAATTTATATTGCTTTAAAATGTAATTGTAATGTTTGTGAGTAAATATAATCGAATATTCCTACTTAATATACTCTTTCGCTTGTGATTGTAATCAACATTCCAATATTCTTCTAAAATTATTTAAAAAATTCAATGTAATTTGTAATCTATTTAAAATTGCTTTACACGTTTCTTGTAATATTTATTGTGTGATGTGTCTTCTTTACAATAATGTATTTCTTAAAATACAGAAAAAATACTTAATTCTCTATTTAATGCGACCTACGATTTAAGACAAACTTTAAAAGGAAACATTTCCAGCGCACACGTAGCGAAAAAAAATTCGATGACCTTTTTAAGTCCAAGGTCAGACTGTGTTCCTTATTTACAAAATTTTCCTATGTAGACATTCCTAATCTAAGTATACTCACGTGTGGTTATTTCTCAAAGCCTGTGATTTGTTTTTGTTTTTATTTTTGTATTTGGATTGATAACATAACAGTAGTTTGACATAGTACGAGACATGAACATTTTTTTAAATTTGAACTATAATAAATTATCATTTTACGTCCAAAAGTATTTGAGTTTGTATATAAATAAGTTTGCCATAAATCAAATCAATTTGTTACATATTAATTATTTTTTCAGGCCATAACCTCTAACCATTGTGCTTAGTCATAAAAAATAATCTAACCACGTATCAACATGTATTTGAATTAGCTATTTAGAGAAAAAAATCACCCACTAATTAATACCAAACAACAGCTGTAGGTATTTGTTGTTAATTTAATTTTAATAAATTATATTTTAATGTAAACAGGTCAGATGATTGATTTTGAAATTGTTCTTTTTAGTTACAAACCATCCAATTCCAAAAAACTTCAAACCACTTTTCACTCAATAATATTTATATTCTCGTAATGCCTTTCGTGGCCGCAAAAAGCCGCGCCCCGTCGCTGGGACCCTGTCTGAGATTCGTCTAAGCAGTCATTTGTCTACTCATTATTCTGTTTCAATAATTTGTATCATAATTAAAACTGTTGACGTCTATATATTATATTGCCTTTCTGGTATTGATTATTTTTACAAAAAAAAAGAGAAGAAAGAGCCTAGCAAGAATTAATTTGACTTATCATCAGTTTGATCTAATTTAAAATAAACAACCGGCTCGTCGTCAAAGTGCGTTCCATAGTTGACCGTCACAGTATACGGACTTAGAAGGGATACTTTTATTTTCCATAACTGTACACGGTTCATAAACTTATATTTACCACCTGTTTTACACAACTACTAACTTCATTTAAGTAATTTTCAATGGAATTGGTACTAAATTTTCATTTTTACTTATCCAAGTACATTTTATAGTATGTTCGACTATTACTCGTTAACTTATAAGATCTACTTAGCTGCTATAGTGTCCCTTTTAACTTCGTTATGTACTGGGGTCTTTGCTAACGACGAACGCTTAAATGTAAGCCATAAAAATTACATTAAATATATGTATGCAATATATAAGTGCCTCCGTAGGTCTGGTGGAGGCTTGTTAGCGTGAGATCTTTGGTCAGGTAAGACTGCAGTACGTTTTATTAAGTTTAGAATTGTTACGTCATAAATAATTCTTGCTAGGCCGAACAACGACATTACAATTTTAACAGGTGACGGTTTTATGAACTGATCAATTAGTCATACAAACCCGTTTTTGTATACTATGCATTTATGTAAATATATTCAACAAAATAGTACCTATGTTTATGAAATAAATATACAAAATAAATAATTATTATGAATTTTAAGCAGCCTTTTTCATTCATCATACTTAATTTACCCCAATGAACTGTAAGGCATTCAACCTCAAGGCTCATTTACTGAAGCAATTTAACTAAGCTTAAGCTTAGCCACAAAAATCCAAAAAATGTAATATCGGATTATTGATATGCTTGAATTTGCTAACATGGTAAAAGTTTTGCCGCCCGGAGAAGGCCGCGGGGCGTGACGGACTCCACACAGAGTGGGTGACCTCATCATCAACCCATATACTGTCCCACTGCTGGGCACGGGTCTCCTCTCATATTGAGAGGGATTAGGCTATAGTCCACCACGCTGGCCTAGTGCGGGTTGGCAGACTTCACAAACCGTCGAGAAAAATCTCTAAGGTATGCAGGTGACCTACCGCCGCGCGGAGAATTCACCACCCTTGGCCCTGAAAAGGGCCTTTCCCCGGTGTCGGACCATTAGCCACGTAAGACTCAAAAGCCAGGAAGAGTTGCTGCTCGAGTTGCCCAGGGTGCACCAGGCTTCCTGACTACCGTTCCGCCAGGACGGATCCCGAAAGGACTGATAGCCATGAAGCACACGAGGCTATAAAAGTCCACCACACTGGCCTAGTGCGGGTTGGCAGACGGTTGACACACGCCATCGAGAAAAATCTCTAGCCATGCAGATTTCCTCACAGTGTTTTCCTTCACCGTTTAAGCGAGTGATAATTAAATATCAATAAATACGCACATGAATTCGAAATCAGAGGTCAGAGCAGAGCGGACCTTATTTGGCAGTCCGTCGTATCAATAAGTTATCACTGCTTGTTGTAAATAATGTAAATATCGGCGTATAAATATTTCAACTTCGGGATTGCTCCTATAAAATCCTGGTTGCACTCACAGTCATCGCTAGGATGCCACAGAGTTGTGATACACACATCTTCTATAATCATATATAAGTAGGATAATATTTCACGAAATTAGTTATATGATATACATATAGAATAAGTTATAAATATAGTTATGGCACTTTTAGCAAAAACCTTGTTTTCAACTTGTCCAAGTTGGCTACTAGATGTCGTGAGGCGTGCAACTCGGCCATTAGTAGGGCTGTCGGTCTCTGGGTCATCCGCGTCATTACTAGGTCATAAACTTATAACAGTGGGACGAAAGTATCTATTTTTATATGTTGTGCGGAAAATTAGAAGTTTCAGGAATTGAGGAGAACACATGTCTGGAATCAAGTACGGTTGGCAAGTGAGGAAGCTCTTACAATATTATCTGCTCATCTTATATCCACGCGGCGTTTCGCGCGGCGGGGTTAGGTAGTGAAACGGCGATTGGCTGTTCACGACTGCAGTGGATATAACTATATTCCATAAATATGATTGCTGACTCTATATTAAAATAATTTGGATTATACTAGTCGCGACTGTGGTCGGAATTCGATTGTATAAGTTTTTATGAAAATTATTGCCAAAGACGTTTAAATGTTATTTTAAATATCTTTGAATATAACCCTGATGACGCCCAAAAGACCCGTGACTGCTAACGACAATGTCGCAGAGAAATAGCACTTCTCCATTGTATAAATTTTAAAAGCGATATCCTTTATAGGTAGAAGTTATTACACTTGAATGCCTAATGCTTTTAAAATTTATTATAACATCATCATAAATCCATATACTGTCCCATTAGGTACTGGGCCTGGATCTCCTCTCTGAATGGGAAGGGTTAGGCTATGGTGTATGGTCCACCACGCTGGTCTTACGCGGGTTGGCAGACTTCACACACCGTCGAGATAAATCTCTGAAGCATGCAGGTTTCCTCACGATATTTTCCTTCACCGTATAAGTAAGTGATATAATTAATTATTAATACACACATGGATTCGAAAAATCAAATCAGAGGTGCGTGCCTTGGATTCAAACTCAAGTCCTTTGACTTGGCAGTCCATATCACTAGGCTATCACTGCTTTTTATTAAGTAACATAAATATAATTATTTTCAACTTTTTACTTCATCCTTACCAATGTTTGTATAAACAATAATTTTCTACTTTTGATTAATTAAAATCGTCAGCAGCACATCAAGCTACCCTAATCTGTTAAATTTCTTTGATATATTTTCAACTTCAATACAAAACAATAAGGTTCATATTCAATTAGGAAAAATTGACAGTTTTGGATAGCTTGCCCCGCTGTCGACTGTACCATCACAAGGACGTATCAATTTGGTTTTATCGACAGTTCATTCGAATTCAATATCGGGCGATAAAAATGCAGGTTTGTGTATCGATTCAGGACGCATTATCGCAATAACGCATCCGGCATTACCGGCCGATACACACCTGTGGGGCCTTTAATATCATATATGGTCTCTCCTCATTAGAGAGGGAACGATAAAGAAAAGGAGTGCACGGTTAGCTTTAATTTACCCGTTAGAAAAATTTAATTTGACACTTCTTTTAACGGACTCCGAAGAACATACTTTTATGAGTCCTTGAGTAACATAATTATATAAAATTCAGCTTTTATACTATAACGAAAGTATAATTAAAATTTATTAAAGTTTAGGGGTGTCTGGCAGGGGGTAGCAACTGTAAAAAGTGTCCGGCAATGAATATCGTGATTTCTAAAGATATTCTGGAGAAAATATAAAAAAAATAACTTTATACTTTAAGGAAATTAAGGTATGTACTACCTATTTTATATACACCTTTACTACCTGTTACCTGGCCAAGTAACCACAATCGAAACTCTAGCGGGTCGTTCTTACCTAAGTTGGAGACATATACAGAGAAACTGTCAGCTTTTATAAAATAACGAAGATCCTGGCCGTCGCGTCGCGGGCTCTTGCTCTAATTGTTTAGATCATGTTTTTTCAACAGGTGTAATTTTTTGTTTGGCGACAAAAATTGTAAGCTGTCGAAGCTAACAACGGGTCGATTCACAGAAATTATCTTGGATATCAAATCACTTTAGCAACATTGTCACCCAGGCTGGTTATTTGTACATGTGCGGTTGAACATCGTTTGAAGAAGGTGGGATATTATAAAATTGTATTGGGAGACTGAAGCTTGACGGTTTTTGCATCAACAAGTCATGATAGCGATATGTCAGTTAAATCCAATAGGGTCAATGAGCTTTTCTTTGAAGGGTGGAATTTAAAATACAGTTGCAGGGTTCACATGTTTATGTGAAAAAACATTTTTGCACACAGAGTCCAAACATAAAGAGGGTAAAACCAACCACGTACAAAACAATCGTATTTTATTATTTTATAAAATAATTAAAAAGTTCATTTTGTAAATGTAGAATATTTCTTCCCCATATAAACTTCTTTTTGTGAGATCTTTAGTGTTATACTTATATGGATCGATGTTCGCTAGTAGGTCTCATTTAGTTTTTGAGGATTCCTGTACTGAAGCTCAGCTGGGAAGGTGTTCGAGCTACCAGTTGTCCGCTCAGACGGAACAATTTGCCATTGATCGATGTTGCTGCTTCCATTTTCCTCAAGAACATATTCTTGCTCGACGTGTTCAGAGTTTTCTCTGTCAAGGTCTTATTAGATTCGGAATCCAGAGAATTAATTATGGAGTCCGCATCAGTGTCCACATTGAAGATATTGGTATGGGACTCTTCGCGCCATAGCTTCTGCAAGTTCAGCGCCATTAACTCTAGCTGGACTTGAGACAACTCCCTTATTACATCGATTTGGACCGACATCACGTTGTCACATGTTTTCAGTAAAGAATTAAGCGTCTCCAGAACGTTGGCACGTCTTTTCTGGATGCTGTACTGGTTATCTATATTTCTTTCAAAAAAGGCTAAGTGCTCATACAATTCAGCCAATTGTAAAGAACATGATATGTATTGGGCGGAATGGTGTTCAAAGTCGTAGTAGTGTTTCGCCCTCATCAACCACTTGTAAGAAAAAGCGAAAAGCTTCCTTGCATCTTCAACACTGCAAACGCTTTCTAATGGCACCTTAAGCTCCATCTCTTTTAAGTCCAGAGATGGAAATGTAAACAATTTCTCTGGAGTGCAATCTCCCTTTCCGGACTTTTCTGCCCCCAGATCTTTCATGTTTTCCTCTTCTAACTTCTCAGAATTATCCAGTCTGTCTTCGAGCAGGTCTACCGTTTTCCAAAGATCTGCTCCCGTCGACGGTTGCGTGAAGTATTTGTTCAAAATCTTCTTCTTGGACAGTTTAAAGAGCGTCAAACCGTATTTTACCCAATGATGGCTCAATTCCAAGAAGTGGATTTCGAAATCAGCCTTCTGCAACACGAATTCTTCAGGCATGAGCTTGCAGTTGTCGTGGCAAGTTCTCAATACGTGGTAGGCTGCGCACAGGTGGTGACGTGCATTACCGATTTGGTTCAGGTACGTGAAATAATTACCCAGCCGCGCCGTCCTCAGAGCCCAGTCTTGTGGCGTGCCTTCCTTCATTTCTAATTGCCGGCGAAGTGCTGTATGGTTGTACAAAGTGTATTTATGAGGCAAGTTCATTTTATTGTACAAGAAGGCTTGCATCTGAACATTGTTCGTGATGACTTTGTCGATTTTTTCTGGATTCACACGTTTGATGTTGCACACGGGTTCGGCTGTAAATAAGTCTTCAGCATCAAGGAACTTGTCTGGCTGAGACTTGCTGATCTGATCGTAAAGGTCTTCCATGCTTTCGAGGATGTCGCGGGCGAGAGTTATCTGGTCTAATTGGATCAGGTAGTAGCATAGAAGGTTCTGGATTCTGAGTAAGATGAAGAGACACTCATCCCTTAGTGCATATTGCTTCAGTTTTTCAAATGACGATTGGAGCATGTTCCTTTTTTCAATTAGAGACAAGGGCATGGTTTTAGCAGAAAGTAGGGCTAGGTAACCCTCCATAGCCAGGGACCTTACATATTGGTCATGGTTCTCCTTCCCTAGGACTACCAATTCATTGGTGAGGGTTTGGATATCTCTCTTCAAATTTTGGAGGCGTTCTGAAGAGTTTTTAGACTTTATATTCGATCTTACGCTTTCAAATGTGTTCGTGATCCGATTTAATGTTTCCATCTTGTTTTGTTATAACACTTATAATTTTTCATTTATACGAAGTGACATCGAACTAGTAATTTTTTGCATGGATTCCTGTAGTTACTGTCAAATTTGATAGGCTTCTGTTTCCAGATAAAATTTGAGCACGTGGCTTGAAATTTTTCAGCCAGCATGGAAGTCAAATTTAAAGTTAAGGTATTCTATCCTATGTTATATACTTTTTGTTTCTATTCTATTGCCGAAGAAACAGGATTAAAAATAAAAATAGGTAGTAGAAATCCGCTCAAAGAGCTGTAAACGATCTGCTCCATATACTGAGAGAAAATTCATCAGTAAGTTTTGGTATGATTGAGTTACAACTATTCACATAAACTAGATATATCTACGCAAAACCGACCACTGACTGATAATATACAATGTCTGTAATATAGAGTTCAGTGCATATTATCATCATAATAAATAAATATTTGGGTCATTTTACTTGGCACTATCTAGTCCTAGTAGGTACTAGACAATGGCTATTTATGTAATACCTACATTCATCCATGCATTTCTTGAAAACTTGAGATATATATAAATCTAGGCAAAAACAAAAACTTAACCTACAACCAGCAGTCCGATAATCGCACCGCTATATCTCAGAGTCAGATCATGATCATTCGCAGCTTTTATCTACCCACTAGTGTTAGACTTTTCCAATTTATGCGTATTAATAGGTGTTTGTAAATGCATCCATAGTGCAAAGATATTCCTATATAGTGAAGGTAACGTTCCAAAAACAAAAAAGAAACATTTTAATGTGACATACGATCAGGATAAATGTATAGCATACACAAATGTATCTGTATAGGCACCTATTTAAATAGTACCTGTTACCTGAATAAGGTGTGACGACCGGGTAATGAACTCCCGCGCAGTCAAGACGTGTAGGCCTTTTTCATTTAACGTTTTGCTTTCAACCAAAATGCATTTACCAGAGTGCATTGCTGACAATACGAATTAAATTGATATATATTTTTATTATATTAAGCAGTGATAGCCTAGCCCACGGCATTCAAATTGGGACCACCATATTGTTACCGATGTTTAAAAGTACACCTGATTCCGAGGTCAAGGTCACAAATAGAAGGTGGACACGCGACATTAATGAAAACCATACATACTAAAGAATAATTTCGAGTACCATATTGTTACTTATGCTTATAAATACAGCTGATTCCAGGGTCAAGGTCACAAATACAAGGTGGACGACGGTGGTTACACGAGTTTAATGAAAACCACATTCTAAAGAATAATGTTATAAGAACAAAAACTTACCATACTTTAAAATTATAATAATTACTTACTTGAAAAACTTGTATGGGAAATTGGCTAGGTTTAATTGAATTGACGTCTAATCTGCCTCGTGGGGTTAAGCAGCGCTAGCCGCGGTCAGTCTGTGGTGTGGTGACCATTCTTAACACCTCGAGACCCCTTCGTGCCTTAGCGAGCACGTAAAGCCGTCGGTCCCGTTTGTCATACGAACACCTATGCCAATCGTTAGTAGTCCGAAGCCTAAAAACCCTGACAACCAGTCTATCATCAGGATATCAGTATTACCCAGAAATTGGGATGCGTGAAGTCTGATAGCAGTGACTTCGTGGTCACTGCTTAGTTGGGAAAAATCTCGGAGGAAGGAGAAGTCTTAGAACATCTTACCTACCTTTTTTCATTTGTCTTTAGAAGTAGGTACGTGAGGTAAAGAGTGGATGAGGAGGTTCTAAACCGGGACACGTAAGTAGATAATTCAGTTTTAATAAAGGCGTGTACCTGCACACTAATGCACCCTGACTAATGTCTCTCCGGCCACATTTAATTACGAGTAAATAATGCTGGCTTTTCTATTTGAACTATGTAATTACGTAAGAGAAAGTAAGAAAAGATAATTATTTATAAAATATAGGGCAAATGTCAAATACCTATTTTTTTAATAAAATAAAATAAATAAATATTCTTGGGCAATTTTACACAGCACCATCTCAAACTAAGCAGGCTTGTACTATGGGTAAAATACGTACATATATATTTTGAAATACATACTTATAATTCATCGGAAACACCCAGACAAACACAAACACTTATGTTCATCATATAAATATTTGTGGTTGGTGGGAATCGAACCCACAACCTCGTGATCAGCAGTCCGACACGCGAACCACTATACCACAGACGTCGTCAAAATAACAAGTGATTGTCATTAGATTGACAACACTTTTAGAGTAAAAGATATATACCTTATCATCATCATCAACCCCATTTACTGTACCACTGCTGGGCACGGGTCTCTTATACCTAAAACCTACTTTTAATTCATAGGAACACTTCACATAATCGGAATAAATTTAAAAATAATCTTTATCGTTCTACCTGTCCCGGTATCGTTTTTTTTCACATAGTGATCTCAAGCGTGACTGCTACAGTTGAGGTCTTGGATTCGATTCTCAGGTCGAGCAGTGTTATTGGGTTTTTCTATGAAATTAGCAGCGAGGAGTTTGTGCCCGGATAATGGCAATAGGCTCGCCCCAAATGGGTCTTAAAACATACCGGTGTATTGTGGGTTACATGACTGTACACCTCTACCGTACCCTTCGCAGAATACAGGCGTGATGGAAGGATTATGTTGATTAAAATTTTATGTTATTAACCTATAATTGAATGTTTGTTTGTTATATCTTTTATACTGCAAAAAGTATTAACACCTACACACAATAAATTTGTACACCCATAGCAATAAAATATACTATTCTATTCTAATTCTAAGCAAGTCAGTTATTTATTTAAAATGGGGATTTAAATTGTGCATTAAAGCAAAATAAATAACTTGGAAGGTACGTAAACGAAATGCAACGTATATTTACTGCAAATAGCGTAATAAGTTACATCTAATTTACGTAAGTAAAATTGCAACTTAATTAAATTCATAAACTATTAATCCTTCGCCAGTGAAGTATAAAATGGCAAAGCACGACTAAAAAGCTATTTAATTTCCTCAGCTTCTACTTACAGTACTTAATCCCATCATAAATATCTACAACTTTTATATGATTGACATCTAATTTCGTTGGGCACTCTCTGAGCGCAGCGGTGCCTATGCCGCAAGTTAGCGAGGTACTAGTCGGTAGCCGGTATCTCATTATGTGTACCGGTAATCGCGGACTTTCTCCCGCTCAGCTGATTGGAACCTGCGGAGCTGTGACACGCGAAAGCCGTCACATCGTCTCTCGTCCCTACTACTTACGTACTTTATACTCGAATACCTATTCATAGGTACTACATAGAGGGAATAGCAACAAACTACTCTTGCTGCTTGAACTCAAGTTTGATGTTCACCTTTTACCGTTTAAATCTGTGTTTTAAAGTTTTCTTTGTCAAAAATAAATTTATATTTTATAACTACGTCGACGTAGAGACATTATTATGTATTATTTTTAGGTTGAATGTCGTACTTGTAAGCGTCGTACGTGTCGCACGCGTCGTCTGCTCCCCATTTACTGAAGACCTGAAAATACTCCGCATACGCGTATCGGGTGAAGTGTGTGAAGTTAAATTCTAAAATGCGAAACGTACAGCAGAACTGACAAATGGACGTCCAGCTTTATTGTGCTATGGTCTGAACACATAAGTTTTCATTATTTAAAAAATGTATTTGTGCTGTAGTATGTCATTTGTTTGATGCCCTTGAAATATAAACTTAATTTAAATACACTAATTTCTGCCCTGACTTTAGTATTACCTGGATAAAAAGTATTGTGTATGTGCTAATCTAGATTATAAACGATCTGTGTGCCAAATTTTATCTGGATTTAATGAGTACCTAGCTTTTACTTACGTGATTGAGTAACAAAAATCTAAATTGAACGGGGCGGTCGCAATCAATGTCACCTTGACGAGCTTACAGGCTATATTCAATTTGCTAAACTCCTGCTTTATGCCTACGTGATGCAAATATTTGCGCTGCAATTTCCCTTGAACTTTAATTTAAATTGTATTTGTCTGGGAGTTTCTTATGTATTATAAGTATGTATTTACATTATCCATTGTCTAGTACAAGCTGCGTGTGCTGTGTAAAATTGGAATATAATAAACAAAATTACTGATTGAGCAGCAAAATTACTGATTGAGTAGCAAAATACAGATATCGGTTAGGTTATTTGCTGTGCTTATTGCACAGTATTTTTTAGGATTGGGAATTGTTTTGTTATACAAAACGACATTTTTTTATTTGCAGTTAAATACTAGTCTGTAAAATTTACCAAATATTAAAAAAAGGTCACTCGTTTAAATCTTAGCAATTTTATGAATGTAGATGTTATATTTAGATTTTTGTTATTCAATCACGTAAGTAAAAGCTACTCAATAAATCTAGATAAAATTACTGCTTTCCAAATTAAATTATTACGGTTTCGACCATGGTGCATGTGGCATGGTGGTTTGCGATGGTTCCACAGTTATCTCGAAAATCGTAAACATGTAGTAGTACTGCGACTAAATAGCGGGTCCATAAAGACCTCAGCACTTATTATTTTAGAAAGAGGTGTGCCTCAAGGCTCCAATCCAAGGCTCAGGCCCAATTCTTTATATTTTATATTGTACAGATATTATAAAATGTATGCAAAAATTTTAAATATCATTTATACGCCGATGAAGTACAAATTTATATGTCCTTTCACCTCAATGATTACGAGAGCGCAGTTAGAGACCTAAATGAGGACCTAAATCGCATCGCCAAATGGTCTTAATATAGTTGTTTGGTTCTGAACCCCATCAAAACTAAATATATACAATACATATTATATGTATATATACAAAATAAATATATATATACATATATAGATTTAATTTATTCATAATATAAACAAACCTAAATAAATAATTATATTAAATTTTATGCAACTATATTATCCTGCATCATTTGTGCATCTTGCTTTGTCTCTGCATCACCCAAAGGTTGACTGGGAGAGAATGCCTAATGGCATTAAGTCCGTCTTTGTACAACAATTTTGGTTTGTGCATGAAGTATTAAATAAATATATAAATACATAGGTAATTACATAAGCAGTACAAAGTTAATACATAAGCAGTACATGGGTAAGTACATAAGTAGGACATATGTAAGTACATGAGCAGTACACAGGTAAGTACATAAGGAGTACATGAGGAGTACATGAGGAGTCCATGAGGAGTACATTAGGAGTTCATAAAGAGTACACAAGGAGTACACAAGGAGTACACAAGGAGTACATAAGGAGTACATTAGGAGTACATTAGGAGTACATAAGGAGTACACAAGGAGTACATAAGGAGTACATAAGGAGTACATAAGGAGTACATAAGGAGTACATAAGGAGTACATAAGGAGTACATAAGGAGTACATAGTGAACAGAGTTATAATTAATTATTAATACACATAATTTCGAAAAGTCAGAGGTGCGTGCCTTAGATTCAAACCCGAGACCTTTGACTTGACAGTCCTATGGTCATATCACTATATACATATATATAGGCTATCACTGCGTGCCATTGGATACTGTCAGTAATTTCCTGACTAATCAAAATAATCAACCAGACATTACTTTAAACGCATTACGTAAGCTTAGCTATTAGGTACATAATCATATTTACCTAATTTACTTAGAGGTTTTGTATATAACCTACAAGTAATTCATTCTCATCTTTACTCCTAAACTTCTAATTTAAACTGTTTCATCTTTTCAACCATTCACTGAGTATAAAATATTAATCATCGTCTTAATTATAAGTTAAAATCATAATAATAATAATCATTACGCAGCAATTGGCTTAGTGTAGCGAAGCGCCTTACTTAATTAAATAGCAATATACATTCCGCTAACTTTTTGCTTGTTTATTTCAGGACAAGTTATTAGTATTATCAGACTGCTGTCTTTTTTCTAATGTAATTACAAATATTATTGTATTGTGTTTTTTGTAAGATTGTTACTTTGTTGTTGTTTCTTTTTGTAATGTTTGATATTAAAATATGGTTGACATAAAAAGCTTTACTTTATAGCGAGCCAAATTTCAGCATTTAAACATTTTTCAATCATGTGAAAAGTTGAGCGCAGTATTACTTACAAGTTGTTTTTGAGAACCTATACGAAAAATACGATACGTTACAGATACTGATTTGGAGGAATTGGTGAATGACTCCAGCGAGCAATATACGGAATGTAAAGAGTTTGTTTGTGTCTTTCTGGAGGTTGCGGCACACCAGCTACTACGCATCTGGTGCGCTCGTAAACATCTTGCAGGGTCTCCATATCGGAGGTTGATTCTTGTACTCAGCAAACACATATAATTCGATACGTTTACCTATAATTGACTAGAGTCTAAAGATACATTTATTTTAATTATACGTAATACGGCCATGCTTCTTTAAAAGGTACTGCTTCTCTTGTCATAGATAATGTTGCCTCCATGTCAGATACGTACGAGGATGCCTGGAAGTTGCTTTGATGGTGTGGTAACAAAGGGGTGCTTCTCAAAAATCATTTCCAAGGTATCTTCAACGTTCAACCCATCAGTAAGGAATTCCGTAAATCATTATCATGTAATTTAGATACCAACTTATAAAAGTCCTGTCTCCACTAGTCAACTTGTCGACCATTGACCACTTATCATTTATACCATGACTGGTAAACTTTACTAATAACATTTATACCCAGTTGGGTAAAAGCAGACACTAAAACAAGAATGTTTTACAGTTTTAGTACTAGATGGCGCTGGCGTTTCCTGGCTGAACAAGAAACTGCTAATTATACTCGTAGATTACGGTCGCTTTTACAAACTAGATATAATATAATGCATGTAGCAATATGTAGTAAGTATATATGCAGGCCAATGTCCGAAAAGGCTAATCCGAGATCTTATTTTCTTGTTCGCCAGTATCTTAGACTTGGTCGCACGTTTCTTAGATTTGGCCGCGACAAATTTTTAGGGGTGTAAGTTTTTGTGCGCAACAAGTGGTGGGACGTATATTCTCCCTGGCCGGGGTGGCTTTGTTATCGAAGCGTGACAGTCTTAAGCAAAGATTCTAAGTAAATAATCCAAGCCACAAGAGAGGAACTTGTAGAAGAGTTCCAAAATGAATACTTCTTTTCTATAAGTTGATTATAATACAGGTAGGGATTAAGGTGCATCCACACCACAGTTAGTTTTTGTGGAGCAACGTATCCAAGTGTTAGTGGGCAACATTGTTATTTTTGCTAAAGTTTCATTATGCGTATCGACCAAGAGAGGTCCACTCCTGCCGTCGCCGGCAGTTGTCAAGGCTTGAGTGAACAGTTTTAATTATCATTTTAATGTACTTTACGATAAGACGTAATAACTGAGTTGATCAACCGATCTGCAAAGTTAAGCTGCGCTAGTCGCGGTCAGTCTCTGGATGGGTGACCATTCTTAACACATTGAGACTCTTGCGTGCCTCGGAGAGCACGTAAAGCCGTCGGTCCCGGTTGTCATACGTACACCCATGACAATCGTTAGTGGTAGTCAGAAGCCTAAAAAGCCCGACAAAAAGTCTAGCCTCTGAGTATTATCCAAAAATTGGGTTGCGGAGGTTTGATAACAGTCTGTATAAAATACTGATATTCAGCTACATCTGGTGAGACTGGAAGCCGACCCAAACATAGTTGGGAAAAAGGCTCGAAGAAAGAGGTATAAATTGATAGTCCAAAATGATTTAAGCCTACACCTGAGTACTTATCTAATTGACATTGATCGATACGCGGTCAAAAGGTCGTTTGATGAATGATATTATTAAATTTACCGTAAACGTTGACAGCAGCTACTCGATAAGTACTTGAATACATTAATTATTATGCATTTCACAATGTTGGTGTCGAATAAAACTAGAAGTATCGATAAGTACGGGTACGGGGTACGTTCATACACCTAATTACCATTTCTGGTCAAGCCATTCTTCTTACCAAGATGATTCGTAGAGTTAGGCTTAGTAGTGTTATAGATTTGGCTCCACCTGTGTTCTAATAACTTTTTAATAGTGAAAGCGGTTTTCTTTCATTGTTTTTATTTTTTTTTCTAATTTTTTATTTATTTATTATTATAGCAGGCAAAGCTAACAGCTAACTATAATTTGAAAAAAAAATCTTGGGCAACATTGATTGATTTTATGATAATAATAATTTATTTGGTTCAATAGGTACAAATTATGTGCCATAATTTACAAAAAACATGTGCAAACATAAAGTTACTGTGCAGATATTTGAACAATGACCCTCGTGCTAGGAGAATCCTGTGTAACAAGGGTCATCCATTCGTCTATCATAAAGGATTATAATTATGTGTGTGTGTGTGTGCGATTGTGTATGCGAGTAAAGTGTAATAAATCGTGTAGAGTGTAAAGTAATTCTTTATATTATGCTTGCTCAAGATCGGCAACATTGGCGGGGTAGAGAAGAGGCCTTCACTCAGCAATAGGTGTTACCGACTGAATAGATAGATAGATAAGCTCGTGAGTCCAGCAGCAAGCAGCGTGAGGCAAGCAACTATACATGGATTTGTTTTTGTTGCGATATTTATTTCCATAACAAGGCTACTGTCTGTTAAAGACACTTGTTCAAGTCAGTATTATAGATGACGCCGGTATTTTTTAGCTGACGTCCTCTGATAAATCTGTTTTAAAAATTTAAACTATGTTTGTTTTGCAATGTGGAGCAATGTGATATTATACCTGTTGAAAAAAGTAAGGAGAAGAAAGCCGCTGCAAGAAAGCAGCTTTGAGTTAATCTGTTATGCCAAGGTCGCACATTATCATAGAAATGTTCTAAGTAATGATATAACATAATATATCATCACGCCTGCGTTCCCCGAAGGGTGAGACAGAGGTGTACTACCAATGTACACCTATAGCGGCATGTTTAGGAACCACGTAATATGTTAATGTATATATATTGTATTATTGGAGTATTTAATATTATATAATAATAATAATAAACCCCCTCTGGGAAAAGCGTTACCTCATCATGAGACTAACGTATAACTGGAGGGTAGATTAGAAACGGTTTCTACAAACCTATGACAATAAAACAAAAAATGTGTCATAATATCTAAAGAAAAGCGTATAAACCGCAGGGCAGCTTGTGGAGAGCTGATGGTGAGTGGCGACACTGCGGTCCTTATTGCCCTAGAGAGTCGGTCAGGGCCTCGTCTCTAGTTTGCCCTACTGGGTAGCTGGAGTGGAACTCCAAGAACGCCCGCAGGACTTTATCTGTCTGTCTCTCTAACTCTGTCTTGCCTTAACTGGCCGGTCAGAGGGGGCCCGCCAGAGCGATATGCTCGGGGGTGGAAGTGTATAATGGCGTAATAGCGGCAGCGAAGGCAGGGAGAGCGTCGTACCGTAATATCGGCACTCCCACCGCGGCCCCGTAAACCTTCAGCTGCAGTGTGTCGCCCATACAACACTGCGGCCCGTCTCAGTTGCGGTGCCTTCTATACGACACCGCAACCTACAGTGGCTGCTCCAGTGCGGGGTTTCTGGGCCCAGCCCGTAGGAGCAGCCTCTCCCTGTGGTTGTTCTACTTCACTTCACTTTGTTACTATGTCCTCCCGCTGCGACAAGCTGGGAAATCTTTTGGGAGGAACTTCAATTTCACTTACTAGGCTAATAATATGTGAGGTAAGTAATCGAATATAAATAGAACATAATAATATAATGGTATATAAAGTTAAATAATGCGAAACCGAAGACACCTCGCTCCAATATCGATTTCGATAAACTCTCGCATTTCAAAGGATTTAATCGCGCTAAATCTCTTCTCTAAACAATCCTTGTTTTGCGCGGCCTCACTTCGCAGAAATCGAGCTTACTGGACAGGTCATGTAAATAAAGTTGTACGACGTTTATCTTTGATTGGAATGTAGCGGGCCTTTCTTTTAGTTTCTTAGCAATTACGAGGTGCAGCAATATGATATAATTATTCCTTGTTCTTTAGATTTGTTATTATTTATTTATAAGTTCCACTCCTTGGTACCTACGCATAAAAAATATTAACAAAACGATTCGTACCCTGTAACAATTATGTGTGTTTAGTTGCCTCAAGGTAAATGAAACAGCAGATATGGCATTAAAAGTGAAACTATAATTATAAATATAACTGATCTATAATATATAAATTAGACAGATAGTTAGGGGGTGATGGGCTTCTGTACACTCATTTTAAGTTCCAGCACTTTTACAATACATTAACGCTACTATCTTGGCTAGCTGCAGTGAAGCCGTGATGGTGCTCAGCGGAAGGTATCAGGTGGGCAGGTTGGCGTTCTGCTTGTAGGCGCAGGACCACGGACAGGAAGTCAGCTGCTAGGCGTGACTCGTCAGCCACGACATGCGACACCGGCAGATAGTAGGTAGGTCTAAGAACCCTAGAACATCACACGAGCGTTTCTAAAAGCTGCTAAGCCTGTCTGCTACATCCCACGCGATGATCACTACGCCAGACGCAGGTATGGTGATAACAAGCAGTGATCGAGATGAGGCAGACCAGGTAAGTACATACAATGATCATATTATAGGGCATAGGCATTTACATAGGGCAAACAAGGCTCCATTACAATAGTTTATATACTTGAGCAGGAATAGTTCATTATAGCTCGATAAACCTTACATAGCATAGGTGCTTAGATACACAGCTGATGATTATAACAGAATGAAGAGATAATTCTATTACTTTTAGAAAAATACAAGAGGGTATCAGAATGCCGTTGGCTAAGAACTAAAGACTATTTAAATATAATGTTTGCTTGAGTACCTCTACTCATCCGATGCTGAAAATATAGGCTTGAATTATATAATTTAATATATAGTTGTGTAGGGGTACACGATTGACATATAAAAAAATATTAACAAAACGTTTCGCGCGTAAGGGCAGTAACACTGCATTTATATGCCTTCAGATATAAGCTCACATAAGTAGGTATAGCTAATTAAGATGACGTCTGTCGCGCTGCGTACACACCCTCCCCTGCGCCCCCGCACCTTGCCGAGCGGACACCGCGCGGAGATCGCTACGATTAGCAGACCGTGCGACACCACACTCGAGCACTGAGGTGTCATCGCGACCTTTACTCGATCTATGCGCACACTAGCTACGTACTGATTAATTACTGTACTCCTCAGAATTACTACCGATATAATATTACTTATCTAAATAGTGAAGTGTTAGATGATATCAACCCCAGACTGGGTAAGTGTTGTAAGCAAACATTATATTTAAATAGTCTTTAGTTCTTAGCCAACGGCATTCTGATACCCTCTTGTATTTTTCTAAAAGTAATAGAATTATCTCTTCATTCTGTTATAATCATCAGCTGTGTATCTAAGCACCTATGCTATGTAAGGTTTATCGAGCTATAATGAACTATTCCTGCTCAAGTATATAAACTATTGTAATGGAGCCTTGTTTGCCCTATGTAAATGCCTATGCCCTATAATATGATCATTGTATGTACTTACCTGGTCTGCCTCATCTCGATCACTGCTTGTTATCACCATACCTGCGTCTGGCGTAGTGATCATCGCGTGGGATGTAGCAGACAGGCTTAGCAGCTTTTAGAAACGCTCGTGTGATGTTCTAGGGTTCTTAGACCTACCTACTATCTGCCGGTGTCGCATGTCGTGGCTGACGAGTCACGCCTAGCAGCTGACTTCCTGTCCGTGGTCCTGCGCCTACAAGCAGAACGCCAACCTGCCCACCTGATACCTTCCGCTGAGCACCATCACGGCTTCACTGCAGCTAGCCAAGATAGTAGCGTTAATGTATTGTAAAAGTGCTGGAACTTAAAATGAGTGTACAGAAGCCCATCACCCCCTAACTATCTGTCTAATTTATATATTATAGATCAGTTATATTTATAATTATAGTTTCACTTTTAATGCCATATCTGCTGTTTCATTTACCTTGAGGCAACTAAACACACATAATTGTTACAGGGTACGAATCGTTTTGTTAATATTTTTTATGCGTAGGTACCAAGGAGTGGAACTTATAAATAAATAATAACAAATCTAAAGAACAAGGAATAATTATATCATATTGCTGCACCTCGTAATTGCTAAGAAACTAAAAGAAAGGCCCGCTACATTCCAATCAAAGATAAACGTCGTACAACTTTATTTACATGACCTGTCCAGTAAGCTCGATTTCTGCGAAGTGAGGCCGCGCAAAACAAGGATTGTTTAGAGAAGAGATTTAGCGCGATTAAATCCTTTGAAATGCGAGAGTTTATCGAAATCGATATTGGAGCGAGGTGTCTTCGGTTTCGCATTATTTAACTTTATATACCATTATATTATTATGTTCTATTTATATTCGATTACTTACCTCACATATTATTAGCCTAGTAAGTGAAATTGAAGTTCCTCCCAAAAGATTTCCCAGCTTGTCGCAGCGGGAGGACATAGTAACAAAGTGAAGTGAAGTAGAACAACCACAGGGAGAGGCTGCTCCTACGGGCTGGGCCCAGAAACCCCGCACTGGAGCAGCTACTGTAGGTTGCGGTGTCGTATAGGAGGCACCGCAACTGAGGCGGGCCGCAGTGTTGTATGGGCGACACACTGCAGCTGAAGGTTTACGGGGCCGCGGTGGGAGTGCCGATATTACGGTACGACGCTCTCCCTGCCTTCGCTGCCGCTATTACACCATTATACACTTCCACCCCCGAGCATATCGCTCTGGCGGGCCCCCTCTGACCGGCCAGTTAAGGCAAGACAGAGTTAGAGAGACAGACAGATAAAGTCCTGCGGGCGTTCTTGGAGTTCCACTCCAGCTACCCAGTAGGGCAAACTAGAGACGAGGCCCTGACCGACTCTCTAGGGCAATAAGGACCGCAGTGTCGCCACTCACCATCAGCTCTCCACAAGCTGCCCTGCGGTTTATACGCTTTTCTTTAGATCTTATGACACATTTTTTGTTTTATTGTCATAGGTTTGTAGAAAGCGTTTCTAATCTACCCTCCAGTTATACGTTAGTCTCATGATGAGGTAACGCTTTTCCCAGAGGGGGTTTATTATTATTATTATATAATATTAAATACTCCAATAATACAATATATATACAATAACATATTACGTGGTTCCTAAACATGCCGCTATAGGTGTACATTGGTAGTACACCTCTGTCTCACCCTTCGGGGAACGCAGGCGTGATGATATATTATGTTATATCATTACTTAGAACATTTCTATGATAATGTGCGACCTTGGCATAACAGATTAACTCAAAGCTGCTTTCTTGCAGCGGCTTTCTTCTCTTTACTTTTTTCAACAGGTATAATATCACATTGCTCCACATTGCAAAACTCACATAGTTTAAATTTTTAAAACAGATTTATCAGAGGACGTCAGTTAAAAAATACCGGCGTCATCTATAACACTGACTTGAACAAGTGTCTTTAACAGACAGTAGCCTTGTTATGGAAATAAATATCGCAACAAAAACAAATCCATGTATAGTTGCTTGCCTCACGCTGCTTGCTGCTGGACTCACGAGCTTATCTATCTATCTATTCAGTCGGTAACACCTATTGCTGAGTGAAGGCCTCTTCTCTACCCCGCCAATGTTGCCGATCTTGAGCATACACAATCGCACACACTCAATCACACACACACACACACATAATTATAATCCTATAAGATAGACGAATGGATGACCCTTGTAACACAGGATTCTCCTAGCACGAGGGTCATTGTTCAAATATCTGCACAGTAACTTTATGTTTGCACATGTTTGTTGTAAATTATGGCACATAATTTGTACCTACAGAACCAAATAAATTATTATTATCATAAAATCAATCAATGTTGCCCAAGTTTTTTTTTTCAAATTGTATTTTCTGTTAGCTTTCCTTGCTATAATAATAAATAAATAAAAAATTAGAAAAAAAATTAAAAACAATGAAAGAAAACCGCTTTCACTATTAAAAAGTTATTAGAACACAGGTGGAGCCAAATCTATAACACTACTAAGCCTAACTCTACGAATCATCTTGGTAAGAAGAATGGCTTGACCAGAAATGGTAATTAGGTGTATGAACGTACCCCGTACCCGTACTTATCGATACTTCTAGTTTTATGCGACACCAACATTGTGAAATGCATAATAATTAATGTATTCAAGTACTTATCGAGTAGTAGCTGCTGTCAACGTTTACGGTAAATTCGGATGAGTAGAGGTACTCATCCGATGCTGAAAAGGGCTTGAAGTTTGTAATTCTAATAATAAGAAAAATCGCCTAGGTTCGACCATAACCGACAACACGCATACATCAGTCATCGTGTAGCCATCATTACCTATGGAATTCCTCCAAGGGTGAAGCAGAGGTGTACCAATGTACACACCCACAGTTTGCCAGTAGGTTTAGGTCCTTATTATACACTTTATAATTACCGATTATAAGTGTTTTATTTACTACCGTCTTCAAACGGACCCTCGGGAATATACATGGTGTCTTGCGCTAGCAGAGTGCCATTCATATTCTGATGATGATCTGGCTGATCCGGAATACTACAGGCCTAATAAAATTTATGTTTTATTAATATAATTAATAATTAATAATTAATAATTAATAATTAATAATTGGAAAGGTAATAAACATGCAGAATTACTGTAGCTTAGATTATAGATTACAATGACAAAAACTCCCGCACTTCATCTACCTGTGATAACTATGACAATGATCACCAATTTTCGTTTTATTTACTTTGACCCAAGTGTTGCAATTACAAAAATGAATTTTATCTAGGAAAAAGGATCACAGCCGGCAGCTATCTTAGACACAATTTAATTATATCGAGTTGTTTCTTAACTTAGGGTTAAGGACACAAGTAATATTGTTCACGATTGTACCTTTTAGTGTTCATTTTCATAATCTTTATTTGTTTACAACTCATTTAAAACTGACGTCATTATCACCAATATTATTATTAATTATTAATTAAATATAGTAATCTCATATGCCGACCACGAAGACGTTCCGTCGAATGGTGGCAACTTGAATTCACAACGTGAAGGCATCGTGGAACCACCAACCACAGGAGTCACAATTCCGTTTCCTGCCTTGAGATCACTTAAAGTCTTCTTTATATCAGATATTTCCACTTTGGTTTCGGAAATCCAACTGTCATGCTGCTTAACTTGCTCTTTCACCTCCTTGAGCTCCTTGCCAAATGTCGCTTGAACATCCTTTAAAAAATGCATTTGGTCATCTTCACCACGCTGTAATTGCTCCTGCAATTGACGCGTCTGCTCCTCCTTGTCTTTTTGCAGCTGTTCCCGCAGTAGGCGGGCCTGCTCCTCCTGCTTACGGGCCTGCTCCTCCTTGTCTTTTTGCAACTGCTCCCGCGGTAGGCGGGCCTGCTCCTCTTGCCGGCGGGCCTGCTCCTCTTGCCGGCGCGCCTGTTCCTTCTGCTTGCGGGTTTGCTCCTGCATCAGCGCCATCAAAGCTGACAAGTCAATGACAGGCGCTGGAAGGGCTCCAGATGGACCAGCGACTGGATCTATCGTCGGCTGCCGAGGGCCCGAAGGTTGTGACGGAGACGGTCCTAACCGTCTCTGGTCCATCTCTTGCTGCCGCTGACTCCTGGTACGAATACCGTCCGTGTCTTCCTTCGGTAGAACTGGCATAATTTATCCCACTTCGGACACCAATTGTTACGAGCTGGGGTTCGGGATAAATTAAATGACACCAATTTAACCGATAAACAATCAAAACTTTAATTATTCACTCGAATACAAAACATAAATCACCAGTATGTCGCGTGTTGAGGTCAGTTTCCAGTCAAACCAGATGCGGCTGAATATCTCATTTAAGCAAAGCGACTGCCATCAGACCTCTGCAACCCAATTTCTGGGCAAATCTGATAGAGGATAGACTGGTTCTCACGCTTGTAGATCTTCTGACTACTATTTTCGATTGTCATAGGTGTTCTCATGAGAACCGGAACCGACTGATTTTCGTGTTCTCCGAGGCACGAATGGGTCTCGATGTGTTAAGAATGGTCATCCATCCACATATTGACCGTGCCTAGCGGAGCTTAACCTTGCAGATTGGTTGATCAGGGTAGGTATAACTTAGCCACGAGATTCTCACAGGTGTTATGGTATGTTTTAAAAAAATGAATTTGTATAAATAGAATAATAGATTAGATAGAATAGCAGTGATAGCCTAATGGTATGACCATTGGACTGCCAAGTCGAAGGTCTCGAATTCGAACCCAAGACACGCACCTCTGACTTTTCGAATTCATGTGCGTATTAATAATTAATTATCACTCGCTTAAACGGTGAAGGAAAACATCGTGAGGAAACCTGCATACCTTAGAGATTTTTCTGAAGTCTGCTAACCCGCAGTAGGCTAGCGTGGTGGACTATAGCCTAATCCATCTCAATGAGAGGAGACCCGTGCCCAGCAGTGGGACAGTATATGGGTTGTTGATGATGATAATTCTATTTGAATTACAAATTCCAGATTGAATAGGCTCTCTAAATTCACCTGACAAACGTGAGCTTTGGTGTCTGGAATTACTGTCATTATTCATTAATTACTAATCCGAAAATCCGGCCGGTCATTTTACTCCATCAAAATGTATTTGTTGACTGTATTTACTGCGTCATTATTCTAGTTGTCCTAAGCGCTACTGTTACGCTAGAGGTCTTGGGTTCGAGCAGTGTTTTTGGGATTTTCTACCAAAATTTCAGTACCAGTTTGGAATTTAGATTTTTGCCCGGTTAATGGCAATAGGCTCGCCCCCTCGACATAAACATACCTTCGAAGTGTGAGTTTTTGATATTGATATACCTCTGTCTAACTCTACGGGGAATACAGGCGTAATGGTATGTTATGTATTTACTCAACTTATAGCTCAACCTCACTACCCAGGGTAGGTCCTGCCCTAAATATTGTAGTTTCTTTTATCCCTAGCGTTTTGGCAATTACCTGGAATGGAATGAAATAGAACGGAACGGAACGGAACGGACCGGAATATGTGCAAAATCAAGGCGCATCCGTCTCACGGCTGGACCACATTGGTCCTAGTTATGTAAATATCACGCATACATAGATTAGGGTGGGTCGTCAGTGCTATGTGAGTGAAACAATAAACTTCATGGAAGCTAAATTAAAACAGTTTTATATTTATTTATGTAGGTCAAGTTACATATAAGTTTATTTGACGACGTTTGTGGTCTAGTGGTTCGAGTGCCGGACTGCTGATCATGGGATCGTGGGTTCGATTCCCACAGGACACCAATATTTGTGTGGATAAAACATGAGTGTTTGTGTTTGTCTGGGTGTTACTTATGTATTATAAGTATGTATTTGCAAAAAAAATATATATATATAAGTATTATATCCATTGTCTAGTACCTATAGTACAAGCTTTGCTTAGTTTGGGCCTAGATGGTGCTGTGTAAAAAATGGCCAAAATATTAAAAAAAAAAAATTACATCAATAAGTAAAATATTGCTAATTACAGGTTTTCCCAAACAGCAATATTGAGGAAGAAATATTAAATTCTAGATTAGACAGTAAAATGGAAATAAGAGAACTTAATACAATTATTGAGGGAGTTAAAAAAAACAAGCTCAAAAGAGAGTCACAAAATCGGAAAAGCTCAATATGTTGTAATTATCTGGTACCCGCCACACGCCAAGCAACAAAGAAAATAAATTAATAAACATTAATTTTAAATTCAAGCTTTCATTTTGTGAAACATTCATTTACTTTTAATTATTATCTATTGTTAAGTTTTAATGTTGTCTATTTAATAATATACACATCAAAGGGGCTCGTTATAACTACACTGATCGACCGATATAAGACCGGTTAAGCTGCGCTAACCACGGTCAATCTGTAGATCGGTGACCATTCTTAACACGTCAGACCCCACCGGGCCTCAGAAAGTACGCAAAGTTGTCCGTCCCGGTTGTCACTCGAACACATAATTATGACCATAGTTAATGGTAGTCAGAAACCCAAAAGGCCTGATGACGAGTCTATCCCAGATATTTTATTTCGTTTTTTCGTTTCTTGTAAAATACTGACTTGACTGATTTCCAGCCACATCGTAGTGACAAATAAAACTGAACAATTTGTTACACTGTGACCCCACCTTTCTGTCTCGGTGAATGCACCGTGTGCATTGGATCGTCAATGGATGAACTTAATTATTATAAATCTGATATTCTCACCAATCCTTCAGGGGCGAACACGCATTGAAATGTATAATATATCCTGAGCACCTGTTCTTTATTAGTTTATGTAGTTGTGTAAGTGGACATAGTGGATTTGTGCGTTCAAAGATAAATTGTCACGCTCGCAAATCTCTCTCGTAATTTTGAACTCAAACGCTTGCTTATGTTAGCTTTGTAATATTGACGTTCAAATACCACAATTTATATATAACTTTTGAGGTACTATCACGAGCCTTTTTCCATTTATAGTGGAGTTGGCTTACAGTTTAAATATAATGCGGCTGAATCTCAGCATTTTATTTTTCTGCAACAAAATTTTTTGGGCCGATATTAATAAATTAAATAATACCGATATTATTTATGATATGATGTGACAGAGTAGTTGACATAGGTGTTCGTATGACAACCGGGACTGACGGCTTCACGTGTTCTCCGAGCCACGGAGGGGTCACACATCCACAGATTGACCGCGGTTAACGCAGCTTAACTTTGCAAATCGTTTGATCAGTGTAGTATTACATGATGGATGGATGATGGAGAAGTTCACGGTTCACCGCGAGCTTCTCCATCACCACGATGTCCCATCACGCCTGTATTCCTGGGCTTAGGAGATATTACTAAAATATTTCATGCAAACGCAATCGCTATCTCAATATTTGTCCAGTGGTACAGTACACAAAAAATATTGCGGGAACTTTCACCAAATACATAAAGTGCCCGGGGCACCGGAATGTTATGAATTTACAGCAGATTATAGCTCTATTTTTAGCGTTTGTGGCACGGTCCGCGCTCTCCACTCCCTCTCCGCGCCTCAAGCCTCACCCCGCGCGTCGCACATAAATACGGTCGCAGACGACGCGCGGGCCTACTGGCTGGAGGCATTTAGTGCCTCGCCACCTAGTCCGGTTAAGTTTTTAAAGCTCCCTCGAGCTAAAAACTATGTCCATCAAAAAAAAAAAAATTCGCGGGCCTCTTTCTTTTTGCTGCAGCTGCTCGAAGCTAAGTGGCACCCTCTACCGTTTGGACCTCACCTCGAAGCCTTCACCGAACCCTGAGCTTAAGTCTATTCTTGCCTTAATGCATTTTAAATCGTAACCCTAGTGTCAATAAACTTGTATATGTTGTATTCCTAGTGTAATTTTATTTATCTCCACTAAATAGTCCCCACTACGTGACACGGTGAAGCTCTAAATGATTTAGTACGCACGCCATCAGGTGAAGCTATCCAAAACTAACAAATTTTCCCATTGAACATGAATTTTATTCTTATGTATTAACGTTGAAAATCTATCAAAGAAATTTGACAGATTGGGGAAGCTTGATGTGCTGGCGTCCGTTCAGTGGCATTACATAATATCATCATCATCATCATATCAGCCACAGGAAGTCCACTGCTGAACAAAGGCCTCCCCCATAGACTTCCACAAGGACCGGTTACAAGCCGCCTGCATCCAACGACTTCCTGCGACCTTTACCAGGTCGTCCGTCCATCTCGTTGGAGGCCGTCCCACGCTGCGCTTTCCGGTGCGTGGTCTCCACTCCACACATAATATCATTGTGCCTGAATTTGTCGTGCGTTCGATTCTTGTTCGGAACAAATATTGGTTCCGGATCTGGGTATTTTGTAAGTGGGACTTTTTTAAACGAGTATTAATAATAACAAAAAAAGGTAACTATCTTTTTGTATTTTTTGGCATTTTCCATGTTGAGATTTTAAACTTGTTTAGCAAACGAAAAATTTTTAACATAACACACACTTTTTTTACACAGTACGGAATTCCTCATGGTTCATCTGCCACCTGGAAGAGTGTCGAACTCGCACCGATTAAAAATCGTACTTCGTAATCGTACTTGCGTCATGGGATCCGCGAAATTCGCCACGTCCATGACAGGCTGTGTTCCAGGTTCGCAGGTTTATTCTTTATAATAAGAAAACTTAAAAACATAATATTCAGACACAACTGTATCTAGTCAGTGGGGTACACCACACCACTGACTAGATACAGTAGTGTTTTAAAACTCCGAGCCAAAAATGATAGACAAATCCAAAACCACTGCTCCACCTGGGAATCAAACCCAGGCCCTCGCTCAGCTTCCGCGCTTGTGACCACTAGGCCAATGAGTTTACAAGATTAAAAAAACAATATTTTAACTTCTTAATATGGTGTTACAGGTTACGCCGTCGGTCCCGGCTATCATGCGAAAATCTATAACAATCGTTAGGGATAGTCGGAAGCCCAAAAAGTCTGTTAAAACAACCAGTCTATTCTCAGGTTATCGGTATTACCCAGAAATTGGATTGCCGAGGTCTGACGGCAGTCGCTTCGTGTAAAGTACTGATATTCAACCACATTTGTTTAGACTGAAATCCGACCCCAACATAGCTGGAAAAAAGCTCCGAAGGTGATGACATGGTATAGTTTAATCTACACATAAATTTACTTCATAGCCCGTTTTGATAGCTGTCAAAGCGGTAACTCTAGCTAGACTACTGAATTCTGAGAAATTCTAAGCTAAGGTAAAAGCGCTTTTAATCCCTTTGTATAGAGTGTTTAACAGAGTTGGTTTACGCAAGTGGAAAGTAATTGATGCAAACGCGGTCCAGTCATGTATTTCGTCAAAGGGATCACCTATGTCCTACTGATTGGTCGGGTCGAGTGTCGGAGCTCCGCATGATATGATTGAACTATTCGAGTGGATCAATTCAAAGCTAAGCCAAATATTGTCCTACATTATAATTCTAAAAACACAGACATAGTGATGTCTAGACGCCATTTAATATTAAAAATCTAAAAGCTCTAGCTTTTAAATGTATCAGCTTTATTTAGTATATTTACAGAAATAAATTACATTTAACTTTTATTTCTCATTTTGTTGAAATTTTCTTTAGTTTTAACACGTTCACTGTCTTACGGGGTCTTTTTAACCCCGTACGCTGTTTTCACTCAGGGCGGGAGAAAAAAATCGTGTCTACTCGTTGGTGCGGGAGCTGTTTCTCTGTAATTAATAACTCTATGACAGAGACAACTATATATATATTTGTGTTGTTTGTTGAATATAGAAACAGGTGATATATTAAGGTACGAGTCCAGCTGTTTCCAAATATAAGTATTATTAATAAACATTATACGACGACGGACGACCTCTGTGGTCTTGTGGTTTGAGTGTAAGACTGCTGATCACGAACTCGGATTCGATTTCCACAATACACAAACATTTATGTGATGAACATAAAATGTTTGTGTTATCTGGGTGTTTCTTAAGTATTTATAAGTAAGTATTAACAATAGAAAAAGTATATAAGTATTATATTCATTGTCTAGCATCCATAGTATAAGCTCAGATTAGTATGTAAAATTATGGTGCTGTGTAAAATGTTCAAAAATATACTAAATTATATTATAAAGTGCGTCCAGAGTTAGAGAAATATCTGTACTGTGGGAATCTATATTGATCGATATTGGCTAGGTTTAAAGGCCACAACAGAAAAAGTAAAATGATAATTGCGCTCTAGATTCTAGGGTTTATTTTCAAATGACCGGGTTCCATTGCAAGTGACCGATATAATTTAGTTACCTACGATGAAATAAAACTACTGTTTACGGATTGTATCGCGTTATATTGATATTATTAATCCCGACGTTTCGACCCTTTAAAGCGTCCATGGTCACGGGTAGACAGCCTACCAATTTAACACGATAAAATTCGTAAAAAGTAGTTTCATTTCTATGGATAATATTCGCGTAAATGTCAGAAATCAATAGTTACCTACGAGTTACGATATTATCGGTTTGCGGTATTGAATTTCATAGTAGCCAGTGCAGCTACTTATACGGAAGCTTAAGATAAGTTCACGAGATCACTAAAATCCCTAGTTTTATAATAGGCTTTAGTAGTTTCAATCTAACATCATTCGACATTTGAACATAAACTTTGTATTAACGCTCAAAGTTGGGATCGTTATTTCACGAGAAAATCGAATTCTAATTCCAGTATGTATGTATGTTACAGGCAAAATTAATTGTGACAAAGGATGTCGGTCACAACTTTTATTTTCTTTGTAAAATGTACAATGTCTATATGTCCCTTGTTGTCCACAGTTCTAACATAACCTAACCTATATCTGAATCTCGAATATAACCGGTCGAAACTAAATCTGCCTGCAAAAATCAGTTTTGACTAAGGATATCGTTCGTAACTCGTGGCTAAGAACTACGCTGATTTGATCCCTTAAAATAGTAGGATACTATATTATATAGTAGGGTTGGCAAGCCTACTGTCAACCGGTCTCCAATCAATCCACAGGATATTGGTATTACTCAGAAATTGGGTTGCGGAGTTCTGATGGCAGTCGCTTCGTGTAAAATACTGATATTCAGCTGCATTTGGTAAGACTGGAAGCCGACCCCAGCATAGTTGGGAAGTTTCAGAGGATGACGATGTCGGTCAAAACTAATATTGACTTTCTCAGTTAGAATTAGTTTCGACCGATTTTCTGTTTTGAATGCAACATACACGTGTGACTGTATCTGGAGATGCGATATGTGGGAGCCAAATAATATGTATGGACTATAGACACTTGATTCTGTTCCGGGCGTCTGTGTTTGGACTCGAATACTAAGAGATAAAGAAAGAATAAGAAAGACGTCAGAAAGTTTATTCTGACAGCCACAACGCAGGACAAAATACAAAACAACATTCAAGTCTTAAACTTACGTTATCCTGTGCGATGTCAGAATAGTTCCCCATCTCAGCACTGTGTTGCAGCAAAAAGCAAATCAAGCTGCAGCGCTGATATTCTGATAGGGCCCGTTGATGAAGCCATGGACAGGTTGTATAATTTAACAAAAATAAATAAAATAATTTACTATGTAAATAGAACATAAATAAATATACCGTAATAAAATCAGGGCTTCGCAGAAGTAGAAATATGTATAGATGCATAAAAAGTAAATAATTATTATTATTTACTTTTTATGCTGCATGCACTAGCTCGGTTAACACTTAGCTTTATAATTGGATTTTATTAAAGTGACGGCCAAAAAATTTCAACGTCGCTATGAGACCAAAACGGACTTAAGTAAAAACCCAAAAAACAAAATCATACATGGAAGAGATGGATGGCTACTTGGTAAAAATGACGGAAAGAATTAAGCCGAGACGAGCAAGGAAAAATCTTAATCTAAATGATAATTATCGTTATGATTCGTGATGACAACCAGAAAATGGGTGATGGGGCAGAATCATCGAACTTCAGCCCGTTTCTGATACTCATGTTTACGTTAAACCAAACAACGGTACTTTGAAGCACCCAGTCACAAATATATACACATATCACTGCTGATACAGGAAATTATCATATGCAGTATGCAGCCTCAAATAATAATCAAATCATGCCCTCGTTTCAATATAGTGTCGGTGTTTGCAATCTTTTTATTTGTCAGTATTAATACCTTCCAAATGCGCTTTGAACGCGGCAAAATTCAAATAGTAAGAGTGAATGGAAATTGATCATATACATGGAACCTCATTAGGAGGGAATTATAGCACTCAACAAGAGTATAATGTCCCTAGAGCTAATGTGTGACTTTATGGAAGCAAATACACTGTGATATCATATTATTACAACTACGTTACGTGTGATTATGTTCCTCAGTCAGCATGGACAAACAACCGTGCAGGTAGCGATGCGTTTTATCAACGGTGTCGGTTACAAAGGAAACTGTTTGTTCGGAGTGGACTCTCGATTCGTGGAACACACGAAAGGATATCAACATTCTCCGCAATTGATCAGAACCTACCCTACAGACAACACATATCGGAATTAGCGAAACGTGTCCGGAAACACATTTGCGTAATGAAACTCCTGCGCGATAGTGCCTCTATTCTTTCAAACAAGCTTGTATACTCAGCGCTCTCCCGAACACTGATATAATACTGCATTGGTGTTTGGGGCCGAGCTGATAATGCTCCACAAATCATTCCGTTTTCCAACTCAGGCTCTATACATCGGAGCTGATCTTTTCAGTGTGCGTAATCTTTACATCTCGTCAGGCACCTATAAAACACATCTTAATGTATTAAAAGGAACCGACTATGATCTACTAAAAAACAAGCGCAAATTTAGAATTCCACATGTAGCAGTGCACTCCACTTTAGCTTAACCATTACCAACATTCCTTCATTCGCACATATATAACATAGTAAACTCCTTTTTAGACATAAAACACACTCCAATTAATTATATCAAGCGTCGCATGAAACAATTTTTCTGAACTGAATGTGATTGAATTTGTTCGTAATCTTATTCTGGTTATTCTGTAAAATTTTCATAACGTTATTATATCGGACTGCGTCTGTGTAGTCTAAGTTACTGGTTATGCTTTTTACTACAGATCCTAACTCATGTATTAGACCTCTTCTTATACGTTTAGGTTCTAAAGACTGCAATTGAATTGCTGTTTTGCCAATTTTGTCCGATTTGAAATTCGAAATAACTATATGTATCATTGCTAAGCCGACTTTAGTAACTTTGTATTTGACTCTGTAAGAGATTAATTTGATCTTCGATAACATTAAGACTAACGTATTGCAGGAATGTATGACGATGGGTTGTCATTGTTGTCCGTCCAACTTTGTAAGGTAGTAAGCCTGGTCCAACGGCCAAACTTTCAAGTTTTATCTCAGGTGATCGGTTTTGCTGGATAATCAGTAATAGTGGAATCCTGTAACAATTGAGGGCTCTTTTGGGTTCTTTTTGATCTGGCCACAGATCTACGATTCTTGGACGTGTAAATGTGTATGGGTAGATTAGCTAAGACAGTGTCTTGCGTATACCGTGGTGCTGTTTTCTGGCGGCTAGCGGAAGGATTCTTGACGGATATCTGTTGCTGAGGAACATATTCTATTTTGGACTCATGATTCGAATTCCTATTTTCTATTAGGGCTGTTCGGTTAGTTAGAGATGACTGATTAATGATATCGTTTACCTGTTTCATCTGAGCCTTATGGTTTTGTACGTATTGTTGTAATAATTGCTGTGTCAAATCGATAAAAATGTCCCTAATATCAAAGTGTCCAGTTAATAAATCAAATGGCCTACACCTAGTGTAACTATGTATAGAGCTATTGTAACCTAATTGCATATGGCATGAGATTTACTATAGGTTCTTCTTTATGCTGTTATTTTAAGATATGAAGGTGTTCTAGTACGGTCGAATGAAAACGTTCAATGTTACCGTTGTCGTTAGGGGAATGAGGTAGAACTCTATGGTCATTTATTTTGTGAAGGCGCGTGAACTCAGAGTAAAGCTGATTAGTAAATTCTGTACGATTGTCGATAATTAAAGTCAATGGTGAACCATGATGTGTGCAGTATTATCATCATCATTATCATTATTACACTCAAATTGGAGCTGCCCGATTGGGGAAGTACCTCCACCTTGCAGAAAATTGAAGTAAAATAACACTGCTTTGAGCTGTATTGTGTTTCTTACGGTGAGCGAGGTTGCCAGTGATCCACGACGAAACGTTGTGTTAGCAGTGGGTGGACTTGGACCCTTATACTGCCAACTCAACTATTCCTCTTTCATTTTACAGAGTCGGCAAGTGATACCCATGGTGTTACAAGCGTCTATAGGGTACGGTAACCGCTTACCATCACGTTTTCAAATTTCAAAAGAAATTTTCTTTGCAAGCTGTACTATTTTGACTTATTTGAAATGTATAGTAAGAGAGAGATATTCCCGCGTCCGAGTGCATCTCACTTGTATTTATACGCTTGAATAATGCTGTAATGCTCTCGCGCTCCCTCGCACAGCGGAACTTTTAACGAGTCTGGGAGGATGTTTGACCCGTTAGATTTTTCTGGCTCATTGGAAAATATATTAGAATATTATACTTAATAATATGTATAAAGTTCAGCCTTCCTAAAATGACGTAAGTTCTCTAATTGTTTTACGACTTTAGAAGTGAGAAGATCCGGTGAAGAACGAAAGTTACTGACGTAGCTGAAAGACTTAGTAAGCTTAAGGGGCAATGGGTGGGGCACATCAGCTCGTAGAACTGATGGCCGCAGGGGCAAAAAAGTTCTCGAGTGGAGACCACGCACCGGAAAACGCAGCGGACCACGGAGGTTCAACGAGATGGACGGACGCCTTGGTGAAGGTCGCTGGAAGTCGTTGGACGCAGGCGGTCCTGGGCTGATTATATATGATGGTGACACCTTATTTAGGTTAAGACTTTAATGTATCGTTTTGTTGCTTGTTCTTGTATTGTGACAGTCAGAATAAATTTTCTTTCTTTCTTCTTTTCTTTTTAAAGCTCTCATCTCTACCGCATTCATTCTACTTTCATGTTTCTTCTGCTACATCCAACTTTCAGTACCGGAAATTAGTGTCGACGTCGATACTCTTCAAATCAAAGTCAGCGGAGCGTTTTTGGACATTTTCGTATGTTCCTGAGTGTATAAAGCATACCATTCACTTTGTTCCTAGCACCCACCACTCGCTTTTTAATATCGCTTTTATGCTTCCCATTCCACGTAAACATCGATCCCAGGTATACAAACTCGCACTCCAAAGCGTAAATTGTAAATATACTATTATAGTATGTACACGTAAATCTAGTTAATATGTTATTAGCTCTAACTTTTTCTTTTTCTTTAAAAAAAAAATTGACCAAACTAGGATTTTCTCCTGTATCGTGGGTGCGTTTACAAACACAAACTATCACATACACAGACACCCAAACCCGGAACAACTACCTATAGTCCATACAAATAATTTTGTTGCAAATATCGAACCCGCGACACAAGCCACAGAAGTCGGTAGCGCATTCACTAAGCCAAAGGTTATCAACTTGTTTGTAACTTAGTATTATTATGCCGTGACTTTAATATGATAGTCGTGTACTTTCTACAGAATTCCTACGCGTCTACGACCTGCTACGCAGCTACGACATCCTACGTAGCTACGAGTTGCTACGCAGCTACGAGTTGCTACGCAGCTACGACTGCTACGCGCCTACGACCTGCTACTCTGCTACGCTATGATTACGCTCTACTTGCTTGGGATAATTTAACAATTTATATAAATTTACAATTTGATGACTAAAGAATTTTTTGACGGTATTTTTAAAGATGTCCGTGAGGGAAAACCCTCCATGTTCCTCGAGGGAAAAACGAAAAGGGAAGTTTTATTACGAGTTCGGTTTAAAGACGGTTTATTTTTCAAAGAAGAACATTACTTAATCAGAAATGTACTAACATATAAGTGAGTATCTCTATGATCGAGAAAATAAGTAAATTAATTAAGTTAAGGTTACAAAAAATATTTTTTTGTTAAAATAAAACTACTTTTTACGGATTTTATCGCGTTATATTGATATTATTAATCCCGACGTTTCGGACCTTTTACAGCGTCCATGGGCACGGGTAGACTGACTATTAACTTTATTATTATTAGTTATTATTAACAGTGTATTTTTTTCTCTATTATTAAGTGTACAAGCAGAGCTTAATGCCATTAGGCATTATTGATAAATATAATATTTCTGTGGTGAATGTCTGACAATCCATTAATGGATTAAATGTGGTTAATTGTGCTCAGTCTTAGTTCATACTCTTAAAGGATGGCCGAGCTGCAGGGACAGATAAAAAAGTAAAAATGTCTAATCGAGCCATCGACCACTATATATAGCGCTAAATGTAATATTTAACACTGTTATATCACAAAATGTAATATTTAATCAACTGATTGATCTAGGGCGATCACTGGATTAAATAATACATTTTAATTTTTTACTACTACTAATAAATGTTATTTATCATAGATGTATAATTTCAGTAATGTAAAATTATTATAGTGTTACAATAACTATTTGATTATTTTTAAAAATTTCTATTCGAAAACAACACCATCGCACGTGTATCCCGTGTAATAAATGATTAAGAAAACGTGTACAGATAGATACCCATAAGTTGCCCCTATTATTGGCCCTATATACAGAGAGCCCTGACGTTAATCCGGCCACAAATCCAAATGGCCCTTTCTGCTACGGAGAATCTCATAGACTTTCCCCTACCTGAAAATTGAATCCAGGACGTCACACTAAGCAGAGTACTAAGTATACATACGTCATACGTCACACTAAGTATACATGCGTCCATAAGGGAATTGCTCTTATTTTGATAATTACTCTCAATTTTGCAGAATAAAAGTCACATTCATTTCTGTTATTTATTTTAATCTAACTTTTTTAACACGCTTTTTTTAGCTTCATCTGTAACTACGTAAAAAAAACTTAGAAGTCAAATGTGATGCACTTCTCGGTTTCCGGTTGAACTGAAATTTTTAGATATAACAACACTGGCCGTCTGAAATAACGGAATATGTAGAGCTCACACTAAAAGCGACGAACTAGAACCTATTGTCGTGCTATAGAATTGGGAAACATAGATAAGCGCTGGATCCCATCAAAGTTAGCTCTACTTAATTAACACCAGCATAAAGGATATATGCATTGTAGTGCTAGTATGACCACATCAGCTCAGCATCAGTCTATTGCTGAACAAAGGCCGAATAAAGTAATTAATTTTAACAACAACGCTTTCATAGTTAAACGTTAATAACGGTAATAAATCGATCAGCAAGTTAAACTGCACTGGCCGCGGTCAGTCTATGGATGGGTGATTTGTATACCGACATCCGTCAGTTGTAGGAGAGCACATTAAGTTCCGGCTGTCACCTATTGATAATCAGGGTAACAACCAATTTATCCTTTTGGTATCGGTATTGCTCGACAATTGGATTGCGGAAGTCTGATGGCAGTCACTTTGTGTTTAGAGTACTGATATTCAGATGCATCCGATTTTAATGGAAACCAACCGCAGCAGTCGCGGGATGGCTAGGTTCCTAAAAAATCGAAATAACCAGTTGCTAAAGTAGGCATCAATTATTACTAGCATTGCTAAAATATATTACTTTAACAAGATACCTACTTAACTTCGTATTTTATATTTTGTTTGATAAGGTAGAATTAAGATGTTACTATTTTTATGAAAAACAACAATAAAAAGAAACTCGAAAAATATGAAAGCTTTTTTTTAAATATAAGTACCGACTTTATAATATAAAAATAACACATTTAGAAGTTGGAGTTATCCCCTTCAATAAATCTAAATATAATAGGTGTCCTATATAGCAGAGCATGATTAGCTTCTTAACAGTATATCCAATCAGTAATTTCAAAGAAAGTTTACGGCTAGCAAAGAGGTTTAGAATCCATACACTAACAAGAATTTCTAAAACTTCATCATATTTCCAAATATTTAGGCAATAAGGTTTTATATAAATTAAAAATCTTCAAGAATAGGTAAGAAATCACATTCTTTTTATTCGATTTACATACATACGCTACAAGGTCGCCCATTATATGTTTTTTTGTATAAGATTATGTTTTATAATTTGATAAATTGGTGTACAATAAAGAATATAATTATTATTATTATTATCTGTATGGTGACATCCAAGAAATAAATCAAAATTTCCCATAGAAATTATTCGAGTCGTTCCTTGACGCACCTGCACATAGGCCGTTATGTAAATGTATGCCGTGGGGCCAGTGAGTCACCGTCATTCGCTGTTGGGAATCCGGTAGCGCGAGTCCCGCGGCGCTCTCGTCCACTCGTCGAAGACTAGTGGTAGTGGTCAATCGGTTGTGATCGCCCGCCGCCGCGGCTGAACTGTCCGCTCCGAACGCGCTCAAACTTTCCGGTCCCGTATCCAGTAGCCAGTAAGTGCTAAAATTTTTTTTTAATAACTATAATTAATAATAAATATAAATACATATTTACGCGATTTTTCGGAATTTTTAGTGACAATTTGTTTTTTTTTTTTTAATTTATAGTTAATCAATCCGATAATATCCGCTTTACCTACAATTTAAAATTATTTTTAAGTGAATATTACCTATTTAGAATTGCATATTGTGAAGTGATGTATTTTGTGCTCGGGTCCTAAATGATTTAAGGCGTGAAGTGTGGATTTTGTGCAGTGTGTTTTTTTTAATATTTATTAATATTGTGCGTATTGTGTGAAAACAGTGATATATTAAACGAAGAGTTTTATAAGTGCCGTTCTAGTGTAATTTATGTAGTGCATTCCTTTGTTTGAAAGTGTGGTGGTGTTCAAGTAAAAAAAACCTACGCTGATATTTCTTTGAGTGAATTAATCCATAGCAAACTCAAAATAGCAATGAAGAAATTTTTAAATATTTTTTAATGATGAATAGTGGTTGAATGTGCTTTTGTTGTTCTGGTTAAATAAAGTGATTTTAATAATTATTTAAGCAAATATTTTATTTATTATTTATTTAAGAAAATAAATGATTAGGTAATTATTTAAGAAAATACCTACGTGTTTTACTGTGATCTTTATGCTTTTTTGTTTCGCCAATACGAGGCGCTATTTGACAACGTATTCGTGAGTAGCATCCTTAATTAAATTACAAAACTTTCTAAGAAAACAGATCTTTGAAAATGTGTCCTGAACTTCAACGTATTAAATTTACTTACGTATTAATAAACTTTGCGTCAATGTCCGAGCGTTTTTCAAACTACAGTCGTTGCGATGTTAGGGTTGGCAGTTCTAATAGCCTTATGTAGCTGCATCACAGTATGTTTCATGATCAACCCGTATACTGTCCCACTGTTGGGCACTGGTCTCCTCTCACTAAATGAGAGATATAGGTCCACCACGCTGGCCTAGTGCGGGTTAGAGACTTCACACGCCGTCAAGAAATTCCTCACGATGTTTTCTTTTACCGTTTAAGCGAGTGATAATTAATTATTAATACGCACATGATTTAGAAAAGTCAGAGGAGCGTATCTCGAGACCTTCGACTTGGCAGTCCTTTGACAATGGTCATGCCATAAGGTTATCACAACTTTTTCAGGCTATCACAGTATGTTTACACACCTCATTTTATTATTAATCAACATATAAAAAATGTGACTGTGTCGGATATAAGCCTAAGAAATAAAGATAATTAAAAAAGTTGAGAGAAAACCACTGCGTCCAATAACATCTAATTTGAACGGTTTACCTTTGTCTCGATAGAAATTTATAAAGTGGTATAAAAGTGGTATAAACGAAATATATAATATAGGTAGGTACCTCTATTATATATTCCGTTTATACCACTACGTGATTGGGAAAAAACTAAATCACAAACGTACCTATTTATATGTGCAGTGCCCTACACAGCCATACTATATTTATACTACATATATATACTATCCACTTTTTGATAAAAATAAAGTCCGTACTAGGGATCAAGCCCTGTGCGTGGAGGATTTTACATAATATAACAATTAAGGGTTTCGCAGAAGGGTACTCATAGCCCACTGGTATATTTAAATCCCGGGGGCGAGCCTATTGCTGGCTATATTAACCGGGTACAAATCCAAACTACGAGCCGCCACTGAAATTTTCATAGAAATAACACTGCTCGTTAGTCTAGTGGTCCTAGACCTAGGATCACTAGACTAACGAGGCTTTACAAACATACAAGTAACGGACACAAAATGCAGCCGATTCGAAACAAATATTTGTAGATCAAAAAAAGATTTGTGTCGGATGGGAATCGAACCCACGATACCCAGCGCAACGGTAGTGGAGAGGTGACCCCTTAACTGCTATGCCATACGTAACTATAACAATATTTTCCTACCATTACAAACTTTCTAAAGGCGATTCTAAAAGTAATTCAAATAATCATTTCTACGTTTTTTAGTAATTGAATTATTATTTTACCCATTTATATAATAATATGTTTGCATCGGTGCACAGTGTGACTACACTCTAAGCAAACACACCGTGAATGTAGGATTTACGTTATAAAACAAGAAACAACTTAACATGTCCCGAGGCTGACCCGGGATTGCACAATTTTATTATGATAGTTCGCGTATGTAATAGAGAATACTAGCAGATATAGCAGACTGCTAATGAAAATTCTTTATTAGTCAACCAACCTCAATAACTTACCCCACCTATGAATCGAAGTGCAGACCTCACGATAAACTGCAATACTTTAAAAAGACAATGTAAAAAAACATTGTTACTTAAAATATTTAATTAAAATTACACCCTCCATCATAACTCTGGTTGGTTACCAGTCTAACTAAATGCGGCTAATTATGAGTATACCTGTTACTAAACGTGAAGCTACTGCTAATAGACTTGCATAACCAACACTTTACTTAAACAATAAAATTTGAGAAAGTCAATAAGGGGGCATTGAATTTCGACACTAATTAGTTCTAGCGGTGCTCCGTGCACAAACACTGACTGCTCATACGGAAATTCAATACCTGCACCTAATATTAAATACTTAGTTGGTAAATTAGAATTTGAATCTGATGTTCTCCATTACACTCGCAGTGCTGTTCTCTATCATAAAGCGTTCGTTAAGTAATTAGTAATTTAAAATCGATGTAGATTCGACTACTTTGTTAAGTAACTTCTATAACTGTTGTCTGACAGAACTAATAGTAAGCACCGTTTTGTATCAACTGTGGACGACGTCTGTGGTGTAGTGATTCAAATGTAGGACTGTTAATCACGTGGTCATGGGTCTGATTCCCTCATGATTCAACTATTTATGTGATGAAGTGTTTGTGTAATGTTATAATGTATTTACAACAAAAAAAAATACTATATCAGTATTATGTCTTTGGTCTACTCTGCTTAGTTTGGGACTAGGATTGAGCAAAATGTCACAAAAAATTAAATGCACTTACCTATTACCTTATAAACTTGTTTGCGGCACACGTTTTTACGTTGAAGATTAAAGCCGACGACGTCGTGCTCGGATGGGTACTACTGGTGAAAGAAGTCACTTTGCGGAACACTTTTAAATCCACAATTCAGGGAAGTGAAACATAATTCATTGAGAATTTTATAATTTAAAGTGACACAAAAGAAAGAAGGAAGTAGTAAATGGAAAGCGCGATAAAAAACTATTGAGTTTTTCAACATTTAACAACAGTTTTTACAATTCTCACCTTAAATTAGTTCACCACGAAATTAGTTGAACAAGAATTTCTAATTGCAATGTGAGAAACAAACTTCCACCTCAGCCCCCATATAGGATGATTTCTGGGATAAAAATTATGCTACCTATATACTTTCCCAGGACTCAAACTGAAGAGGTAACAGACACACTTTCGCATTTAGCATATTAGTCGTTACAAATTTAAGGATATTTTTTTTTATCTTTAAATGTCTCATAGGCGCGTGGCTAAATAATTAACACTAGTTGAAATGTGAGACGTCCCCATATTAAGCTGAGCCTGTATTTCGGTGTATCAGCTCTGTATATATCTATCTATCGCTGTATATCAGCGGCTGCTGTCGTACATTACTAACCTACTCAATTAACCGCGTTTGGGGAGTCTCTAATAGTAGGGGTAGGTCAGTTACAGAGTCGCTCGTAAACGAAGCCCACGCATTCATCGGCTGCCAAGACTAACTTTGAAATTTTATCTATTTTATTTAATTATATGTGTCCCTATTTTAAGGAAGTTACTACTAAAAATATTCTTCCAACTATATCAAGTATAAATGTGTAAGTTAGTGTGGATAGATGGATGTTTGTTACTGTTTCACGCTAAAACTACTGAACGGATTTTGATGAAACTTCACAGTATTATTATTTATACATCAGAATAACATAGGCTATAATTTAAATTATGGTTGTAATTTGAAAACTGTTATTTTCAAATTACAACCATAATTTAAAAAAACTTTTCCACGCGGACGAAGTAACAGGCAGAAATTTGTATAAACTAAAAAGACTATCGTAAACATCATAATTATACAAAAGTATAGATATTAAAAAAAAACTATAAATATATTTATCACGCTTTGGATGCAATTGGATTAGGAAGCGGGATTGTCGGCAGTAGACGGTAATAATATTAGCTTATATACTGGTGGGCGGCGGCCCTTTTCCGTTATGCCATAGAGATTAGGGAGTACAGACCGTTCACAGTTATTTTACCTCCAGCTGTTTATTTTTTAGACATTTTTTACACAGCACCATCTAGTCCCAAACTAAGCAGAGCTTGTACTATGGGTACTAGACAATGGATATAATACTTATACACTTCTTTTTGTAAATACATAATTATAATTCATAAGAAAAACCCAGACCAACACAAATACTCAAGTTTTACCCACACAAATATTTGTGTCCTGTGGAAATCGAACCCACGACCCCATGATCAGCAGTCCGGCACTCGAACCACTGGACCACAGACGTCGTCATATGTTAGGTTGGCTAGCTTGAGTTCTATGTTGCCATTCGTGGTTTTCACGACTTCCCTGTTCAAAATATTTAATCATCATCACATGTACTAGCAGCACAAAGCAAGTAAGACAGCAAGAAATACCATTTTAACGGGAAGTTAAGATGACTTACGTCAGAGGTAAAATAAATGTGAACGGTCTGTTAGACACGAGACTTATAAATATTATATTGATTTCTGACATTTACGCGAATATTACATTGAAATAAAACTACTTTTTACGGATTTTATAGCGTATATTGATATTATTAATCCCGACGTTTCGGACCCTTTACAGCGTCCATGGTCACGGGTAGACTGAGGTGGTGGGCGTCTTAATGATATAATTACTAATTATAAATATTATTTATATTTATATTGATCTCTCAGTTGTATGTAGACCTATAGAAAGAAGATATATTTAATTAATTGTACCGAACTAAAAAGTGCATTGTTTGTTCTATTCAATTCAATCATCCACAGTTTTAAAGTTGGAGCATAAGTACAACAGTGAACACAAAATTAAAATCTATTTGGTTAGTTCTTTTGCGACATACAAGAATTCCATAAATCACTATTTCGGCTTCAAGTTTGTTTTAATATCTGCAATGTACAGACTCAGGTACTTTACGATTTTATAATAGTAAGTACCTCTTTATATATTTATTTTATTCTCAACAGAATCACAAAAAAACTGGTCAACTTTTATCTGGTAAAATGGCTTAGAAAATCCAACTATGACGATGTAAAAAACATTATGAAGATAATGGCTTATACATACGCACACACAAACGAAATCACACATACACACACACATATGTACACAACACACCTGAGCAAAAATAATGTCTAAAATTAAGTAGTTTAGTTTGTAATTGTCTTTTATTATAGTATATTTATATAGGCGACGACAAGGTTCCTGAAAATACAGTTTGCACTAGTTTACGGATCAGAGTTTTCATTTGTATTGTACCCATGTATGTCAACAAATAATTTATTATTATTATTATAACGAGGACACTTGTATTCATTACTTCACTTATGTATTACGATATCATTATATATATATATCTGTTAATCTTAATTTAAGTATGTATATATTTATAGTGATGAGAGTGCGAAAATAATTTCCCAGTATTTTTGTAAAGTAACTAACTCTATAATTAGCTTTGGAAATAGACACCCATAGATTGAAGTTTATAGGTGGGAATTTACTTGTAACAGAACATAGAGCATTCGCTGTTTTTAAATTTACTCGAACCACAAGACGAACATGACGCTCGATGTTTTGTTACAACTTGATTTTCGAAAACAACGAGCGTTTTATTTGACACCAATAAGAGCAAACGCACGAGTACGGGGGACGGAGGGGAGTAATTGATATCTTTTAAAGATATATTACAGGTATACGTTCACTCGCCGTAAGCATTACGTTGATCACAGCATCGACAATTCGTAAGAACGTTACATTACATGGAAATGTTTTTAGAAATGAGCATTTGCCTGTATTGTACCATTCTTAAAAACGTTACATTACAATGTAATGCTATCTAGCATTTCTAGCTATCTAGTAAGTGCGGTAGTCTATACTCACCTTAAGAGCTATAAAGTATTGGCTAGTAGATATTTGATAGCTCACGATGAATAAAACAGCCATTTGAATACTAGGTTAGAGTGAAACAGCATAAGCTCATGCATTGTTTAAGGATCACATTGCGAACAATTGAGATTCTCAGCTTGTAAAACTATTGGAGTTGCGAAAGAAGATGCTCGCTCGCAGATTGAAGTGTAGATAGCTAAGTAAACTATTAGCGAATGCCGGTCATAAGAAAGTGAACTAATTGGCTTTGTTCAGATCGCTTCATTCATTTCGCTGCCCGCCAAAGGTGTCCCGTGCTAGTCCCGTGATGTCATGTTTATATGGAGTTAGAAAACTTAACTGATTTGGAGGATTTTTTCAGATTTATTTATTTTACTTTATATTGCACTGTAGGAATATTTTTAAAATTTAATACTTCTATTTGTTTAAGCCTGTGCCAGTCTAGTACAAAAATATTCAAATATGAAATATATTTCAATATTTACTTTTCAAATTCATTGATGTCAAAATTGTAATAACTTTTGATAAAGTGAACGGATTTTAATGAAATATAGCTATAAATTACTTTTGAGTTCCTTTGAATAAATTCAGTAGTTATGATTTGATGCGCATTCAGACACACATACAAACATACTGACAAACAGACAGATATGTTGTTTAAAAGCAATAGAAATGTATTGTGGTACTTATTTTCAGTCCTCCGAATTCGTTTTTTTTTGCAAAATAAGCAATGTAGTTACAGACACGCGATAAAACTTTTCAACTCTCATAAATGCCTCCATTGCAAATGGCCCTGTGCCCGTAAGTTAACAGTCCTCGAATCGTTCCTCACTCTCGGACGTTGCACGTCAGACAAAGGATTATTTCTTTTTTTGCGAATAAATTTGCAGATACAGTCCGTAGTTTGAAAAAGGGAGCTAATAACGTATTTCACAAAGCTCTGATTGCCTTAAACTCTGTGCAACAAGTTACGAGTTACAATATTTTAGTGTCGTCAAAAACATAGGTAGAAAATTAAAATATATTTCAACACACTTGTGAAAAAAAAAAAATTTAACTGTGAAAACGAATAATTGTGAAAAGAAATTCGCAATGGCGGGAAAAAATAATCAGCTGTTTTCCTAAATAATGGCGAATAATGGCGATCGGCCATAGGCTAAAAGAATGAGGTTTTTTTTTTGGCTTTTCGCGGATAGCGTTTTAGCCATATGCAAAATGGGGAATTCAAAGTTTTCTTTATTACAGAGAAAACAAATGTTATATTTGAGTGAAAGTTTTATTTATTAAAAACGTACAAGTTGAAATTATCTATTTAATTTAAATACGAAGTTGCAATAGAGAAAAGCACAAGCAATAGGTACCTACAAATATTTATTGAACACATTTTTTTTTGTATCGAAACTTTTTTAAGTACAAAGCAACTCAACTAATAAATTTAAAAAACCCTATAACTCACTTGTAGCAATGAAAAAGTCACAGTTTGATTACAGGTGTCATTATGTGCCTAATTGCTGTGAAATTAGAGCCTTCTATGAGCAAGTGTGTTGAAAAATATAATATCATAGTACGGTGTGAAGCACAATATGGTACAAAGAAGGTTTTAATATAATTTTTTGCTAGACCGTGTAGGAAAAAAGACCGATTTTTCTCATAAAGTCGACACCTGAATAATAATTGTGACGCTTTGACAGCGCTTTGACTTTATGTGTGAGTTTAATGGCTCTTTTCCAATAAGGGACTTTCTGAGAATAATTATGCAATTATGTCACTAAAGGGGAAACACTCAATTACGGCATCTCGCAGGGTAGTGTGCTGGGTACTACCTTGTTTAATTAGTACAATATACAAATGACCTGTACAAAATGCCCCGTCCTGCTTTAATATCACATCCAATATGCCGACGATACAACTATGATTGATCATGGCATGAATTAATTACAAGCTCTTTTCAATACAGAACTAGTATTAAAAATTACTTTTACAACATTTACTAGAGTTAAAACAATAAAGTATCTTTATCTTTTACTTCACGTGCTCGGAAAGCGACACAATACTACTCTTATACCGGAGGGAAGAGTGCCTCCTTAGAGCCCTAGGGGCATATAATAAATAAAAATATTCATAATTCTATAAATGATATAAATTCAACTTCTTGACTTAAAAATCAAATGAAAAATAAAAACACGTATGTAGGTATTTGTGTAATAAATAAGAAGTAAATATGACTCAAGGTTCATGAACTGAAAGTCTCAGAGAGGCTTTTTTTTCCCATAGGTAAAGTGAAAAGAACTATGCTTAAATTCTGGAGAAAGTACTGATCTGAAGAGATGATGATGAAGAGAAACTCTATATACATGGTTTTTCAACAAAAGACCTTTATGAAATAATTAAAAACGTGTTGTTTTATTTTGAATACTATTTTGCGTAAGCACCGAGATTTAATATTTCAACCAAACTACAAAACACAATAGCGTAGGCATGTCATTTGTCCACGCGCGCACGCATTGGCAAACGGTCGCGGTTTAAGTGCTATGAATAGTGTGTGTCAAACGTGAATACCTTACAGTGTGTTACGTGTAATATTGTCATCGGAGGTCCTAGCCTTTATTCGAAATACACATGACATTACAGATAACAAGAGTCTGATTAGGATATCTGCATCAGCCTGCTCGGAAGAAGAGATTGATGAAGTGAAGAAGTTGCTGTTTACTTCTTCGAAAAGTATGCACAAATTAGTGTCCAGACGTAAGAATGATGACAAATACAAAAGGACCTGGAAGACATAATTCCTATTTTTAAAGCTAATTTTGGTATTTGCATATACGTAATGTATGTGCCAATACCAAAATTAGCTCAGGAAATGACATAAGCTTTTGACAAATCGGGCGATCATAGATGTCATTCCCATACATTTTGTTTCTATTCGTTCGTCGATTCGATTGTCAGATTGCAACTTGTCTACAGGCGCAGGTCTCCAGAATGCGAGGATACAATGGGCCCTGCTTCTGAGGCAACTATTTACTAATAATATGCTTCTTTCGAATGAGATATATATAGCTAATTAGTTTCTTGGCTGTGCATATTTTGTTATTTTCAGTTTGAGTTCCTGTCTCGTTTCGTGATACAGTTGGTGTATGTTGCTTTTTTGATATAATTGTAGGACTCCATTTCAAATACCTAGACGTGCCCGCAAGTTATATTCGGTTTGAGAGATTATTCTCCACGACAGGTCACATATTCGTTTTCGTTGTTTTCTAAATCAAAATCAGCATTTATTGTCTTTTTAATACTTAAGTTTTTAATTAAATTATGAATGAATTAAAAGTGTTTGATGTCCAGGTATAATATCAGGAATCGCGCTGTCAAGTCATTTGATTGAGCTTTAAATTAGCGAAATTAGAGCTAACTTTTCATGTACGTAATTTTTCATAGACTTCATAATTTAGTATATCAATGATTGCCCAATTATTGATCTTTTTTAAATATAAATATTATTTTTAGTATTTAAGTATAAATAGAAACGAATAAGAATTACTTGTTAGAGCGCAAAGTTATTTCACATTTATAAGAAATTAATATAGGCTTTATTCTCCAGTGATCACCGGTGAATCACCGGAGAATGCCCAATCTCCGGTGAATACAATCGGTGGTCAGAGTTTCGCTCCGGTGCAAACCTCTAGTAATGAGTGACGCTCACGACACGAGGAGTATACAAGGTGTCGGTTTGCAGCGCGCTCCCTCGTACGCAAGGCAAGGTCGAGACACAACATCAAGCGATCCCCCGTACACAGTGTAGCTCGGCTGTTATCGATAACGATAAATCAGTGCGTACAAATCAAACAATTATGGCGCAGATTTTTAGCAGCGGCGAGGTGAATGAAAATAAGCAACTCGATGAGTGTATTTAAGTGCAAAGCTGGAACACTAGCGTTTCTTTAACGATAGCTTATCGAAGCATTATCTGACAGACAAGTTAAAGCGGCTGAATAAAAATCCTTTATTTATATTACATGTCATTAAAGAGACGTATGAGGACATAAAAATTAAGAAGTTACATTAGAGAAGAGACATGAGAAATTAATATGAATATTAATTTTATTAATAATATGAGAAATGATTTGTATCAAAGAACAAAATAGACGCTTTCTTCTATTGGTGTTCTCAGTATATGTAGGTACAAAACGACTTATTTTTATCATTGAATTTGTAGGCTAACTGTACCTAATAAGACTGTGAAAATTATCTGTCCTTATATTCGGAGAATTTAACGCGCATTCGAGTGAGCGTTTTACGAGTGAGTTATTGACAATGTGAGTGAGCATACCACAGACACATCCACGTTCAAGAGCACGCGGTGCGTGTTGTTGGCTATACCACTGTGTTTGAATAGTGCTTTTAAGATTAGTTGTGAAAGCAAGTATGTACGATGTGTACTCGTTCGGTCACATTCCGGTGACGATTGAATTTCATTTAAAATTAATTATATTCAAATTTTGTAACAAAGTTATATGGGTGAAAGAGTTATAGATTATTGAATGGCCTAACCATTGTTATTGAAAATTAAAAGTTATGGATTCTCATATAGTAAATAATATAAATTTGAATGGAACCTGTTCTGATGCAGCAGCAATAGCCGATATGACCGGCCTTATTGGACTGCCAAGTCAATAGCTCGCATGGCACGTTACTTTTGCATTTATAATATTAAATATAGCAGAAATGGGATAAATGACATTTATTTCTGTAAATAGATCTTTTAAAGACACAAGTCAATATAAAACATTTTTTTAAAGCTAGATGGCTCCGGCATTTCCTAACTGACGACCTCTGAAAAGAAACGCTGAAACAAACTCAGAGAATCATAGTCTCTTTTAAAGTCCAGATATAGAATATGTGTCTTACAATGTAGGGAAAATTCTGAAATGGCCCTTTGAAGAAAGAGCCATAACGGCTTTGAGTAGACCAGTCCAAACAAAGATACTAGATCAGGGGAACATTTGCGTAGGCCAAATAAAAAGAGGGTCAAAGCCACCAGACAAAGCTGAGTAAGTATATTTAGCCTACAAAGTACTCACATTTACATTTTATTGTGTAAAAAATTATTAAATAATAAGAAAAAATATAATCACAGTAACTATTTCAGTAATATCTGCATTAGCAGACAATTTATATTAATTTTAATCAAATTAATAAAAATTGTTATGCCAGACTTACATGAGAACAATGCAGTTTGATGTGTAGGTACTATTAAATTAATCCAGTCTACCAAACAGAACATAATATTTTAAACGGCTACCGTAACACTATATTATAATTCCTTCCAATATTTCAGTAGCTTCGTAATTAAATTAACAAATTATTTTTGCAGACAATTAATTTTCTTTATTAATTTACACGGTAAATTCTACATGAATAGTCATGTTGTTTCGTCGGGTTTGTAATTTCAGAATGAACAGTATTTCGTATTAAAATTCATGCTCGTGCATTGCTTTTACAAGTATATAGTCCTTTAAAATCGTTTGGCCATCGCGTTCAATTACGAGTCATTATAGCAAAAATAATTTCTATACTCCAAGTAAGTAGTACTTAGCGTAAAATAATTAATAATGTTGAAACAATGATGCTTATACATTAATCATTTAGATTCTTGCTATTTTATGTTATTTTTAGGATAGTATTCCAAATCTATATAATATATAAAAAAGAGAATGGGAAGAAACGTCCCCACCCTGCAACCGATTTCAGACATTATCTTATTCAAAAGGTCTTTTTTTATCCATGGCAGTCCTACCGCTGGGTAAAAGCGTGGCTCCCAGCGGTAGGTCCTTGAAAGAGAGGAAGAAAGAAAGAAAAAGAAATATAGATTCATTCTTCAAATATGTGTGTTTATTGGGATTTAAAGTATTTTGATTCGATTTTTTTGCATATTATTATTTAATTTTTCTTAACATACAATAAAAATAGAAAAATAACTATTCTCTCGTAAGATAGACTTGTTATACCCAGAGAATAACTAAAAAATGATTTTTCAAAAGTTTCAAGAATTTCGAGTTTTCTGTTCAAAAGCCAACTATTTTATGTACTATTACAAGTTATATTAATATACTACTATTAGAGTTATTTAGGAAAAATTCGACCGCGGGCAGGATTCGAACCTGCGTCTTCTGGTTAGGTACACCAGACGCTATGACCACTAAGCCACCGCGAGTTCCACCCGCCATAACGAATTTTTGCCTTCTTAAAAAACTAAAATCTTAGCATGGAAAATGCCAAAAAATACAAAAGATACTGTGTCCTAAGTGCTACTATTACGTTAGAGGTCCTGGGTGCGATTCCAAGGTCAAGCAGTGTTATTGGGTTTTCTATGAAATTCGCAGTAGCAGCTCGGAGTTTGGATCCTTGCCCATTTAATGGCAACGCCATCTACTACATGGAACCTAAACAAACCGGCGAACTGTGGTTATACCTTGGTATACCTCTGCCTAACTCTTTAGGGAATACAGGCGTGATGGAATGTTGTTATATTATTTTCATCTAGTGTTATTAATAAAACATAGAAATAAAAAGTACAGAAGTAAAAAAAAAAACAAATCTTTTAAATATAACTACCTACATCAATTTCGCAGCCAGCACTTTTTAGTTACTCTTTTTGTAGCTATGAATCACATTGGAGGGTGGGGAGGGTCCATTCAAAATCCCCCATAAACCTGACACTCACTGATTTATCACTAAATTAAAAAAATAACAATAAACTTGGCATTGCTTGATAAAGTAGCATTTTATTTTTGCCATAATATGTTTTTCAGGTTTCGGTTTGTTTTATACCACGGTGGTAAGCGGTTACCGTAGCCTATAACGTTTTTAACACCAAGGGTATAACTTGCAAGTTGCCAAGAGACAAACAGACAGTATTTTTTTCAAATGATAAATATGTATTCAGTTACTTATTCTCAGTCCCCCAAATTAAGTAGTTTCTTTTTCAAAATATATAATTATTTATTTATTCAAAATTTAAAGCAATGTACAGATCTACACGCGAAACTGACATTCTTAATATATGTATAGATGTATTGTAATGTTTTTTACGTGGTGCAAGTTAGGAGGGAGTGACAGTCCATGCATTGTCGAGTGAGCACTGTGTCCAAATCAAATACCTGTGCATAATTGAGGCAAACGTTCCACTCTTGATTTAGGTCCCACTTTCCTGGAACATACACAGACGGCTATTCGCGTCTGTATGACCCTTTGCGATGCAAAATATGCCTTTGTCGTTACACTTCTTTATGACCGTTCCTGAAATCATAGGTGATAAATAGATGAAACAAATAGGATGCAAACTTTATATATTTGTGTTTTCCTCTTAGGTTTTTCTGCGGTTTAGAAAAGTTGCTTATTAGATTTTTTTGATGACTTTATTATTTACAATAAATAGTAGTAATGGAACATGAAAAAGGATTAGGTAAGACTATTTGCTATAAGGAAAGTGGCAGGTCGCAATGATAGCCTAGTGGTATGACCATTGGGCATGCACCTCTGACGTTTCGAAATCATGTACGTATTAATAATTAATTATCACTCACTTACAACGGTGAAGGAAAACGTTGTGAGGAAACTAGCATGCCTTAGAGATTTCTTCGGTAGCGTGTGAAGTCTGCCAACCCTCACTAAGCAATGATGAACTATAGCCTAATTCCTCTCATTCTGTGCGAGGAGACCCTTGGCCAGCAGTGGGACAGTATATGGATTGATGATCAAAACCACTGATTAGTATTTTGTATTAGTTTTTTTTGTCACTGCAGGATTTGGTGGAAAGAAATTTGCACGTAGCTTGCTTACAGTGTGAAAATATTTGCCAAGAAGGTATTGTGAAATGAGACACAGCGAGAATTTTTATGGGAGCCTCTGTTACATTGAACTAAAAATCATAAAGGCACATTTTGACGTTCATTACTAATTCTCTGCCTAACCATCTTTGAATACATGTGTACATTATGTTGTCTATAATTAACCAGTGAGCAATTAGAATTATGTTTATATAACTGACTGATCATTACTTTGTATTTGTTATTTTCTTTCAAAATAAAAAGAACTTACTGCTAGTGCATTCAAAATGTAATTTGGTTTTTCTATGATATCTCAACTTTTAAAATATGTAATTGAAAATTGTTCACTCTTCGATTGAGACTGAAAACTGTGTTTGGCGACATAGAATAAGTTAATACTATTTTCATGTAAGTGGCATTGTATGTCTTTTTGAAAATTCTAAGTACAAAATGTATTTATTAGCACAACTTTATAAAACGTATTATATTGAATTAAACAAGTTAGGTACTTAATAATTGTGCCATAACGGCCAGTGTTTGTGTTCGTCTTGGTGTTTCTTAGGTATTGTAATTATTTATTTACAATAAAACTTTTTTAACAAAAAAATTACCCGCTGAAAAACTGAAAAGCAAAAAATAATAAACGTTTCTTATTTAACCAAGTTTTTATTACCTAAGTAATTTTAAGTCGGCGCCAAACAATCTATGAACAAAGATCACTAAATTACTTTAAATTTAAAGAAATGCCCAAATCAAATTAACAATGAAACGTGAAATCTCCAGCGATGAACATTAACATTCCAAAAAATTGGCGCCGACTCAAAATTTCTGTCTTTATTGGCTTAGATTAGGACTAGATGGTTTTTACATAATTAATTGATTTTTATTAAAAAAGGATATAGAATTTCTTTTTAGAAGACATAGGAGGACGATAAATATCATGTTTTTTTATACCACTAAGCTGGCAAACAAGTATAATACGACCCACCTGATGTTAGCTTATAGACGCTTGCAACACCAGGGGTATCACTTACGCGTTGGCGACCCCGTAAAATGATAATGGTATAGTTGGGTGGGCAGTATGAGTGTCAACTTCTTCACGGAGCACTGGCAACCTTGCACACCGTTAGAAACAACACAGCTCAAAGTAGTGTTATTTCACTTCGATTTATGATAAAACAACTTATAAATCGAATATAATATAAACACGCCAGCCACCAACAGAAAAACATTGAAAATGTGTATTTGTTTATATACATTGTATTGAATACTGGGGTGCTGTAGTGTAGTCTTATATGGTATAATTAGAGCATGCACAACGTGCAGTATGAAAACCATATTTAGATAACCATGACGATACCCTTCGCTTAATTAATCCCCGCCCTCGACCCTTGGTCGGGCCGACCCGCGGTCAGCTAGTAGTTTTAAATTCGCCCCTAAATGATTTAAACTATGATCCAGTTGTCCCTAGTTGTCCCCCAGCAATGCCCTAAGAAGAGGTCCGAGTCCCGTTAGAGGACACCCTTACCTGTGATTACTGATTAGTAAGCATATACTGTATCCTAGGTTCCCCCAAACTTATTTAATATGTCCGATTTTTTAAAAATACCAAGGCTTAAACGTTATTTTCAAAACATTAAAACAAACCAGAAATAATATTTAACATAAAGCGAAACTAAATAAAACGAAGACTTATTAGCCCTAGTTAATAAGTCTTAGCTTTATTTAGTGTTAAATCTAGTTTGTTTTAATTTCAAACAGATCTGTGTGTCAGATCTGTTTGAAGTCGGTGCCAAGCCAAATAGGCTTGATAGGCCCTGTGCCGCCGCACCGCGCGCGGCGTGTGGCGTGCGGCGTTATGCCTTCGCGTGAGAAGGAGAGGGCTCGTGCCGAGTGATACAACCCTATTATACATATTAAGGCTTGGCACCGACTTCCAACAGATCAGTTACCTAGCAGGTATATATAATCTAGTATTTTTGTGTGTACTTGTATTAATAGTAAATTCTCGTTTACTGAGAATTTAATACAATTATTATTGGAATAAGGATACGTGCACGGTTAATAGCAATAGGCTCGCCTCATATTACATGGGATCTAAAAAATACTGGGAAACTGTGGGTGCTCCAATGTACACCTTTGCTTTACTGGGGTAACTCCACGGACGCTTATAAACGCTTACGCTTTTCTAGGTTAAAAAAAATGTGTTAAAGCCACTGCTGGTATATATACCGCCTTGCGGATCCTGCAAGCCACTTTTTAAAGAATTTATAATCCTTACACATAGCCTCTATGCTCTTCTCCATTCTAGAAGCAGCAAAGTTTGTTAAGTTAAACCCTAATCTACTTAAAACAGCTAAAGATCTGTTTCCTAGAAATACAAGAAACCCAAACAGGATTATTTTAACAAATATACCAAAGTTACCAAAGATATTAAATAATTGCCTTCAATTAGAGTTAAGAAAAAGTTAAAAACATAACTAATTGAGAAATATTTTTATTCAATATCAGAATTATTCTAATGAGTTAAATTGTAACGTTACTATTAGCGGGTTACTAAACGAATTTTTCCTTCGTTAAAATAGCTTTAAACCTTAGCATGGAAAATTCCAAAAAATACAATAAGATTATTTTATTATGTTAATATTTGCATACTGTTTTAGCAATTTTTGTGACATAAAGGTAATTGTTCCTTATCAATAATTGTTATTAGTCTGTAAACTTTTCTAAAATTATAAATATCTTAAAACGATAAACTGTATCTGGTACTAAATGTTTAATGTTGCATATTTATTGTAACCTACATTTTCTGAAAAACAATTTATTATATTTTATTCTAACCCTTTGGAGAATATAGGGGTGACCAATGATCTTCACCAATGTCCATAAAACATTACTATAATAGAGGCGTATAGACAAAGCAGAAGGGTTATACAGAGGTGTACTAATGTACACGTGATATGTAAGTTAATTTTTGTACAGACGCCAGCAGGTCAACCTATCCAAAACTGTCAAATTTTCCCAATTTAATATGAACCTTATTATATTGTATTAAAGTTGAAAATCTATCAAAGAAATTTGACATGTTGTGGTAGCTTGATGTGCTGGCCTATGTACTATTCTTGAGACTGAGACTGTGCAGAATGTTATTCACTGCGATCTAGCAAACCCCTGTGGTTTTTAGATTGTAAGTAATTTTAATGTTCTGTAAGATATTTTGTTTTATATAAAAAAAAAATTGTACCGTCAGCAATCTCTCGTAAATCGTCAATCAATCTTCAATATGATTTTTAATAAGTATAAAGTTACTGACCTGTGAAGGTTATGCGAAATAATTGCATAAATAACTAATAAATATTTAGGTTACTATAATAGGAAAAACCTCTTGACAAGTTTTGGAGCTGTGATATCTTCAAAATTTTGCTGTGTTCACTGTTCAGTGACTTTCGTTGCTGACCGTACACCCACTGTTCTCTGGGCGAGCATATTGCCATTAACCGAGCACAAATTACAACTCCGAACTGTTATTGAGAATGTTATAAAATTGCCCAATGTCATTTTGCCCCAACCCAGGACTCTAGTTTAGCAGCCGCTCTTACGATCCCTAGTCTAATGAGGCGGTTTCTTTATAACTTTGAATATATTCCAATGTATTCGTGTGCAGAATAAAATCGAATTCGCATTCGATTAATTAGACAATGTATGTGCTGTCGAATATAGTGGTTGCGTGTCGCCCAGGATTAGAAACATAGTTGCCCTAGACACGAAACGAGGATCTCACAAATATATTTATCTCGGATGGGAATCGAACCTACGAATATCGGTGAATTGCACTGACAAGCAGAACAACAAACGTACAGGTGAAGTAGCGTTTAATTTGATCTGCTACGTGATTACTACGCCGTAGCGCACGATGCTACGCTCCGCTACGAACAGTACTAATGCGGTTACTATTGTAAATGGAAGTAAATAGTATGAATACTGACTCAAGGACAAAGATCTTTGTAAACACTTTTTAAAATATATTTTTTTACATTATGGTGTGACAGTTGGTATCATTTTGTACACAATCATTCTTATATAAAATAATATATATATTTTTTTTTTGGTCCATTTTACACAACACCATCTAGTCCCAAACTAAGCAGACCTTGTACTATACAAGGGTACTAGACAATGGGTATAATACTTATATATATATATATATATTAGTAAATACATACTTATAATAAATAAGAAACACCCAGACAAACACAAATACTCATGTTTTATCCACACAAATATTTGTGTCCTGTGGGAATCGAACCCACGACCCCATGATCAGCAGTCACTCGAACCGCTAGACCACAGAGGTCGTCGAAAAAATCAACTGCTAGTTGTTATTCTCGCTAAAACTCAGAAACGACTACCGATTTTGATGACATTTTTTGTGTGAGTTTGAGTGGGTCCCTGGATGGTTTAGATTCACAATTAGACCCAGTAGGTGGCGCTGTAATCGGGCTGCAGAACAACCATGTACCGAGCCAGCTAGTTATATATAATAATTCGTTCGTCATCGTTTCAAACAATATTCTAATATTTTCTTTGAAGACTTTCTTCTATAGCGTTTTTGTAACCGCGAGTACAACAGACAAAGACAGACGAATAAAAAAATGGGCGACGAAAATAAAGGAGTTCATATTTGGACTACGGAACCCTAAAGTCGAGAGCTCAGTGAGAGAGATCAATAAGTGTGTTATGAATATCGCGTATGTGTGCGTGTGTTTTACGTGCGTGTGTTATATATTATAACAAGCTGTAAACACCGTGCTGTGGCCCAGACAGTCGGGGTCAGTGAGCTCATATTGACATAACGCAACATACCATAACACTTGTATTTTTTTTTCAGTAGGTACCATCTACTCCCAGATTAAGCAGAGCTTGTACTATGGGTACTAGACAATGGATATAATACATAGATACTTTATTTTTTGTAAATACATACATACTTATATAAGAAACACCCAGATAAACACAAACACATTTTTTCATCACATATTTGTATCCTATGGGAATCGAACCAACGACCTCGTGATCAGCAGTCTGACACTTGAATCACTAGAACACAAAGGATAGGCAGAGGCGTACTAATAAAGGTTTACTAATAAAACTCACAGTGTGCCGGTATGTTTAGGGAACATGTAATAGGGACGAGCCTAAAATGCAAAATATATTTGAGGACGCCTGTGGGGTGTGGTTCGAATGTCGTAATGCTGATCATGAGGTCGTGGGTGTGATTCCCACAGGACAGAAATATTTATATAATGAACTTTGCGTTTGTGATTGTATGTATTTAAAAAAAAAATACTTATTTCAATATCCATAATTATTCTAGTACACAGTACAAGATCTACTTAATTTAAGAGACGGTGACTGAGAGATGGTGTTGGGTAAAATTACTCAAATATTTATTAAAAAAAAAAAAACTAAATTTGAAATTTTTGCTTTTTGCACTTGCGGCCCGACTCAGCTGCGGTACCTCCCATACGACACCACAACCTACATTGGCCGCTCCAATGCAGGCTTCGGTCCAAGCCTGCAGGAGCAGCCCCTCCCTGGGGTTCTACTTCGCTTCACCGTGGGCCATTAATCCACGGTTACTAAGCCCCCCCGCCGCGACAAGGCGAGAACCCCTTGGGGAACCTAAGATCCTTAGCGTAACAGTCACTGTTACGAACTAGACAAATATAAAAATAAACTACTTTTTTAGGAATTTTATCGCGTTATATTGATATTATCTACCCGTGACCATAGACGCTGTAAAGGGTCCGAAACGTTGGGATTAATAATATCAATGTGATTAAATGTTTATTTAATAAAAAAGAAATATTTGGCTTACAGTCTGTAAGCTTTTTGTGAAACAAATTAAATAAATAAACAAACAATCTTACACTCTCTGGTCTAATCCTCGTATACCGGCAGAGGTTAGAAGGTTTTCCCCAATAAACAAAAAAAAAGTCAACATAAGTAGCATTATTGCGTTTTGTCGTCTGTTTGTGGGAGACGAAGCACTAAAGACCACCGTGCTCCATTTTAATCCGTGATTTTTTTATTTCCATTAGGAAAATGATCTTCATAAAAGAAAATATGCAGTTAGTGTTACGGAATAAATTATAGAAAAGGTTCGTGACGTTGTTGCAAACAACATTTTATTCGATTGTTTTCTTTTCAAGCAGAATTCTAAAAACTGGTGAGTGCACTTCTTAGTGGCCGTCAACTTAAGATGTCGGCGTCAAAAATTTAATATTAATTTATCTAAAACATCAGATTTTTTTACACTACAAGGTAAATTCCAGTTTTATGGAATAGTTTTATAGTACTTACATACGTTATATTCCCCGAAGGGTTAGGCAGTGGTGTACTAATGTACATTGGTATACTTTTTAACCGACTATAAAAGAAGGTCTTCCGTTCGTATGTACGGTCAGCAACGAAAGTTGCTGAACACAGGTAAATTTTGAAAAAATAACAGCTCCAAAACTTGTCAGGAGTTTTTTTATTACGAAGGTAAGGTACATTTTTAATGGTCATCAATGCAATGGTTTCGCACAAATTCAAAAGTCAGTAAGTTCATATTAAAAATCTTATTGAACATCGCAATATGTTCAGCGACTTTCGTTGCAGACTGTACCAAAAAAATGGTTAGTCATGAATACAACATCCCCTTATCTTGTTTCGGTAATTACCAAAAAAACCCTTAAAAAACCCCTCACATTCCCCTCACCTGTGCACTACTGTCCAGCGGTGGGATAGTATATGGGTTGATGATGATGATGAATTAAAAAAAAGGGTGGTATATGGTGAATAAAAATTCTACTCTTTAGAGGTTTTACCGCTTCGTTTTCAGCCGCATTTGGCTAGACTGTAAGCCGACCCCAACACATGTAGTTGGGAAAAAGCTTGGATGATAGTAGAGGTTTTACGAAATTAATTTACAGCCTATCAGGTATTACGCCCGTTAATTAAGGTTCTAATGAGGTTGCCAAAATACAATGCACTGGCCGTTGCCCGTGATTCCCTTGTGTTTTAAATTAAATTAAATAACCATTTATTTCAGAAATGTATTCCCATATTAAACGCTACAAACTAAATAGAAATACAATAAGGATTAAAATACATTAAAAACTATTTCTAATTATAATGGGAGACTTAGGAAAAACACGATTCCTTCAAGTTTTTTTTTATGTTTAGGATAATTTATACAGTATCATCTAGTCAAGCAGAGCTTATACTATATGTTAAATGAAAGGAAATGAAATGATATTTATTTCTGTAAATAGATCTTTTAAAGACACTTTTACAAGTCAATGTTTTGATTTATTTTATGCTAGATGGCGCTGGCATTTCCTACCTGACGACCTTTGAGAGGAAATACCGAAACAAACTCAGAGAATCATGGTCTGTTTTAAACTCAGAACTTCCCTACCCTTTATTGTGAGTGTCACAATAAAGGGCAATGTCTGAAATGGCCTTTTGAAGAAATAGCCACAGCGGCTTTGAGTAGATCAATCCCAACCGATTTCACGCATGCATCAGTCATTGTTTAGGTCCACCATATTGGAGGGAGTTCAAGACAATGGATCTAATACATAAATACTTGTTTTTGTAAATACATACATAGAATAAGAAACAAATAGATAAACACAAACACTTACGTTCGTCACATAAATATTTTGTCCTAGGGTAATCGAATCCGTCTGAAACTCACATCAAGCTACCACAATCTGTCAAATTTCTTTGATTGATTTTCAACTTTAACATAAAACTATAAGGTTCATATTGATTTCTGACATTTACGCGAATATCTTTTTGTATATTTTTGGCATTTTCCATGCTAAGATTTTAAAGTTATTTAGAAAAGGAAAAATACGACCGCGGGCAGGATTCGAACCTGCGTCTTCTGGTTCGGTACACCAGACGCTATGACCACTAAGCCACCGCGATACCTACCCGTCATGTCGAATTTTTCCTTCACATATTGAATTTACGTCTTTATGGTGACGTCAGTAACACCTATTGAAATGCAAGTTTTTGCTTTTCAACCGACACAACTTACTTTACAGTTAGTTCAATGCCGAACGATGCCACCTTACCTTCTAACTATCTTTTTGTATATTTTTGGCATTTTCCATGCTAAGATTTTAAAGTTATTTAGAAAAGGAAAAATAATATTTTTCCTTTAAAACTTGCGTTTCAATAGGTGTTACTGACGTCACCATAAAGACGTAAATTCAATATGTGAAGGAAAAATTCGACATGACGGGTAGGTATCGCGGTGGCTTAGTGGTCATAGCGTCTGGTGTACGTGTCAATAACGAAATCTATGAATGAGAACCATTGTGGTTCTCATTCGTAGATATTGTTAGACGGGTTTTTCTATTACGTACCTACGTGTCGTGTAGTAACGGGTCATGTTTATTTAGATACTAAATAAACACGACCCATTTGGTTGTATCTAGTACCTACACAATATTACGACTATGCAACTAGCTCACTAACCAAGGAACCAAGCGGCTTGGATCGTGAGTTAGTTTGCGTATCGAGACTACCCAGTACAAAATCCTTTAGTGACCCAATCGATCAAATGAACGGGGCGAAAGTACCGGGTCATGGCAACACCTATGACAACCGTTAGTGGTAGTCAGAAACCCAAAAAGCCTGATAATGAGTTTATCCTCAGGATATCGGTACTGTGCCCAGAAATTGGGTTGAGGAGGTCTGAGGTAGTTGCTTCGTGTAAAATACTGATATTCAGCCGTATCTGGTTAGACTAGAAGTTGTCTCCAATACAGTAGGGAAAAGGCTCAAAGGATTATTAACATTATTTAATTTATACTCGACTAGTACCGACAAACCGAGAAGTATGCATTGTAAGGACCTACACAATGTAACTATTGAACGCGTAAATTCCATACTGAGGCACCGATACACAGAACTAAATAACAAAGGTTTCATGTTTAATGATATGCAGTAATATTGTCAGGAATTTTCAGAAATGTGTAATTAATATATTTGTTACAATGAACATCATATTTGAGGCTGATACTGTTCACGTTTATCAGGGAACCATAATTTCAAAAGGCATATAATTGTACGTTATGGTACAAGTGTGTAATGTTGGTGATTACCGCTGAGGCGCCATTGAAGAAAACTTTGAATTCCCCATTTTGTATGTGGCTAAAACGCTATCCGCGAAAAGCCAAAAAAGATACCTCATTCTATTAGCCTATGGCCGATCGCCATTGTTCGCCATTATGCGCGCGTATATGAAAACAGCTGATTAATTTTTGCCGCCATTGCGAAAAATTTTTCACAACTCGTTTTCACTGTTGTAATTATAGTTATTTTCTTCACAAGTGTGTTGAAAAACATCGTATGATACACGTGTGTATTGATGATTACCGTCCTCGGCTCTCTTAAAACCCTCACCTAACGGCTCGGGTTTCAATGGCGCCTCAGCGGTAATCACCAACATTACACACTTGTACGTACCATAATGTACTATTATAGTCAATCATTACATTTACTGTCTTCTATGCAGTAAAGCTGTCGTTCAGGTTGTCATACGAACACCTATGACAATCGTTAAATAAAGCTCATAAAGCCTGACAACCAGTCTATCCTCAGGATATCAATACTACCCAGAAATTTGGTTGTGGAGTTCTGGTAGCTTCGTGTAAAATACTGATATTTAGCTTTTTGTATTTTTTTTGGCATTTTCCATGCTAAGATTTTAAAGTTATTTAGCGAAGGAAAAATTCGACCGCGGGCAGGATTCGAACCTGCGTCTTCTGGTTAGGTACACCGGACGCTATGACCGCTAAGCCACCGCGAGTCCCACCCGCCATGACGAATTTTGCGTCATTATGGTGACGTCAGTAACACCTATTGAAAAGCTTGCTTTTCAACCGACACAACTTACTTTACAGTTAGTTCAATGTCGAACGTTGCTACCTTACTATATATATACTGATATTTAGCCACATATTTTTCTATATTTCCATGTTGGACTGGAAGCCGACCCAACATAGCTGGGAGAAGGCTCGACTGTCTTGATGACTTTTCTTTATGCGGCTTATGGTTATAAATTTATTACACTACCAAAAGTTAAATTAAGGAAATGTTACAGAGAGAGTTGGCAGAGTAAAGTTGCATGAAAAAGGTTGGTCTTTGTTTCGGCTTCGATAGTCACTGGTTACTTTTTGTTGTAAAATGAAAGAATCATCACTACGACATGTAACAAATTTATTACTGCTTAATACATTGAGTTTGAGTGAGACGCGCACACAACCCTTGACGAGGCGCGCGGGCGAATGGCCGCTGACGTCTGGTTGATGCGCGCGCGGTGAGGTGAGCGTTGTACACGCACACCTGCGCGATGTATGTGTGCGGGGCTCCGCGCGGTGCAGGCGAAGCCGGAACAGTCTTTGACAAAAAATAAAAACTAATTGACCTATATACTATATAGTAAATGATTGAATTAATTGAATCAAAATTATACAACCACTTACATTATTCACTAAATATGTCAGACACGTTATCAATATAAAAACGAAGTCATGAAAACGAAACGACACACAAGTAAGATTACATTTTTTTTTAAATGACGTTGTTTTTCCATGCTAAAGCCTTTTTTTCCGAAGGTTGAGGCTAAAGTTAACAGTTCGCCGGTATTTTTAGTCCCATGTAATAGGGGTGAGGCAGAATCCAAAGTCCGAACTACTGATATGTACTTAGGAAAGGGTACAGGGTATCGCAGCATTTATAATCTATCAAGTGGAATTGGGTCTGGATATAACTAATACAATGTCTTTTTATATATGTATAAAATAATATACCTATAAAATAATATACAGGGTGGAAGGGACATCGACGCGCAACGGCTTACCATGACTTTAGTACATGATTCTGGACCCCCCTGCGTTGGAATTTTTCGTCGGCTTTTTCTTTCTTTTACACAGCACCATCTAGTCCCAAACGAAGCAGAGCTTGTACTATGGGTACTACAACAATGGATATCATATTTATTGTATTTTATATGGTACATTCGTAGTACAGTTATTTTACAGAGCCAGGTACAGAGTCTAACACATCAAGCTACCCCTATCTGTCAAGTTTCTTTGATAGATTTTCAACTTTAACACAAAGCAATAAGGTTTATGTTCAATTGGGAAAATTTAACAGTTTTGTATAGGTTGACTTGCTGGCGTCTGTACATTTTATCGCAATGTGCGATGTGCAAATGTTGTCTACCTATACATATAATAAAACAGTGATAGTCTAGTGGTATGACCATTGGACTGGCAAGTCGAAGGTCTCGAGTTCGAATCCAAGGCACTCATCTCTGACTTTTCGAATTCATGTGCCCATTAATAATTGAGTATCACTCGCTTAGACGGTAAAGGAAAACATCGTGAGGAAACCGGTTTGTGAAGTCTGCCAACCCGCACTAGGCCAGCGTGGTAGACTATAGCCTAATCCCTCTCAATCTGAGAGGAAACCAGTGCCCAGCAGTGGGACAGTATATGGGTTGATGATAATGAATTCCTGTTTCCCTTGGTCACGCCATAACTTGAAAACGACTTTGCCGATTTCAGTAATGTTTTTTTTAAAGTTATCTAATACGTTGTAGAAGATTTTTATGAAGAGAAAAATAATGCGCAGGATTTTGGAAAATATCAGTAAACTTAACAACTGGAACTATACTTTTTATCCAGACGAAGTCGCGGTTAGAAGTTGTATATAATAATGTGGGATAAGATGTATGAACTAGTGTGAACGCAGCTAAAATTTGTAATTAGGATGAACGCAGTGAACGAATGAAAGAGAGGTATGTGTGTGAGCGAGAGAAGAAAATGGCGGGACGACGTTGAAGGGTGAAAGGACGAACGGTGTTAAATTAAGTGTTTTCTCAAATAAAATAGTTTTACAAAGTATATTTCAGTTTATTTTGCCAAATTATCCCACAAATTTTGGGGGCTCGTCCGGGATTGGCAAAATAAAAAGACGAATACGAGTTTTCTTCGCGATTACTACGGGGATCGGCACGTGGCGTGGCGAGCAGCGGTGCGGACTCAACGACGGCCGAAAATACGACGGTATCGGTTTAAACAAACGGTGTGCTGACGAAAACGACGAATTTCACGCAAGATGATGAAAGATGAACCGCGAGCTGAAAGCTCAATGCTGTACCTAACTTCTGATTTGATACCGAAATTCAGTGGCCAAGATAAAACATATCCGGTATCACGATGGATACAAGACGTAGAAGAAAACGGAGAAATATGTGGTTGGACACCATTGCAACAGTTGCTGATGGCACGGAGGTCCCTATCAGGAACAGCACGGCTGTGGATGCAAGCTGAGCGCCCTCACAAAACATGGGACGAACTTAAGGCGGCTTTGAACAAAGAATTCCCAGACACCGTCGACATGAAAGCTATACACGAGCTTATGAGCCAACGAAAGAAAAAACGTGACGAGAGCTGCATTGATTACATGATGGTCATGAAGGAGCTGGGAAAAAGAGGAAGGATGCCAGACTACGTAGCCATCAAATACATAGTGGATGGTATAGTCGACTACGAAACCAATAAAATCATGTTATACGGTGTGACTACGTATGCCGACCTAAAGGAAAAGCTCAAAATTTACGAGACAATCAAAGGAAAGTTGAAACTGGAGCATTCTAGAGGTACCTATAAAAGTGAAAAACGTGGCATAAATTACGAAAATAATTACAAGACAGTGACGAAAAGGTGTTATAATTGTGGCGAAGGCGATCATGTTTCGGAAGACTGTCCGCGGAAGGCCCAAGGTCCTAAATGCTTCAGCTGTAACGAATATGGGCATATTTCACCAAAGTGCCCTCATAAAAAAAATATGGCGGAAGAAGGCCGTAAGGAGGGAGATTCCGGTGCATCAAGATGGCGTAATTACGGCGGAAGCAGAAATCATAACGTTGCATCGACAAGCGGGACCGGGAGCGGCGAACGAGTGAGCAAGCAAACTATGTTCGGTCAATCATCACTAAATCACTCGGATCAGACGTCACATTCACAAAGCAACATTGACAAGATGACGGATGATGACGGTGACAGTAAACGTCAAAGTCAAACAGAGTTTGACATCTACGATGTAAACAAACAACAACGCGAGAAACCATTGAAGATTATCGAATTGTGCGGAAAAACAACAAGTGCGCTCATTGATTCGGGCAGTGATGTGAACTTGATATCCTCGGGATTTTGTGTAAACGTTAATATAGCGACGAACAATAACATAACACTGTCGGGACTTGGTTTCACCAAAGTTGAGTCGCTTGGTTCTTTAACGACTAATATTGTGATCGATGGCGTGAAATACGACGACGTGTCGTTCTATGTAGTTCCTAAAGACTGTATGCCTTTCGACGTAATCATAGGTCACGACTTTCTTAGGAGTGTGATAACAGTTATGAATGGTAGTGAAGTATGGATGAAACCAGTAACATGGGTAGAAAAAATAAATTGTTTTAATTGCAGTGTCGAGGTTGGGCATGTCAGTGATACTTGCCTTAAAGAGGAGGTGGTTCAGATGGTTGAAAACTACCAACCATGTCGAATCAAAGAGGCTCCAATCCAGCTCAAGATAATTCTGAAGGACGAGGTCCCGGTGGCGCAGCGTCCACGTCGCATATCCCTGAAGGAGCAGGTGGAGGTGGAAGAGCAAGTGGTAGAGTGGCTTGAGCAGGGGATTATTCGTGTAAGTTACTCGGAATATGCTAGTCCACTAGTCCTGGTTCGTAAAAAAGATGGTACTACAAGGGTGTGCGTAGATTATCGAAAATTAAACAGTAAAATTGTAAAAGATGAGTTTCCATTGCCAATAATAGAGGATTACATTGATAAGCTTGCAGAAGCGAAGGTATTTAGTACGCTCGACTTAAAAAATGGGTTTTTCCATTTAAATGTCAGTGAGGAGTCAGTAAAATATACTGCATTCGTTACACACCATGGGCAGTTTGAGTTCTTAAAGGCTCCGTTTGGCTTGTCCATATGCCCAAACTATTTCATGAGATTTATTAGTATAATATTCAGAGAGTTGATATCACAAGGGATTGTCCTAATATTTGTCGATGACATTTTAATTCCAGCAAAAGATGAACATGAAGCCGTTATAAGATTGAGAGAAGTATTAAGAGTGGCAGCAGACTATGGCTTGCAGATAAATTGGAAAAAAGCTCACTTAATATGTCGAAGCATAACTTATCTCGGTCACACAATAGAGAATGGACAGGTGAGACCAGCCAGTGAAAAAATTGATGCTGTTATGAAGTTTCCAGAACCCAAATCTGTTAAGCAATTGCAAAGTTTCATTGGGCTGGCATCCTATTTTAGAAAATACATTCAGAATTTTGCATCAATAGCTAGGCCACTTACTGATTTGCTGAAAAAGGATACCAATTTTGAATTTAATAGTGAACAACAATGTGCATTTAATCGCTTGAAGGAATGTTTGACTACTAAACCAGTTCTAAGGATATTCAATCCAAGGTTGGAGACGGAAATGCATACAGATGCATCCTGTCATGCTTATGCTGCTATACTCATGCAGCGATCTGATGATGATGGTGGACTTCACCCTGTTTATTACATGAGTCGCAAAACTAACGATGCAGAGAAGAAGTATTCCAGCTACGAATTGGAAAGTTTAGCCATCATAGAAGGAGTGAAAAAATTTAGACACTACTTGTATGGTATACGATTTAAAATTATAACTGACTGTCAAGCATTTCAGATGACTCTTAAGAAAAAGGATTTGTGCACAAGGGTTGCCAGATGGGCATTGCTACTGCAAGAATTTGACTTTGTGGTAGAGCATCGGCCAGGAACAAGGATGAAACATACCGATGCATTAAGCCGAAACCCATATGTGGCAGTAGTCACTCTGCATGATGAGATAAGACAAGCACAACAACTAGATGATGGTCTAAAAGCCATAATAGAAATTTTACAAGAAAGATCTTATGGAGATTATTACATAGATAACAGATTACTGTACAAAGGGATAGAGAAGCGTTTAGTGATCCCTAAGGCAATGGAGGGTGAAATTATAAAAAGGGCTCATGCCAATGGTCATTTTTCAAAGAAGAGGATGATTGAATTGATAAGTAAAGATTATTTCATTAAGAACCTTGATAAGAAAATTGAAGAGTTTATTACGACTTGCATCCCATGTTTATTGGCCACTCGAAAGGAGGGAAAGCAAGAAGGTTTCTTGACGCCGATTGCAAAAGAAGAATCACCATTGCACACGCTTCATTTGGACCACATAGGCCCGATGACTGAAACCAAGAAACAATACAACCATATTCTCACGATTGTGGATGCATTCACGAAATTTACCTGGTTATTCCCTACAAAGAGTACAACAAGTAAAGAAACAATTGAAAAGTTGAAAATTCACCAACAACACTTTGGCAATCCAACAAGATTTATAACTGATCGAGGAACAGCATATACAAGCAATGAGTTTCAAGAATATTGTAAAGACGAAAACATACAACATGTCAAGATTACGACGGGAGTGCCCAGAGGTAATGGACAAGTAGAAAGGGTCCATCGTACAATAATTTCTGTACTTACCAAAATGTGCATAGAAAACCCTGCTCTGTGGTACCGGCATGTTAGCAGATTGCAGCGCTCTCTAAACAGTACTTTTCAGAGGAGTATAAATACTACACCCTATCAATTACTGATTGGAAATAGGATGAGATTGAAGGAAGACGTGGAAATTTTTGATTTGCTGTTACAGGAAGAAAGAGATAATTACTCAGAAGAGAGAGAGAAACTTAGAGAGAAAGCCAAAGAACAAATTTTACAAGTACAAGAGGAAAACATAAGAAATTTCAATAAGAGGAGAAAAGAAAGTGTTAAGTACAATGAAGGAGACCTAGTGGCGATAAAACGGACTCAGTTTGGCACTGGGATGAAGCTGAAGGCCAAATATCTAGGACCCTATCGAGTCACAAAAGTAAAGAGGAACGACAGATACGACGTAAAGAAAACTGACTATAATACTGAGGGCCCTGGTGTAACCTCCAGTTCAGCAGATTGTATGAAACCATGGCCAGATGTTGAACCTAAAACTTAAAGGTGAGGCGAGTACTGCATTATCTCAATTACTTTGTTCCAGGTTACTGTGTGAAAGGTTGTATGTAAGGAAGATACTTGTGTTAACCTAATATTATAAGTTGTATATCAATATCGCAATTTAAATACTTGATGTTTTATAGTTTATGATTTACGGAACCTGTACTTACTCACTATTACGGTTGTTTATATAATGTCAATGTGTAAACACGTTGTTTATTAAAGAAATGTTATGATTGTTTTATACAATGTTAAGTCTTACCTTCTCACACATTGTACCCCTAGTTAAGCGATGCTATGTTGTTGTTACTTTCTTTATGGATGTAATCTTGATGTTATAATTAGATATTATATGTAAAGATGAATGTTTGCGTATATGTCTGTGGACAGACATGAATCAGGATGGCCGAATGTGGGATAAGATGTATGAACTAGTGTGAACGCAGCTAAAATTTGTAATTAGGATGAACGCAGTGAACGAATGAAAGAGAGGTATGTGTGTGAGCGAGAGAAGAAAATGGCGGGACGACGTTGAAGGGTGAAAGGACGAACGGTGTTAAATTAAGTGTTTTCTCAAATAAAATAGTTTTACAAAGTATATTTCAGTTTATTTTGCCAAATTATCCCACAATAATATTACACATTAATGTATACAATTATGTTTGATTCGGCTCGTGGCTAAGTAATAACTAAGCTGATCCACTGATCGGCAAGGTTAAGCTGCGTTAGTCGCGGTCAGTCTGCGGATGGGTGACCATTCTTAATACATCAAGAACCCTCTCTAGGTTTCATGTAATCCCCTATTACATGAAACCTAGAGAGGGTTCTCCAGTCTCTACACGAGTATCGATTCAAATAAATATTTCGGACATTTCACAGAGCACGACGATATAGTTGTATTGTCTATGAACTGCCTAATTGATGTTGCCAAATAATAAATACATTTACCGTACTGCTTTACAGAAAAGGTTTAGTTTATTATATAAAATATAGTAATTTAAACACCTCTATAAATAAAGTCGATTGTTATAAGCTGCTGCTTAGGGTAAAGTTCGGGGTTCAATTCCCAGTTTCAGTATATTATTTCTGGGCAAAATATTATTGGGCTTTCCACTAATGATCGCGTTGAGACGAACTGTGTTTGTCCAGTGATTCAATTATTATGTTTTAAATAGGTAAATTAAAACTAAATTGGCTTTATTTACGTGGATAACCGATAATAGATACATTTTAACCCCTGCCTCAAATACATACCTACATACATTGTATTGTACAATTTGGTTATTATTATCTAGGCAGCGCTAGCGCGGCGGTCTCTATTGTGTCTATATATCTTTTGTTACACAAATAATTGTGGTTTAATTTACTATTTTTTTTTAACGACTACCGTAAATGTGTAGTATACTATTATGATGAGACCATCCACGGACCAACTGTGACAAGTGTTGCTTAACCTTTAAGACCCTTTTTATTACAATGTAAAAAACTTTCAAGAGCTAATTTTGTATCTAAAACTCTTTTTAATTTAACAATTTTAGTACGGAACCCTAAAAATATAATATGACTCTTCAATATTTTATTTTATTTTATATTTTATTATATATATAATAATTTAGTTCAAATGTATTCAAAGCACAATAAGTAATTTGCAATTTCTTAATTCCCGGGATTTAATCGTCATGTTATATACATAGAGTTGTAATACCTCCTCTAAAATCGTCATGTTTATTTATCCGGGATTTTAGAGGACTTATTACAACTCTATGTTACTTACTTCATTCATCGAACTATAAGTCCTTAATATACTTTAACTATTCCGATCTCTATTCTTAAGTCATATTTTTAAGGTACAAAGGCACATTGAATCGCCAATATGAAAGAAAGCCATCCTAATTCTCACGTTTTTAAAGAACCATAAATAATTATACGAGTGGAGCTCTATTCAATTATTGTTGCGCTATCCAATGGGATAGCTAGTATCCAGTCTATTGTATCCAATCACAAACGTTGTAAGTACAATAAACATTAAACCGGGCATGTTGCGTGGCCCCGGGGGCCATAAATTACAGCAGTGTTGCGCCATTGGTCTGCTCAGACCAGCCCCGGGCATTAATATTTATGAGTTCTGGAATGCACCGCGCCTTTCGGTGATACGGCAATTTCACTGGCTTAACCTGACAAGCGGATTTGAGCTTATTTAATGTATGAAATGTATATGTATGAAAGTACTTTTGTACTACTATATAGTATAGTAGTTACCACAGTGTAAGTTTAGAAAGAAAGAAAAATGTTTAATCATAAAAAAGTAATTAATTATAACAATAAAAAAGTTTTATTACATTAGAGATATTTTTATACATATTTGTTTAGATTTTTCAGTCAAGAAGTGACTCGTTTTTATTTATTTTTAAATATATTTACAAAAACATAAAAATTCTTAAATAAAAAAAAAAAACACGGATCTAAGCATACCGATTTAAAGTTGGTTGATAAAGCCGTGGTAATTTTTTTTACTATCGGTGACAAATAATTATCAAATATTTTGAAATAAAAATTTAAAACAGCGGACTGAACAGAAAAAAAATGACGTCAGGAAAAAAGCGACTTTAACAGTCCGGATCCATTAAAAATTCTAGACCAGATCTCTCAATAATGGGTCCCGAATAGTGGGTCGAGAGAATGTTCTCCGTATGAGAATTTTTTGTCACCGAGAATGTTCTGCAATATTGAGAATGTTCTGAGAATTGTATTTTATTGAAACTTAAATAGATGTAGAACCATGTTATCTCGTGTAATATAAATAAATAGGTATATAATTTTGCAGTTATGGTGAATAGGTTAGTACATAAGCAGTACATAGGTAAGTACATAGGAAAGTACATAGGTAAGTACATAGGTTAGTACATAAGTAGTACATAGGTAAGTACGTAAAGAGTACATAGTTAAGTACGTAACGAGTACATAGTTAAGTAAATAGGTAAGTATATAGGTAAGTTCATTGGTAAGTATATAAGCAGTACATAAGCAGTACATAAGCAGTACATAAGCAGTACATAAGCAGTACATAAGCAGTACATAAGCAGTACATAAGCAGTACATAAGCAGTACATAAGCAGTACATAAGCAGTACATAAGCAGTACATAGGCAGTACATAGGCAGTACATAGGCAGTACATAGGCAGCACATAAGCAGTACATAAGCAGTACATAAGCAGTACATAAGCAGTACATAAGCAGTACATAAGCAGTACATAAGCAGTACATAAGCAGTACATAAGCAGTACATAAGCAGTACATAAGCAGTACATAAGCAGTACATAAGCAGTACATAAGCAGTACATAAGCAGTACATAAGCAGTACATAAGCAGTACATAAGCAGTACATAAGCAGTACATAAGCAGTACATAAGCAGTACATAAGCAGTACATAAGCAGTACATAAGCAGTACATAAGCAGTACATAAGCAGTACATAAGCAGTACATAAGCAGTACATAGGCAGTACATAGGCAGTACATAGGCAGCACATAAGCAGTACATAAGCAGTACATAAGCAGTACATAAGCAGTACATAAGCAGTACATAAGCAGTACATAAGCAGTACATAAGCAGTACATAAGCAGTACATAAGCAGTACATAAGCAGTACATAAGCAGTACATAAGCAGTACATTCCCATGTGGGTAGTTGACAGGTTAACACTAAATTAAAACAGTTCCATAAATAAAATTCAATTATAATTATAAAAACTTACTTTATTAAGCAAATCAATGTTTGGATTATAAAATAACCTAAGCTACCTACTGGTAAAGTGTTTTCACTCTCATATTATTCTTCACTTCACTAAAAACAACAAATTGATTTTCCTGTTTCTTAATCTTTTACTTTCTTCTAATATAATGGAACCCATCAATAACACTTTGACACAGTTGATGGAAATGTTCAGCAAGAGGATGTCTGACTTCGAAGCACAGTTGCAGGAGGCACCATCAAGTTCTTCAGGCTCCTCAAGTTTGGCCTCCGACTTTGCTGCATTTAAGCTTTTTATCACACAATCTCTTGGTAGCATACAGCAGCAGGTTGAACTCCTTGCTCGCAGCATAGACAGCATGGAGATGCGTGGACGAAGGCGGATCTTGCTGATTCATGGTGTTTCTGAGACAAAGGACGAAGACACTGCCAAAGTTGTAGCCAACATCATCAAGGACCAGCTTAAGATGAGTGGATTCACTGTCAAAGACATCAAGCGTTGTCACAGTATTGGTCGAAATGCTGCTTCACAGAAGATCCGGCCAATCTTATTTAAACTACATGATATGGCAGTCCGCAACAAAATTTGGTTCAATAAGACTAAATTAAAAGGATCAGGCATCACAGTGTCAGAGTTCCTGACCAAGACACGGCATGAGCTCTTCATGGCAGCGCGGCAAAAGTGTGGTGTAAACAAGTGCTGGACACAGGACGGCTTTGTTTATGTTATTTGGTCGGACGGAACGCGGCAGCGGGTTGTCTCTGTCACGGACTTGAATGGACTGGAACAGCGGGATGGCACAGTGGTTGCCACCGTGGCCACATCCGAAAAGTCAGCGAATAGCAGATCCAAGCGTGAACGTCTTGCTGTTGGTAAAAAGTGAGGTTCTTCTTTTAGATTTTGTAAAGTCCGGGTAGTAAACATTATTGTTATTCCGCCTATTATGTACCCACTTTTTAATACTTTGTCTTTTTAAATATAGTAATAACATCTACCTTAAATATTTGCAATGTGAATTATACCTTTCGTTTTGGTGATGTCATGACAACTAATCAACTGACTGACATCTGACAATTTGACAGCTGTCTGGAACTGTCAAGTGTCATGTCATCAGTCGCTTGCTTGACTTCGGTTCGATTACGTTTCGTTGCACTGTAACTTTATTCTATTGCGCATAGCACTTCCGAATTTATTTGTTTATTTTACTACCCGGACTGTGTAGGTAGTCACTATTATAGTTTTATAAACTATAACGCAACCGGCAGGTGGACAATAATATTGTCTTTATTTTGTTTAGGTACATATTATTGTAATAAGCACATAGTATTTATATAATTTTATATATTGCATTATTATATATTTATGTCTATACTTGATATTAGTAACAATTCTGACTCAGAATCGTTCCTCTCAGCAAATAGTAGTAATGACAGTTTCACCAGTATTCCATCTCTTGCAGACACACTTCTGCCACAGTTTTCTGATGTTCCTAAGAATTTCAATGTGGTTCACATGAATGCCCAGAGTATTCCAGCTCATTTCCCCGATATGCTGGCAACTTTTAACTGTAAGAATATTCACGCTATTCTAATTTCCGAATCTTGGTTAAAACCTTCTCTTCCTATGTCTGCCTACTCTCTTCCAGGTTTTATGTTAACTAGAAATGACCGAGCTAATGGCGGTGGTGGTGGTGTTGCCATATATCTCCGATCACATCTTTCTTATACGATTATTAGTATGTCTTCACAACCACCTCCGTCAGACGCTGGTGATCATCTTTTTCTAGAAATTGAGCTTCACCACTTGAAAATTCTTCTTGGTGTCTACTATTGTCCATCACTACGTATAAATTTTTTCTCCTCTTTAGAAAACATTTTAGAAAATCTAGTCCCCTCTTACAGTCATACAATCATCATGGGTGATTTTAACACTTGCCTTCTCAAGAATGATTCTCGTTCCTCTACTCTTGAGTCCATCATAAAATCTAGTAACCTATACATCTTGCCTTTAAATGCAACTCACCATTTTCCACACTCTATTCCATCTCTTCTTGACTTCATTTTCGTTTCTTTTCGTGATCATGTCGCCAAGCACGGACAGTGCTTTGCCGATGCATTTTCCTATCACGATCTTATTTTTCTTTCTTACAAAATCCGTCCTCCAAAGTATAAACCAAAAATTCTTCTGCAGTGCAATTTTGGTGGCATGAATATCGATCTTCTTCGCGAAGACGTTAAAAATATTGATTGGATACCTTTATTTGCATCTGATTCATTGTACGAAAAATTATCAATATTTATAAATAAACTTATAGAAATATATGATGTTCATGCTCCTGTGGAGAGGCGAGGTGTATTGCCCCTCCAACGAAAAGGGAGGATCCTCCAACCAGGCGGGTGTTATGCCTGGCGGGCCACGGCCCGACGGTTGATGTCGGGCGGTTGTATATATGAAACTTTTCTTTGCGAATGTTGCTTGCGCGATTCAGGCTTTCGTAGTTCTATGTAGCGCGGTAGATGTCGCTACATCGCTCCCCCCCGAGACCGGAGGTCGATGATCCAGATGAGTCAGCGGTCAGTGCGTCTGAAGAGCTTGCTAGTGCTGGCACTGGCAAGCTCTTCTGGAACTCTCACTCCTGGGAGTGCGAGTTCCAGTGAGTCGGGACTGTGAGCGGTGAGTGCGATGAGTCCCCAGTGAGTCGGGGCGATGCTGCGTAGATCTTAGTGAGTCGAGGTATTGCAGTGGAGCGTAGCGAAGCGTAGTGGCTGGCTGCTGCGTCGACCAGGAGAGACGGCCTCTGCTTGTTGTCCGGCCGAAGTACAGTGTGCTGTGCCAAGTAGCTGATGTCGGCTGAGGGTTGTGACCAGGCTGCATGTCTGCTGCAGGCATGTGGTCAGGCTGCCCGTTGAAGCCGGAAGAGTGCTGGCTGACTGTGTGACTCGCTGCTCGATGCTGTTGAAGGCTGCAGTGAGGGGAAGGTGATGACGAAGGTGCTGGTCTCCGGAAGGCTGCGCTGATGTTCTGCTCGGGGTCACCAGTGTGGAGAGGCGAGGTGTATTGCCCCTTCAACGAAAAGGGAGGATCCTCCAACCAGGCGGGTGTTGTGCCTGGCGGGCCACGGCCCGACGGTTGATGTCGGGCGGTTGTATATATGCAACTTTTCGTTGCGAATGTTGCTTGCGCGATTCAGGCTTTCGTAGTTCTATGTAGCGCGGTAGATGTCGCTACACTCCTATTAGGTCAGTAAAAATAAAGCATCTGCCCTCTCCATGGTTAACCAAAGAAATAAAAAGTATTATGGATAAAAAAGTGATAACTAAATCAAAGTATAAGTCTAGACCGACTTCTCTAAACTTGGAGAGGTATGTAAATATTAGAAATCACCGCAATAAGGTGTGTAGGAATGCTCAACGCCAACACATCCACAGTTCGATCGAAAATGGTGATCCAGCGAAAGTTTGGAAATTTCTGAGATCAATGGGAATCGAAAAATCGCGTCAAGATACAATCCCCAACAACTTAAATATTGATTTATTAAATCAACATTTCTCTTCCTCGTCCTTTTTTGACAGGACAATTAAAGCCAAAACACTTTTTAATCTTTCCACTCTTCCGACTTCCGATTATTCCCCGTTTGACTCAATTCTCTGATTGTGATGTTAAGAAGAGCATTTTATCTATAACTTCTAATGCAGTTGGAAGTGATTCAGTCAGCCGTAATATGATCCTTCCTATCTTGGACGAAATCCTTCCTGTCATTTGTCATATCCTTAACCATTCGATATCCAGCGGTGTTTTTCCAAATGCTTGGAAAGACGCCCAGATTACTCCTTTACCAAAAAAACCCAATCCCAAATCCTTTTCCGAATATCGTCCTATTTCCATCCTTCTATTCTTATCTAAGGTCCTAGAACGTCTTATTCACAAACAATTAAGCACATTCCTCTCCACGAATAGACTTCTGAATCCTTTCCAATCTGGTCACAGTACTGCCACAGCTCTGGTTAATATTACGGAAGACATCAGGTTAGGTATGGAAGATGGAAAGTTATCGGTACTTGCATTGCTAGATTTTAGCAATGCTTTCAATACCGTTGACTTTGACATCTTACTTGCCATTCTGAGCTCTCTTAACATATCTCCAACGGCAATTGATTGGTTTCGTAGTTACCTGACTGGCCGTTGGCAACGTATTCGCATTGAAGATACATTCTCTTCATGGTGTGATACTGTAGCTGGCGTGCCTCAGGGTGGCGTTTTATCCCCTTTACTCTTCGCAATATTTATTAATTCAATATCTAATCAACTTCTTTCATCCTACCACCTATATGCAGATGATCTTCAAATTTACTCACAAGCACCACTAGAGCATTTATCGGAAGCTATCCATATAATTAATAAAGATTTTTCTTCAATATCTAAGTGGAGCAAATGCTATGGACTTAGTGTTAACCCGTCTAAGATACAGGCAATCATTATTGGTAGCTCACGAATGGTTTCCAAGATAGATTGGTTCCGTCTCCCCCAGTTTATCTTTGATGGCATCCAAATTCCTGTGAGTGACCAAGTTAAAAACTTAGGGTTAATCATGGACAAAACCTTAACATGGGGTCCGCAGTTGCAGGAAACTAGCCGTCGTATGTTTGCGTCAGCAGGATCCTTGAGACGACTACGCAACTTTCTTCCATCTGCCACTAAGATTGCGCTTGCACAATCTCTCCTCTTGCCTTTCCTTGACTATGCCGATGTCAGCTATCTTGATCTCACCGAGGACTAATTCAATAAGCTTGAGCGTCTCCAAAATTTTTGCATAAGATTCATATTTGGTTTACGCAAATATAATCACGTATCAGAATTTCGTACTAAGGTCAAGTGGCTTCCAATTCACCTTCGTCGGAATGCTCACATTCTTTCGTTACTTTACAGTATTCTTTTCAATCCTGCAACACCCGCTTACCTTAAAACACGATTTGAGTTCGTCTGTGATACACATTTGCGATCCTTACGATCTTCAGAGAACTTAAAACTAAAGATGCCTATGCACGCCACAAATTTTGTTGATCATTCTTTTACTGTTCAGGCCACTCGTCTATGGAATGCTCTGCCGGTTTCCGTGAGACGTGCCCAAACAAAGGCATCTTTTAAAAAAATGGTAAAGGAACATTACTTGGCTACTTGTACGTGAATTGTTATAGTATTCTCTTTATGCAAAAATAATATATATTGTATGTAAAGTATTTATATACATTACTAATATGTATTTTATTAGATATTTATTTTATTTTATTCTTGTTTGCATATATATATATATTATCTATCTATCTATGACTAATAAGCACACAACCGCCCGTTACCCGTTTCTTACATGACTTGTCCATCCCATGGTTGTCTGTAAGAAATTGCTTTAAGCGATAAGACTGCCAATTGTAGTACATAAGCAGTACATAAGCAATACATACTGGTAGTCGCTTCGTGTAAAACTCTGATATTTAACGGCATCTTGTTAGACTGGAAATCGACTAAAACTTAGTTGAAAAAGCTCAATCTTCCATTTAAAATACCATAGTAAGTAGTACCATAATGAAGACACAAAGTTATAAATTGAAACGTAGCACATTTGTACGCTTTTATTACCTACCTTAATAAAAACCTACAAATAACAAATAAGCACAACGAGACACGGTGAATAAATCCAAGCGAACTTCGAATATGTATCGCTAATGACCCATGAATATTCACCAAACAATGCTCTCTCAAGTTCTTTGACGGCAATAAGTCATCAGTGCTAATAAAAAGTAAATTAAATTAAGCTCAAGTGCGTAAGAATTAAGATTGATAATTAAACAGTACAGACGAACACGAACCAATATTTTAAAAGAACATTAATATACACTGTAGATTTACACAGGAACGGAGGAAAAATAAATGCATCACGCTTCATAAAGCAGGTCTCAATCAAAGCTCAAGCATAAACGTAAAATGATAATAAAAAAATGCATTTTACCACTAAATAAGGAATATTCAACGGACATTCTTAATCGTCCAATCGACACTCATTCATGCACTCACTCACGCACTCATTCAGGCACTTACTCGCTCATCAATCATAATAATTCTAAGGTTCTAACAGACATACAAGTTCCAAATGTTAAAAAATACAATCAATGTTTAGCCTATAGAGCAAGGAAAAATACTGCAATTTTATTCCCGTTTTCTAGATATAATCATATGAACTGCATAAATAATTTGTAATCGTATATAAATATAAACAATAACCTATTGATAGGACCATTTGACTGTCAAGTCAAAGGTTTCGAGTTCGAATCCAAGGCACCTCTGACTTTTCGAATTTATTTGCGTATTATTAATTAATTATTACTCGCTTAAACGGTAAAGGAAAACATCTTGCGGAAACCTGCATGCCCAACAGAATTTTCTCGACGGTGTGTGAAGTCCCTTATCCCATAGACTGAACTGTGTTGACGTAATTTATCGTTTTTTAATGTTTGTTAACTTAGAACTTTCGACTGGGTGAATCGATTTTAATGATTCTTTTTTATTTGAAACCTGGTGCTTCCCGTGTGGTCCCATCATTTGTGGTAAATTTTGTCCAGTTCTGATGATGGCATCTATGAGAAACCTATATCTGTCTTATTTTTACACACAATGCTTTCAGTCGGTTTTCTTTTCCTAAAAGTTATTGTTGACAATCCTCACATATTCTGATAATAAATACTAGTAGGCGCCATCGTAAATATAAATCATAATATCCTTTAAAATTAGAAAGAAATAAGATAAAATACAAAGCATATTCAATCCTTTAAAACATTGTTTAAAATGTCCATTCAACATTAAAAGTAAGGAGTATTAAAATATGATTCAACAGAAATGCAGTATTAAAAGCTGGATAATAAAATATAATTATTGTAAGGTAGAATGTCATACATTAATAAGCTATAAGTGCCTTTAAGGTAATAGTTGTAGGGTTTAAAATCAGAAAAGCAATAGTGGGCGAACTGCATGAAAGGTAACAAGCGAACAAAAGGGCAACGAGAAAGGAATGCGTAGAAAAACGTATCAGTCTCTGAAACTTAATTAACTCGACGTCGAATCGATATATAATTTTAAAATTGAAATCTTTTTTAAATCGTGTTTTGTCTTTATATGGTGTTTCGGGTATTTGAGTTTATTTCGTAAAAATATCATACGCCTAAGTACTCAAAACAAACCCGTGTAGGTACTTTGTTCTGAGAGTAGATCCGTACCCAGCAGTGGGACAGCCTATATGGGTTGATGATGAAGATATAGAAAAAAACTCTCTAGGACTGCGTCATTAATCTAGTGGTCGTAAGTGTAACTGCTACACCGAGGTCCTAGGTTTAATTCTCAGGTCGAGAAAAGTATTATTTGGCTTTTCTGTGAAATTGTCAGTAACAGGTTGGAGTTTGGATATTTGCCCGGATAATGACAATAGGCTCGCCCCCTATTACATGGAACAAACGGTGACATACGTCATAACGCACTGTGAGTGTGCTAGGTACACCTCTTCCTAACCCTTTGGAATATAGGCGTGATGGTTATGTATTTATGAATGTAAAACAAACTTAAAACGGTATATACTTAACGCAACCACCTGCCTGAGGCTTATACAAATATGTTTGCTCCGAGGACTTCGTCAAAGGCATGTAAATTATACACCTGCAGGTTTTAGATGCCATGTAATAAGAGATGACCCGAAATTTGGATTTGGATTTGAATAATTCTTAAATACGTACAAATCCATTTCGGGCGGTTACCGAGAATTCCGTTGAGAAATACTTCCGTTTAACTGAGAATCGAACTTAGACCTAAATCTCTGCAGTCACACTTGCAACCACTCAAGACCAATGAGCCATGGAGTAGAGCCATTAGGTGGGTCGCGACCCAGTACCGGGCCATCAAAACAAAATACCGGGTCGCGAACTTAAAATATGTAGAATTAATAAAATATTTTTACTATTAATAAATGTGTAATATTTTATTTATTGGAACCAGCTTGGATTTAAAAGTATAAAATGGGTTACAAAGGGGCAGTGTGAAATTTAGCGGGCCATGGCAGAACAATGTTTGGTAACACTGGAGTAGAGGAATATAAAAAAAACTTTATTTTGTGTACAAATAAATGAATGAATAAATATAATTTACAATGAAACCTTTTATTGTAAAACGAATGCGAAGAACAATGCATTCAAATGGAGCATCCCTACTAATATTATAATGCGAAAGTAACTCTGTCTGTCTGTCTGTTACGCTTTCACGTCTAAATCACTGAATTGATTTTAATGAAATTTGGTACAGAGATAGAGTTGACCTTGAGAAAGAACATATAGATAGTTTTTATCTCGGACTTTTGAAGAGTTCCCTTGGAAACGCGATATAACCGAACTCGACGCGGGCGAAGCCGCGGGCGGAAAACTAGTTAAAATATATTCATATAAAGACCGGCCAAATCATGCACGGGCCAATCCAAGGTAGGCTGCGGTCCAGACAGACGGACGGACCTGGCAAAACTGGGTTATTTGTTAACTACGGAACGCTGTATTAGTAGTGGCGGGACTTTGACCCTTATACTGTTAACCCAACTATATTCCTCTTTCGTTTTACAGGGTCGGCAACGCGCAAGTGATACCACTGGTGTTACAAGTGTCTATAGGCTACGGTAACCGCTTACCATCAGGTGAACCGTATGCTTGTTTGTCACCTTATTGGTATAAAAAAAAACTCTTAAATACTTATGTAGCGACCAAAATCCGCTTTCGCCTATGACAGTGTGACCGATCACGCCGATTCTTCTATACTATCATTATGAATGCTATAGTAACTTTGTCTGTCTGTTTCGCTTTTACGCCTAAACCAGTGAACCGATTTGGATGATATTGGTATGGTATGTTGAAATTTGTACAATTACGTCTCTTTCGCCAGCTATTATCTTAATAAGTCTCTTCCGGTAGACCTACGAAAGGAGATTATAAAACAAAAAACTCTCTACAAATTGTGTAAAAACAGAAATACTAAAAGATACTGAAGCAACAATTTCAATAAAATTATAAATTTGTTAATAATATTCTTCATAGATATCGTAATTTTCTCCATAGATTGTATTCCGCCATACCTTTATAATATGCCAGGTAATCACGTAAACATCTTCGCTCTCAAGATAAATATGATCTATTCAATTACTACTTTCCAAGAACTATTTATCCTTTAACTGAACGGATCTAGGTCGCATATCAGCGGCGTCCAGCTGTCAGATAGCGTTGTAAATCAGCGAAAATTGATGCGACGTCCTCAATTACGTGAAGAAATCTCGACTTTTTCATGTTACCATGTAGTTTGTATTATTAATTATTTACAATGTTGTTTTATATACCCAGTATACATTTTAAATAAGACTTCAGAGTTATCGCGGGGCATTTATATATATTTACTTTTGAATAAACTTTTATATCAAATTTGGTTGACATGTAAAAGGTTCAGAAAGCTTTAATTATAATTTCTGAAATAAGATTATAATATAATCAGTGGTAAACAAAAATATATGTACACAACTGAGAGACAGAGTTTCAACTTTGTGTGTAATCTCTATTCTATTTTCTGAATCTATATTAATAAAATAAAGTTTTGTAAGTGTTTGTTTGTTTGAACCTACTACTAATTGAAACTACGGTTAAGAAAAATCTTTTTGCATTTGATATCACAATTCTTTAGGAACGTTATAGGGTATTTAAGTAAATAAATTACACTATCAAATAAATATAATGTATCCCACACTAGTATTCCCTGTATCGTGAGGTCTAGACCCTTTCAATCTTTCATATGAGAAGACAATATAGATTGTAAACAAGAACAAAAGAAACAAAAAAAGTCTACCAATGGCATTAGCAAAAAAATTATACAATTATACAATGTGAGGTGTACGTGTGATTGGCAGTGTGTGTGTGTGTGTTTATATGTGTACGTGTAGTGCATTGGTGTTCGTGTCTGTATGATTTTTTATATTTCTTATGTGCCCGAGTAGCCATTTATGGATTTTTCTTTTAGGTACAGCTTTAAGTACATTCTTAATTTGACTATTATATCAAGTTTCACGTTGAATTTTTGATATAAGTACCCTTAAAGTTATAATATCTGCTGTCAACTGTTGTGCGACATTTTACTGAGTTACCATACCTTCAGCCAGAACATCTGATAATAATAATAAGGCACCTTCTTGAAGACATATACAACGTGTTACAAAATGCCCCCGTAAAAAATATAATTAATTATCAAAGCCGAAAAGGTGTAAAGAGTAAAAGTAATTATAATAATCAGTTGTGAAACGTGAAGAACCGTCACCGAGCAAATACGCTGTAAAGATAATAATATTTCGGGAAAAAGCTAATCGGTTTAAAAGGATAAGTAAGTTTTGATGCTTCTTATGTTTTGAGCATCGGGCCAGTGATATGAGCATTGCACAGCCAAATCAAAGGTCTCGAGTTCGAATCCCAAGCACGCACCTCTGACCTTTCAGAATCTAGTGCGTATTAGTAATTATTTAGCACTCGCTTAAAAAGTGAAGGAAATCATTGTGAGGAAAACTTGGGAGGTATGCCTTAGAGATTTTTCTCGGCGGTGTGTGAAGTCTGCCAACCCGCACTGGGTCAGCGTGGCGGACTGTTATAGCCTAATCTCAGCGAGTGGTAGTTCATATTATTGATATTATCGGTCATTCCTGTTATGTTAGCCATTAGTAAAAGTGCACCAATATTGTTTTCTAGTTTGAATAGATTGTTAGTTGTGTGAATGTAGTGTAGTTGTATGAGCACTTTGAAGGTGGAAGGAGGGGTGACATTTGAAAATTGTGGAATACCGGAGAATTCGAAGGTAGGCTATAAGTATTAGGTAAAAGTATATATTATATTTTATTGTGTGTATGTGCGTAATATACGGTGAGGTGATTGAAAACATCTAAATTCTGACAGCCAAGCGTCACTTAAGGCCCTGACCTCCTGGAAAATCAACTCTAGCTTGGTCCTAAATGCCATCGTCTCCAATGAGCTAGGCCTCAGGAACAAATTACAACTGGTATGGGTACCAGTGCATGAAGGAATTAAGGGAAATGAGGTTCTTAATATCACGTATATTTATGACATAAAGTCTAAAATTTTGTTGGCTAATCAGTAGCTACTTATGCTACTAGTATCCCCACTCTGGTTTAGTTGAAGCATCGTGATTTTCCAGACGCACGCGCTTGTTTATATTTCGCATTGTGACACCGTGAGCTATGCTCAGTGGCGGTTCATTTCCGCGCGTAAATAGGACTAGGTCGGCCCCGGAAATGCTATTCCAACGACGTAGGATATGGAATAATTGAGAATATGGCCAATCACTGGGAGTATTTCGTCAAGGATGGGGTGGGGTGATCTCGTGCATGTTTTCTGTATTATGTACGTGAGCTTTTTCTATTCTGTAATGCAGACAAGCGTCATTATATGATTTTCTGTGGGCAGACAATGGTAGTTCATTGAAAACATATATAAGCTTTCTTATAGGTACTTACGTGAAGTTAATGTTTCTAGTGTTGTGCCAGTTTAGACAAGCGTCATACGTCAAGGTTTTCTTCTTCTCCAATTTAAGAGCTCGGCTCTTGTCAGTGGAGCGATCGCCACTGTTCTCTATCTACCGCTTTCCGTTTCACCTCTTGATACGACTCGATCCCCACCCTTTCCCTCACTTGTACCACAAAACTTCGTCTAGGTTTTCCCCTTCCTCGTTTTCCTACAATTTTACCTTCAAGTATAATTCTAAAGTAGTCGTCGTGTCGTATCAAGTGGCCAAACATATTGGTAAACGTATTGGTTTTATCCTGCCCGCGGTCGAATTTTTCCTTCGCTAAATAACTTTAAGATATTATTTTTAATTAATATCTTTTTTCTTTAAATATATCGAAGAGCCTCGAGCTGTATTTAAAAGTAACCCCAACTCATAATTGTATTTATTATTCTCTGTACTTATCTAAATTATGAAATGTAAAAAAATAAAATGTATATAAATGTAAATGTGCCTACGTAATTTAATTATATAAAAATCATGTTTCCCCTGATAATTTTTTTTTTATTTTACTCGAATTGTAATCATAATTTGACTTTTAATCTGGAATAAAAAAAAACTATTTTTTCGACGACGACGAAGATGAACTATCGAACGAAATTCTTGTATTGGCTTGATTTTTCTTTCCGAAACCTAAATTATCTCTTACCCATGGTTTCATCCAGATTTATTTCTACTGACTATAAGTATAAATATCATTGTAAATATTATATCTTTATAAAAACACAGCACGATCTAGTCTCAAAGTAAGCAGGGCTTGAACTATTAGTACTATGCAAAGGATATAATGCTTAAATATACTTTTTTTGTAAATTGATATTATTTTATTATTTTTTTATGATTGATTTCAATAGCTAGAAACACCCAGACCACCAAAAACAGTAATTTTGATCACTAAAATGTTTGTGTTCTGTGGGAATCGTACACACGACCTCGTGATCAACATTCCGATACTCGAACCACTAGACTATAGACGTTGCCAAAATCGATTCGTCGACTTATTTTGTAATTTTATCATTACAGAACTTACGAGTGAAAAAATGGCGGAACATAGTCCCGTAGAAAACCTGGAACAAGAAGTCCCCAGAGGTACGTAAAAATATAGGTCAGAAATAGAATATTGTACACCAATTGAGATACTGACGTGTTTCTAATGAGTACGGATTTGAGCCGACCTTGTAATATGTTTCAATGGACAAATGGAATATAAAAAATGGAGAAATACATACCTAAATATATTTAAATCTTACGGCCTATAGACGGGACATCATGAACAAAATCATAATGTATTGTAGAGTTGGCTATATTGTCCCCCCTAAGGGTTATAATTTTAGCCAATGGGCTGCGCTCAATGGGTGGCGCATGAGTGCAAAAAGTTTTGTCAATCTAAAAAAATCAAGTCATTTGGTAGAAAATACTGAAATGGTACGATTAAACTAATGGTACAATATAGCCGACTCTCTCCTACAACTTATTTTTAAAAATAAAAAGGATAGCAATAATATAAGAATATGTTCTGGTACATTTCAAAATTGACAATTTACTGAATTCTAAATAATTCATAAATACAGTGATGTCCGTATATTACATGCTTAAGGTGACCCTCTAGAGGCATAGCTGGTTATATTTATGATGAATCGAGTGCTCAGAAAATATGTTATAATGATGATGATAATATGATGCTTATCCATACATACACACAAACACATAGACACATACAATATACATACATAGACCTCCCGTTCGTGCGTATGAGTTTTTATTATTTTCTTAAGTGCCTGGTTTCGATTCCTAGGTCTAGCAATGTGTTATTCGATGAACTTCAGTAGTAGATCAAACATTAGATTTGTGTCCGGTTAATGGCAATAGGCTCGCATCGTATTATATGGGATAAGTTAGGAAAAACGTAGAGTGAATTCAAAATATTGTACGCGATTTAGGTTCCAGTCCGCCGAAACAGTACTATTTTGAGTAGGCGGTAGTAGGTAGGTAGCAACTTTAAAGTTAGGTGAAGGTACAGCCTGGAGCAAGTTCTGGGCTCATTGAAGTAGACCAGAAAGTGATTAAAATTCCGGTTCTTGTAAAATAGCAGAAGAACTCCGATTTGGAATTTAACACTGAATATAAAAATATATTCCAATAAACACAATGGCATGACATGAAATTAAGCAAAACCACTTTACGTACTTGATTACACTGGACTAGTGAGGATTGGATTGGACTGAACTAGACTGATATTATAAGCTAAATACTCACCTTTACTTTCAATTAAAAACATATAGGTACCTCCAGTACTTACTATAAGTAAAATATTTATATCAAAGTATACATTTTATTCTTTATTGTTATGTGTTTTATTACATTTCATTATTATTTTAACTTTAAGACGAAGATGACATAAGAAGAATGCGTGCCGCAATCGAAGACTTTGACTTTATATTGAATCAGTTTAATGAAGCGGTAGAAAATCTGGCATTTGAAGAAGCAATTCAAGCGGCTGCTGAAGCTGCTGCTGAAGAGGCAGCTGAAGCGGCAGCTGCCGCAGCAGCTGAAACGGCAAATGAAGCAGCAGATGAGACGGAATATGAAGTGGTTAATGTGATAGCCGACTATGGTGTACTACAAGAATCTACGGGACCATATCCGTCAGTAGAGCAGCAAGGAGAAGATGATAGTTTCTTAGATGTTAGTGAATTACAAGAAGATGATGAAAGCGCTCGAGACGCTGATGACGAACAGGAAGACACATCTATTGCTAACCCTCTATCAGAAGACATCGGGGATGACCTTTCAATGTCAAGAGCGTTCAGTTACTAGCTTCTTTCGTTCCTACACGATAGATGAAATTGGTGAAAAGTAGAAGTAGCAGTTTAATAATCAATTGTTAGCTTTGTTTTAATTTAAACAGGCATCGAGTTTTTGTTTTTATTAAAAAATAACCTAACAACCTAACCAAGCCTAAGTAGGATCTTTTTATTATTTAGTTTTTATAATTCCTTGCATTTTTAAGTTTATCTAATATAATTGACCACAACGCGTTGAGTCGTTTTTTTAAGCTTTTTCGATCTTTGAGCGTAACATATATAGATGATATTAAATAATATAATGCCAAGTTCTCTCTCTCTCTTATTCTTTGTTCTATCGTGGACAAGAGGCTCTAAAAAATAAATAAATAAACCGTTCGTGAGCTTTGACTGTCTTTCAGTGTATTTCATATTCGTATTTGAAACATTAGACGTTTTCATTATAATCTAAGTCTACCATCATGCTGAGACAAATGCTGGTGGCATCGATCCTATCGGTGCACAATCATAAACAAAAATATAATCATAAATATATAACAAAAAAAATGGATATATTTTCAAACCAAAATTAGTTCTATCCAAGGATATTTCAGGGCTTGCTACTTAGGCTTCGTTGCCGGCCCTGACAAGGCCGAAAATAATGTCAGTATTATTATATACACCGTGTTTTTTTTGTTGTCTTACAGCAAAGGAAATCATTATTTCAATATTAATAATTCTATTAGATAAGGGACAATTTAATAATAATAAGTAGTTAAAAATAACGTGGTATGAATTTACAAATTTAGTAGTCAAAAATAATACAAGCAATTCATTTAAACTTGTTGATCATGATGAGTAAAAATATATCCTTTCGGTTTTTTTTTGAAAACACGGTGTATAATAATGATTATATGTATGTACAGCCCGATATTTTTTGGATGGAACACTGTCCATCCATGTCCATGTGTATGTGCCCTTAGGGTCAGGACAGATTTTACAGATTACTGCTAGAGTATATTCAAAAATAGTCCTTATTTTATAAAAATAATGTAGCAAATAGATTACACTATTTAACCTATCAATATCTTGGGGAGATGGAGAATGCTATAAACCAGGCGTTAATTTCTCTTAATAATAAGTGTGTAGAATATAGTTCCAATCCAGTCTCAGTGTCGTTATAAAATTAATTCGAATTGATGTGATTATGAAAATAAAGTAAGCATTTAAATGCATAAAATTTTTTTTATTAACCTGATCATCCCTCTGTCCGGCTATGATCTCTTAATCTTTTTCTCTAATAGTTGCTAGGTGATTACATAATAAACAAGTATAGGCTGCCTTATGGTAAGCGGCAACCACAGCTTATAAACGCTAGCAACACCAAAAGTACCTGTATTAAGTTGAGACCTCGACCACTATAGACTGACTACCAGTGGCAGATTTTCACATTTCTCAAGTATAGGCTGTCAAATTTTGCCGCCTTTACCTACCTTTACTTACTCTATTGTCCATTCTTAGATTATATTTACAATCGAACATTGAAATTGTACTTACGAGAAATAAATTTAAGAGTTATTGGAGATATTTCTAGGCTAATCAAAGCTCTATCATGCATGACTATTAAGGCAGAGTAATGTATGCTACGAAGCAGTGATAGCCTAGTGGTATGACCATTGGACTGCCAAGTCGGAGGTCTCGAGTTCGAACCCAAGGCACGCACCTCTGACTTTTCGAATTCATGTGCGTATTAATAATTAATTATCACTCGCTTAAACGGTGAAGGAAAACATCATGAGGAAACCTGCATATCTTAGAGATTTTTCTCGAAGGCGTGTTAAGTCTGTCAACCCGCACTAGGCTACCGTGGTGGACTATAGCCTAATCCCTCTCATTATGAGAGGAGACCCGTGCCCAGCAGTGGGATGATGAATGTATGCCACTTGCACAATAATGTGCCCAACTAATTCGGTCCTAAAATTAGCCGCTCCTAAAATCTAGGCCTAAGCTGAACCCTACTCAGCCTGCTAGTAAATCCACCACTGTGTGACTACAGTTGCAGATCACTGGGACCGTAGTCACACGACGGCTACAGTATCATCTGTAGCGGTGATTATAAAAAATATTGAGACGTCAGTTGTTAAGTTCTTATAATCGTAAAACAATATGTAATCTTTCCCAACAATATTGGGCTCGGCTTCCAGTCTAACCAGATGCGGCTGAATATCAGTGTTTTATACGAAGCGACTGCCATCAGACTTCCCCAACCCAATTTTTGAGTAATACTAGTACGCTGACGAGAGAATGGTTGTCAGGCTTTTTGGGCTTCTAACGACCACTAATGATTGTCATAGGTGTTCGTATGACAACCGGGACCTACGGCTTGATGTGATCTCCGAGGAACGGAGTTGTTTTTACTAAAAGTACAAGTGCAATGATAACCTATCGGTATGAACATTGGACTGCCAAGTCGAAGGTCTCGAGTTCAAATCCAAAGTACGTACCTCTGAATTACGAAATCATGTGCGTATTAATAATTAATTTTACATTGTAGCAATCTATAAAATCCCATAAACAAGTATTATGGATAAATATCACAGCTTAGTAGGATTTAACTGTATAATTTACGAGTAACACTCTAATTGCTGACACGTAAATGGAGTTCTAAGAAAAAACAAGAATTTCTTAAAGAAATACTAAAATTTATTTGTAATAAAAAAAAATAGTATAGAACATATCTTCAAGTAGCTCGACAACCACTGCTGCATTTATTTTGAATGATAAATTAACAAATAAATAATAATTAACAATAACCACTAATCAGCTGTTCATATAAAAGACATCAACGCGTTTATTATGTGCCCTAACAGGGTTCATGTTTGATTCCTAAATATGTTTAAACAACTTGTTACAACATGAATGCAATAAAGATATGATTATGATTATGATTATTATGGATGAACCGAGTAATTCTCATCGATTTTTCAGCAATTTATTCATGTAGCACAAATATAAAATAGATAAAAGATATAGTATTGAAAAAAGCTATATCTCAGTATTTTTGTAATACTGTAATGTCCTGTTAAAGCCATGCAAATGACATTTTCTTCGACATAGTGTCGATAACCCCGCGCATTTTACTGTTGAATTATATTAATACGAATCGATCCGTTATTAGTACTAAAAATAGATAGTTGTAGGTAGATATGACAAGGAATTAGTTGAATTTAGGGAAACGATTGGCAAGTGTTTCAAAAGACAACCTACAGTGGCCAGTACCTATAGAAAGCGTTCAACCGACTGCGCCACTCAAGTAAGCTACTGCAAACACAACTTGGCGAAATGGGAAATCATAGATCCTCCCAATACCGAGTCCGAGTATGTTGCTTCTGACCAGACCATGCTCCACTTGCTGGAGGGTTCAAAATGCCCGTACACCTGCACCTTTGAGGACCCAAAGGACGCCACTGATGCCGCAATCATCACGGCCACCTGGGCTCAAGTAATATTAAGAATGTATTCATCACGTACATGAAGAAGTTAAATTGGGCTCCAACTGGTGAACCATTTTGACTGAGTTCATGTATTTTATTTCCTAAGCTTTAAATGTTCTTCATTCCATGCGCTGTGTTCTGCATGCAATTCCTTAATAAACAACCAGGGCCGGATCTACCATATGGCTTTTTGGGCTTCAGCCCAGGGCCCCGTGGATTCCAAGGGATTCCAGCTAAGTAAAGTCAAAGTCAATATAAATCAAATATTTTACCGTCTCATTTTTTTCTATACTTTGAGTTATTAGGTGGGCCCTTAAGTAGTATTAGCCCAGGGCCCCCTCAACTCACGATCCGGCCCTGATAACAACAATATGTTTGTGTACCGTACAATTCCATTCTGATCATAATTAGTCATTTGTTTATTTCCACGTCTCATGGCGATCTCATTCCAATTGCTTTTTACATGTTTGCTTATAATTTCATAAAGTTAACCAACGATTGGGAACTACATACATTTTCAGAGACATTCATTGTTAATTTCCAATAATATATATCTATGTGATTGTTATATCAACTATCGATAATTAGCATTACTACTTGTAGTCCTGTGAGTGAGTAAATCACTTGGAACCGTCGGTTGCTTTAGCTCTCGCGGCCAAAAATGTCGGTTGTAGCGCGATTAGCAAAACTTTAAGATTAAAAAATTTCCTCGTATATCGTGGGTTCGTTTACAAACAATAATTTCCACATGCACAGGTACCCAGACTCGGTAAAATATTCGTGGTTCATACAAATATTTAATTAAGAAGTAAATAAATAAATATTCTTGGACAATTTTACACAGTACCGGACAAATATTCGTGTGCCACTGGTACAAATGTTTTGTTACTAAATAAATATTCTTGGACAATTTTACACAGCAACGTCTAGTCCCAAACCATGCAGAGCTTGTACAATGGGTACTAGACATTGGATATAATACTTACATATTATTTTTATGTAAATACATATTTAACACACAGACAAATACAAACATAAATATTTCTGTTCTGTGGTAATCGAACCCACGCCATCTTGATCATCAGTCCAACACGCTAACCACTAAACCACAGACGTCGTCGTTTGTTTCAAGCGGGCATCGATTCCGCAACATTATGGCGTAGAACAATATCACTCCGCCATTACGCTACGACGCCGTGGCATACCTTGCCTCTGTATATACCTGACGGCGGCTACCTATGTGGTTGACGACGGAATTTTAAATTTCGATTTGGGTTTAATGTATATACCTGAAATAGAAACAGTAAAACAAACAGATGTGATAACGAGTTCGAATCCAGATCATGTAACATAGATTTTTCTAAATCATGTTCGTTTATATAAAAAATCTCATCTCAATCAATTCTCATTTATAAGGGAGACGCGTGCCCAGTGGGGCGACGGTAAATTGGTTGACGGCAAGACTGGTTTCATTTTGAAATATCAGTCGAGAAAAGGTTGCTAATAAAATAAAATGTATTAAAAATCTGCCTTCAAGAATTAAATTTATATTTCATATTGGAAGAAATGGTCTACAGGCTGTGGCTCTTTTTCAAGGTCATTTCAGACATTGCTCTACATAGTATTAGATATCACTTGCTAGTTATATACTAACTGTTAGACTTTAAAAGAACATGATTTTCTCAGTTTGTTTCGGCGTTTCGGCTCAGAGGTTGTCTGTTAGGACGATACATACATATAATTTCTAAACAAACAGCATAAAGAAGTAAATACGGATAATAACTTAAACAATTCTAATAATATCTCTAGTAAATATGTCCATATTTGAAAATGAGTGTGTGACTTTTTATGTTGGTGTTGCTGTAAGTTGCTACATGGCGTGTGTCTGAGCTGACAATCTATTTTACAGTTTGGCAGTAGAAACATGTTGTAAATATACTGTAATAATTGTATAATAAAAAAAAAGAATATTTATAGTAAAATGGAAACACTACACACTGAACGCAACTTGCTAATAGTGCTGAAAATGCTAATGGGAAGTCCGCTTCCAGGACTATGTCGGTCTAGTTCTGACTAAATACTATACCATCCCCTTGCCTTATTGTCAGAGCCATAAGATCCATAATCACTGAGAAGATGTGCTGTATAATCACCAGAACTCCAACTAGACCTTACCTCGCATACTGTTAAATTCCCGCACTTGCGACTTATTGGGGAACATACCTGACATTAATAGTGATTTCAGTTAGCGTAGGCAGTCTGTGACTTGAGATTAATCAAGGTAGATAGTTGATAGTATATATCAGTTCAACAACAATGATTTCATCATTGCTTTCATTGCTTTACACAACACCATTTTATAACTTAGCTGAATCGCTGGCCTAAAAACCGCTTTTTATGAATCATCAAATGAAATTGTTAATGAAATCATGTTATTTAAATTCAATAGCAGATCCTAAGCTTAGATTTCTAACGTGAATCATATTATGATTTGTCAAAACCGGTCATTTTAGTTCAGCAGATAAACTTTTTGTTGTTATATCTATTCATAACCCTTTCTCTCGGTGTACCATACAGTTAATAACTTTACATTATAGAATACAACACCAACCTGCGAGTAATCAATGACAATATCGATATTAGTCCGGGTTCGCCTAACCGAAGGTCGCCTTCCAGCCCTGGACGCACCGAAGTCAGCGGCGAGCCCCAGAAGTAAGTAATATTTATACTGATTACTAACACAACAAAAGCAATGATAGCCTAGCGGTATGACCACTGGACTGGCAAGTCAAAGTCTCGAGTTCGAGACCAAAGCACGCACCTCTGACTTTTCGAAATCATGTGCGTATTGAGAATTAATTATTATTATCACTCGCTTCAACGGTGAAGGAAATAATCGTGAGGAAACCTGCATGCCTGAGAGATTTTCTCGAAGGCGTGTGAAGTCTGCTAACCCACATTAGGCCAACGTGGTGGACGATAGCCTAATCCCTCTCATCATGAGAGGAGACTCGTGCCCAGCAATGGTACAGTATATGGGTTGATGATGACTAACACTCACACAAATATTAACGATGACCTTCTGACTGTCATATACCTACATAAAAATGAAAACCGAAAACCGTTACGTAAATATTTATACCGTACGAGAATCAAACCCACAGAAGAGATTGTTTATGACGTCAAGCTATAGCGTAACTTCTCCAAAAAAGCTCTTACGAAATACTATGACTCGTTTTAAGATTAAATTGCTGGCGCTTTAATGTAGGTAGCTGTAATCATCATCGTCATCTTTCGAGTGTTTTTTTAAGTATGTTGGGATTGGCTTCCAATCTAACAATATGTTACTAATACCCTCCACAAATACGTCTTACAAATATCATACCAATGAAAGCCTCATAAGACTGTTATTAGAGTTCATGGTTCCATTGCTTTAAATAATTAATAAATAGCTTAATTGGTGAACATTAATTAACATCACATTCACCATTAATCAATAATATGGAATAAATATTTGTTGGACAGAGGCCAGTACATCAAGTTAGCACAATATGTCAAATTTCTCTGATCGATTTTCAACTTTAACACAATACCTTAAGGTTCATATTCAATTGGGAAAATTTGACAGTATTGGATAGCTTGACCTGCTGGCGTCTGTACGTTGTATAGCCGCTATTTGTGAATGTTATGACGTAACTATTGCTTGATATATAAAATGGGCGGGAAACTATTGATCGGGCTCATTTTCTCTTGTTGACGATTCATTTGTAATAAAAGTTGGTACTAAAGTGTACGAATTATTTCTGTTATTACGGATATCCTGCTGCTTCAATATTGCTCCGCCGTTTCAAATATGCGACTGAATATCAGTATTTCACATAAAGTGACTGCTATAAGACTTCCGAAATTCTGGGCAATACCGATATACTAAGAATATACTAGTTTTCTGGTACTAGCTCCTATTAAATATTGTTATAGGTGTTCGTATGAAAACCGTGGTCTCCGACGAATGGAGGGGTCTCAATGTGTTAGGCATCCACAGACTGATCGCGGCTAGCGCATATTAAAAAAAAAAACGTTTTGTATAAAAATAATTCCCAATCCTAAGCAAAAATAGGTACTTATTGCACAGCAAAATAGTCACCTCAAAATATTGTTATATACACTATCATAGACACTAGGTATCCTTTGGTCTCAAAACATTCTCAAATATTTCTTTCATTTCATTTTCATTCTTTTACTCAAACAAGATTTGGTTCTGGCACACGCCGGCTTCGGCGCAGCTCGCTTCGTTCGCTCGGCTCGTGCGATGTGTGGTCACAGTTTTAACCTAACCTAACCGATTTCTGCACTTAGAATTTTACTGCTCAATCAGTAATTTTGTCACTCTTTTTTTGTCACTCTTTATAATTTTTTATTTTTTCAATCATGCATTGGTTTTGATTATTTATTTTTGTCCCGTATTCGTTCACTGCTGGATGTAGGCCTCTTTTAGTTAACGCCACAGCCCATTCTTCAGATCTTTCTATTTTACAATCAAGTATAGTAAGTTATAGTTATATTAGGTTAAATGGTGAAGGATAACATCGTGAGGCCTTCATGTCTTAGACAACGGTAGTTCTCAACGGCGTGTGAAGTCTGGCTAGTGTGGTGAACCTATGGCCTAATCCATTCTGAGAGCAACAGTGCGACAGTTTATAGCTTGTTGACTATGATATAATTATGTTACTATCTTCCAACATAAATCCTTTATTTGTTACTGCAAATAAAGGTTTTTTTTTACAATGGTATTCAAGAATAGTATCAGTTTAGGCCTATTTAGCTTTTGTCCATAGCATGCAAACCACATAATATAATCACGCGTGTACTCCCCGAAGCGTTAGGCCAAGCGAAGGTACAGTCAGAAGCATCCATATGTATACACTTAGCGAAGTTCTAAAGCGATCTTCTAAAATCTTATGGTGTTATGAACATAGTATTTTCAAAACTATACGTACCTACTATAATGATAATTAATAGTCTTATCTCAAAGATGCTATCGTCATTTCACGAAAAAATCGCTTTAGACTTTTAATAAGTATATGCATATTTACGCTCGTGGTGGACTATAGCCTAATCCCTCTCGTTCTGAGGAGACCCGTGCCCAGCAGTGCGACAGTATACAGTTAGATTAAAAGACCTACATTAATTTTTATATCACCCTGCCCTGAAAATTACTTACTGTCTGGTGTACATACGCTTCTGCTGCGTTCCATATTTTCTCGTGTGTAGAATACGGCGAAAGTAATAATATCATGATTGCAGCGAATTATTAATCATTGTTATAACCTGTTCCCTTTTTTCCTGTGAAAGTGCCTTTCGTCGACGTCTCTGTCCGAAAAAGGCGGAAGCTTTTCTCGTTCTCCTAACGGCTAAAATACGCGGACATCCTTACACATGCAGAAGGTCTCCAATAAAAAAAATCTTATACCACCGAGGTTTCAAATTAGCTCTATCTCTTTCTAACCGACTGCAGGAGGTGATAGATAATTGTCATATTAAAGCGTAATTAGAAAGTGGTAGATATATTTTTAACCTGGATTTTGTTTAGCTTAGTTCTGCAATATAGTTGTACTTAAATCTGTAAGTATGATTTTATTTATGAAAAAATAATGCTTGGAAATGAAAAAGCCTAGCTGCTTCACATCAGTTGATGAAATGAAATGGTTTTACTACTACTTACGGATTTTATCGCGTTTATTGACATTATTATTGTCGACGTTTTGGAAATTTTACAGAGTCCAAAGACACAGACAAAGGGAGTTTAATTATTTATTTATTTATAAACTTGTAACTTATTTATTTATGTACACACTTAGAAGGTAGAAAGGAGCCAGCTTAGGACTATTTAGTACAAAGGTACTGCTTATTTCTAAAGTAATATCTTCCAGCAGACCTGCGAGAGGAGAATTGATATACTTTTAGTGATTATTACTAACAACTATCCTACATTTTATTAATATTGCTTTTTTAAGAAAAAAATAAATTATTTATAAGCATTCCAACCCACACAGAAAGAGTTCACCATATCCTCACTCATATTTAGTCTTGCAATTTGGCTTGGATTTTGATTTAATATAATCTAATAGGGCTCGATGTGGGTGGTAAGATCCGGCCATCTTCTTTATTGAAAATGTATATATATTTTTTAATTTCTATAGCTTCACGGATCATTCTGGGTAGGAAACGGTTTTCTTTTGCAACTTGTGGTATATCGAATCTGATATGCTGGGCCTTGTCAAGTTTATATTTCCAAATTGCTGAATTCTTGGAACGGCTGTGTTTGACATCAGCAATGTGTTGTTTGAGGCGGGTCGCTATGCTTCTTTTAGTCTGGCCTAAATATGAGAGACCGTAATCACAATCAAACATTTATTTGCATCTTGTAGAGGTATGTAACACACACACAGATTTCCTTCAGCGGCTTTAAGTAAGGTTTAATTAAGCTACTGTAAAGGGTCCGACACGTCAGGATTAATAATGTCAATAAATATATAAAGGATTACATAATAATGTAAATAATATTTTATTATTTGGTTTTATGGAATAAAAATGTTGCCTTTTTAAATGCATGTTCTAAAATAAAGTAATCTCACAAAAATAATAGCTAAATAACCTACTTTTTTATAACTGCTCGATGTAGAACTTGCTCGATTACTTAAAAAACAATTTATATTACGATACCAAATTTTTGGTTTCCAAACCTTACTACTTAGACTTTTATAAAAAAACATTAGTATTTGCTTGACTTGACTTTAATTTCATCTCGTTACTTAATTTGTAAGATATCACATTAGATTTTTTTGATGAATAACAATTAAATTAACGTCAGCATGTACTTGATTGATGCATGTTGCATGTTTGTTTGATGATTGATTTGTTTGTTTGATCATTACGAGAATAATTAGAATAACCACATTATTAAAAAAAATACATACCTACCAAATTATTAAAATATATATAATTATTATTATATGAACCAGTTTTATAGTAAAGATACATATTTTATTTCATGAAGACCGTTAAACTCACACAGGTCTCCGTGATATAAATGATGTGTTTCATTATGCTTGGATACTGAAAAGGTGAATAATTAAATCCTTATTGTTTGGCAGCTGGAGACCAGGGGAAAGGCCAGCCACATCAGAAGATACTTTAATCTATCGGATCCGTTGGAGAGTAAGTATAATTCATTCATTACGAATATGATTGAAGAACTTAGTAATGTCTTTGATAGATGTCAGTGGTCTCGGTAGCTCAGTTGGCTAAAGCGTCCATACAGGCTAGCGTCTGTACTGGACGCTTTAGCCAACTAGGTCAAGCTATCCAAAACTGTCAAATTTTCTCTATTGAACATGAACCTTATTTTTGAGTTATTGCATAGAAAGGACGCTGCTACCCATTCCTCTGGTTCAGAAATCGGCTGATAGTTAAAACAAAGACCAGGGTGCGCTGATCGACAATTTGCCAGTACCAACACTCTTGGAGGCTCTCTTTGATAATTAACCTTCCTAATGTTTGTGTTTGTCTGGGTGTTTCTTATGTTTTATAAGTATGTATTTACAAAAAAAGTATTTAAGTAGGTATTATTTCCATTGTCTAGTACCCCTACAAGCTCTGCTTAGTTTGGGAGTAGATGGTACTGCGTAAAAATGTCCAGTACATATTATACACCGTGTTTTTTTTTGTCATCTTACAGCTGAAAGGAAACCATTATATCTATATTATTTCTACTAGATATGGGACAAAGTTTGAAATCTTGAAAAAAAAAGAGCAATTTCTTAGAAAATAGTTCAGGTCTCCCGACAAAATGTAGGATGTAGCTGTTTTTTTGCACTCCATGGTTGATCGCATACAAGAAATTGTTGATCATGATAGATATATGAGATATGAGTAGAAGTATATCCTTTCGGCTGTAAGACGACAAAAAACAAAACACGGTGTATAACAACGACAGTAAAATAATTCAATATTTTTTGTTTCAGTTTGTATTACGTATTGCTACGATAACATGCTATTTTATTCGCAAACACCGTCAGCTGCGTCGACAGCTGCACGTAATCAATGAAGGTCTCCGCAAGATGTAAAACAATAGTATAACTTTTTTTTTAGTACATTTCATTTGCTCTTGTGGCTCTGTCTATACAATGTGTGCTTCGAGTTAATTTTGCAGTCTCTATTGTGAAATGTTTGATCTGCCATGATTTAAAGAGGAATGTAATCGTTGCGAGTCATTCAAAGCGCGACCTGTCCTGCATTAACGCATCCCAGGTGAGTGAAATTAATAATGAACGCATTCGCAGAACGGTTCGACTGTCAGTACTTGAACCATTGCAGTATGGTCCATGTACTGACTTCTGTCAGAATATTATTTTAGTTTAAGGTACTTATAAATTATTAATTTGATGTTATTTATTGTGTATTTTTATTTGTAAATTAATTGAATTCAATTTATAATATTTAATTTATTAATTTGATGATATTTATTTTATTTATTGTGAATTCTTTTTATGTAAATTTAATTTGAATGTATTACGCTGTTATTGATTTAATTATGTTATTTGTGTCCTTAGTTGGTCGAAATAAATGATATAATAATAATATATCAATGTAACTGAAAAAAAAAGTCTAAATGGGGTTATTGAAAAAATATTCGATTTCCGCTGTTAATTTATGTTGTGACATAATTTTGTTGATGCATCCTCTCGTCTTGAATTATTGTTACCGCACGAGATACCTAAGTAATTATTTATCGATGTTCAAGGAGCTTATTCACTTTGCTCTATATGATTTTGTTTACTCAATAACGTGAGAATTTCACAAAATATCGTCTTAGTGCTCACCAACGTCATATCAAACTCGTGAAATTCTGTGCAAAATGTGCGATGCAGCGTTGTCTGGTGCGGACCAGACAACGCTGCATCGCACATTTTGCACAGATTTTTTTCTCAATCCTCTAGCACGGGCTAGAGGATTTGGAAACCAAACATGTGTTTTTCAATTTAAACTTCGATATATCAACTTTGTCAACTTTATCTATTTTACATCTCAAGTTTTTTCTCTTAATTAAAAAGTAATTCTTATTTTAATTCCCATCATTACTGAACGACTTACATGACCAGTTTCGTATGCTTGGACAAGCCATGAACATGATCGCAAAGAGTTTAGGACTCAATCCTTTATAATGAGGTCACAGGAGGGAATCCCATCTTTGTGCCCATAAAATGGCTCTTTTGTTTGAATCTCATTATCTATCCTAAATTGTTAGACTGTCATAGCTATTATAGATTATGGCTTCTACCATGGTGTCTCGAATTTAAAAGAAACCTTGACTTTTAAGTTTATTTCGACTTTTTTTAAACTGTAAGTGATCTTTAGACTCCAATTGGCAGCGCCATCTAGTTGAGAAAACGCTGAAGCACATTCTTTATTCTTCCAGTAAGGTCTTCAAACTCTAATTACTCGGGTCATTTAGTAATCAAAATCTCAAATATTGATTTGTGAAAGTATATTTATAAGATCAATTACGGAAATAAATGTAATTTTCTCCTTCTTTATTTCTATTTCAGATATTTTTTTAATAACCCTGTTTTATTAATATGATATTACGGCGATTAAAATATCTTTGTAAGATAATAATTAATAATAATAATAATTCTGTTATTTGCATCAGGTCTACAAAGACACCATAATTACGCTGAATACCGGGGCTCCACATAACACGGAGCCCTCCTGAATGATCCTCCTTAACGCAAGCGATCCAGGATCTTCAAATTAGGTAAAAATATTTTTGTTTACTTAGGGAGTTTTTTGGAGATTACAATAGCAACATTGGCTGGTTGTGTTCGGGGCTTCGGGCCTATCAGATAGAGAGAGAGCTCTACATAGTATGCCAATAAAATAAAAAGCAATATTGACCAGACTGTTGAAAAATGCTGAGCTCATTGAATAATAACCTATATCGTCTTGACTACATGTTTAGTGTAGCGGTTAAGGCTTCTCGCTACGTGGCCCGAATCTGGGTTTTAATTTACCGGCCAAATCCGATTTCAGGCCAAACTAGTTTGTCCTAGGCCAAACCGGTTTATCTGAAGTTACCTGAACGAATTAACACCGAGTTTGTTTGATACTTTTGATTTGGTTAGGTTCGGTCAGAACTGCGACCCTCTGCGCAAGAACCGAGTGTGCCAGAACCGGATCACCAATCTGGCCTGAAATCGGGTTTGGCCGGTAACGTTATGTATGTAACCATACAGCTTTCGAATCGACAAATGAACACCGACAAAATGTAAAGAAATCTGTTGTCGACGATTCGAGTGACCATAAATGTACATTTCATACATTTTTGATTCGTTTGTGGATTCGATTGCAACTATTCTAGGCCCCCAGCTCATTCTTGGCAACTACATTAACTTGATTGCTTCTGCTAAACGTTAGTATATACTGATACCTGTCCCGTTTCATTGTATGTTGTTCACGGCGAATATGGCATAATAATATCTTATTGACGTGTAGCGAAAATAATTTCACTTTTCTTCTTATATTCGTGTTGTCATTTATTTATATTAGAACTTCGACTGTAAAGCTGGAGGTCCGTAGTCGGAAGGCGAACACTGGTTCGTTTCATGGTGATATAACAGTCCAAATTAAAAAAACTTATAATCTGTAAAAAAACCTGTGAATCGCCTCTGCTGTCAACAACTCTGTAGATCATCCTGAGCTCGACTTTCCCACCAGCCATGTATGCTGCACCATATCTTGGAAGTAGTGTACGCAATGGTGACAGCCAAGCATTGGCGAATCCGATACTAGGATTTTCCCAAACACCCACGTCCCAAGAGTACCTAACGAGTACGTCAGCCGAAATCTGAGCTATTCCTACGCATATTTTGTATGGAAAACCTGTATAACGCACTTAGCGGTCATATGAGAAACTTTTGCGTACGAAAGAATTGACAGATATGCTCTCTATGTCGATATTACATCAAATTAATGTTCACTTACCTACTCTTGTTCAGGTAAAGCGTCATGGATACAGACGAGATCAGAAAATCAAGATCAATATCAACGTGGATGCGCGCTACGGATGGATGAATAACCGCAATTGGTATTAATAATAATACAGCTCTTTCAGCGAGATACCAGCTTTGCTTTTGTATTCGTAAGGCGTGCTTATACCTACCCTTTTTCGGGTTGGCACAGCTGGGTGGTAAAATCAAGTACTCGGCGTACTTCTCTATGTCAGGTTTCGATCATAGATTAGCCGATCAGCAGGAGCCGAATGCAATACGTATTATGGGTCGGCTTCGTTGTTCAACATAATTATACTGCTGAATAGAATTTATATACCTTAGGAATTATGATATTAAACAAATCACTGCTCGTCCCAAAATGGGCACAACACTGCCAGTACTTTAGCATAATCGTACTTAGGGATGTAGGATTTTACAAATTTATTATTAATAATATTATCAATTGTATTGTGTTATAGATACAGGGTCCAGTTTTTAATTTTTTTTTTCACATAGCCTCTTTTGTGTGCCATTTTATTTAAGTATAAAATCATAATTAAAAAAGAAAAGTTAATATCTCGACGAGAAGTCTGTATTAATAGGCCTTGATAGACTAACTAACCAAAGACAGTTAACTTCATTGGAGATAAAATATTTCACTTCTGTCCATTTTCAAATTGAATTATGCTTTCTTTTAATAATTATAATGATAATGCTTCTTAAAAAGTAGAGTAGGCATTCAAATGGTTGTAAAGTAGAACGTGGTTTTAATGTCAAAATATTTATTAAGACGATTATTAAACACTGCCACTGGCACACTGCCGGTAGTTTAGCCATGTTTACATAGGTATATAGGATCTACGCCTATTTATTATTAGGTATACACTGTATATATAGGTGTGGGACAAATTTCATTTAAATATTTATAAAACGACTGTGTAATTATAATATAATTTGAGTGAGAGAGTTAAGACTTAAAATCTTCTTATAAATTTGTTAATTTAATATAATTTCAATACAATTTGTGATATATAGTATGTTATGTATAATTGTTAAGTTGCCTCTATAATACATTCCAATGGTTTATTTTGTCCCACCCTTTAAAAATAAGTAGGTTGTTCAGAAGTTACTACTTCTGTAGTGTGTGTGTGACCAGTGCTTCTTTAATTAAAATATTCTGGATGTTATCACTTGTTTTATTTTAAGCCCACTAGTTTTATTCGATTAATCCTACTATCCCTATTCCTACTAATATTATAAAATTACATTGCGTGAGAAAAAGCGCAAAAAGAAAAAGTAACACACAACAACGTACGTAACGTAAATTTGAACATGGATTTTGATGAAACTTTACAGTATTATTATTTAACACCAGAATAACATATAGGCTATAACATATAACAATATATTATTTATAACGATTTTGAGTTAATTAGCCAAATTACTACGATAATTAAAAGTAACTTTTCCACGCGGATGAAGTCGCGGGTATAAGCTAGTAATCCCAAAATATTTATTTATTTTAGATTTTTTCATTTTTTCGAAGGCGTGTGAAGTCTGCCAAACCTTATTAGTCCAGCATGACTATAGCCTATACATACATACATACACTCACGCCTTTTTCCCATAGGGGTAGGCAGAAACTAAAGAACGCCACTTGCTACGATTCTTGCATACTTCTTTCGCTTCGACCACATTCATACATCTTGTCATACATACACGCCGGTTGCGAGTACTACGCACCTGACCTTTTTGAAGAACCTCACCAATAAGGTCGGTATAAGTTTTTCTAGGGCGTCCCCTCTCGGCGGTTCCACTGACATTCGCCATATAAATCCTTTTTGTTAGTCGCCTTTCGCCTTTTAGCCTATAATCCCTCTCATACTGAGAGGAGATCCGTGCCCAGCAGTGGGATAGTATATGGGTTGATGATGATGATGATACTCGTATATACAGTCGCGAGTGTAAATATGTATACAATTACTAAAATTCAATAGCTTTTTTTTTAATATTTTTTCAATCGTAAAATTACGATTGGAAATAAAGTATTGGCTTGGAAGTATCATGTTCATAACAACATACAATTTCAATCCATATGATATAATTGTAATAATTTTTGAAATTTTCCAATGTATGTACAGACAGGTCAAACTATCCAAATCTGTCAAATTTTCCCAATTGAATATGAACCTTATTATTTTGTATTGAAGTTGAAAATCAATCAATGAAATTTGACATATTGTGGTGGCTTGATGTGCTGGCCTTTGTACATATTAATATTCGTGACTGTACTAGGTACAGAGGCCAGCACATCAAGCTACTACAATCTGTAAGATTTTTTTGATGGATTTTCAACTTTAGCACATTATAATAAGGTTCTTATTCAATTGAAAAAAAAAATTACAGTATTGGATAGCTTGACCTGCTGGCGTCTGTACTTAGTACCGCGTGATCCAATTATGCGGGCACAAAATCCAAAAAAAAAGGTTTGTGGAATAGGGGGCCAAATTACAACGATAATTAAAAGTAACTTTTCCACGCGGACGAAGTAGCGGGCAGAAGCTAGTAATCCCGAAATATTGATTTGTATAATCTTTATTTTATTTTCTTGAAGGCGTGTGAAGTCTGCCAAACTTTATTAGTGGGTGGTGGACTACATACTGAGCATACTGAGAGGAGATTCGTGCCGTGATCTGTGCCGTGTACAGTGGGACAGTATAATATGGGTTGATGATGATGTTGGAGAGTTGCCGCCCGATATACCGTCCTCGCCGGCGAGGCCCGTCGCGAAGACCCCTTAACGGTAATCCTCCCCGTCCCTTGCTCGAACCGGCCCGTGCCGAGCCAGTAGCTTTAAATTCGCCCCTAAATAATTTAAACCCAGATCCAGCCGTCCCTAGCTGCCCCCCAGCAACGCCCTAAGCCGAGGTCCGAGTCCCGCAGGGGACGCCCTTAGCTGTGTTGCTTAGTTTATAAGTTGCCCCTGGCTGGAGGCATTTGGTGCCTCACCACCTAGTCCGGTTAAGTTTTTAAAGCTCACTCGAGCTAAAAACTATGTAAGTACGTCAAAAAAAAAAAAAAAATGTTGGAGAGTAAAAGAGTTGAAGAATTTCTTTGAGCTTCGTTCGCTAGTGAGTACCCGATAACCACAATCAAACTACATGAAAACTCCTCATAAAATTTATTTGAAATCCTCAGTACCTCGAGGTGCTTTGAACTATCTAACTTAGGCAACTCTTGAATAAGTTTTTACATTTAATCTTTGACTGTCAGTCGGTTTACATGTCAGTAAAATTTCGCGAATACCGCCCGCTGGCCCGTGACGTACTGGCAGCGACGAATGCATTATTTTTATTTGTTCGCAATTTGTCACGTCACCTAAAAATTTATTCAATGTTTTTCAAATGTATAAACGAAAGTCGCATTTGGTATGTTGTACTCATTTGAATATACTTAAAATACATTATTATAATGATTAAATTCGTGAAAAAAAAAACTAGTTTCTGATCATTATAAGTTATATTCACTTACCGTCTTAAGTACTTAGCCCTATTTTGATATAAAACATTGTTAGTCGTTAAATAGAATTAACTACTGAAATATAAAGAAAGTTACGTGTACATTTTTTCTTAAGCTAATACATATTTTTTTACTAATTTACTATACAAAACGTATATATGCAGTTCAAACGCAAACCTTAGAAATACCTAGTTTTAAGATTTCTATAATTTAGTTGTGACATGTAAACCGACCTTTTTATCATAAAACTAATCGAAAAAAAAACAAAAACTTAACATTGCTTACTTCGCCATTAAAACAAAGCTATGTTATATGTGTAAAAAAGTAATAAATAAAATGCACATAAAATTAATTACAATAGAAAGAAAAACAAATTTTAAATTAATAAATTAATAATATAATCTTCATGCGCGATGTTTCCTTTCCTGAAATAAATATTTATTGTTAGATAATAACGAAGTTAACGAAGTAATTTAAAAAAGAACTCGCAATGCTAGGAATCGCTTAGAAAAATGGGTACCCAATTTCGCGTTGCTGAAGTTTAAAAAAGGTTGATTGGTTTTATCTTTCAAAGATGTGTACCATGTGCCAAAACCAATATAAACTTTAGTGGAAAAAAAAATTATACCTAAACATTGTGTAAATCTGCAATAACATTACTAAAAACACATCTCCTTTAGTTATCAACCAACCAACTTTAGACTACCAACCATCAACTTACATTAACAAACCGAACCAGTTCTTCAGTCTTGTCTCGGTACCGAGGGGTACCTCCGATACGTCAGCGACTTCCTCGGAGACGCGCTGTACGCCCTGACACCACCATAGAACTTCCCCTTCTGCGTGATGACCTCCAGCCTGGCCGACGCTTCAGCCCTCCCGAACTCATTCTCAACAGTAATCCTATATATGCCAACATCTTCAATTGAAACCTGTTCGATTTCTAAAATTCTTAGCAACTCATCCTTTTCTCTAATATTGATTCTTGCTGTAGGAGTAATAATGATGCCATCTTTGTCCCACGTGGCCCAAGGCGCGGGCTGGCCCTTGACCGCACACTTGAAGGTCACGTGGTCTCCTTCCTCCACAACTTTGTTGAAGGGGTAAGTGTAGAAAGAGGGTGCCATTTGCCGGGATGGGCTGCAGAGGCGGCGGGCATCTGGACCTAAGTACGAATAGAACTATCATGTGATTGCTGAAACAGAGTAACCTGTTAAGGGGCGACTATTGGATACTATAAAGATACAATCAAAGTAGGGTCACGATTCTTTAATTAATCCCTATTAGTCTCTACTTTCTTTACTTATATGATATTATAAATGTGAAAGTAACTCTGTCTGTTTGTCTGTTACGTTTTTGTGCTTAAGCCAAACTAATTTAATAAATTAGACCTTAATGGAAAAAAAAAACCTTTTGTCATAAAAGGCCTTTGGGACGGCTCCTGATGGTAAGCTAGACGCTATCAACACCCGTAGTATCACTAGCGCGTTGTCCGTTGAGACCTCAAAGTCTCAAATGCCCAGTAATTTCACTGGCTACACTTCGAAGACAATAATGTTATCACCTTATATTATTGCCAATATTATTGCCAATGTGGTGTTTCCACCCCAGACGAGTAATCTAAACTAGCTGTGATTTCCTCAATGCGACTACAAAGTTTTCATAGAGGAGTTACTTGTGAGCTACCTAGTTGAGCATAAGTTAGGTGCATCTGAGACTTTTGTATATATATTTAATAATAATAATATATTTTTTGGTACATTTGACACAACACCATCTAGTCCCAAACTAAGCAGAGCTTGTACTATGGGTACTAGACAATGGATATAATACTTATATACTTTTTTTTTGTAAATACATACTTATAATACATTATCTAGGAGTACGCTCCTAGAAGCTATCCTAGAAGACTTACCAGGCGTTCTTGAGACGGATCTGGCTGGTGTGCTCCGCGGAGTGGAGCGAGGAGTGGAGGCGGCAGACAGCAACGCGGGGGGGCGGCGCAGTTGCTGACTGAGCGTGTTCGGTTCACCGGGAGCTAAAGAGAAATGGTCAAGTATATTCATACATACATATGCTTTTAGTCCAGAGGGGTGGGCAAAAACGTCACTTGTTCTTTGCTTCTTTGCTTCGTCCACATTCATCTTGGGGGGGTTGCGAGTACTAAGTACTACGCACCTGGTGAATCCCGGAGAGTTAATAAAATCTAATAATAACATACCATTACACCCGAGTTCCTCGAAAGGTTATGCAGAGGTGTACCAGTGTACACCTAAAGCCCGCTGGTATGTTTAGGTCCGATTTAATAGGGGGTGTGAGCCTATTTGCCATTAACTGAGCACAAATCCGAACTCCGAGCTACCACTGAGAATTTTATACAAAAATCCAATAACACTTTGCTCAACCTGGAAGTTGAACCCAGGACCTCTAGCGCAGCGGTTACCACTAGGCTGATGAGGCCCTGATAATAATCTAAAATCTGAAAAGGATAATGAGCTTCAAAATGCAAGGAATTATAAACTAAATAACAAAATATTTTTTTTTTTAAATAAATACAAAAACTCGATGCCAGTTAAGTAAAACAAAGCTAACAACTGATTATTAAGCTGCTACTTCTACTTTCTAATATAATTGACCACAACGCGTTTTTCGCTCAATGAGCGTTTTCGATTTTTAAACGTATAGACCAGGGTAGAATCCTTTAAAAATAATAAAAAGTGAAAAAAAATAATAGTAGGATGCAACCCATTAGAAAAGGAGGGGAATATTATAAAAATGAAAGTTGAATGTAAATGAGAATTTAAATTTTAATAAATAGCTCAAAATTATTTATAATAATTAAAAAAAAAAACGAATTCGAGTTTTTTTCGATTTTTTGCATTTTCTAAGAAGATTTACTATAGTAACATATATATTTTTTTTTACCATCGGAAAGTAGAGATTCAACGAATCACGAGGATCAACGAACAGAAAACATACCAACTTTTTGAAAAAAAAAACTGATATTTTGACGGGTGAATTTTCGATTGAAAATTAGGGTGCTTTTTCGATATTAATTCAAAATAAGGTGAAAAAATAAATATTTTCAATCAAATAAATTACAGCGTATTTGGGACATAACAAGGTAAGTTTTCACCGAATTTCGTTAAAAAAAAATTGTAAAAGATAAAAATAAAAAACCAAAAACATGGTTTTTTGAATTTTTCACATAAATTTTGAGGTTATGTGAAAAAAGTGTAAATACAAAAGTTTTAGATCTTTTTATTACCTACAACTTTGCCATTTGACTTTTTTCGATAGGACTTATAGTTTTGCCGGAAATCGAGAAAAATCGTTTTTTACCCTTAAAAACTCACCCCATCCCCTTCCCTACCTCAGATGGCCCGTAAATTATTTTTCCTTTCATTTTTAAAATATTCCCCTCCTTTTCTAATTTCATCCTACTATTATTTTTTTGGTTTTAAAAATTATCGACCCTGGTCTAGTAACATATTATACACTTTTAAATACAAATTGTAGTCTTTACACGAAATGCCCAAAAAGGACTATAGTGTTTTTAGGGTTCCAGTATATATGTGAGTTTCTTTATTCCACCATAACTTTTAAATGCCTGAACAGATTGGAATGTATGGGGTATCGTAAGAATCCATCATCCCCAGTGACACTGGCTATATTACTTTTATTTTAAATTCAATATGGCAGCAGTGTGGCTCCATTTTCAAATGACATTAAAAAGTAAAATGTGAATATGCTGTCAAAACTGAGCTCGAGTAGAAATAAAGTGATTGAGTAACAGTGGCAGAAGCTCCATACAAGACTTAGTGTGAATATTGTCACGTTGTTAAATTTCACCCTTCGCTACTGTTGAATAACATAGAATGTTGACCAATATTAAACTAAGCGCTTTGGCCCTTTGCCAGAACATGCTTGATCTCCAAACGTTTAAAGGGACTTACGGTAGACTACAAGGCAGGCACTCGAGGTGGCCTTGCCGAGGTTATTGGATGCCTCGCATGAGTATGTTCCCTCATCTTCGGCCGTCACCTGCTTGATCTTCAGCCGAGCTGCTCCGTCATCGAACGTAGATTCAAAGTCAGAACAGTCGCGTATTAACTGAAATATTTTGAACATTTAGGTATATTTAACTAATAAACTTAATGAGACAGAAATTCATGATGGTAATATTTTAGTTGGTCGATGATAATCGTTTATTGTCTCTATCTTAGTAGGGGACAGTGGTCACCATTCGTACGCTTTTTATATTTTATTTTTTTAATTTATGATGGTTTGTTGAATTTATCTAGTTTATATACCTAAGCTTAACAAATATATTGTAGTTTGTTACAAAAAAATCCGAAACTATTATGTCAAAAGGTTAAAGAGTTATAGTAATTTTTCTACGATAAGATATTTGTACGAACGTACCCCACGTACGGGGTACGTTCGTACAGTAGGTGGGGTACTTTCATACGCCATGGGGTAGATTCATACAGGGTAATTAAAAAGCCTATTAAAGTCGTTAAAATTTTATTAATTATTACAAAATTATTTACTTATTAAAGAACTAACTTAAAATATTTGACTTGACTCATAGTCGATAAATGTTTCTTTAGAAACATAACAAAAAATTAAATCGTTTATCCACAGTTTACTCATTGATAATTCTGAGCTTAACAATCAGTCTTAATGATTTCTTTGCAATCATTTTTTATGAGTATGTTGCACAGTCTTTGACAATCTAAACTTAAAGTCAATAATCATACGTATTTGGTTGTTACTTTAGAAGTTATTGCACATTATAATTATTTAAATTAACTGCAAAAGTAAAAAGTCTAGCCATTCTAGCTGTACAGCCCGCTCGTGGTTGCGGATCAGGTAGGATCATGACGACATCGCTGATATACAGTGTGTATGTCAGGAATTCTTATTCTTCTATATCAGGAAAAAAGAATGACCATGATGATCCCGGTTTCTTCCGAAGATAAGATACTTTCAGCTCCGTACCCGAATAATGACTAAGAACTTTTCCGACGTAGTAAACAACAGAAGTCTTTTTTCGAATTTTACCAAAACAAAACAATTATCTTTGATTTTATTTGGTGTCACATTTAAATTATTATCGCTACTGCAATCATTAGTCTCTTCGTCCGTTTCGAAACCGATTGGAGATGTTGAACTCTCCCGCAAGCTAAATTCCGATCCTTCAGATGCCTCTGAATCTTCATCACTTTTTATTTGCTTAGCTTTCTTTTTCTTTTGTCTTGAACTAAGTTCTTTCAAACTACGTTTCACTGCTTTGGCTCTGGCTTTCCTTTCCTGTTCTATTTTTTTCAATTCTTTCTGTCTATGTCTCTCTTCTAATTCAGTTTTTTCAGGTGTATCTGTATATATACGGGATTTACCCGGTTTTCTTCCTTTATTGTTTTTTTTGTTTCTAACAGCTTTAGGATAAGGTCTTATGACTTCTGGTGTTATGGGAAGATAAACACTCGGTTCAGATTGGGTCTCAGCAAGAAAAATGTTATTGTGATGTTCTGGTGGTTAATAAAATCTAAAGGGGAGCATTCGTACGCGTACGAATGTGCCCCCTGTTTTGCTGTCCGAATGCACCCCATGCCTTGCACAAAATTAAAATACTACTTTATACAAATTCTAATTTAATTTGAGAAATATAACAATTAAAGCTCAAAATAATCAATGTTAACATTAATATTAATCAACACTATTTTGTCAAAAACATAATAATTCTACTTACAATTGCGAATTGAATTTACGTAAAAAATTTACTCACCGCGCGCGAAAACACGTTACGTCTTGTCAGCCGATGCACCGTGGTGCGACTGGCGCGACACTCTGCTTAGCAACATGGCGGCCGGTATGTCTATGCACACAAGCAAACGCGCGCTTGTGTGCCGTTTAGTTTGTCTGTTATACTAACTGTATGAATGTGCCCCGCGTACGAACGGTGACCACTCTCCCCTACAATGTAGTAACTTTTATTTTTGTACCCCTCTAGCGGTAAACTAAGGAACTAAAATGACCAGAAAATGTAGCTTCTATTGTTGATTAGGTTAGGTTGAACATTTTATTAGATTGTAGGTAACGTCGTGGCGAATTTCGCGGATCCCATGGCCATGACAATAGGGCAGGTGCGGTTTGTCTGTACCTATCAAATATGTAAAACAAGACAATCAATTATATCCTAGTGTCTATTATTTAGCTATCGGTTTAACTCCTGATGGATGCCGGAGACTCCTCGCACACCATTTTTTTTTTATTCTACTAATGTGGCAAACAAGCATGCGGCCCATCTGATGGCAAGCGGTTACCATGGCCTATAGACGCCTGCAACACCAGGAGTATCACTAGCGCATTGCGACCCTTTATAGAAAGAGGAATAGTTGGGTTGGCAGTATAAGGGTCAAAGTGTCCCCACTGCCAACACAAATTCTCCTCGTGGAGTGTGCTCCACTGAGCAAGGTGGCCAGTGGGCAACCTTACTCACCGTAAGAAACACAACACAGCTCAAAGCAGTGTTATTTTACTTCGATTTTCTGCAAGGCGGAGATTCCTCCTGATAGAAGTGATCTGAACTGATCCCTACTTGGACATAATTATCTTATAGCGAGGTGATCTTTATCCCTAGAAGGCCCACATTTTAAGCCTCATTTATACGGTGCGAGAAATATCGAGCAAGCTGCGGTACATTGCTGTCGATATTCGGTCACTTATGATACCATAGCCGCGCGGCCCTGTAAACCCACAACTCGCACAATTTCTCGCATCGTCTAAACAAAGGTTTAGTATCCTTTTTGACGGTGATACATTTCTCCTTAAGCAAGGTGTTTTTAGTCAGAGAAAATTCGTGTGTGCATACGTTGTGTACACGTTGTATAGTTATATGGGGCTCGCACTTACTAAAACCTCCGTCGGTCCGTCCGCTTTCATAAACCAGCAATAGATAGTCAGACATGTAAGCTAAAGCTTAGTCAAGATTTCTTCCAAAAATAGGTATTAAGTAGTTCTTAGTTGTACGACCGGTAATTGTTAGATACTTCTAATATATAAAATTCTCGTGTCACAGTTTTCGTTGCCATACTCCTCCGAAACGGCTTGACCGATTTTGATGAAATTTTTTGTGCTTATCGGGGAGGTCTGAGAATATGCCAACATCAATTTTTCATACCCCTAATTTTTTTTTTATGGCAAAACAACGTTTGCGGGGGCAGCTAGTTTTTTATAAGTTTAAAGTGTTAATTTAGTTCGATTTTCAAAATGTATTAAGTTATTTATGTGCGAGGACCTGTAATTGGCTTCATGATACTTGCTTCATATATCTTATGTACTTTTTATTACAATGACATGCTGTTGGTCTTCCTAACGATTAAATAAATAAGAATTGCTATGCATTAATGTTCCCTTCCAGCGGTAGCGGTACCTGAGCTGCCTTCCCCTATCGTGGAACATCATCACCGTTCTATAGAGCCATACAATGCGAACGGTATGATGTAGGCTGCATGCTAGGACCTTACCAGTATATGATATGATAACATACCATCACAGACACAACATAGACAGAGTTGTACTAATGTACACTCACATTTCGCCGGTACGTTTTAGGTCCCATGTAATAGGGGGCGAGCCTATTGCCATTAACCGGCCACAAATCCAGACTTCGAGCTGCTACTGAGAATTTCATAGAAAAACCCAATAACACTTGCTCGACCTGGGGATCGAACCCTGGACCTCTAGCGTAACAGTCGCGCTTAGGACCACTAGACTAATGAGGCAGTGATATGATATGATATTTATTTAATTCAGGATACAAGGCCCATATAATATAAAATACTACAATAATACAATAAAATATAACCTAAACCAATAACAATTAAAATACTATACATAGGTGAACAATAAACTAAGCACTAATTCACACGAAGAGTCGGCGTCGTGTGTCGCGCGGTGTCCGGTAGCCGGCCTCGGAAACGCCTAGTATAGCGCGGTACACCAAGGAATTTGGATTTTCATATAATATGACAGATGCGCTAGCACCTATCGTTCACCTGGATTCTAGGCTAGCTAGTTCCAATACCACTTACCTCATTGTAGTGGAACCACCTGATGTCAGGCTCAGGGTTCCCAGTGACGTGGCACTCGAACTCCACCGCGTCGCCGTCGTACGAGAGCAAGTCTGTCAGCTCCCGCTCGAAGCGAGGGATGATGTCAACACGACTGGAAATGACATTATCATCATTATTCGAAGACGTCTGTGATGTAGTGGTTCGAGTGACGGACTGCATATCACTAGGTCGTACGTTCGATTCCCACAGGACACATATTTTCATGTAATGAATTTATGACGATATTACTTATGTCTCATTCAATTTACAGACTTATTAACCTACACTTTTTGCGCTGTAGCATGGTGCGGGTGACAGTATGACGTATTGTATGTATTATGTTTAATTTACTACAGTTATTAATGATTTAATATATTACGAATGTAGTACAGCTGAAATACTAAGTTATAATTTTTCAAATCGCGGCAACTTTCAAGAGTGAAACGAAATGTTACTGAACTGTCACTCACTCCTTGCAAAGAGTGTAGTAGCTGTAAGGGTTACTGCCACCCCGGTGTATGCTGTTCATGTATATAAGTACTACTCTGCGTAACCATTCGAGGAAAACAAGCGTAATGGTATTTATGCATCCAAATTGTGTCCAGCTTCTGATCTCAACACTGTGTATTCGAGGCACACAGGGATTATTATTATAATTCTTCAAATTATAGCGAAATGCTTTGAGTAACATGAGAAAATAGGGATCAATGGATGTGGTATTATGATATCAGGTTACAATGAGATCATTGTGAGTAGATACGTCTATTACGTTATGCCTGCAATTTACAAAGCACGGAACACGAGTACTGTTGTAGTTACTTATACATACCATCACGCCTGTATTCCCCGAAGGGTTAGGCAGAGGTATACTAATGTACACCCACATTTTGCCAGTATGTTTTAGGTCCCATGCCCCAATAGGCGGCGAGCCTATCGCCATTAACCGGGCACAAATCCAGACTCCGAGCTGCTACTGAGAATTTCATCGAAAAACCCAATAACACTTTGCTCGACCAGGGGATCGAACCCAGGACCTCTAGCGTAGAAGTCGCGCTTAGGACCACTAGACTAATGAGGCAGTCTAAAAACGTTAGCCAGTGGTCTCGATAGCTTAGTTGGTTAAAGCGTCCAGTGTACTTAACCGAAGGGACGTAGATTCAAACCCTGCCTGAGATCGAATTTTTCTGCCTCTAAAATTTATATCTTTAAAAAGCAAGCAGATTTTTTTATTCTTATAAGATGACAAACAAGCATACGGGCTACTGGCAGGTGAGAGAGACGGTAGCCAGCCGTAGCCTATAGACGTCAGCAACACGTACTAGTATCACTAACACGTTCACTTCACACGTTTCACGTTTCACACTTCACACGTTCACATATTGCCTCCAAATTGGAACACAATATTTAGCACCTTATTGGTTAGCTGTAAAATATGGATAAAAAAATACCCTCTAAAATTGATGCTCTGAGCGAATTAACGCTGACAAGTGATGCATTATGTTAATTACCAAGGCGTGAAGTGTAATAATCTACTATTTAGAAACATGTTTGCTTACCCATATCTCACGTTATGTGAATCATCAGTTGACGGATCTGAAATCATAAATAAATTTTAGTGTTACTACCGAAAAATAAAAATATATAGTAACCATTTTCCAAGCTCAGCTGGCTGTGCAGGGCCGAATCCACCATATGGCTTTTTGGGCTTCAGCCCAGGGCCCCGTAGATTTAAGGGACCCCCAGCTATGTCAAGTCAAAGTCAATGTTTAACCTAGTACAGGCACCAAATAATATTATACCTTTATAATTTCTAAGATTTATGTTGTATTTTTATGATCTTCATATTTTTGGAATAAATATATAATTAAAATACTTATATTATTATTAATATAAATTAAATATTTTACCGTCTCATTTTTTTTTATACTTTGAGTTATTATGGCCCCCAAAACTCACGGTTCGGCCCTGTGGCTGTGCTGGCGCTGCTACAGCTGCAGCAGAGACTATCAGACGGTCCAGTAAAGTAACCTATCTGGTAACTATATTTTTGGGTCATTTGTGGTCGAAACGCTCGGGTCGTGGGGTCCGAGTGCCCGTCTCCTTTTCAAGGAAATATCAAGGAGACTGGTCGACTCTTCGCGTGACCAGAGGTCGGGCTTGTTTCTAGCGGAATGTATAAGCATTGCCATTCAACGTGGCAAATTGTCATTGAAATTGTGGAATGTGACCAGGTATACCAGAAGTCATCTGCCATGTCGTACCGCATCGGAATTACCTCCGTAATTGATTCCACAGAGCAGTCGTGCGCGGTTAAAAGTTTCTTTAGAAACGCACGGTGATGGACACCCTCTCATCCAAGTGAAATGGAAATTATATCACGTTCGGCAAAATTTAATACGTTAATGAAAGTTGAGTATCGAAAGTAGAACATCGTGCACTATTGCATGTGCCACAAAAAAGGAGGTCGTTAAAAAATCAAAGCAAAGTGAGATCGATCGACGCCAGACCGATCTGTTTTTGTCGGTAGTAATGAGAAATCGAGGCAATATGGACACAGACATGATCAAAGAGTTTCAGATGGTGGCAATCTCTTCCGGTGTTGGAAAAATTTGCAGCCGTTAATCATTTATCAAACGACTAATTATTGCAGGAGTCATACCTAAACTTACTTTTTTTTTTTGTTGTTTACGGGGGAAAACCTTCAAAAGGCTGCCGGTCTACGGGGGTTAGACCGGGGAGTGTGGGATTTTTACCCACTAAAACCACCCCTGTGGCCACAATCAGCAGATGGATCACCCCAGAACCCCCTGTGCACCGCCTATTAAGACAAATCCCTGGGGCCTAAACTTACCTACAAAATATGTAGTAGATGAAATTAAATCATAGCTACTTTTACTAAGTAGAGACTACCTAACCACTACTAAGAAGTGACATACCATAAGTATTTTTTCTTCGATCTCTTATAAGTTTTTCTTTACCGATCAAAGAAAAAAATGACGGTAACTTTTGACGTGTAGACATCGAAGTGAAAATTTGGCGAGTTTAATGATGAGTCTTTGAAAAAAAAAATTAGTTCGCTATGTCGAGAATGATGCAAATAAATTTTAATTTGTTAGATTCTTTAACAACTAACAATCAAAGTAACAAAAAAATATATATCAAAAGAATACTAGTAGGAAACTGTGAAAGCACCTTTACCTACGTGATTGATCATGTTCATGACATTCCAACAGCGTGTATTCGCATCAATCAATTTGTTACGACAAAATTACATTAACACATATTTGTGAAAATACTAGCAACTTACAGCTCACCACTATAATGCGCCTACATTACTAATTACACAAACCCTGCCACTCACGTGCCACGCACACTACGCCAAGCTGGTTGGCTACAGCAACAAGCCAGTTGCCAGTGCGATATAATCCTATAAGGAAGTAGGCAACACGATTTAGACATTTCAATTAGAAATCCTTTTCAAATGTATTCACTACATTGAGGTTATGTAAATATAAACTGCGCCTGAAACCTCCCTTGTTCGCCTGAAAACGAAACTTCAAATTAGGGTACCCCCGGTATAAGTGGGTAAGTATGGGCGGATCGTGAATTTATTTTCGGGGGCGTATGACCCAGTTTCACGGAGCTACTGTGGTAGGCCAGAGTTTAGATGGGGAGGAGACTTGTACAAGACCGAGGTAGTGTTGTACGATAAGAAACGGCACCCCGATTCACTCGACGAACCGATTCAAGCGACGGCGCGGATGGTTTTTATTACTTTAAATATTTTTTCAGCTGTCCTTCGGGACAGCTGTGCGTAACACTGTTATTGTAATAGATATCTAAGGCCGATTTCAATAACAAATCAGCCAGTTGATATGGTTACTAGAGATAGGATTTCAATATAATACGTCTACTGACTATAGCTGTAATTGTATCATGTGCTCTGTCCGCGGAATAAGCGTGCTCCTTTCTTTGTAGGTACCACCATTTCGAAAAAGGAATTGTATTGTGAAAAAGTTTTCACAATACAATTCTGACAACAAATTGCAATCAAATAACTACAATAATCTTTAGATATGCATTTTGAACGTCAATCGTTTCATTAGGGAATTTTCAAAATGTTTAGAAGTATCTTTCAAACAATAAATCCGACTTGCACTAATCGATTTTGGTATTAACCAGTGATGAGAGCCAAAAAAGATTATATTCCTCTATAACTTTTTAAGGTCTGCTCCAATTTTATTAATGTCTAGAGCAAAGTGGTATTTAGAGACCTAAGATATAAATTAAGCTAAGCTTCAACTAAGCTGAGTTTAAACTGAGTTGAGCCAAAACTAAGCTAAGCTTGATTAGTTAATTACAGCTTTTGATACCTACCAATTGTTGATTTGAATTGAGTAGGTACATTGTCCAGACGGTAACGTAAATTGCTAACTGAAAATTTTCTAATTTTAGTAAGGAATAATTACTTCAATTTTCATGGTTTTTTCGTAGTTAGATTTTACTTTATTTAGCTATTGATTTATTTTTTATAAGAACCCCTGATGTGTTTAAAAATTTACTTAAATCTGGTAAAACAGAAAGATGATGATGAAATTGAAAATGCCAATTCTCGTAGTTAGTTTCTACGAGTATTGACACTAACCTCAAGGTAAACTTGGACTTACCCTTAGCTAATATCTGCAGCGATATAATAGCCTTCGCTTCTCCGTGCACGTTCCTAGCAACGACGGAGTACGCGCCAGTGTAATCCAGTTTGGCGTGAGGTATCTCGAACCGGTATTTTGGTCCGTCACCGACTCGCTTGAAGTGTGTGGCGTCGCGGTAGTAGTCCGGCTGGAAGAAACTTATATTGTAGTGAGATGACAAACAAGAATGCTGCGATGATAAGCGGCAGCTACAGTCTAGTCTAGCTGTAATCTTGAGACCTCAGTTGTTGAGTCTTTTTTCAGCTTTTAAAGCTGAAGTTCTTTTGTTTGGAGCGAAAATAGCGTGTGAAGTCTGCCGACCCGCATTAGGCCAGCGTAGTGGACTATAGCCTAATCCGTCTTATTCTGAGAGGAGACCCGTGCCCAGCAGTGGGAAAGTATACGAGTTGATGATGATTACATGTATATTTTTTCTTGCAGGAATTGAACCCGTGGTAGCTGATTTCTCGACCACTGCATGAATCGAGCAGTCAGATAATAGCGTTGTCATTCGGTTGCACTACATTTATATACTATACATGCGAAAGTTAGTCTGTCTGTCAGTCGGTCTGTCTGTCTTTCACGCCTCGGTACAGGGTTTTGATGAAATTTGATACAGATATTGATTATACCTTGGAGAAGGACATAGGTCTTTTGTCTCAAGTGTGAGCATAGGTGCGAGAGATGTGTGATGAAAACTTATCTAGGTATATACCTACATATTTAGAGGAACGGAGGGTGATGATTGACCGCAATGTCCTGGTACCCATACGTAACTTAAATCGCTCTATCTAGTGTCATACGACATACGCCTTACAAAGAATTAAATTAAATGAAAACAGGATAAAAGGTTTTTGATTTGATGTATGCAAATGTATTTTTTTAATTTAACATGTGTATATACAACATACATTTATAGGGGCATCCGTATTTTGCCAATGTTTATTTCAGTCATAAAGTTACGTCTCGTACATACAAAGTTAGTGAAAATATAGACGTTCACAGCGCCATCTCTTGCAATTTCAGACAAATCCTCTACGAACATCTGTATGGTTAAACTTTTACGTTTAACTAATAGATGTCGCTGTATTGATATTCCGACAGTGCCCCTCGCCGAGACGAGACGTGGAAAGCCTTTTCTGGAAACTTTTAATCGTATTTTCATAGCGTGATGTTGTTACACGGTACTATAGTTACATAGGTATATGTGTAACACGTCGGTATGTATATTTGTGTGCATATAACGTGCACCTACATAGTTATTGTTATTGCGAGTGAGTTCGTAACAATGACATAAGTTGCTGGGTTGCTGGACCCGAAGAATGAATAATAAACCATATCGCCCATTGGTTATTCGTAATAAATGAGCAAATAAATGTATTGCAATTGCTGTTCTTACACGGTAATAAGTATATATAATGAAAATAGTAAACAAAATTACTTATAAAACAAATGAAATGTATTTTTCACTCTAAATGTCAGTCCTGAGCCTAAAGGGAAATCGATTTTTATTATGATTTGAAAGTTTGAGTTCAGATTCGGTTTGATCCGAGTAATTAATACACAACACACGAGTTAAATCTTATTCGTTCTTGTTGAGCGATTAAGAACTTTGCCCGACTCTACTTTTTTCGAGTCACAAAAGAATCAACAACAATCTCACCTTCAGGAAGTCTCTAAGCCAGTATACGTCAGGCTTGGGGTCTCCGATGACTTCACAGGCTATGATGACAGTGTCTCCTTCTCGAGCCTCGCTCGAACGTGGCTTGCGGATGAACATTGGCTCTTTCGAGTACCTGTAGTCAAATGAAACAACAAATTTTTTATAAAGAATTTTTGAACTGCCTCGTTAGTCTAGTGGTCTAGAGGTCCTGGATTCGATTCCCAGGTCGAGCAAAGTGTTATTGGGTTTTTCTATGATATTCTCAATAGCAGCTCGGAGTTTGGATTTGTGCCCGGTTAATAGCAATAGGCCCGCCATCTATTATTACATGGGGCCTAAACATACCGGCGAACTGTGGTTGTACATTGTCGTTGACATTACCATGGCAAATTGAGCAGAGTACCTAAGTAGGTACATAATCATTATTTGGATATCTAAAATGTTATTACTTACCCACGGTCCCAATGGCTAAGTAATAGCTAAGCTGATCAAATCTTGAAATACGAAATTACATGTTTGTAGAAGAATGAGATTGAGAATTGTTATCATCTATGGTAATCGAAGAATACGTATTCATCATTCTTTGATTACCATAAATTGTATGAATTCTCCTTTCTACCACATATATAATGCTCATTCTTCATTAGCACTATAATAATTATTTTCAATATTTTTTGGATATGTTTATCTACTAATTATTTTAAGTGTACATTAGAGACAGCAGCGCAGAAGGAGGTAAGGAAGGCCTCTACTATTGGGATGAAGCAGGTCTGAAAATGAACTCCTAATATTTGTTTGAGGTACCTATATGTACATGAATATTTGTCTGTGCGTCCTCTTTAAGTCCTAACACCATTCAAATGATAATTGCTAATGATAAAAAAGCTTTTTGCAGCTGGCCAATGTCTGTGAAGTTGCTCGAGGTCCTAGCAGAATACCAGCGCCGCATCATTTACCAAGATGAAGTGGCAAATGCTGAGTTAGCTAGTCCTTTTTTGTCCTCACGAAACAACTTTTTAATCGTTTTAGATATTTATATATATATATATTTTTATTTCGTTTTTTTTACGTAGTTTATTGTGTTTATCTGTTGTCTGAGAAAACCTGCTGTGCTGTGTTCCTAACGGTACCTAAGCAAGGTTACCAGTGCTCCGCGAGAAAACGTTGTGTTGGCAGCGGGGAAACTTTGTCCATTATGATGCCAACCCAACTATTCCTCTAGTTTTACAAGTTCGGCGACGCGAAAGTGATACCTAACCGTGGTGTTGTAAGCGTTTTTAGGCGGCGGTAACCGCTTACCATCAGGTGGGCTGTACGCATGTTTGCTACCTTAGTGGTATAAAAAAACTTACGGGACATCAGGAGCATTAATCATGACCGGGGGAGTCCTCTTCTCTCTAGGCTGGTCCCCTTCAACAACATCTACCTTCCCCGACGTTGAAGCTCTCCCGACCTCATTTGAAGCTGTACAGGTATACACTCCAGCATCTCTCCCGGTCACGGCCGCTAACGCCAGTTCTATCTGCCCATCTCGGTCCAGAGTCATGATGGCTCGGCGGCTAGGTCGAAGTCGGACGCCGTCGCGGTACCAGGTGACTCCAACTGAGGGGTACGCTTCTACAACTGCAGAGATTCGGAGCTCTTCGCCTGAAAGAACAAAAGAAATAATAATATCATTTATCAATCGATGTAAATTTTAGCCAAAAGGATTATTAGAAAAAGATTTTAGGAAAGGTCTCCTCGAGGGATCCTCTTTCGTTTTACAGGGTCAGAAACGGTCAATACCCCTGGTGTTGCAAGCGTCTATAGGCTACAGTAATCGCTTACCATTAGGTGGGCCGTATGTTTTTGTGCCACCTTAGCGGAAAAAAAAAGGTTTACGTATATTATCGGGATATATAATACCGCATCGGGAATATTATCACAATTTAATTTAATTTCATTTTTGTCTGATTACCTATGCCTCTAGACAGAGCCACTTGTTTTTTATGTCTTTGGTATTAAGTAGTGTATAATTGTAGTAGTGTATAATATCATTTCCTATAATTATATACTTATACACGTACACTTTTCCCTATTGCCCAAAATTTCGGCATGTCACACTATTTTTGCATACTTTGTTTGCTACGTTCAAGTTCTTTCACGCGAGTGTATGTTTGGATCAAAACCAAATCATACCTCAAGTGAAAAAATACAAAGCTAAGTATTTCAAGTTGCTCTGATAATTGTCTACCTTCAGAAAGTCTGTACAAGGGCTCCAGTCCACAGCAGAACTCAGGGGCCACGTATGCACGGATGCCTTTGTCCACAACAAGGCTGCATCTGCAGCTCACAGCGCCGCTGCTGTTACGGGCCATGGCCTCATACACCCCTCCATCCTCGAGTGTCGTGGGCGCTATCTCCAACGTGTGAAAGTGCTCATCTTGGTAGTTGTTGCGCCGACCTGGAAAATAAAGAACGTCTGGTAAGAAAAAAAAGAAAAGAGGTCATTAAAAGTCCATACAACTCAGTCCAAATTTGTACCCGAGGTACATGACAGCTGTCAAGTTGACAGTTTTTACTGTGAAATCAATAGGAAACTGATAATAATGTGCCAAAATTGTGTGCGTTTGATATTCCAAAACTGTGACTGACAGCAGATAGCTTTCAAGTTGACAGTTTTTACTATAAAACACTATGAAACTGACACTAGTGTGTAAAATTAGCGTGCGTTTTTTTAAAATTTGAAGTTATTTTTTCTCATCCGTGAGCATAAAAAAAGTATGACGAGTTTTAACCAGCGTAATACAGGGTATTTTTTCCAATAAGTGTACCCTCGGTACATCATTTGGGCAGATTTTGGTGACATCGTTTTCGGGTGCAATCGAGTACAAACTATGCCTCAAACACATAAAAGAAGCCATTTTCTGTTTTAATTATTTTAAGAGTCGGAATTTGTCGGTGTAAATACAAATTCTTCTATGATTCACCCAAGATTGTATAATCTCTCTCTTTTCTGAAATAATATTTTAATTCTTCTTTACAAATATACCGCATCTCAATTCCTGATAAAAAGGGCCTGTTCGGGGACTAATTATAATAATAATAGTAATATTGGGAACAATATACATATCACCACCTAGTCCCAAACGAAGCAAAGCTTGTACTGGGTACTAGATAATGGAATAATTACTTTGTTTTTGTAATAACATAAAGATTCAAGACCACATACATATTTGAGTCTAGTCTAACACTCGAACCATACTATAGACACTACTATCACGGTATAATCGCAAGCGCAAGCAATTTATCTTTTAGACGCTGTTCCTTGTTACTCAAACTCAAACATTTACTCGCAAACTAAGCGCACTTTTTACACGACAGTTTCCGTCCGAGGCGAGGACTTAAGAAAAAAAAAATTCCTCTTCGCACGCTTCGTGTTGAAGCTACAAGTATTGAATGCTGTTCGCCCAGCATCAGAAGTAGCGCAGAGGTCGCTTTGATAGCAAGTTTTGGGGCACAAATACAGAAGAGAGGTGGTGTGACTTGGTTTGCTACAGAGTTCCATATAAGCAATCCTGCAGTTTTAACGAGGTATCCGCATGATGCCCCTGAAGAAACAAGCCAAAAAAACCTGGCTATCTGCCTCCCTCACATCGCACGTCTCGAAACAGTTTTACTGGCTCCAGTCACGTGCTTATGAGACCTATAGCCTGAGAATACTTACTATATTTGTGTGCTCTATTATCTTAGACTCTGCTTGTTCTTTTCATCAGGCAAGATATATATTATTGGCTCCAGTCAAGTGCATATGACAGCTAGAGCTTGATAATACTTACTATTATATATTGTGTGCTCTATCTTAGACTCGGCTTGTTATTTTCATCAAGCAAGACACGTTCAAGTCAACTGTACTAATAAAGTGAAACATAAAATGGGAGGTAGGATCTCAAGCCGAGTTTTGCCTGGCGAACCTCAGCCCGACGATTTTGGTGAGTGGTCTGTTTATTATTGAACTTAACATTGCGAATGTTGCTTGCGCGATGCAGGATTTGCTCTGTTGAAGTTCCTACGCAATGCGATAAAATGTCGCAATGATAACAAATTTATTAGTGGTTTTTGAGAAACCAAGCCAATAACTTTGCTGTGAGACATGATTCAGCGTAACTAGGTATCATTTAGAAAAGGAAAAATTGGACCGCGGGCAGGATTCGAACCTGCGTCTTCTGGTTAGGTACACCAGACGCTATGACCACTAAGCATAGCGGTCATAGCTAGTGGTCATAGCGTCTCTAAATAACTTTAAAATCTTAGCATGCAAAATGCCAAAAATATACAAAACGATAGGTATCTAATGATTTAGCGTAACTATAAACATAATTTATAATTTTGACGACACGTTTAACGCAGTGGCTGAGCGATCGGCTTCTGCATCATGGATTGTGGGTTATCCCCGCGAACGAATATTTGTATGATCTACATTTAGTTGTTCCTGGTCTGAGTGTTTGTGTATGTGAAATTTTGTGTTTGTAAACGTACCCACGATACAGGAGGAAATCCTAGTACGGGGTAAAGTATTTTTAAATAAATATATACATAAACAATAGACACTTACTATCGAACACCAGTGGTCCCCCATCTTTGAACCAGGTGAGGGTCGGCGGCGGGTTGCCGACAACCTGGCAGGTCAGCCGCACGGGGTACGTGGCCTGCACGCGCCGGTCGCGGAGTCGCATCGTGAACTGAGGCGGGTAGTCACCCTCCGCATCTTGTGACCGCTCTCTGTGGATTCATTTCATTAATTAATTAGTATTTAGCATTAACGCAAGTTAAATATTTTCAAAGATATAAATAGCGAAAGAAATCTTCAATATCAGGCAGGGTTCGAATCTGTGTCAGTTCAATACACTGGACGCTGTAGCCAACTACGGTGTATTTACAAAAGAAAATAAATATAATTCCAAGTGGATTAAAACCATTAAATTTTTAAATACTTCCTGCAACAAAGCGTGTTTCAACTTAAAAAAGTAAATTCGCAAGCAGTATCCTAACACAAACGAGGTAGATACTATTCTAACACAAATAAACACTGCAATAGTCCGACTCACCTTTTAAGTTTAGCATCTGCTTCCCAAACAAGTCGATTTGTGACGACAGCCAATCTCGCGTAAGTCGACGTCCTGCCGTGGACATTCGTAGCTTCACAGCTGTACCGCGCCTCATCTTCAATGCAAATGTCCTTGATAGTCAACGAACAGTCTTGACCATTGAACAAGGTCGTCATCCGGCTCTCTTCCTCGATCTCGTGCCCATTCTTCATCCAAACAACTTCAGGCAACGGCTTGCCTTTCACACTACAGCTTAGGTTCGCCGTCTCGCCAGCTAACACTTTCAGTTGTCCCGGCAAGATCTCGACAAACTCCGGTCTGTCACCAGCTAGGCCGATGCCAACTGGAGAAGATGTTTGCACTGATTCTCCCCAACCGTATTTGTTTTTAGGAGTAACTCGGAAGTGGTATTCCTCTCCTTGTTTCAGATTGAAAGCGTCGAAAGAGTTTAGAGGTGTAATTCCAAGTTCGGTCCAACGCGCACCGCCTTCCTTGCCGAGGAGCCAGCTTTCTATCTTGTAAGCAAGCACTGGAGCGGTGTCTTGAGGGTGGGCTTTCGGCCAGGCGAGAGAGACCCAGTTGTTGCCTCCGTCCACGACGCTCGGCTCACCCGGGATGCGATCCGGCACGGCTAAAACGAGAACCGATGCGGCACTGACCTTAAAGAATACTTGACGTGATGCCAGACGAGACTGCCAGATGACTTATTGTATTGATTTGAGATTGATCGAGCCAGAATTGGCAAGTTAGGTTAAATATAAATAGAGGGTATGACCTAATATGTGTTGCTGAGTGCTCGAAACTGTCATAGTAGCGATAATGAATTAATATTAGAATATTGCCCTTAAGAACCATTTTAGGACCCTACTGGCAGAATATCGTCTCTTAATTTATACCTCAGTATTACTTAAGGTTAGTTGTGGCATTACAACTGGAATGGACCTATCTGAAAACCAACGCTGCGACATTTTAGTTTTTAAATGTTGTAGGAATATGCTGGGATATTGGCCTTTTTTGGGTTCGTGCAGATTTTTTTAAATGTAAATAGGTATATTTTTTTCTGTTTGTATTTTCATTAATTTCCTGTGCGAGTCCAAAATAAATTATTTTTCTTTTCATTATTTTTTTTGTATCTTAATAGGTAAATAAAAATGTCAAAATTCTAAATTTTGTGAATTCTGGAAGTTATTTTAGCGAAGGAATTCACCTGCGGGCAGGATACAAACCTGTTTTTTTCTGGATAGATACACCAGGCGCTATTACGTACGTACGCACGTACTACGTAAGTTTTTCCTTCTTAAAATAATATTAAAATCTTAGCATGGAAAATGCAAAAAAAAAAGAAATCTTATTTTTTTTTTTAATATTTTATATAATCTAAACTGCTTCCAACAAACTAATGAGGTAGTTCGACTCCCAGCACTCCTTATGACAAACATTTATTTCTTCTTTGCACAATGCGCAATGCCTACAATTAATAATATATATATTTTTTTTTTTAATATTTTACACAACACTATCCAAAAGTCCCAAACTAAGCAGAGCTTGTACTATGGGTAATACTTATATACTTTTTTATTGTAAATACATACTTATAATACATAAGAAATACCCAGACACACACAAATACTCATGTTTTATACACACAAATATTTATGTCCTGTGGGAATCGAACCCACGACCCCATGATCAGCAGTCCGGCACTCGAACCGCTAGACCACAGAGGTCGTCAAAAATTGGGTTCGGTATAGGTATATAATATATTTTAGGTAAATTTCTTTCATTCCAAATTTAACCCATCAAAACCTTAACCTCGACCTTAACCTTGACCTCAAGTTTGACATGTATACTTACATTTGTATTTTCTTTCAGAAATTGACAGAGCAGAGTCATCCATAGGATATGTCCAGTCAGAAATTAAATTTTCAGAAGAAGCTCGTTGTCGTATCTGCAAAAAGAAACAAGCGAAAACCTAAAGTTTAGTAAAGAAAATGCATAAGACGGAACCCAGAATAACTTTTTAAAATTGGTGTCTGATTGAATGATAGGTGCATGCGGTATTATTGGGTTTTATCATGAACGGGGCTCGTGGCTAAGTTAGCTAAGTAAAGCTGCGCTAGTTGCGGTCAGCCTGTGGATGGGTGACCATTCTTAAGACATCGAAACCTTCCGTGCCTCGGAGAGCACTTAAAGCCTTTGGTCCCGGTTGTCATACACCTGACAATCTTTCGTGGTAGTCAGAAGCCCTTAAAAGTCTCAAGTTGTTCAATCCATTTTCTTAACAAGGATCAAATAATTTGCTTAAAGATTTATAGGAGATTAACGCGTATTCATAGTACTTGAACTTACCACGACTGTCACAAACGCCCGGTCGCATCCATACGCGTTTCTAGCAAGGATGCAGTAGGTCCCCGCGTCCGATACCACAGACCTCTTCAGCGTAAACTTTACATAGTCATCGGAGGTCATCTTACAAGCACGCTGGCTGGTTGTAATATCGCGGATACCTTTCATGAATACCACTGTGGGAAAATAAAGCTTAATGAAAACTAAAGCCTAAATGTTGCCTAAAGATATTTATTTCATCGTCATCATCATCAACCCATATATTGTCTCACTGCTGGGAATGGGTCTACTCTCAGATCGAGAGGGATTAGGCTATAGTCCACTACGCTGGCTGAAAAATCTCTAAGGCATGCTGGTTTCCTTACGATGTTTTCCTTCATCGTTTTAACCAAGTGATAAATTATTATTAATACGCACATAAATTCGAAAAGTTATAGATACGGACCTTGGATTCGAACTCGAGACCTTTAACTTGTTAGTCCATTGGTCATATCACTAGGTTATCATTGTTTTAATAATTATTTATATTTATTCAGGGTTTTTCAACAAGAACTTTGTTTTATAAAACAAAGAATTTAGATGAAGATGATTTAAATTTTTATTGTATTACGAAGAGAAAAGTTTGGCAATTATGAATGAAAAATGATATCTGGAAAATGTCCACCATGACCACGCTGACAGATGACATTTTTTCACACAGCTAATGAAACGATCAATTTATTGCAAACCAAATTTCCCGATCGCAAAATTTCACGAAATTCAGCTGTTAAGTGGCCAGCCAGATCGTGTGGATTTAACACCACTGGATTATTTTTTGTGGGGCTACGTTAATCACAGAGTCTATACAGAGCCAATCGAATGGATTGCAGCCTCGACATCAATCCGTGATGTGATTAACGAAATAGATCATCCATTTTGCCAAAAAGTGATTAAAAACTTTGATGAAAGAATTGACATCTGTCAGCGTGGTAGTGGTGGACATTTGCCAGATATCATTTTTCATTCATAATTGCCAAACTTTTCTCTTCGTAATACAATAAAAATTTGAATCATCTTCATCTAAATTCTTTGTTTTATTTTGTTTTAGAAAACAAAGTTTTTATTGAAAAACCCGTTACATTATTGTACGTCGATAAAATACAATATATCAATCAGGACACAACTTAATTTAAAAATAAGATAAATAAATAATTTAAATTTAAAACATACAATGGGCCTTATCACTTAAGAATGTAAACTAGAATTAATAATTTGAACTTAAGAAAATGTAAAACACTTATTGGCAAATAAATTATTATGGCGCATAGCGATTTCTTCCAGGCAACATGGCTGGATACAACGGAACAAAACTAGAAATGGGGTTGACTATTTGGCAGAAATTTAGAAAGGTTTAAATTATATATATAATACATAACATCTCTTTAGCCATGTCACTACATCATTGTACTTGAAGTAGTGACATGGCTAAAGAGACAAGAAGTATTCCTTCACAAGCCTGTGTATGTTATACCTATGTATGTTATATGATATAATGGCTATGAATTTCTGTCTTTCTTTTTAATCCATACAGTAGTAATGATTTGATGTAGGTCAAACAGACAAAATTCGAAAATTCGAAAAATACTAATGTACACTTTCACGCCTATTTCACGATTTTGATGAAAGGACATAGGCTAATTCGGGTGAAAATGCAGGCAATAGTTAGTTTTTTAAATTACTTATTCAGTCACGCAAATTAGTTTTTTGCAAATATGTATAAGCAATGCATAGACATGCGTAACATCCATTTTTAATTTTTTTTTATAGAAATATAAAGGAAATAATAATTAAACTTACCTTTAGGCTTAGGCTCGCCTTGCACCCTAAACGATATATTGACATCTTCACCAACTGATATAAGAATATCTTTTTCTGGTCTGCCCACAATGATTGCTGGTTTCCCTTCCAACTCATTAGGAGGGACCACAGTAATAGCAGCATTCATGTCAACATTGCCATGTGTACTCCAAGCTCGGCAGGTGTATAAACCAGACTCCTTTTCAGTGACGTCAGAAAGAGCTAATGTATACAGGCCTTGTTCAACGAAAGTTCTAGCATTTCGGTACACTTCGGTGACTGAGCGACCTTCTCGAAGCCATTCTACCCTGGTAGGGCATCCTTTGATCTCAACTTGCAATCCAATTGTTCCACCTTTGACGACCTTGTAGTCGGATAAAACGTTGGTGAAGTGGGGTCGCCTAGATTCGAGGGCTTGTCGGTTGAAACGAGACCGTTCTATTGTGGCGATATTGGGACTTAACCGAGTTTCTTTTCCTGAAATTTAATATTACTGTTACTGTTAAAATTAATTTTATCATTTTCATTAGCAACCTATTATACTATGCCACGCATTACACTGTTGCGCCGGCAGTACCTACCTACCTGACAACATCTTGAAGTTCATTAACCTACGTAACATACATTCACGCCTTTTTCCCTTGGGGATAGGCAGAAACTAAAGAACGCCACTTGTGCGATGCTTGGATACTTTTTTTTTATTCTACTAAGTTGGCAAGCTAGTATACGGCCTACCTGATGGTAAGCGGTTACCGTAGCCTATAGACGCTTGTAACACTAGGAGTATCACTTGTGCGTTGCCGACCCTGGATTGAAAGAGGAATAGTTGGGTTGGTAGTATAAGGGTCACAGTCCCCCCACTGCCAACACAACGTTCCCTCATCGAGCACTGGCAACCTTGCTCACCGTAAGAAACACAACACAGCTCAAAGCAATGTTATTTTACTTCGATTTTCTGCAAGGCGATACTACGTCGATGTAAGTCTTTCTAGAGCGTACTCCCGAAGGTTCCATTGAAATTCACCACATTAATTCCTTTTGTTAGTCGCCCAAACTATATCAACATATTCTTCTCAATTCTTGTCCCTATATCGTCTTTTAAACCGTAATGTTGCCATGTCACATAATTTGTCAATCTGTCATAACTTAGGTAATTATGCATATTTTTGACTGTGCTGTACCTCTGCGACTTTTGCTATTACGATGCAACTTCAAAGAAATACTTACCAGTAAAACTCACAACATGGGTGATCTGATCCGACCACACAGAATTCTCAGCTTTGCAGGTATACTTCCCACTGTCTTCAGGAGTGGGTGAGCTGATGGCGAGTCGGCAGACTCCATCAGCCAGGTAGTAAGCCTGGTACCTCTCGTTAACGGATATCGGCTTGTCATCCTTCAGCCATGTGATGGTTGGAAGAGGCTGACCGCGGATACGGCATTCGAGGACGAGCTCGTTCTCTACCAGATGGTATGTGTCTGTATAAAAGAGAATTTGATTAATTTTATTTAATGCTTTATGCACAAATAAGTACAAAGGCGGACTTAATGCCTAAGGCATTTTCTACCAGTTGATTAACAGGCTATAGCAACAGTATCAACATGTTTACTTTCCCATAGCTGGGCCTGGATCTCCCTCCACAATGAGAAGGCCGACTATGGCTTTACGGAAAATTCAGGAAAAGCTGGAAGTATTTTTTTCTATGAAATTTTTATTCCATTTACTTATGTAAATAAAATTTCTCGCCTAAATTTTATCAGTTGTCTTGCAGATCAAAGCAGTCCTGGGGCCATATCACAACGTGTTAATGCGATGATTTTTAGGTTGTGAGAAAGGGATGGCGCTATCAATCGGAAAAGGATCGCAATAATAGGTGGTGGTACAGCCTCAGTTATCCAGTCGAGAGTTATCTTTAGATAACAGAACTAAGATATAAATTTATTACTTACTACGTAAAAGGCGTATTAAAAGAAGACTTGAAAAAAAAAGTCATGACCTGTCTGGGTTCATGAATATACAACGGTTCCCCTTCAAAATTTCGAGGGTTATTTATAATCAAATCAGATAACTAAATTTCGAGACTTTTGACTAGGCAGTGGGATGGTCTACGTGTTTTTCAAACTGTGGTCGCGACCCGCAGGGGGGTCGATAAGAAGCGCTTGCTATTCAGGTACAACTTAAAACAAGGTTTGAGGCTACTGAGGTAAAAATACACATTTTCAGGATGTAATCATAGACCTGGGGGGTCGCCACATTTTTTTAACATGACGTAAAAGGGGTCGTGTGTTCAAGAACTTTGAAAAACACTTGGTCTAAGCTATCATGCCTATTTTTTCCAGCGATATAGCAAGTGAGTGATAGTATTGTGTTACAGTTATAGTGGATTTAATAGTTTAGGAGGTTGATTTCCAGATGTTGTTATTATTAATTTTATTAATGCGCGCATGATTTTCAAAAATCAGAGGAGCGTGCTTTGGATTCGAATTCGAGACTTTTGACTTGGCAGTTGAATGGTCATATCACTAGGCTATCACTTATTTCCTCTTCCTAACATACGTAAATCTAAGTTAATAAGACTTTCAGGTCTTATAAAAATATAGTCTTATACGTATAGTGTTAGAAATGTTGTATAATATAGTTATTATGTGCAAACAGAGATGGCGCTTGTGACGTCGCCGCTATAGGAAAGTTTTGGTGACTCACAACCGAGTCATACAATGTTCGCGCTGAAGGTAAAATATTGGAAAACGTAATCAGCTGGTTTGGTATAAGTTATATTAGTCACTCTTCATTCTCTGAGCCTTAGGGTTTACTCCCTATCTCCGTCAACGAAGTTACGAGCCGTTCGAAAGTTCTCCCAAACTTCGGAGTCCGATAAAACAAGTGTAAATTTAAATTTTTCTAACGGGTAAAAACACATCGGGAGTAGGGACAATGTCAAATTGTGTTGTCATTCATTCTTAGTTCGGGCCCCGAACGAATCATCCATCCGTAGGTAGGATACGGAGTAAGTAGCAAACGCCCGTAACGATGGTCAAAACTACGGACTTCGTGCTTAGGGAGAATGATGCGGCTGAATATTACCCAACTTTACCCGACTGCGCGACGCAAAGGAGGGTAATATATTTATGAGTGTATGTATGTATGTATGTTTTCTTGCGTCAATCGATTTGTCTTAATCTTACGAGTGTCACTAATTATATGACAATATTATAATCAAAATTCAATATAGCGACAACCAGACGTCATACTGTGAAAAAGAAAAAAAATAATAAAGTTGTCGAACTATGTTCTCATTTTTATCATTATTGAGAAAATTGGATCCGGTCTTAAAATTGTTCTTGGGGATTTGCCGAATTTAAATGATATGAAATATTTTTTCTACAAGTAGATCTTTAGATACTGTTTTACAAGTCAATAGTTTAGTTTTAATAGTCATTCCTTCACTTCACCATAATATCCTCGACCCACCTAGCTGTAGGTCTTCCTACACTTCGTGTGCCTATTCCCGGCCGCCATTCCGTCAGGGATCTACTCCATCTGCCATCACCACGTTTAGCCAAGTGTCCTGCCCAACGCCACTCGAGTGTGGATATACGGACACCGATATCGTCCACTTTGGTCTTTATTCGGATATCCGTATCTTGAACTCGGTCGTGTAGTGTAATGCCTAACATGGCTCGCTGTATAGACCTTTGTATAACCCTCATTTTATGCACAGTTTCCATCGTAAGCGAAAAGCTGAAATACCATTAATTAATTACGCGATAATCCGTAATATTTACCAGCGATAAAATAAAATGAATTTATAACGACACGACCTTTTTGTAAAACATTAAGAACTACATACATATTATTAATTACCTCTGACTGCGTCGTTAGTCTAGTGGTCCTAAATGCGACTGCTACGTTACAGGTCCTGGGTTTGATTTCAATTCGACATCACAGGCAGTAGTCTCGGTAGCTTAGTTGACTAAAGCGTCCGGTGTACTAAACCGGAGGGAACTTTTCTTTCTCTAAAATTTTATCCTTAACTCAAAAACTACTTAGCGGATATTGATACGATTGTCGGTATAAGTAAATTCTTCCGGAATTTTTATTTATATAATACATGCATGTTATTAATATATTTCACCCTCCAAAATATGAAAATGTTTGCTTAGTTTTTGCGCAAATACCGCTCCTGCTAGCCGTTTAAAGCCACATACATACCTAAACAAATATTTGTGAAAAGTAATATTTGACAAAATACGTAGGTTCATTCGACAGTGTCAATCCAAAACCATCAGAATGATGAGTTTCGATAAAATAGGTTTTGTAAATTTTATTTCATTTGTGATACGGAATATTTTAAAGCAAAAGCCTTTTATGCAATAAAACCAAACAAATGTTAAATTCATTTGCGTTGCAATTCTTTCTTTGTTTGCTTCAAGCCGTGCACATCAAAGTTCACCCGTTCCTTTGTCATCGGATGAATGAAACCATTAATCCGATGACAATAGAACTGGCGAAATGAACTCGTTTTAATCGAAATTCAGTTTAATTATGAATATTGAAGGCAGTTTTTACATTAATCTGCAAAAAATAGCCAGTACATTTTATTTTCACCGCACTGTTCAGGAACACAGACAAAAGCTTTAATTTAATAACTTTTATCACAATAAGGTTCTTACTTAGCCATTATTATTTCCATTATCAGCTTACCGCGCAATGTATGGACTAACCATAATTGTGATTCATCATTGGTAGCCATATTAGTAGTTCTACAGCGACTCGCTAATCCGTTAAATATATATTTTTTAATTGTTTGCACTGTTTTTTCAGCTACGAAGTACAGTGGCCAGCACATCAAGCTACCACAACCTGTCAAATTTCTTTGATTGATTTTCAACTTTAATACAGAACGGTAATAAGGTTCATATTCAATTGGGAAAATTTGACAGTTTTATAGCTTGATCTGCTGGCGTCTGTACCTACTTATGCACCTAGAAATAAGGAACCTTTTTTGTGAAGAGCGAATAAATGATGATAATTATGTTATGTATAAAAAAAGTACGTTATTAGCTGCCTCGTTAGTGTAGTGTCCCTAAGCACGACTTAGCAGTCGTGCTTAGGGACACTCCTGGAGGTCCTGGGTTCGATTCCAAGGTCAAGCACAGTACTTTTTATTATTATACACTTCTGCCCCGAATTGTTTACTTTGGGAAATAAAGGCGTATGTTGATATGTTTATTTATGTTTTTATTGTTTGTTTTTTTTTTGTTTTCTCTTTTGTTTGCTCTTTTGTTTGATAAGCATAAATTAAAAAAATGAATCTACAATTTTATACGTAAGTACCATTCAATAAAATCTAAGTGTCTGTCTGTGATTTCCAAATATATGCCACAATTTTATATTAAAATCGCTATTTGTACGACACACAAAAATATTCTGAAAACGGTAATACGAGAATTTATATTACCGTTTTTAGAGTATTTTTGTTTGTCTGTATGAAAGTTTGCTTCGAAAATACTTCGAAACGGCTTAACGGATTTCAATGAGATAAGACAAGCATTTTACGAATATCTTAAATTTCCATGTAGGTATGTTTCATTTCGATTCCATTTCCTGCGGGGTTCAGATTTGTAGGATTGGAACTAGATGAACGCGGGCAACACCGCGGGAAATCGCTAGTGTACAAAGGCCAGCACATCAAGTTTCTTTGATATATTTTCAACTTTAATACAAAATAATAAGGGTGAATTAGATTTAGACCCAAAAAATGAAAATAAAAAGGATTTATGCCATTACGCCACATGCATTTTCAGTTAATTTTGAGAAATTAAGAATACCTCTACTCATTTAACTTTTATATTTTACTGGTTTGTTTCAAAAGCAAATTAAATTGTGGGATTAACAACTCGGTCCTAGAAATACATTTTCTGATTGACACGATAAAAATACATAAATCGGTGGATTTTTTATTGGTTTCTAGTCATTATTAAAATAAAATTGATGCACTTTCCTTCTTATTGCAGACATTGAAATGTCATCTAATTTGTTTATAATACTTCGGTGTGGTGGTCTATTTTCTGATGGTTCCAAAACCGTTCCATATTTTTTATATTCTTTAATAATATTATAAATTGTGGTATTAGAAACCCCCATAATTTCGGCGGTTGTTTTTATGACCTCTGCTATAAAAGGGTATGTTGCCATTGTTTTTTCGACATAATTATACACGTTCATAGCGATAGTTTTATCATTTGCTGATAATTTAGAACAATTAGGTCGTTTCTTGGGGAGTGAAGTAAAAATGAGGGTCGCGGTCTTGGTTCACTCATTTTCAATACTGAAATTGCAAAAACACAAAACAAAATGGAAAAACTATAGAAATAGGTATTTTTTTTCCTTGATGGCAATTGAGAGAAATAGGTATTATAAATACCCGAACACATGAGAGACAAGTGACAAATGACAGGTGATATGCGCTGTCGGCGGACGCTATTAATATTGTTTTATAATTTGGTTTTAAGGCTTTTCGGATTGTATTTATAATAAGTTTTATTACACGTAGGTCGATATCGATGCAAAGAACCTTCGTCGTCACCATAAAGACTTAAATTCAGGATGTGAAGGCAAATTTTGACCTGGCGGTTAGGAGTCGCAGTGGCTTAGTGGTAATAGCGTCTGGTGTACCTATCTAACCAGAAGGTTCGAATCCTGCCGGCGGTCGAATTTTTCCTTCGCCAAATAACTTCAAAATGTCTTGTAGGTACAAACGCCAGCAGGTCAAGCTATCCAGAACTGTAAAATTTTCGCAATGGAATATGAACCTTATACTTTTCTATTAAAGTTGAAAATCCATCAAAGAAATTTGACAGATTAGGATATCTTGATGTGCTGGCCTCTGTACATTTTTATAATGTATAGATATGCATTATGGACATCACTAAAGCTATTTAAGGTCATTGACGTTTGTTTCTGACATAGTTCCTCACGACGTGTTGGAATAGGGTATATGGCTAACCTGGAACTAAAGTGGTCTACGATACAAAATAAACATTTTCAGTTATCAAACGAAACGCGTTTGAAGTTACTATGTGCTTGTGAATGTATGTTATGTTGATGTTAAACATTTATACGGTAGTTAAATACATAACTTAGCTATCCAAAGGTAATTTAAGTGATAATTAGGATAGTAAACAACAAAAATATATTAAAAATAAGGAAAATTGTAAAGTACTGTTTTTTCTTTTAAATATTAATAAATTCTAGTGTTATTTTAATGATAACCTTCCTTTGGTGACGAATGACCACTTAGACCACTTTTGCTTGGATGAATTTATGGTTTTTAAGTTCAAAAATGCTCATAGATGGATTTAGCCAAAAATGTTACATAGACCACTTTAGTTCCAGACTAGCCATATGTATTCACATTATGTGATGTGTTTAACATTGACAGCTCGAACGTAAACAATGAATATTATTTTTATTGAATTTAAAGAAATTCGAACATTTATTTTACAAAAAAAATATGTTTCTTCATTTCTTCTCTATGTAATTTTTAACTATGCAAAATCTCACACTCCTCCGTGCGCGCAATATTCTTTAAAAGGGGTACATACAACGTCACGTATTATTAAATAAATATTAATATCATTTTAGTTCAATTGGGAAAATTTAATAGTTTTGGATAGCTTGACCTGCAGGCGTCTGTACCAATTATTAAAGTTATGTAACTATTAGACCGCTCTGTCAGTCTTAAAGTCCAATGGAATGTTTATTACAGAAGTTCACATGTACTCGTATATTTTACTTAATCTGTATGAATGAATAAGTAAGTAACATATGAATGAAGCTGCCGTGCATGCTCTTTCTAGTTATATAAATAGCGAGAAAGCTGAGGTCATTGTTAAGGTTGATTAAAAATAGCTTTTAACTCGGTTAATAGGGACTCTTTGTTGGCAGAGATTAAAAAAGAAGTTCCAAAAATCTACAGTTTCCTTTGGCAGTGTTATAACACTGCCAAAGGAAACTGTAGATCCATCAAAATTACTTTATAAGAATCATTTATTAAGCTCTTCAGTAGGCTGCCAACAAGGAGACCCTCTCGGGCCTATGATTTTTAGTTTAGCAATCCAACCCATTATTCGACAGTTAAATTCTAAATTCAATGTGTGGTATTTGGATGATGGTACTCCAGGTGGCGATGTAGATACAGTTCTAAAAGCCTTGATGTTTTTAAAAGAACAGTTACACACTATTGGTCTAGACCTTAACCCTTCGAAGTGTGAAATTTATTTATCTGACACCACCAACAGACAGACAACTTTCGAGAAATTTAATAATATAGCTCCACAAATTAAAATTGTTAACAAAAGTTCTCTTCGCCTCCTAGGGTCTCCAATTTTGGATGATTCTTACACAAATTTTATAGATGAAAAAATTCAAAATTTTAATGACATTTCGGAAAGACTCACCAAATTAAACATGCATTCGGCTCTTACTATAATACGTTAATGTTGCTTTGGACCACAATTTACGTATTTCCTCCGCTCTTCACCTTTATGTAGGCATTCGGATCTTTTAAGCAAAATTGATTGTATTATCCGTAAAACTTTAAGCGCTATTTTGAACGTAGCTACCTTACACGTCCGCTTTGGAGGCCTTGGCGTTCGCAAAATTTCCAGTTTAAGTCTACCGGCATTCTTATCTTCAGTTCTCGGTACCGAGAAATTAACAAGGAATATTCTAGCTTCATCACTGATTGATTTCGAGATACCTTACGTGACTGAGGCTAAGGGAGTAGTTTTTGTCCCAATACCCTTCCACCCATTAACCCTTTTTCCTAGAGGCAGTGGGATGAGCCACTCTGCAGATTGATACGGAATGAACTTGTTAAAACGTCACTCAATACTGCAGAGCGTGCCTGTAAATGGCTGTGGGTAAATGGGAGTCGGGTTTGTGGTTACAAGCACTTCCCTCTTCCAACTTAGGTACTATGTTGGATGATTCAACTTTTCGGATCGCAGTTTGCCTTCGACTGGGAGCTCCTTGTTGTGCTCCGCATCGCTGTCACTGTGGTGAAGCTGTCGATAGCCTCAGACACCATGGTTTGTCTTGCAGCAGGAGCGCAGGTTGAATGGCAAGGCATGCCAACATTAACGACATCATTCGCCGTGCCCTTGTCACCGCCGGCGTTCCAGCCATTTTAGAACCAAGTGGTGTGGCACGTGACGACGGCAAGAGACCGGACGGGATGTCGTTGCTGCCTTGGAAAATGGGTAGGCCTTTAGTATGGGACGCAACGTGCGTCGACACTTTTGCGCCATCCCATCTTCCTAGCTCGGCAGGCTGTGCTGGCGCTGCTGCTGCGACTGCGGAGACCAACAAACGGCGTAAATATAACAATATTTTCGAACCGTTTGGGGCCGAAACGCTGGGGCCATGGGGTCCGAGTGCCCTGTTACTCTTTAAAGATATATTGCCAAATGTCTAAACGACACTTCACGTGACCCAAAGGCTGGCCTCTACTTCGGCCAGAGACTAAGCATTGCCATTCAACGTGGCAATGCAGCCAGCCTCTTGGGTACGCTACCAGACGATGGCGATGCGGATGAGTTTTTGATGCTATTTTTAGTCTAGTTTTAGTAGTAGTTTTTTGTGTTTTTTTTTAATTATAGTTTGTTAGTAAGTAGTGTAGATAAGTTTATTTATTAAATAATTTATTAAATAATTTAGTCATGTAAAATAATATAAAACTGCAAAATAAAACATTACTCACCGCGAATAGATCTGGTGAAAGTCGGTGGTATGGGCGACGCTTCAAAACTCGGGTACACTTTCAGATTAGCTGATGTGTTGACTGAACCATTCTCATTTTCAACAGTGCATGTATATTCAGCTGAATCACTGACCACAGCATTCAAAACTTCCAGAGTAATCAACCCGTCTAAGAACTTGGTCCTATACTTCAATTTGTCGTCTAGAAGTATGCCGTTTTTATACCAGGTGATTTTAGGATCTGAAGATGATAGAACACTGCAGGTCAATTTGACTCTGGAACCTTCAACAGCTGTTCTGTCGGTTAGGTAAGTCGAAAAGACTGGTTTTCTTTTCAAGTCCCTTGAAAGACTGGAGCGTTTTTCTGAAATGAGGCTTCTAGCTTCACTTAAGGCCTTCGACTTGTGCCTCTCAACGCGTCTTTCAGAATCACTTCTGTCGTACCTATCGACTCTCTCGTACCTTCTTTCAGATTCGCTCCTGTCAGGTTGCGGCGGGGCAGAAGACCTAAACTGTGAATCTAATATTAATGTGTGGGCTTTGTATATTGTTGCACTTTTGCCTAAAGACTCTCTCTCTGAATACTTTTCATGTTCAAATGTTTTTTCTCTGTAGCCAGAAGGCCTTAAAAACTCCATGGTGTAATCTCTGTGATTGTGGTCAACGTATTTCTTTCGTTCATCAGACTTATGTCTTGTTGGTTCATATTGATACTCCCTTATGTAGTGATCTTCTCTATCTGTTCGGTGGTCGACTATTACTTCACCATTCTCTTCTCTTTTAGACTTGGAGTCTAGTGTCTCTAGTACAGTTGACTTGGGCTTATTTTCAATCAAATTTTTTTCTATTTCGCGTCGCCTCTCCTCTCTTATTCTTCTTTCTGTTTCTCTGATTTCCTGTTCTCGTTCTTCAGCCTGTACTTTTTCTTGAAGTAGTCGGGATTTTTCCTCATCTTTTTTCTTCCTAACAGCGTCTTTCCTTGCCTGTGCTACCTCTTCAGCCTCTATTCTCAAACGTGCTTCCTGCTCTTCTTTTTTCTTCTTGGAAAGTCTTTTCTTTTCTTGTATGGAGTTTTCTTCTTGTTCACGTAACATAATTTCTTGCTTTTCTTTTTCAAATTTCGCTTTAATTTTTCTTTCTATTTCAAGATTGTCAGCTTCTATTTGTTTTAGAATTTCCTCTTTCTGTTTAGCTTCCTGCTTTTCTTTATCGCACTTTTCATCATATTTCTGTTGCTTCTCGGCTTCTTCCTTTGCTTTTTCTTCCTGCTCTTGTTTTAGTTTTTTGTCCTGTTTGCGCTTTTTGTCAGCTGCTTCCTTAGCTTTTTCTGCTTCTTTGTCATTTTTAACTTTGACTTCTTGCTCTTCTTTCATCTTTACTTCTAGTTTTCTCTCGACTTCTATATTTACTTTTTCTGCTTTGATGGCGTCTTCTTTTTCATTAGAGATATTAGGTCCCTCCCCTTTCTTTAAGATTTCTTCTAGATTTAGTTTTTCCTCGGTTTCAAATTTTTTTGTTTTAATTTCTTGTTTTTTTTTATCTTCATGTTTCGACTTTTCACTGATTTGTTCCCTGGATTTAACATCTTTTTCTTTGTCCAATCTTTCTTCTTCTTCCTTTCTAAGTTCTTTTTGTTTTTCCTTATGTTTAAATTCAATTTTTTTACTTTCTATTTCATTATCTCCCTTAATCTTCTTGCTTTTTTCATTTCTCGTTTTCTCCGCAGCATCTGTTTCTGTTTCTTTTGCAAAAAGTTGATCGTCTTGTTTTAGTTTTTCTTTGTCGGTATGTTTCTTTTCTTCAGCTTCTTGTTTTGCACGAACTTGCTCTTCTTCTGTTTTCAACTTTTCTTCTTCAGCGTGTTTCTTTTCAGCTTGACTTTTTTCCTCTTTCTCCATTTTCAAATGGGATTCCTCAGCTTGTAGTTTATCTAAACGAGCTTTATCTTCTTCGGCTTGTTTCTTCTTAGTTTGTTTTTGAACCGACGCATTTCCCTCTTCATCATCTGTCTTCTCTTCTTCCTTTCTAATTGTTTCTTCTTCAGCACGTTTATTTTCAGCTTTAGTCTGTTTATTTAATACTGCTTTCTCTTTTTCTTCAGCATGTTTTTTTAAAAGCACTTCGTCATCTTCTCTTTGTTTTTTGAGATTCTCTTCCACCGAGCGTTTCTTTCCAGCTTCCTCTTTCTCTAAATACTCTTTATCTTGTTGTTTTCCAAGTTTTTCCTCCTCAGCACGTTTCTTTTCAGCTTCTTCGATCTCTGAGCACTCTTGTTCTTCTTTTTGCTTTTTAAGATTTTCTTCCGCAACGCGTTTCTTTTCAGTTTCTTCGTCCCTTAAACGCACTTCTTCTTGTTTTCTGAGCTTTTCTTCCTCGACTCGTTTCTGTTCCGCTTCTTCTGTATCTAAACGACTCTTTTCTTCTTTTTGCTTTCTTATGTCATCCTCAGTGCATTTCATTTTAGTCATTTCTTTCTCCAAACACGCTTCTTCTTGCTTTCTGAGTTTTTCTTCTTCAACTCGTTTCTTTTCAGCTTTTTCTTTCTCTAAACGCTCCTTTTCTTCCTTTTGCTTTCTAAGTTCTTCCTTCTTAGCGCGTTTCTTTTCAGACTTTTCTTTCTCTAAACGAGCATCTTCTTCTAGCTTTCTGAGATTTTCTTCCTCAATGCGTCTCTTTTCAGCTTCCTCTTTCTCTATACGCTCTTGTTCTTCTTTTTCTTTTCTGAGCTTTTCCTCCTTGGCACGTATATTTTCAGCCTTTTCTTTCTCTAAACGAGCTTCTTCTTGCCTTTTCAGATTTTCTTCCTCTACACGTTTCTTTTCCGCGTCTTGTTTCTCTAAACGCTCTTTTTCTTCCTTTTGCTTTTTGAGTTCTTCCTTCTTAGCGCGTTTCTTTTCAGACTTTTCTTTCTCTAAACGAGCATCTTCTTCTAGCTTTCTGAGATTTTCTTCCTCAATGCGTCTCTTTTCAGCTTCCTCTTTCTCTATACGCTCTTGTTCTTCTTTTTCTTTTCTGAGCTTTTCCTCCTTGGCACGTATATTTTCAGCCCTTTCTTTCTCTAAACGAGCTTCTTCTTGCCTTTTCAGATTTTCTTCCTCTACACGTTTCTTTTCCGCGTCTTGTTTCTCTAAACGCTCTTTTTCTTCCTTTTGCTTTTTGAGTTCTTCCTTCTTAGCGCGTTTCTTTTCAGACTTTTCTTTCTCTAAACGAGCATCTTCTTCTAGCTTTCTGAGATTTTCTTCCTCAATGCGTCTCTTTTCAGCTTCCTCTTTCTCTATACGCTCTTGTTCTTCTTTTTCTTTTCTGAGCTTTTCCTCCTTGGCACGTATATTTTCAGCCTTTTCTTTCTCTAAACGAGCTTCTTCTTGCCTTTTCAGATTTTCTTCCTCTACACGTTTCTTTTCCGCGTCTTGTTTCTCTAAACGCTCTTTTTCTTCCTTTTGCTTTTTGAGTTCTTCCTTCTTAGCGCGTTTCTTTTCAGACTTTTCTTTCTCTAAACGTGCATTTTCTTCTAGCTTTCTGAGATTTTCTTCCTCAATGCGCTTCTTTTCAGCTTCCTCTTTATCTACACGCTCTTGTTCTTCTTTTTCTTTTCTGAGCTTTTCCTCCTCGAGGCGTATATTTTCAGCCCTTTCTTCCTCTAAACGCGCTTCTTCTTGCCTTTTCAAATATTCTTCCTCAACACGTTTCTTTTCCGCTTCTTGTTTCTCTAAACGCTCTTTTTCTTCTTTTTGCTTCATAAAGATTTCTTCCTCGGCGCATTTCTTTTCAGCTTCTTCTTTATCTAAACGGTCTTTTTCTTCCTTTTGCTTTTTGAGTTCTTCCTTCTTAGCGCGTTTCTTTTCAGACTTTTCTTTCTCTAAACGAGCATCTTCTTCTAGCTTTCTGAGATTTTCTTCTTCAATGCGCTTCTTTTCAGCTTTTTCTTTCTCTAAACGTTCTTGTTCTTCTTCTTTTTTTCTGAACGTTTCCTCCTCGGCACGTATATTTTCAGCTCTTTCTTTCTCTAAACGCGCTTCTTCTTGGCTTTTCAAATATTCTTCCTCGGCGCATTTCTTTTCCGCTTCTTGTTTCTCTAAACGCTCTTTTTCTTCCTTTTGCTTTTTGAGTTCTTCCTTCTTAGCGCGTTTCTTTTCAAAGTTTTCTTTCTCTAAGCGAGCATCTTCTTCTAGCTTTCTGAGATTTTCTTCCTCAATGAGCTTCTTTTCAGCTTCTTCTTTATCTACACGCTCTTGTTCTTCCTTTTGTTTTCGAAGCTTTTCGTCCTCGAGGCGTATATTTTCAGCCATTCCTTTTTCTAAACGCGCTTCTTCTTCTTGCCTTTTCAGATTTTCTTCCTCAACATGTTTCTTTTCCGCTTCTTGTTTCTCTAAACGCTCTTTTTCTTCCTGTTGCTTTCTGAGCTCTTCCTTCTTAGCGCGTTTATTTTCAGACGTTTCTTTTTCTAAACGCGCTTCTTCCTGTTTCCTGAGATTTTCCTCTTCAGCGCGTTTCCTTTCAGCTTCCTCTTTCTCTATACGCTTTTGTTCTTCTTTTTCTTTTCTGAGCTTTTCCTCCTCAGCACGTATATTTTCAGCCCTTTCTTTCTCTAACCGCGCTTTTTCTTCCTTTTTGAGATTTTCTTCTTTGGCACGTTGGTTGTCAGCTTCCTCTCTCTCTGAACGCTCTTGTTCTTCTTTTTGCATCGTAATGTTTTCTTCCTTATGGCGTTTATTTTCAGCTTCCTCTGTCTCTAATCTTTCCTTTTCTTCTTTCTGATTTTTATCATCTTCAGTGCGTCCCTTTTCACTTTCTTGTTTTATGAGTTCTTGTTCTTCTCTTTGCTTTGTAAGGTTTTCTTCCCCAGCACCTTTCTTTTTAACTTCTTCTTGCTTTCCTAGATTTTCTTCTTCAGGACGTCTATTCTCAGCCTTATCTTTCTCTTCTAAACGTGCTTCTTCTTGCCTTATGAGAGTTTCTTCAACGACGGGTTTCCTTTCAGTTTCTTCTTTCTCTAAACGCTCTCGTTCTTCTTTTTGTTTTCTAAGATTTTCTTCTTCAGCGTTTCTTTCGTCTGCAAGCCAAGCTTCTTCCAGTTTAAGTTTAGCATGTTCTTGTTCTTTAAGTTTTAAATCTCTTTGGGCTTCTGTTTCCATTTTCAATGTCTGATCTTCCTCTATTTCCTTCTTATTCTCGATAATTTTTGCTGGCGATTCTTCTTGTTGCATTTCTTTGTGTGCTTGCTCAAATTCTAATGTTTTTTCAATTAAACGTGTTTTTTCTTGTTCTGTTGCTATTTCACTTTCTCCAGTATTAAGTATTTCTTCTTCCATGCACAACATTGCAGTATGCTCTTCATTTTTTATTTCTTCTTGATTTTGTTTTGATTCAATTTCCTTATATGATTTATCTTCTCTCTCCTTCTGTTGTGCAAGTTTTTTCTTTTCGGTGTCTTCATCATCAATTGTATCTCGTTCTTTGTCTCCTATTTTTTGTTGTTTTATTTCGGTTTCCAAAGTAGTTCGGTCACCTACCTCTGTTTTTGTTTTAATCGCGATATTTCTCTTTTCAATATCTTCTTCTTCTTCAGTAACAAATTGTTTCTTTTCCACTTCAATGCGTTGGTTTTCAGGCAATTCTACTTCTTCTGACAGTTTATCTAATTCGTCTCCTTCGTTTATCTTTAAATCATGTTCTGCTATTACTGTTTCTTCATTTTCTAGTTGAGCTTCCCCTCGTTTAAATATACATTCAGCCTTAGACTTTTCGGAGTCAGTGTTAGTAAGTTCTGCTACAATAACATCTTTCATGTCTGCATCCTCGGTTTTCTTTTTCGATGTTTCTTCTTCTCGAAGCTGAATGTCTTGCTTATTAACCATTTCTACCACTTCGGTTTCTTCTGCCCTTTTTTCTTCTTCCTCTTTTTTAATAACAATTTCTTCTTTCTCTTTTTGTGCTTGATCAGCCTTTTGTTTTAAATGAGCCTCTTTTTGATGATCTATTTGATCTTTCTGTGATGTTTCCTTTTTAATCCTTTCAGGTTCACAAGATTTAACATCATCTTCAATTTCTTCCTTTGTCTTCTGAATTTCCTCAAGATTTTCCTTTGGAGCGGCGTCTGGTTGTTTTTCTTCAGGTACTTGATCAGTTGCAACATCTGTAGCTTGTAGCTGCTTTTCTTTTTCTATCCTAGCTTCTTCTTCTTTCATTTTATGCATTGTGTCTTCGCTAGTCTCTACAATTTTCTCTTCATTAAGTTTAACTTGCTCTATTTTTTTAGTTTCTGTAAGATTATTTTCATTTTTATCTATAATGGCTTCATTTTGTTCCGTTTCTGTTTTTTCTTTTAGCTTTTCTAGCTCCTTCTGTACAAGTTCTTCAGACTGTGATTTTACACTCATTGGTTCTCTATCATCAGTTTCTTCAGATTTCATTTCAGCTTTAAGTGGCTCTTTTCCAATAAATTCTTGATTTGCTAATTTCGAGGCCTCTTCTTTTTCTTTTTCAAGTTTCTCTTGCTCATGCCACTCTTTTTCTACACCTCCAGTTTCTTTGAGTTGCTGTTCTTGATTTTTCGGTTCCGTTTCTTGTTTATCAAGTTCTTGCGGGGCATATTTTTCTTCAGCTTCTTGAATGCATTTTTTTTCTAGTTCTAACTCCTCGGCTTTTGTTACTTCTTCTACTTGACAAGTTTCATATAATTTTTCGTCATACATCTGATTTTTCACAGAAGAAGGATCATCTTTTGGTTGGCTTTTTTCTTGTTGTTCAGCTTCATCTTGCAGTTCTTTTAGAAGGCTTTCTTCTTCTTTACGTTTTTGTTTTTTATGATCATCGTTTTCTTGATCATTTGGTTTTGGAACTTTTTGAGCTTCTTCCGAAAGTGCTTCTGACACAATTTCAATATTTACCATTTGCTCTTTTTCTAGTAGTGCCTCTGATTTTTCTTTTGTGTCGATTTCTGTTTTTTTTTCTATTAAAGCATCTATTGGTGATTCATCTTTTGAGGAAACACTTGCTTCTGGTTGAGACAATTCTTTGGTTATGGTTTCCTTTGTCTCTGCACTGCCTATTTGCGATTTTTCTATTGTTTCTACATTTGTATTGATTTGATCTTTATCTGTACTTTGCGGCGACTGTAGATCCACTATTTCAGTGGACGATTGTCTTTTTTCGATTACGCTATCCTCAAAGATTGAATGAATTTGTGAATTTTCCTGTGGCACTTCTTTTTCAATAGATTGGATACTTATTCCAGTCTCATCCTCATGCAAACTTAGTTCTTCTAAATTCTGGACAGCAGCAATTGCTTTTGAAGCAATTTCTTCCACTAATTCAGAAGCAATTTCTTTTACTTGATTTTCAATGTCTATATCTTGAATGAGAACTTGTTTTTGTGTTTTAACCTTTGATTCAGTAGCTTTTTCTGGTACATATTGGCTAGTACCTGGTGCTATTAATTCTGGTTCTTCTTGAGTTATGCTAATGTCGTCAATTTTCTCCATTATAATATTTTTTTCTTGAGCCAATTCTTTTGAAGTTGTTTCAGTATCTATTTCTTGAGTATCAAGTTCTTGTACGTCTACTTCTTTAATCGGAAGTATCTCTAGACTTTGTCCCATTAATTTTGATTTTAATACTTCATTGAGTTTTGCTTTTATGAAATCGGTTACATCAAAAACTTGCAAAGACAATACTTTGAATATGGGAATTTTTTCCTTAACTTCCAAAGTGGACTTGGAGTCAATGCTAGCAAGATTGCTTTTAACAAAGTGAAAGAGATCATCTACCTTTTTAATCGCTTCTGCACCTAATACTGAAGCCTGTGGTACAAGTACTTCACAGATATTAGATTTTAACTCTTCCAATATTATCTTAGTAAAAGCAGCATCACTTGGCAATCTAGCAGTTTTATCTAGATTTATGTAAAATTTTATGTCTTCAAAATGATTCAGAACTTTGCGTAATGATTTTGAAAGCGCCTTCCAGTTACTTTTATTTACAACATCAATTTCTGAAATAGCTGATATATTTTTGATAGAGCGTAAAAGGGTTTCGGATGGCTTCCCGTAATTTTCGAACATGTATCTTTTTTGTATGCTCAAAATTGTACCACGCATGTTTGATATACTACCGTAAACAGAATGAATAGCAGTAAGAATATGGTCCCTGGTTTCTGTACTAACATTAACTTCGGACAAATCTTTTTCAAGAGAAAATACTTTGTCTTCTAATTGGTCTAAGCTTTGTACAACATCAACACCCTTTTCTATCAAAACGTCAGCGTTACCAACGAAACTTAGTTTTAATGTTTTAATTGTTTCTTTAAGCATGCCTAAACTTGATACTAAGCCAGCTAAATTGTCATCTTTGATATCAACTTTACAAGCTAAATCAAGTAATTGCACAGTTTCATCTGTCTCAGTAGAACATTTCTCTAGAATGTTTTCATTTTTAATTTCAACAACTTTAGAAACATGCATCTCTTGCGTTTCACTCATATTGCTGACTAGTAGTTGTAATGTAGCACAGGCTTCCTTTAGCAGCTCTGATGGACTATCCTCATTAATTTGAAGCTGCACACTCCTCACGCTGCACTCTAAATCTTCTAGAGTTTCATTGAGAGTGTCATTAGCCGCTCCATCATAATCATGTTTAAGTTTAATAATAACTGTCTGAACTTCATCAAGACCATCTCTAAGAGCTTCTGTGTCTTCAGCGTCTCTATCTGTTGTCAAATTAATTTTATCCGTAACTTCTTGTAACAACACTTTCAATTGTTTCATTGAGTTTTCTACTGTTTCTGGAACTAGACCTGTAATAAAAAAATATATAAAAATTGCATATAAAATATATCAGAGACAATTAAAAATAAAGTGATTTCATAGATTAATTTAACCTATTTCAAAATTGAAAGGATCTAATATGTCCAGATTAAGTTAATTTAGTTATCAACAAAGACATGCGAATGATAATTTACAAATTACTTACTCTCAGTCGCTTGAAGGACTTCAGGCAAGCCAGGTGCAATAGCAATTTGTAAATCCTGTTGCAAATGCGTGATAATTTCTGACAAATTTTGTATAATATCGAGTTTTGCCGTTGACGTAACGTCTTCCGCATTTTCTATGACTTTAGTATGCAACATCGACAAAGCATTTTGCAACATTTGTGTCAATTTAGCTTGCTGTTGCTTTACCTCTTCTATCGAAATAGGCTCTTCAGTTACAGCAGCAAACTCTATAGTCTCTTTTAAAACCTTGGCCAGTTCCATTGACTCTTTCAATTCTTGAGATTTAATCAAAAATGGAATTTCATTAACTAATTTCGTTGTTTCATCTGATATGAACTCTTCGATGAGTTCAATAAGCACACCTTGTTCTGGAAAAAAAAAGTTAAATTATTTCCGAAATTAACTATTAGTAACATCCAAAGCGTGACATACAGCCACTATAAAATTATGATGCGTGTAAATAATTATGTGCTTGTGTATGTATCTGAGTGTTTAAGAGAGCATGTTAGATTGATTTTGCCACTTTCGGAATTTTAACTTACAGGTTGAACTAAGAAGTGAATTGACAACAGAAAATTAAATGAGGCAACGCAAAAATTATATTTATTGAGGTTTTAATATTAGGAATTATTATTGCAATTTTTTAAATGCGCAATATGTATGTTTCTGTGGAACATATTTTGGATATAAAATTAATACAGTAAGGTTTGAAACGAATAAAACACATGACTTAATAACTGATATCGTTTACCGGTTCCTGCTACCAAACTGCGTATATTGGTGACACTATTTTCATACTCAGAAGCACTATTTTCTACTGTTTTATCATCGATATCTTTAATATTTCAAACAGTATCATCAAATTCGATACTCATTCACCTCTTATCGTTTAGAATGGATCCTTCATTTCCTAAAGAATGACATTGTAATATGAATTATGAACAATTTTAAAGTCTTCAACTAGAGTTCAATTAGTGTTATTATACATTCGTTTTTTTCTATGTTTTTAGAAGATCCTAAATCAATTCCATCAACACCTAGTATCAGTTTAGTATCTTGATTGATATTATTTGTATCACCAACGTTATCTAGTGGTGAAATTTAATCATATATAGTACTTTTTTCATACTCAGTAGTGTTAACTGCATTAAGTAATATATTCAATTGGTTCAATTAAAAAAATCTGTTTCATAGCTTAGAACTATATTTTCAAATGGTATCAAAATATTTGTATCTATAAGTTGTAAATCTTGACTTGTCACCTTTTCATTATGGTTTGCTTCTGTTTCTATTAGGAAACTTTCAATTTCATCAGAACTCACACTCTCTAAGCAAATGGGCTCACTTTCTTTACATACCACTGATCATTCAATATTTTCTATTGATTGAGCTGCAAAGAATTCAATTATTTTTTATAAAAAGAGGTTGTACAGTCTCATTGAAAATCAAATCTTTGTCTACTTTATCAGACGTTTCAATGGTGACAATAACGTCATTTATATGTTCAAGAAATGTCACTTGCTCAATAGGTGCTACTTGTTTAAAAATAACTGAAACATCTTCTACAGCAATTGTTTCAAAAGTTTCTTCTATGGTTTCAATAGCTATTTTATCATTTTCTTCTATTTGTTCGAGTATCATAGATTTTTCTTGAGTTGGCACAATTTTTTGTTCTTCATTAGAAATATTTTTTTGGATTGTTGCAAAATCTAATTGAATTTCTTCAACTGTCTTAAAAATATCCAAAAAAAACAGGAACTTTTACAGCTGTCGGTAAACTACTGTCAGTAAGCAGAGTTTCATTTTCAATTACGACAGGTTTTGCAACGGAATGTAGCGTATTATCCACAGTAATTATCAATGAATTGATATCATTTTCTGCTATAGGAGTTACTGATTCTAAAACAACGGGTTGTATATTTTCAGTAACGTTGACTACACTGTCAGTAAATAATTCAGACTGTGTATCAATGTTTTCCGACTCTATATTTGAAATACTAAACAAAACAGGCTGCATATTTTCATCTTTACTAATTAATTCATCTTTTGGACTTGAAATAAATTTATATAAAGTAGTTTTTCCAAAATTAGGTTCTTCAAATTCTAAGAATTTGTCATCGACGTGTTTTGACAACTTTAGTGATACTAGTGAAAAAAATTCGTGTTTTGCAATTATTTGACTAATATGTTGGTCGTCTGAATTAGTTATTGATGCAATTCTTTCAATCAGGGCTACGGAATCTAAGACGATAGGTTGGAAAGTCTCCTTGACAGCTATTGCTTTTTCCTCATTTTCGAAAGTTTCTTTGGCATTTTGTAGTAAAATCAGTTCTAATATGCTACCGTCTTTTTTTACTTCCAGACTTTTACTTAACTGTATGGTACCAGATCTACCCTCATCAGTTAAAGCAATCGCAATTTCATCATTAAAAATTAGGTGTTCAAAAAGGACAGGCTCATTTTCAAGAAAAAATATTCAAAATTAGGTTCTTTATCAAATCTTTGTAAAATTTGATTTTGATTTACTTTTGCAGCATCAATGAGTTCTATAATTGCTGCTTCTTCAATGTTTTGTGTGCTTTCATGTAAATTTCGATTCTCATTGTTTATACTTTCCAGTTTACTAAATAATGAATGTTGATCTTCTCGGTTCTTAAAAATGTGTTTGTCTGAAAATTGTGTAAGCATGTGTATTTGAGTATTTGTGTGTTGTTGATGTCAGTAAGTGTAAGCGTTAATGTCTCAGAAATATAAGTATGTAAATTGAATAAAAACAGTTGATTTAATGTACATTTTCTTTCAGTTTATTTCATATTTATTTCTGTTATATTGCAAATATTTCATAAAAAATATTTATTGTATGCGCATATTACAGATTCCATAGAATGTTTTAAGTTTATGTTTATAAATAGTTTGTACGTGTTAATACTGACGACGTCTGTGATCTAGTAGTTCGAATGTCGGACTGCTGGTCATGGGGTCGTGGGTTCGATTCCCACAAGACACAAATATTTCTGTGGTTAAAACATAAGTGTTTGTGTTTGTCTGAGTGTTTCTATGTATTATAAGTATGTATTTACAAAAAAAAAGTATATAAGTATTATATCCATTATCTAGTACCCATAGTACAAGCTTTGCTTAGTTTTGGGACTAGATGGTGCTGTGTAAAATTGTCCAAGAATACTATTAGAAGATTATTGTTATACCAAATGTTTTACCATCGTAATTTTGAATAATTTTTGAATCATTGCAAACTCATACATTTTCAAGCATTTCTTGATTTAAACTTGTTGGAGATTTTGAAGAAACAACACCTTCACTTAAATTAATTGTATTACTTTCATTAATCTGTTCATCGGTTATTATTTTGCTACATATTGTAGTTAGGTTATAGCTGTGAAGAGTTGAATCAGCAGTATTTGTTTGTAGTAATTGCTCCGCTATCCCACTAACAGTATTTATATTTAACTGGGTTATAAGTCATAGTTCGTTTTTTACTGCTTGATTTTTATCTTGTTGTATCATACAAGTCCTCTAATAAATTTTCTTTACTAGATAGACTCGTAGATGCTTTCGGTTTTCATTCTTGGCGGATTGTTTGGATTCAACACTCATTAAACTAATTTATTGATTCTGGAATATTAGATGTGTTGTAAAAGTAAATTGAAGTACAGATAGACGGATAAAAATTGGTATATATTATAGTACAATATTATATTTCTTTAATAAAATTAATTATAAGATAATAAAGTGAATAATTATGTTCTCTATATTTTAAACTACTGTAAATAGCAGTAAAAACAAATCAACTTGAGATTTAAAGTAACTAATATTGTTGTTTGCTCAAATATGACTAAAAAAGGTAACACATATCAAATTTAATAATTGTTTCAGTTTACCGGTGTAATTTTTCATGTATATTTATTATAGTTTCTTTTATAAACGAAGCTATGTTTTTTTTCCACCGTCGTAATAAAGGTTTTTCATAGCATCATTTTTGTATTATGCAACGTAATGATTTGTGTCATGAGGGTAGCTAGTTCTGCAGTAAAGCTCTGGGCAATATCCATATTCCACAACCTTAAGCAACGATTTTTTTCTAATTGTTGAAGATGACTGTTGTTCTTGTACTCAATCCAGTGCTAATAGTTGCAATGCTAGTAAAGAACTATTTGTAGTTATTGTACTGGTACTCGTACAATGAGTTTTGAAGAGTTTCAGGAACGTCAATACTTTTACGAAGCTCTCAAGCCTCTTCAATGGATAGAGCAAGATCAACGCAATTTTAGGCAGTAAATAATTTATTTATTGTATCAACAGCATAGTCATATATATAAAGTCATATATACATTTTATAACACATTACAACAACAATACTTATTGTACATTGAACAATACTTATGTATTGATCAATGATGTCTTATAAAATGTCTGTAATATTTATGGAGTTCACTTTTACAACAGCTGAGGCAACGGTTCTGATCCGAAACTTAGTACATCTGTGTGTAATAAGCTCATAAAAGGTGCGTGTAATGTATTATGTAAGTAACGTTCCGTTTAGTAATGTTACAGGATGATTGGCAACCAGATATTTAGATAAATGTAAGTATCAAAATAATAACTTAATTTTTAATACTATCTAAGGTAAAAGCACCTATTTCCGCGGTATTTTCATCAAAACCCAAGAGGAAATGAACAAAAATCAACTCTGATTATGACATTCGTTTCAATTGTTCTTAAATTAGTCTCAGTCTTTCGTCTGGCCTCTTTGATCTATACTATTATAAAATCGTAAAGGACCTGTAACTTTACATAGAAGATACATATTTAAAATTATGTAAATATCCCCAAGAACTAAAAAAACATTTTTGAATATTTTTCTCTTTGTTAGGGATTGATGCTAAAACTACAGAATATATTTTAATGATATGTCTACTGTTGGAATATATACTGAGTAGAATAGATACGAGCTTGATTTTCTGTTGTACGCAGGCCCACAGCAAGAAGAGATTATTACTGTTGGTTATTAATTAAAAATGTGAGCAAAGACGCAGGCTAAAGTTAAGCTAAGCTTTAATACTATGATTTCATAATATGAGTATGCAATTAAGATAAGAAATTGACTATTAATTAATGTCAATAAAAAATAATAAAATATTTGGGTATTCACGCGTTTAATTTTATACGCATATACTATATTTTAATAGTTTTGAATTTATATTACCTACTTAAAATAATGCAATAAAATCAAAATATTAAATTGTGTAAAATTATACCTTCCTTAGTTTGTGAGTTACCTAAAACGGCAAATATGATTCTACGCGTAATTAAAACATAACTGTTCTGCAACAAACTAACATAAATTGCTTAACAAGCTGCGTAAAACTACATAAATTATATGAACACTGTATTTTCGTTGTGCCTATGAAACGGGATAAATTAATGTTGAAGTAAAAAGAGCCAAGACATAAGTGGTTTGTAAACGTTTTTCTAAATACCTTGAAGTATGATACCAATTTCAGAACCTCACGGAATAAGGTGCCTTTACCTAAATACGTCTCCGTAATAGCATTTTAGATTATCATTTATTTAAGTAGCTTTAAGATCGATTGGATTAAATTTCATTCAAAAAGACGTAAGCTTTTCTACGAAGTTAAACAAATAACTGCTAGCATTAAAACATTTATGATTACCACTGGTTATCTCTTCCTTTTCGGTTGGTAAAGGTATTTTTTCTGAAGATGCAACGATTTCACTTGTCTCTTGTAAAACTAAAGCAACACTTGGGATACCTGGAATATCCTCTTTTGCCTCAGGTTGCTTGGCTTCGGTGACTGTTTCCAGTTCAGGAATTTTGGTTTCGTCTTCTGTAGTGGTTATTTCAACATTCTGGGTTAGTGATTCTGCAGCAATTTGTTTTTCTGATCCTACCGGCTTTGTTTCTTTTGCTGCAGACATATCAGAAGACTCAATATTTTCAGTAACGTTTACCGCCTTTTCTTGCTCCAACACTTCTGTCACTTCAGATTTAACTCGATGAGTTTCAATGGCTTCTATAAATTTTGATTCTGCATTTGAGGTTATAGTTTTTTCTTTTTCTAGGAGTTGACCTTCAATTACTTCAGGTATATCAAAATACGCTTCATTTTCGGAACTCTCTTGGGACTTACCAAGAGTGTTCTGAATATCAAGTGGTACACTTTTTGAGTTTAGGTGACCAGTTTTTTCAATGATATCTTCAACCAAATTTTGGGCAGTAACAAGTTCATTAACAGATTCTTCTTGATTTAGTGGTTTAACCTCCTCAGCAGCATTTTGTGTAACAGCCTCTTTTATTGGTATTGGATTATCATGCGAAAATGCACTTAATTCTTTGACTTGTTCCAATGGTTTTGCGTCTTCTACGGTAATTGCAGTATTATCTTTAATATTTTCTGAAACTAATACTTTAGTAACTGTATTAACTTCCAGGAACTCTTTTTTTTGTTCGGAAGGTATAGTTTCTTCTAGCGTGATAACAAATTTAGTCTCAAGATTTTCTAAAACTGGTAATTCTGCCGTTACAACTATAGTTTCAGGTTCTGCTTGCTCATTTAATGTTGATTCGTCTACATCAATATCAGAAGTGTCAGCACTTTTCATGTGTAAACACTCTGAAGAAACATTTGATGGTATGGCTGATTCAACAAAAAATTTCTCAGTGGTTATTTTATCCACACGTTCTTTATCTGCTATAGATTTCTGCATATTTTCAACATGCTTTTCAGAATTTGCTGAAGGTAATTCCAAAGATTCGGGAGCTTGCGTTACATCTGTTACAACTACTTCAGTCTCAATTCCAGTTTTAATTAAAGGTACTAAGTCACTTTCAAGTATTGATCGTTCAGTACTATCTATTTTTAAAGGCTGAATTGATGCTTTATCTGTCATCACGGCAGTATTATCAATATTGGTGAGCAATTGATCTATTGTAATAGCCTCGTGGACGCCCATATCTTTATTAAACGTTTTCACAGTATCTTCTGCTGTGGTGATCGTAGTTAGTGCTAGCACACTATCATCAACAATTTCTTTTTCTGCTGCCAATATAGAATATGTTGAATCTTGTTGCAGTAAAACTTCTTCTCCTACAACAGTAATATCGGTACCAAGATTTTCAATAGTCAGTTGTTCTTTTGTCTCTATCAGACTGCCAATGTTTTCTTGCTCTGGAGGTTTTGTTTCAGTTTCAGTTATTATAGAAGCAGTATCACTACTCACGGTGAGTGCGGTTTGGTCTTCAGAAGGTACAACTAGGACCACTTGTACCTCAGGTGTCGTTTCTACTGGTTCTTGCAATTTTACCTGGTCTTCGACATTAAAAAAGGACGTTTCCAGGGTACTTTCAGCTATTTTTTTGTCGTCTTTTATTGTACTAATTGGTGCTTGCTCAGGCACTTCTATTAATTCTACTTCACTGGTGTTCTCGGTAGTTACTCCTTCACTTTCTAGTGCTTGTTCTGTTATATTAGTTGTATCAACACTTATATGAGCTACTTGCTTTGTAGAGGTTTCAGCTTGTTTCAGTGTAGGTGCATCTTTATTAGTTACTTCAAGAGTGATAGCTACAGCTTTTTGAGATGGTTCAATATGGTCTTTATCGGAGATTTTTTCAATTTCTTCATTAATGACAGCTTCTCTGACAAGATGTTTCATTGTTTCCATGGATTTTTCTTCAGCGTTTTCAAGAACGGTTTGTTCTTTTTTGCCTACTGTTTTTACAATTGCATCGACAGTTATCTTTTCTTGATAGATACTATCAATTTTATCTGAAGCAACAATGTTTTCCGTTGTTTCTGCAGATGAACGTACTGCAGTGACTGCCGCAATTATTTGGTCCTCAAGTTTGGTACATATTTGTTCTTTACTTTCCGCTCGCTCAATTAGTTGATCGTCACTTTTAAATCTAGATTCGTCGATATTCAAATGAGATTCAGTGGGTGACTTTCTTATTTTTTCTTCTAAAGGTTCTTGTTGTACACTGTCATGTGATATTATAGCTGTAAGCTCTGCAGATAAAATGTCAGTTATTCCAGAAATTTGCTGCAAAGAATCTTTTCCAAGCACACTGATCAATGTATTGGTAGTATCTAGAATAATTACTTGTATAGTAGACAAAGCGTTCTGTAGCCGTTGAGCTAGAATTATTTTTTTACTTATATCTTCACGTGGCACTATTTCTATTGCGTTAACGGTCTCAGTGATAGTCGCACGCAAATCACTTGCAACTGCTATTGATTGGTTAAGTTCATCAATGTTTAAAATAGAAGATATTTGACCAATTGTTTGAAGAATGTTGTCTGATAAGAATTCATTGATGTTTTGTAACAGTGTTTCTGAAAATATGTAAGTTTTATGTAGTGTACAGTTAAAATTATAATTAAAGGTTTATCCTGAAATTGTGCATTAGTATTCTCCCTAGCGATATCACGAACTACTAGTACTAAAAGTGTCAAATTTAAACTGACCACGTAGCTAGTCGAAGTGTAATATAAGTGTAAGGTAAACCTTCTTATAGTAATTCGTCCTTTAACTAGAAATGTAAAACATTATGCTCAGAATTATGGTCTATAATAGTCAGTATAACATCATAATTCTTAATCTAAATCATAATCATAAATCTAAACATAATTTTAACAGTGATTGGGAATGGACCCAACTCACTATTTATGCTAAACTATAAAAAAGGCACAATATAAAATAAATGTAGAAGAAGGCAGAAATAAAATAGCCAAGTACAAAAAGGAGGTACAAAAAATTTTAGGGTTCATTATAATATGGGTATTATATAATTATGTTAGCTCTATTGCTATAAGTAGACTAAACTAACATTAAAATAAAATTTAACGCAATTTATTGTTAGTATTGTGTGTACGACAATCGCAACAAAATTAATAATATTACCTGTCGTTGCTCGTCCGAATGATTCATGTGACTTTTGTTCTGCAATCACAGCCTTAACATCAATTCCTGTTATCTCTTCTGAAGAATCTATATTAGCAATGATTTCAACTTGTTCTGCCGATTTTAGTGATGTTTGAATTGTTTGAGAAGGAACTAAGGCCTCTGTCTCGTCTTTCTTTTCTTGCTCTTTAACATCTTCAACCAGTGGTTGGACTTCTTCTGCTGCACCCTCTTCCATTTCAAGCTTTATAGATGCAGTGGGCACTTCAGAAGAAGTGTCATTCTTCTTATATTCAACTTTTTCGGGAGGTACAATTGCTTCTGCAACTCTGGGCTCAGAAACTTTCTCTTTAGCAGTATCGAAAACAATTTCTTCATGTTTTATTTCTTCAATTTCATCTATCACATTTTGCTGTGCTGTTACTGCTGCAAGGTCAGCGCGTAAGTTTTCAGTTATTTCAGCAACACGCTGTAAGGTATCTTTATTGATTGAAGGGACATCTGTTAAAGTGTCTAATGAGAGAGTTTCTAGTGCTGCTAAAGCTTTATAAAGCTGCTGCGCTAACTGTGCCTGCTGTGTTCTAACTTCACATTTAAGAACATCACTAGTTTCTGCTTTTAATAAGACTTCAGAAGCAGCGATATTCTCTCGAAGTTCTTTCGCAATGTTTATCGATTGCTTTAGTTCTTCAGCATTTATAACACTAGACAGTTCGTTGATGACTTCAGTTATGTAGTCAGATACAAATTGATCTATATGCTGCACCAAAATGTCTGAAAATCATAACACAATTAATAAATTCATTTGCATTGGTAAGAATATTATAAGCTTTTTACATTCTAGTACTAAACTTACAAGCTATGATAAATATTATTTATATATAAGTTATAAAAAGTACTATAAAAAGTATTACCAATAATTGCTTTAGGAGCCTCTTGAAGTTCAGCTGTTTGCCTTACTCCAACATCAACCTGTGTTTTGTCAATTGTGACTTCATGCAGAACTGGTCCAAGATCTTCAACCTCAACAGCACTAACTGATTCTGTTCTTATAGTCTCAACAGAAGCAACCTCTTGAGCTAGATCTATGGCTAATTCTGTGAATTTAGCATTTTCTTTAGAGATTGCTTCTCTAGATACTGATTCAGTTTGTTCGATAATAATAACTTGAGTGCTCTCGACAGCAGCAGCCTCCTCTGTTTTTGGCTGAACAGACTCCGATATTATTTCTGGAACTAAAATCTTAGCGTCTTCCAATGTAATAACTTCTTTAGTTTCAGCATTTGTCTTTTCTAACATTTCTGCTGTTGCAAACTGTTGTTCAGCTGATAGCAATTGTTCAACACCACCAAATTGTTCAAATATGGTCGGTTCTGATCCCGAAACTGCTGTTAATAATGCTGGAGTGGTAATATTGCGTAAATGAGCCTCTTCTACTTCTACAATCTTAATTACTTCACCCATATTTTCAGCAGGAGCTTGCAATGCTACTTGGACACCGGTTACGGCTACTAAATCTGCTTGTAATTGACCAGTAACTTTAGCTATTCGCTGTAAAACCTCTGCACTTAGTACTGGCGCTAACTCTTGGGCACTGTCCAGAACTTGAACTTGTAAAGCAGATAATGCTGTTTGAAGTTTTTGAGCTAATCTAGTTTGTTTCTCACGAACTTCAGAAGCATTTTTAAAGCTTGCCTCTCCTTCTACAATAATTTCTGAAACAGCGATACTTTCTCGTAGTTCTTTTGCAATATCCATGGTCTCTTTTATATTGTCGATCTTTATGATAGCAGATATTTCTTCAACAATTTCGATTAGTTCTATATATTGGTCGATATGTTGAATTATTTCCTTAGCTTTTTCTGAAAACCGAATATTTATTTTAATTTGAGCATAATATGGCTTTTTGCAATACGTAAAATTTAAAAAACAAAGCATTTCCAAACTTTCAATTGTGGTTTAAGCAGGATGGATAGAATCAGGATGTTTATGGAATATGAGAGGTACTTTTTGAAGTGTGATGTATAAATAAATAACAGATCATGATAATGATTTCTCTGAAAATGGAAACTGAACTCTTGTATTGATTGTTACCATTACCATGTATAGTTGTGCCGTATATTTTAGTTATAAATATTATGATACTATGTAAATAATTTACTAGTAAGCTTATAAAAGCATTTACCCTTTCATATAACGGAGGCGTTTGTACAAAGCTCAGATTAATGTTGACTAAGCCAAATTACTGACATTCACTCGAACTTTACCTTCAAGAACTTCTACATTATCCAATTCAATTTTGTCCAATTCGGCTAATAGTTGACAAGCCGCAAGGAATACGCCATTCATTTTTTCAATTTCTAATTGGTTCTTTCCAATGTACACATTGGTATTTTGCCAATCGAATTTTGACAAGATATCTTTTAGAGATTTTATTTTAAAGTTTTTTATTTCTGTTGTATTTGTAGAGGCCACCTTTTCAGGGTGAAGTGCCAATATTTCATTCAGTTCTGTTGCTATTTTTAAGCTTTCATTTAGGTCAATATTACAAATGGTACCCAATGTATTTAACAAACCTTTTTCAATATTTACGAAACGATCTAATGCGCTTTCCAAAGAAATGATATTGGAATTGACATCTATAAAAAATTTGGATAGTATAAGTTACATAGATTCATATAATGCTGTGTATGACTATAGGTTTGTCAATAGATAATGCTACTTATAGGTATACGAGCAGTTTTTAACGTTTCATGCTGTTTTCATGATTTTTAGCGACTTTTACCGATAAAAAGGAAAGATACCCTTTCCTTTTTATCGGTACGGTACTAAAAACATAACCTTTATAAATAAAAATTCAGTGTCTGTATGTTTGTGTCCGATAAACTCAATAAGTAGTGAATATATTAACTTGAATATTTTACATAATATTTCATTTCTATATAAGAGTGCTTTGTTATGTAGTTTTACTTAATAAAAAATACATTATGCTTTTTTTTTGTAAAAATAGGCCAACTGCTAATAAAAAATATTATAATTTCATAATTACTGCCGCTAATTTCGGGATCAATGCCCTGCGTTAAATTAAAGTACCTTCATGTTAACAACATAAGATGTTTTTACACACTAATTACTTCAATGTCGATAACGTTAGTCAAGTTAACGTTTCTTCTAGCTAAGATAATGTAAACTTAATAATTTTTTTTTTTTTACAATAAATCTTTATGAATACTACAAATGTCAATTTTTTTTTTCATTATTAAATTTACATCATTTTTGCAGAGGTATCATTATTGTTTTATTTTTATAATTAATCCGGTAGACCTTACTCTCAGGAAGTAGTAATACGGTCTTCCTTAGACTAAATAAAAAAAATATACACACCTTTAGGAAGTTTATCTTCACTGTATACACTAACTTTATCTGACGATAAAATACAATGCATTGACTTTTCGATATCCTCCACTGGTTTGGCGATTTCTTTTACAATTTGAGCTACTTGGATGTTTTCAATAGACCGCAAGCTATGTTGTATCGAATGTATCTCTTTGTCTACTTCCATAATAAGAGAAATTTCCTCATTAGCAATAGCTTCCTCTGTTTCCATACGTTCAATAATTTCTTTGTGTTTTTCAGTCATAGTTTGAACAAGAGATTCCGTTGTTGTTATATCAACGGAAATCGAATCTTCATCGACACCTTTAAGTATTTGTTCTTGAACATTTACCAATTGACTATGTAATGCTTGAAGAGGCTCTAGCATTTCGGTCAAAACTGCTTTCAAAGGACCTTCTTCTACCTTCGGTTTTGGAACTTTAACTTCTAGAAGACTCTCTTGTAATACATCAGTGCAATCAGACAGACATTTTAATAAAATCAAAGACTTGCCTGTGCCACTTGCATCTTTAAAGTCATGATGTTTCTCAATACAAGCTGAAACTTTTTCTAATATGTCTTTTGCTGCTGCATCTTTATTTTGCATTTTGGCTGATTCAACAAATTTAGCGAATTCTTCAATCTTATCCACTAGTTTACTATCTTCAACTGCCGGAATCTTTGCTGTCTTAATTTCGTCCAAGATGTCGGCTTGTACATTTTGCAGGGAAGGTTTAGCCGTTTCTAGTACTTCAACAAATTTGTTTACAGTTTCAATGATTTGCTCACTATGTTTAGTTTCCTTTGCAGCTTTTAGCACCGAAGTTGTATTTTCAAACTTTGCTAAAGGTGCCTCAACTAATAGTTCAGCTTGAGAATTTACTATTTTTACAAGAGAAGTTTGAACACTTTGAAGACAATCATCGGCATGGATTAAAAAGGTAGCTAGACATCCATTAATGTCATCAGTCAGGTTTAATTCGAATCTCTTAGTTTTAAATTCATTAATTGTACTTTGTAGTGAATTAAACTCTTGTAATAATCTTATTATTTTTTTATGACTAGTCGCCTTCGATATCAGGCAACGGAGAATTGTGAATTCATTTTTGCAAGTCTTAAAGAAGTCTTCTACTATCATAAGATCAGCTATTGGCATATCTTGAGTAGAATCTTGCATCACGTTTACAGCACTGTCTACTATATCTTCCATGAGCATGAGGGAATCTGATTTTATTTCAGATGCCACCTTTAGTGACGTGCACGTTAAATCAGAAGTTCGAGACAGGTCAACGAAATCGTACTGTTCCAATACGGCAATGTTGTTTTGAACTTCATCAATAGTTTGAATCAGTTTAGCTTCCTGTGCTAATTTCTCTGGAGCTTGTGGAGTAAACTGTATCATCTCGTCTTGGACGATAGCTACTTTGTCATATAACTCTTCTGTTATCGCTTTAACTTGTTCTATCTTGATTCCTTTAGAAACATCTGTAGCATCAAGTAAGCTGTCCACGGTGCGTTCTAAAACTTTAACTTTTTCTGGTACGGGAACATTTTTTACTGCTTTAGTAGTTTCAATAATGTCTTTCAAATGCTCACATGCTTCTCTCAATGCGCCAACTTTATTTGCTATTTCAACAGTATTCTCGGCGGTGTGCATCGCAGGGAAAACTGTGAGCATACAATTATCTAAATGCTCTTTAAATTCAGATACGCTCTGAATCACGGAATGTATTCGTTCCGTCGGCATTTCTAATAAATTTTCATATATTGGAATGTTACTTGTGTCTAACACCGACAAACTTTGCTGTAGTTCTTGCATTGGTTCAGCAATAGCTGCAAGTTTTGATGGATTGATTAAATTGGCTATTTCGTTTGATCCCTCCATAAGCAGAGGGTGTAGAATCTCTACGATTCCAGAATGTAATTCACCTAAGCCTACAACGAATGATTTAAGACTAGAATAATCACTGACCTCAGATAATGTATCTAATGCATCGATAATATCAGGTGATTGTAATACTGTTATATGTTCGTTCAATGTTTGTAGTGCCTGAGCTGTTGCAGTAGTTTGTAGTTCCTGGTTGAATGGCAAAATAGCTTGTTCTACTAGAGTTTCTTCAGCAGTTGGCAGGACTAACCGGTCAGATGGGATAGTATCTGCTGTTGTCTTTATTCCTGATATGTCTTCGAGCGTAGACATTTCATCTGCAGCATATATTCCTGCCTGTTCTTGTATCATAACAATACAGCTCTGTAGATTTTGAACTGCGCTAGCCATTGTAACGCTTACATCATAGTCAGTGAGGTTTTCGCCGTATTGAGAAATTACATCTTGTTGAAGTACTTCCAATGTTGTATGTAGCTCATGAAGAGGTTCAGCGAATCTAGCTACGACTTCACTGTTATCTTTCAAACTTTCAATGTTCTCGACTAACTGTTGATTTAAGATAATAATATTCCGGTTCAATTCACAGAGTGGCGTAGCCAGAGTTTGAACAAAAGATGAGGCATCTGATATATCAGAAATATGTTCTTCGTCAGCCCCAGTAGCTTTAACTAATGCAACGCTTTGTTTAAGTTCTTCCAAAATAGGACAAATATTTTCCAATATAGGAGTTATGCTAACCTTTAATTCTTGCGTTGATTCTATTGGTTTTACATTTTTAATTGCAGCTACTGTGTGGTCAATGTGTTCAACTACTACTTTAGCTCTTGTTTTGTCATATGTTTCAGTAGTTAGATCTTGTACATGTTCGGAATCAATTTGCATGTTGATTTCCTCGGCTGTATGGATAGCAGCTTGTATATCAACCAAAGTGTCAGCAATATTAGTAAGAATAGAACAATTTATCTCGGAATCGAAAACGTTTGTTATGAATTGGTCTTGTATAATTCTTAAAGTATTGTTAAGACTGGCTAAAGGCAAAAGGTTATCAACATCTAGATTCTTAATAGAATCATTGATTCTGTTCACTGCATCACAAATTGCCATAAGAGTAAAATACTTCTTAGATTCATTGCTCTCAATGACATTTTCTAAGACTTTAGTGAGGTTCTTGTGGAATATAGTCATATGATTCTTAATTTCGGGCATCCCTTCTAATCGAGGCAGATTATTTTCTAAGGCAATTAAAATCTGGGCCATCTTTTGTAATGCGTCTAGTTTATTTTCACTCTGTAAGACATCAAAGTTACCTACATTCTTTTCAATTACTTCTATTTGGGATGATATTTTATTCAGATTTTCTTTAATAGAGGCCACTGCCTGTTTCAAAACAACCTTATCTTCGCCTTCTGACTTTGTGGACAACTGTTCAAACGAACTCCTCAGTTTAAGAATTGATTCCATAACAGTTTCAATTATTTCAGTGTTGTATTTATGTAGAGATGAAGCAGATTCTTTTACTGAAAGTGTTTCTATTTGTTCCAAAGCTGTTTGCAAATCTTGTATCGATCCTGCCATATCATTAAGAATTACTTCACGATTACATACTTTAGCAACATCTATAATTTTTCCACCCTCTGCACTCTCAGCTATACAGAGAAGAGAGTTAAGAGGACTTTTTAATTCAAAGACCGCCTTTTGTGTGTCTCTCAGATGTTTAACTTCAAGAGATGGCTCGTCTAGTTTTATTTCACTAGCTTCACTCAGAAGGTTTCTAGCTTTAATAGTATCAACGGAGAATTTAATAACTGTGCTCATGTCGTTATTTATTGCTTCGATTTCCGTAAGAATTTTATCTTCAGTTAATAAATAGTCTTTCGATGTAATGGAATTTATATCTGATATCAATTGCTGCATTTCATTGCCACAAGTTTCGATAAATGCCATACAGGTTTTCTTAACGAGTGTTTTGCTGTCACTTTCCATATCAATGCATTTTTCAATAATTGTGAGTGATTGCTGTAGAGCTTTCAACGGCTGTGGCAGATTAGTAAATAATTTACTACAAACCTCTTTAGATTCAGAGGCTGATTCTTTGGCAGCATCTGCAATACTGTTTATTTCTGATAAAGGTGATATTAAACTACTGATGATTTCCAAGCTTCTTGAAGCCGTGGCTGCTGATGACATTAGTTCTGATTTAAGTATAATATCTCTTTCAATTATTTGAATGTCGTTTATAACTTTAGTTAAAATGGTACTGATACTGGCCATTTGGTTTTGAAATTCTTCATCAGTGATTTTAGGTTTTTTAGGCGTTTCTATTTCAATCGACTCCTTTTTCAAAAGTACTTCTTCTCTTGATTTGCTAACAGATTTATCGCTCCCGGAGCTTGACCGCCTAGAACTGCGACTGGTCCGTCTCTCTCTCTTAGGTTTTACAACGGGCGACGTCTCAGCTTCGAGTGAAAGCTTCAGCGCTTCCTCTTTAAATAGAATAGTCTTGGTTGGCTCAGATGACTCTTGACCATCTTCTCCAGAAGGTTTCGAAGATTTTGACTTAGGTTTTCCAGAACTGTGTGCGCTTGCAAAGCTTTGAAGGTCAGATAAAGCTTGAGTATCATCATCTTTCTTTTCTTCCGATAACGACTGATCACGTGATAAGCTAAAGAAATCATCGGCACTTCTCTGTGAATCTGATTTTTTTCTGCCACGTTTCAGTGATATGTCTGATTTTTCTTCTGATAACATGGCCATGGTTTTTTCCAAGTAATCCTCCCCGCCAATCTCAATATCTTGATCTAACGATAGCTGAGGTGGGCCATTCTCATCAGCTATTGATATATCTTCGATATCTGCTTCCGTACGCATATCTTCATCGGGTGAAACAAAGTATTCTGGTGAGACGTCAATGATGACTGCTTCCATCAATAAATTACCTGACGTAGAAGTTTCTTTCACGAACCTTAAAGGAGGAAGTTCAACCACGTTGTGTTCCGTTATATTTTCTGATAGCTGATCGGCGTACATTTCAACGATTTGTAACGCCTCTTCTTCCGTTAAATCAGGAGTTTCATAGAGAGACACAGACACTTCTTTACCATCAAAAGAGAATGAAATTTCTCCTTTGTCATCAAGGGTGGTGACATCACCAACTGGTGTGTCATACATCTGTGAAGTTCTTTCTTCGTGTATAGTACTAAGAGATAAGTTCCTTTGTAACGCTTGTTCTTCAGCTTTTTTCTTCTTCGCTTTCATAGAGTCATCGAAACCAAGAAGTGAAGCAGAACTGGCAGCAATACCCATACAATTCTGCGCTTCGCACGTATAAGTCCCAAGACAACAAGTGCCATCTTGCCCGGATATAATCCTGTGGATATCACCAGGTTTTAATTCTTCGCCATCTTTGTACCATTTTAGAACTGGTTGTGGAACACCGATTACCTTACATTCAAGGTTGACGGCACCCTCATCAGATAATATAGCTTGTAGGTTTTCTAAAAATCTCGGTTTCTTGTAATGTCTGGGTATGATTAGTTTAAGGAAACATGAGGTAACACTGTGTCCGAAGTCGTTCATCGCGACACACTTCCACTCAGCTTGGTCGAGGAACTCAAGGCTCTGGATGTCCAGGTAGAACACCCCGCGGTCTTCCCGGCCGTGGTGGCAGCGAGATGACTCGTCCACCGGCTGGTCGTCTCGGTACCATAGTACCGACGGTTCAGGCGGAATGGCGACTGTAACAAATAAAGAAATAAAGTGCTGGACTGGCTTTAGATGAATGAATGCTCTAATCGATTAAAACATCCTATTTTTTATTTTTAGCTTTTTAATAAATACGTCGGAACTGTTTCTTGTAAGAGTTACACAGTTATAGTTCAGTGTCACGATGTTTTACTTCACCATTACTAGTTAATGGTGAAGTAAAACATCGTGAGGACACCTGAATGCCTGAGAGATTTTTTCGACGTCTGCTAACCCGCAGACCCGACTGACTATAGTAGAACCTCATAATTCTGAGAGGAGACTTGCGCCCAGCAGTGGGACAGTAATTGAGTTGATGATAGTATCTAATAATTCATGCTGTCGGCAAGAGTCAACTGCTTGACACCCTACGACCGCTACGTTGCTGCAAATTTGATAAATTATGATTTGTTATATTTTATTTGTACTTATATAAAATATATGTAGGTACTGTGTGAGTCCGACATACAAAATTTTTCTTTCTTCCAATCTCAGCACGTACGTATGAAAATTAATAATAAAAAAGAAACTAACCTTTAACAGTAAAACGGAATGGCTCATCTATCTTCGCTTCGACGCTCTTCAAGCCTTGAATAAACTTCGGCGCCTGATTCTTGGAGAACAGCTGTAGTTTCTCTTCCTCATTCAATTGGTTCTGAATATCCTCCACGGTTAGTTCAGCAGAACTGCTGGCCTGACCCATGCAGTTTCTCGCGATACAGCAGTAGGATCCCAATGAGTTGGTCCCTGTGAGTTGGTACACGTCCCCTGGCTTCAGCTCTTGGCCGTCTTTGAACCAGCTAAGGACGGGGGTGGGAAAGCCGACGACTTTGCACTCGAAGGATACTAGCCCCTCTTCAGTTAACACTGCTTGTAAGTTCTCCATGAATCTCGGCTTTCGGTAGTTTTTAGGCACTGCAAAAAAATAACGGCACCTTGAACACTTAAGTACCTACCTAGTTAATTTGGCGAAGGAAAAATTCGACAGCGGGCAGGATTCGAACATGCGTCTTCTGGTTAGATAAACCAGAGACAATATAAGCAACCGCGAGTCCCATCGGCCTAATCGAAATTTACCTACTCATTCTGGATTTGGGTTGAAAAGAAAGTTTTTGCTCCTCAACCGACATGACTTACTATAAAGTTGGTTCAACATCGAATGATACCACCTTACCTATTGACTATCTTTTTGCATTTTCCATGCTAAGATTTTAAGCTACCGCGAGTCCCACCCTCCAGGTCTGTAAGTACCTACTTAAGTATTCTCTTTTTAAACCATTTTGAAATCAATTACTCTCTGACATTAATTTAGTTGGCTAAGCGGTGTACCTATTAGTTTACACACTGATTTATCTTCTTTAAATACTTTAAAAAAACATAACAGTGTGCTATATTAAATAAAACAAATGAAATAATTTCTAGCTAGTTAGGTATTAAAGTGAGTTTTAAAAATAGAATCTGAGTAGGTATATATACGAGTAAAAAAACAAACACCACTTACAGACTTATCGGTATCACGAAATCTATAGCCTATAGACGCTTGCCACCAGAGGATTTGCGCGTTGCCGACCCTGTAAAAATCTTTTCACACCCTTCTTGAAGAACTCCATGCTATAATCTTTGGAAACGCAAGGTATGAGACCAAAGTGGTTCCAGGGTATGTGGATGAACTCAATGCCGATGGCGAAAAACTGGAACCTGACCCCAACGTAACGGTAGAAGGAAGAAAGAGGTGTGTCTTACCATCCATGGTGACGTAGCCAGTGGAGATGCCGACACGCCCACCCGTGCTCGTGGCGACGCACTTCCACTCGCCCTCGTCGGGCCACTCCGCGGACGGCACCTCGAGCAGGTACCCACCAGCGCCATCTTCAAGGACATGGTACCTGGGAACGACCACATAGCTAATATACACGGTGTTACAAAACCACCCGTAAAGGCGAAAGGAGGTTAAATGGGGCCTTATAACGAGTTCATTCACAATATTTAAGAACTGTAGTAACGCTGTATAACACACCCCAAAAAAAGGAAAACAACAACATTTATGAATGAAAAATAGAAAAACGTAGGCCTTTCCGTTAAATAATCTGGTTCCCTGACATGACATCTGACAAAATTTTTGGATTATATTAGGTACTTAATTATATTTTTACGGGGTATTTTGTAACACGTTGTATTATATGATTCTACACACAAATTCACATGCTTCACGAAGTAAAGACCTGTTTTTATTAGTGGGTATTTTATCAAAACAAGAAGTTATTTTGTAACTACCTATTGTATATTTTTTGTTTTTATTTTACTTGGAGAGATATTTTTGCTTTTGACAGTTAATATATTTACATAAAAGGACTTCTTTGTCCTGATCTTCAATGAAACATTTCTTTTCACAGAGATTTTTTGAAATCATACTGTAAGTTACAAAACGAATAATATTTATATATACTGGGTATCCCGAAACTCAACGTCAAGCGGGTACGAAAAGATAGGCTAGGTTATACCAGTTCAGGAAAAAATTAAAAATAAATTCCATGTTACTTGGTTAAGTGATAATAATAATAATAAAAATCTTTATTCATTCAAACATTAGTACAATACATATACACATATTACAATTTGTAGACTTATGAGACCAGGAGAAGAAATCAATATATCTCTGGACCCCACACTAGGATTCCCTGTGTCGTGAGGTCCAGTCCCTTCCGTAAGTTTTAAGAGTAATTCACTTGTGTAATTGTGTATAATAAACTTTTTTTTTTTTTTTGTGAGACAAATTGAAAATAACTAGAAGATAAGTGTGTGTGGTGTGTATGTGCGTGCGTGTGTGTGTACGTGCGAGTGTGTGTGTGTGTATGTGTGTGTGTGTGGTGTGTGCGTATGCATGTGTGTATATTCATGAGCGCGTGATATTAAATTGCAGTGATTAAGAGGTTCTCTGTCTGGGCATAGTCTTTGGTTGTTAGCCATTTCCGGATGCTGGTTTTAAGACGGGATGATGTCAGGTTTATTATTGTGTTATCAGTTTTAAAGAATTTGCTATATAGATAGGGTCCCATAAATGTATATGATTGACGAGCAAAGTCAGTACGAGCTCTCGGTATGTTCCACTTAAGAGTTCTTTGAGTGGTTCGCCCTATGGTTTTCGCCAATTTATGAAAGCGGAGAAGTATTGAGGAAATGTAAAGCTGTCTCATGCTAAGAAGGTTACTTTCTGAGTATAGTGCATTAGTAGAATAACGCCAGGGTTTTTTAAACGCTATTTTTAAAATAGCTCGCTGAGCACGTTTGAGCTTGAGAAGATATGTTTTCTTCGATGCTCCCCAAGCAATGACACAATAACCCAAAATTGACTAACAGAGACAGAAATATACGGTTCGGATAAGTCGCGGTTCTGCTACAGATCTAATTTTTTTAAATATGTGAGCTAGCTTCTTTACACGCTTTGTAACTGCATCGATATGTGATTTCCACGAGAGGTGTTCGTCGATCATTATGCCTAAATATTTTGTGTACGAAACTTGTTCAATGGTCGGACACTGGCATTGCAATGAAGTTGAATGTTTAGCAGAATTACAGGTGTGCAGTTTAACTTTTAAGACTTGCTTAGGAGCGGACCTTTTGGTTATACTTAGGGCTACGAGTTTTGTTTTGGTTGCGTTAAGAGTAAGTACATTGTTTTTCAGCCACCTGGCAGTGCTTTTAAGTCCTTCCTGTGCCACGTCAACAACCTCCGTTCAAGTCTTAGCATGGAAAATTATAGCAGTATCATCTGCAAAAGTAAAAATATTTGCTTGTGACAGCTTAAGTGAACAGAGGTCGTTGATGTAGATTAAAAAGAGAGTCGGACCCAATACACTGCCTTGGGGTACGCCATAAGCGATGTCTGCATAACCGCTTGTGAGTTCTCCTATTCGTACTCGTTGTTTCCGTTCGCTTAGGTACGATTGAAACCATTGCAACGCTAGTCCTCTAATTCCCAGCCGTTCTGGTTTTTTGAGTAGTATTGGTCGTGAGACAGTATCAAATGCTTTCGCCAGGTCCAGGAAAACACCAGCACATTTTTGTCCGTTATTAATTTTATCTATTACAAGATCAACAAGACCCGTGACGGCGTCTTCCGTGGACCGGGCGGAGCGAAATCCATATTGGTTAGAAGCTAGAAGACTATTTACCTCTAGATATTTTAGTAGTCTTACATTAACTACCTTTTCAATCACTTTCGACACCGCACTTAAAAGTGAGATTGGCCTGTAATTAGCCGGTTCGAGTGAGTCAGCTGCCTTGAAAATCGGTATTACCTCAGCAATTTTAAGATTATTCGGGACTATCCCTAATGACAAACTAAGATTACATATATATGTTAGGGGCGTTGCAATCACGTATTTGTTAAGCTTTAACATGTCATTACTGATGTTATCATGTCCCGTAGCTTGACTGGATTTTAGAGAGGTTATGAGTTTAATAATTTCAATTTCATCTGTTGGTTGGATATACAGTGAATGGGGTGACTGGTTGGAATTATAAGAATTGTTGCCTAATTGAGTTTCTTTCATTTCTAATTCATCCAAAATTGTCTCAGCCAAACTTTCTCCAACAATACTGAAGTAGTTATTTACTGTATTTAGAGATTCAATGGCGTCGGCTTTTAATTTTAGTAACTGATCGTTTTTATTTTCACATTTATTTAGATTACAGATAATTTTTAGAGAGTTCCACGTTTTTTTTAGGTTGTTTGTATTTTCCGCTAGGAGGTTGTGTTCATATTTGTTTTTTTGTTCGTGTAATAAGTTAACACATATATTTCTGTAGGTCTTATATTTGTTTTGTAATTCAAGATTGTTGGGATTTTTCCTAGCATCAATGTGTAATTTGTCACGTATCCTAATTGACTTTAAAAGTCCTGGCGTAATCCATTTTTTTACAATAATATTGGAGCTAGACAAGTGTTGAGTAGATTTATTTTTATCAATAAGGTTATTAACTTTGCAGATAAAGTATTGTGTCGCTTCCGTTACATCGGTTATATTATAAAGTTCCGACCAGTCAAAGTTCTTTAAGTCCTCATGTAAGCCTTCATGGTTGATCTTAGTGGAAGATTTTTTAGATTTTTCTTTATACTGGTTTGAACCAAGGCTACACAGCACGCTGCTATGGTCAGTGACATCAGAGTGGCAAACAATAATCGTAGACATTTGAGAGGATTTGATTAGACAATGGTCTATGCAATTTTGTCCTCGTGTTGGTATATTATGCCCTGGCACATAACCATAGTGAGCCATCAGGCTTAGGTACTCTTCTCTTTAATATCAAGATTTATGTCACCTACCAGGACGCAATGTTGGCTTTTACATTGCTTAATAATGTTTTCTAAAGAAGTTAGAAAATTGTTTACGTTTTGAAAAGATGGTGACCGATAAATTGCTATAATAGTATAAGTACCAATATCTAATCGTAGACAGTTGGCGTCATTAATGTCCGGTTCCGACACGCATATTTGTTGATCCGATTTAGTGAATATCACTATTCCGTCACATTTATTTAAATATTTAGTTGAGTATGAACATTTGTAACTGTCTAAGTGTAATCCATTAAATGATTCATCCAGCCAACATTCAGTTAACACAATAATATCCGGTTGAAATTGTAGACGATGCAAAAGTACGATTAAGAAATTAAAATTTTTATTTATACTTCGTATGTTTTGCGAGAAAATTGTAAATTGTTTCGAAATATCACCAAGGTATTGTTTACAAAGATCAGGATTATCTAAAACTTTGGAATTAGTTAGCTTAATACTATTAATATCATCTAAGAGTTTATTATTATCGAACATAGTGATAGATCAAATATTTAAAGTGCATCATTACTCGGTATGTCGGTATATTAAAATAAAAGTAATTTAGGTAAGTGACATTTGTAAATAAGAAGTAGAAATATAATTGTAAGCGATTGATTTGTTTTATTTTGACAGCATTGTGTGAATTACTTTTTTTAGGAACAAGATAAAATTAAATATATTACTTAATAGTAAATAATTGAGTATACACGCAGCTATATTTTGAATGCGGGTAAATATAGTGCTGTGATTGCGATGTAGTGACATGCGTTTTTGTATATTATGTAATTGTGTATGTGTAGATGCTTGGTGGGTATAAAGTTTTATGTTACATTTCAATTTAAGTATGTACATTAAAATGAACTAAAATTAATATGAAATGGAAATTATACAGTTTTTTGGCAAGTAAGATTAAACCTAGTCATTCTGACTTTCTCAAATTTGAAAGCTGAGCTTCATCCTTGATAATACGAATACTTTTTAAAATCAATACACATATTTAGGTAATGTGACCAAAATTTTCTCAGTTATGTAGTTTTTTTTTATGTCCGTCCCTTGTAATACAAATAAATGAAATTGCCGTTTTATTGTAGTAGGTACTTCGAATTGACATAGGATCTTATCGTTTGAGATTTTTGAATTATACTTTTTTCACATAGTACCTATGAAGTTCTTCTTTCAAAAAATGTGCAACATTCAATTATTAACTTTCAGTTGTATTTTTTTATTCAGCTTAGACAAGAAAGATGGATACTTCGAAAATTCGAGTGATTTTTGAATACGAGTTCCGACGCGGAACTAACGCGGCAGAAACAGCTCGCAATATCAATGTTGCGTTTGGAGAGCGGACTGCTAATGAACGCACCGTACGATTTTGGTTTAAAAGATATCGTGATGGAAACTTTGATTTGAAGAACGAACCACGTGGAAGATCGCCCACACAGATGAATAACAATGAATTGAAAGAGATGGTGGAAGCGGATCCGAGCCAAACTACCCAGGAATTAGCGGCATTAGCGGTTTAAAGTTACCTTACCAACAATATTGACTCATTTGCGTCAAATCAATAAAACAAAAAAATATGAAAAATGTGTGTATAGATAATAATGGTTATTATTTTGATTAAATAAATATGTTAAATTAAAAAAAAAAACTAATATCAATTTTTCAGTACAAATCGGCAATTTCATACTTTAACCCCTAATATTTTCTGATTTCGGTATCACCCAGATTTGGGTTACGGTGGTCTGATGGCAGTCGATTCGTGTAAAATACTGATATTCAGCCGCATCTCATGAAAACTGTGGAACTGATATTTTTATTTGAATATAAATCACCCCATGGTAGTACCAATGAGGCTTCCAGTGCCATCACTGGAAGCCTCATTGGTACTACAGACTTACCTCTCACTGGGTTCAACCTTGCCCTCCTTGTTGTACCAGACGACGCTGCGTGGCCAGGGCGGCACAACGATGTGGCAGCCCAGGGTCAGCGGCTCGCAGATCCTTACGAACTGGTCTTCAAGCTCCTTCGTGAAGATCGGCGGCGGTTCAGGCGTCACGCTGCTGATAATAAATAGGATAACGAGTTCAGTGGGACTTCATGTGTAGTTAGTACATCAGCCGAATTCGGTGTCCAAAATCTTGCGGAAGATTTTCAAGTGGCCTCAAAATCAAAATAGTTCTTACCATGGGTATGTTGCTCCACTCTTAAAGTATGGCATTATGTTCTGGGGCAACTCTTCAGACAAAGAAATGGTATTTAGGGCCCAAAAGAGATGCGTACGGGCTATATGTAATTTAAAACAGACTGATAGCTGTAGACAGTATTTCATAGACTTGAATATTTTAACATTGCCGTGCATGTATATACTAGCAGTTGTATTATTTGTTAAGACACATATGTACCTATACGAAAACTTAAATAGCAGAAGACGTAACTACAACATAGCCTATCCTGGAAATAAAACAGCAATGTTAAACAAAAGTATATTTTGCATGGCCCCGCCATGCAAAATATACGTATCTATAATCACTTGCCTAAAACAATAATAGAGATTTCAGATATTAATCTATTCAAAAATAAAATAAAATCATTATTAATTAAAAACTCTTACTACTCAATTAATGAATATTTAAGTAATGGAATATTGTACTGTGATCATTGACATTTCTTTATAATTTAATCATGGCAAGTATTGTAATCATAGGTTAACATTTAATAACTTGAATAATTTAAAATTAACTTGACAATAATAACTTGACATTTATTTTATTTTTTAAATATTAACTTGACATTTCTTTTAACTGATTTATTTATATTTTTAAAAGGGGTTAATGATGGAATACCTATTTATTATGACCATTCACATAATTGATATTTTGATTTTGAAAGTATGTCTAATTTTGCATGCCGCTTGATGGTTGAATATGGTGATACTCTGTACCTATTCTTAAGAACTATGTCTACAATACCCATATGTCGCAAAATAAATTATTTGAATTTGAATTTTCATATAAACCGTATACAGGCACTTATGAAATGTCGAGTCTATGTGCACGGTTCCAAATTAGTCGTTTCCTATGGAGAAGAACCGGCAAGAAACTCCATGGTTACTCTTTTAAACTATCTTTTTGTATTGTACAATGATGGATTATAAATAGGATTGGATACTTAAATAAGAGAACAATTTAGAAATGTTGCGAAGATTACAAATAAATAAAATACAGCTAGGCATAAAATAATGTTCTAAACAGTTCTCCCATTTACAAACGGTAGAAAAAATGCCTGTTATTGGCCAGTCTCGTCACCTATTACATGGGACCTAAACATCCCGGCAAACTGTGTCTAACAGCAGTACACTTCTACATATCCCTTCGGGGAACACCGGCGTGATTGTGTTATGTTTGCAAATGCCGCGTATAAAGTTACGGTTCGCGTGGTCGTTTGCGGCTTGGTGTACCTAATTATCGAATAAATCGATTCGCTCGCTGATACCTAATATTTTAAACGCGCTATCTGATATTCTACAAATCACCACAACGCAACGCAATGTTATATCGGACCAACATAATATGGACCACAATCGAAGTGAACACAACACTGCTTTGAACTGTGTTGGGTCCCCTACGGTGAGTAAGGGTGCCAGTGCTCTGCGAGGAAACGTTGTGTTGGCAGTCGGCGACTTTGACCCTTAAAGTGTCATAAAAATAGTGGTATAAAAAATGCATATATTTTATAACTTACCTCAAGGTAATTGAATTAAACTACTTTTCACGGATTTTATCGCGTTATATTGATATTATTAATCCCGACGTTTCGGACCCTTTACAGCGTCCATGGTCCCGTGACCATGGACAGATTCCCAAGCCGAGCACTTTTTATTTAAACGTAGGCCCACACTATGATTTTCTCCTGTATTGTGGGTGCGTTTACAAACATAAATTTTCACATACACAAACACCCAGACCCAGAACAACTACCTGGTCATACAAATATATGTTCCGTGCGGGGATCGAACCCACAACCCTTATCGCAGAAGGCGATCGCTCAGCCGCTGCACCAAAAGTGTCGTCAATAATATACACTATAATCGAGTTTTCAATTAAATTCTCAGTAGCAGCTCGGAGATGAATTTGTACCTGGTTAATGTCAACAGGGTCGCCCTCTATTACATAGTACCTAAAAAAACTAGTGGGTACATCAGGACACCTCTGCTTTACCTTAGGGATGCTGGCGTAAAGGTACCTACATTATGTAACACTTGAATGACTCGGACTGGGATATTCCCAGTTACCTTTTTTTTTCACCACTTTCACCTTCCGCATAGCAGTGGGATCACGGGAATCGAGAGCTGCGCACCGTGATACCGGCCCCGTAACCCTCCAGCCGCAGTATCACCCATACGACACCGCAACCTACATTGGCTGCTCCAATGCAGGCTTCGGACCAAGCCCGCTGGAGCAGCTCCTCACTGGGGTTCTCCTTCGCTTCACCGTGGGCCATCAATCCACGGTTACTAAGCCCCCCGCCGAGACAAGGCGAGAATTATTCCCAGTTACATAGCTACTTAGAAATGGGAGTTACCTGGAGCTGGGTCGGGCGGAGCCCTCCCTGCTGCCGCGCCCGACGACATGGACCTTGGATGAGGAGTACGCCCTGCCCATGCAGTTGACAGCTTCGCAGGTGTATGTGCCCAGCGACGTCGGGTCCTCGGCGTTCGCTGTTAAGGCGAATACGTCACCAGCTTTTATTTCGCGACTGTCCTGCAAGCGAAGAGGTAACGTTTAAGTTAATATTGTATACTAATGTAGGTACTGCAAAATATATATCATTTTTTTATTTGATTTAATATTATAAATGCGAAACTAACGGTTACACCTAAACGGTTGAACCGATTCTGATGAAATTTGAAAGAAATTTATGCCTCTGAGTCTGAAAGGCGACCCGTATCCAGTAATGGGACAGTATGAAGGTTAATGATGATAACGAATTTATGATAATTAAATATATTTTTTAGGATATACCTACTTACTCTAGGAATATGGCACAGATCAACAGCTTGTATATAATACAAGCTATTTCCCGCGGGCTTACTCGCATCTCGGACTTTTTGAGACAAAGTGTAGCACATGTCCTTCTCCAAGGTCTAATCTATCTCTGTACCAAATTTTATCAAAATCGATTCATCGGTTTAGATGTGAAAGCGTAACAGACGGAGAGACAGTTACTATCGCATTTATAATAAGTATTAGTAGGAATTTTGCGTGTCCCATCACATGAGGAACTTTGTTTATCTAATAACTAGCTTCTGGCCTCAACTTCGCGCGGAAAATTTACTTTTAATTATTATTATTATTTGGCTAATTAACTCAAAATCGTTATAAATTATATCCTTTATGTTATTCTGATGTATAAATAATAATAATGTAAAGTTTCAACAAAATCCGTTCAGTAGTTTTAGCGTGAAAGAGTAACAAACATCCATCTATACATCCTCACAAACTTTCACATTTATAATATTAGTAGGATAGGATATTAACAAAAACTTTATTGATATGTTTCGTTAGTAAGAGTTTACCTTGAACCATCGCAGCACGGGTGTGGGGACGCCGACCACCTTACACTCAAGCGATACCGTCCCCTGTTCAGTCAAGAGTGCACGGAGTTCCTCTACAAATTCTGGTCGCTTGTACGCTTTCGGCACTGTTGAGTAAATACGAGTGAGTGAGAATGAAGGCAAGTCTCAATGTATTAATTGATAAATGACATTTAAAGACACTTTTACAAGTAAATGTTTTACATTTTTTGAACTAGAAGCCGCCCGCATTTCCTAACCGTTTTTATTTGAGAAAAACACCGAATAAATTTGGAGAATTGAAATAAAACTACTTTTTACGGATTTTGTCGCGTTTCGGACAATCGGAAAATCTATAAGGCATGCAGGTTTCCTCACTATGTTTTTCTTCACCGTTTAAGCGAGTGATATATTAATATAATTACTGATTGACACATGATTTCGAAAAGTCAGAAGTGTGTGATTCTCCAGACCTTCGACTTGGCAGTCCAATGGAAAAAATACGAGTGTAACAATGCAGGGCAATATCTGAAATTGTCTTTTAGATGAAGAGCCATAGCAGCTTTAAGAAGACCACTTGTTCAACGGCACGCATGCATGTCATTGGTGACATCAGCAACCTTTGCACAACTATACTAGATGAACGGAACATATCCTGCTGATAGCGTCGTGTGTCGGATCATTTCAATCAAACATGGTTGAGTCGAATGGCGTCGATACACATGTCATGCTCGCGAACGGATTCTGTGTGTCGGGGTTAGTCGGCTCTTACTGTCAGTGGCCATCTTTTTCTGTTTATTTATTATTTGTACACATCAAACTAAATTATTTTCAAGAAATCTTCAGTTTTTTTAAATTAAGAACAATACTGTAATTATGTTTTTTTAAAAGAGTGTCAAGTATTTGTACCTATTTTAATGATACAATTGAAATAAAACATTTGACGTTAGAATCCTATAAGTTTTTAAAAATGATGTTTTCCTGTGTCGTAGATAAGCTTACATGAAAACATGAAATCACTTGAAATTTGTAAGTTAAACTTGATATACTTACACTTCACTATGCAATGCTACACACGTACGCTCACCCACAGGAAAGTGCAGCCTACTATTAATTAGCAGTTTCATTCATTAAACTCTATTCAGATGCGTTGCAAAATCCATGAAATGTTATAGTGATATTACCCGTATCTTATATATTTTATTTTCATTTTATTTATATTCGGAAAACTTACAGCTAGTACAATAATTTTTAGAAGGCCATTTACAAGTTTTCACATGTAAACATTCAATTAAAAGTTGAAATGTAGTCGATAAAACTTATAGAATTTAGAGTTTAGAATTTAGAGAATTTATCAACAGATGCTTATTGTAAGTAGGTACAAGATAAAACTAAATATAAAGGTCAAAGTTGAAATGTTATTATTTCAAATAAGCTTTTTCAAGCATATACCTAAGTGAGTTAGGAGTCTACTGCCAAGTCAAAGGTCTCGAGTTCGAATCCAAGGCACGCACTTTTTGAAATCATGTGCGTAATGGTAATTAACTATCACTCGCTTAAACGGTGAAGGAAAACATCGTGAGGAAACCTGCATAGAACACCCGTGGTCAACGGTGGGATAATAATAATATAATAATAATATTTTGGGACATTTTACACAACACCATCTAGTCCCAAACTAAGTAGAGCTTGTACTATGGGTACTAGACAATGGATATAATACTTTTATACTTTTTTTTGTAAATACATACTTATAATACATAAGGAACACCCAGACAAACACAAATACTCATGTTTCATCCACACAAATATTTGTGTCCTGTGGGAATCGAACGCACGACCCCATGATCAGCAGTCTGGCACTCGAACCACAGAGGTCGTCATAGTATATGAATTGATTGATGACAAGAAGAACAAGATTCCGGTAAGAAAGTCCATGGGCACTCTGTTATAATAGGATATTAATCACTGGTAGAATATTGTGATTACAGAATGTGTGGACAAAGATAAGCAATGTCATTTATATAACGGTCGAGATTAAAAACAAAAAGAAATCTAAAATCTGTATACCTTTCGAAAGCAAGAGCCATCGGATACCGATATCAGAATATTGAATAAAACAAATATTCAAATTATTTTATGTTTTTTGTGAACTTTTGTGATACAATAATAAAAATGTAGCCGGTGGAAATGTGTGAACCAAGATCAGAATCAACATAATAAACTGGATTATGTAGAACTTACTTTTATTGAACTCAGTTTTTAATGCGAACGGTGAAGTCGCCTCCAATGCTATGAGGACATTTTATTCGAAAATTGTTCAATGAAGTTTTGGAATCCCTATTTTTATTTGCTGAGAATTTGTGACTTGGTGTGGAATTTACGCACGTGCGTTTATGCGCTGGCGTTCGAAAGTTGAGAGTAACTCAGACTGTATTGTGATACATGCGACATAATGGTATATGTTATATAGGGTGTTACAAAACTACCCATAAAGCTGAAAGGAGGTTAAATGGGGCCTTATAACGAGTCCATTCACAATATTAAGAACCGTAGTAACGCTGTATAACATACCTCAAAAAAAGGAAAAAAACAACGTTTATGAATGAAAAATAGAAAAACTTAGGCCTTTCTATTAATGTTCCCTGACGACAGCTGACAAAATTATTGGCTTTGATAATTAATTCTATTTTTGTGTGGTATTTTGTAACACGTGGTTCATGTATCTTTACGTAAATGTAGTGCGCACATCGAGTGACGTCACTAACAATTGACAGTCTCGATTTGTAATCGGGAAAAAGCGCCTGCAGAAGCCCTTGAAGTGTTACGGATATTTACTTATTTTGTATAAGTGTTTCACTATAAACCCATAAGTGAATATCACTGTATAAATAACGTCCCACTCACCGAGTACGTTGAGATGCGCGGAGCAGCTGGCCCTGCCACCTGCGTTCTCCGCAGTGCAGGTCCACCGGCCAGCATCGTCCACGCTGACTGCCGCCACGTCTGCGCACCAGAAGTTGCCGTCTCTGGCCAAGGCCACCCGCTCCGCCTCCAAGAGACGTCGCTCGTTGCGGAACCATGTCACCTGGAGAATTAAAACTCCAATAAATCTGCCGAAGTATGGTAAAATAATATCAGGTATGAATTCTCTTCCCGACAGAAGCCCAAATAGCCTTACAACCAGTTTATCCTCAGGGTCTGATGGCAGTTGCTTCGTGTAAAATACTGATATTCACCGCATCTGGTTAGACTGAAATCCGACCACAATATTGTTGGGAAAAGGCTCGGAGATTTATTATATATTATATGATGATGACGATCGATTAATATATATATAGGTATGATTTCGTCAAAAGTGACAGGACTGCTTCACTACCTACCTACTAGTTGCATGTTTATTGTTTTATTATATTTCAAATAAACAGACAAACTTCAGTAGAGAAGTCCTAGTTACCAACGTTTATCTTTTTTCTAAAACCTATTTATTAAAGTATAAAAAGTATATTCGCTGTTGCAATGATGTACCTTCGCTGTCGATAAAGCTTAGCTGAGCTAGTTAGTGCAAATCAATAATATAATTCAGAGTGGAAATGTTATTGGGAAGCTTAATCCTACCAGAGTACATCATGCCAGCACATCATGTTACCACAATCTGTCAAATTTCTTTGATATATTTTCAACTTTAATACAACACGATAAGGTTAATTTTCAATTTGGAAAATTAGACAGTTTTGGATAGCTTGACCTGCTGGCGTCTGTACATTCTGTACAATAAATAAGGTATATGCTACGCTTAAAGATCGAAAACGCTCATTGAGCGAAAAAACAGCTTATAACGCGGTGTGGTCAATTAAATTATAACAACAGCTTCAAAATAGAAAGAATTATAAAAACAAAATAATAAAAAAAACCTACTTAGGCTAGGTTGTTTTTTTTAAATAAATATAAAAACTCGATGCCAGTTTAAATTAAAACAAAGCTAACTAAGGGTCTACTCCCTATCTCCGTCAACGAAGTTACGAGCCGTTCGAAAGTTCTCCGAAACTTCGGAGTCCGATAAAACAAGTGTCAAATTCAATTTTTCGAACGGGTAAAAACACATCGTGAGTAGGGACAACTGTCAAATTGTGTTGTCATTCATTCTTAGTTCGGGCCCCGAATGAATCATCCATCCGTAGGTGATACGGAGTAGGAAAGGCCCGTAACTAACGTCGAAACTACGGATTTCGTGCTCAGAGAGTAGGACCCGCTGATTACTAAGCTGCTACTTTCTGCCTACCCCCATGGGAAAAACACGTGATTGTATGTATGTAAATAAATATTTGGGACATTTTACACAGCAACATCATCATCATCATCAGCCTATACTAGTCCACTGCTGGACGTAGGCCTCCCCTAATGTGCGCCATTTCACCCTGTCTTCGGCTTTTCGCATCCAGCTTCTACCAGCAGCCTTTCGCAGATCATCACTCCATCTTGCCGGAGGGCGTCCCACACTACGTTTGCCGAGTCGCGGTCTCCACTCGAGAACACATCTACCCCAGCGGTTGTCGGTTCTTCTGCAGATATGGCCAGCCCACTGCCACTTCAGCTTGCTAATCTGGTGTGCTATGTCGGTTACTTTGGTTTTCTGTCGGATAACCTCGTTGCGGATTTTATCCTTCAGAGAAACTCCAAGCATAGCACGCTCCATAGCACGCTGTGCGACTTTAAATTGGTGGACTAACCGCACTGTGAGTGTCCACGTCTCAGCGCCGTAGGTCATCACAGGTAGGACGCACTGATTGAAAACTTTCGTTTTCAAACTTTGCGGTATGGGTGATGAGAAGACCTGACGTAGTTTTCCAAATGCTGCCCAGCCAAACTGAATCCGCCTCTTGGCCTCCTTCTCAAAGTTGTTTTTACCTAACTGCAAAATCTGCCCAAGGTAAGTGTACTCTGAAACAACTTCAAGAAGATGACCATTTACAGCAATAGGTCTCAGATCAATGTGGTCATTGAACATGACTTTGGTTTTATCCAAATTCATGCTGAGACCTACGCTTTGTGAGGCTGATGCTAGGCCATTCAGCATCTGTTGCAGCTCCTCCAGCGACTCCGCCAATAGGACTATGTCGTCTGCGAATCGCAAGTGCGAGATGTAATCGCCGTTTATGTTTATGCCCTTACCTTTCCAGTCCAATGTCTTAAACAAATCTTCCAATGCGCTTGAGAACAGTTTCGGAGATATGACATCTCCCTGTCTCACGCCTCTGCGCAATTGGATAAGTTTAGACTGTTGGTCCTGTACTTGGACACTATAAAGGCAGATTCATAAAGAGATCTCAGCACCTCGATGTAACGACAGTCCACTTGACATCGCTGTAAGGATTCCAGAACAGCCCAGGTTTCCACAGAGTCAAAGGCCTTCTCATAGTCCACAAACGCTAGGCACAGGGGCCGATTATACTCATCGAACTTCTGTATAATCTGCCTCATTGTGTGGATGTGGTCTATGGTGCCATACCCTGAGCGAAACCCTGCCTGTTCGGGAGGCTGAAACTCGTCAAGTCTTCTAGCGAGACGATTTGTGATGATTCTAGAGAACAACTTATAGACGTGACTTAAAAGAGAAATGGGTCTGTAATTTTTAAGAAGAGTTTTATCTCCCTTCTTAAAGAACAGAACCACCACACTCTCATGCCACGCCTTTGGAGTTCTCCCGCAGTGAATGAAGGAATTAAAGATTTTTTGTAGCTCCTGAACAAGAGGGGCTCCTCCTATTTTCGTGTGTGGTGAGCTTCGTCAAATGGCTCCTTCCAAGTTGCTGAGTGAACACTTTGGACCCTCGGTTTCGCTCTATTGCCTGTTCAATTAGGCACGTATTGGAGCTCCGAAGGTCACGCCGTACCAGCTTCGTAATTACCTTGTTAAGGTGTGACCTGTCTAACGAAGTCAATTGGGTAGTTTCCCGTCTTTTTGTCATAAACCGCAGAGTCTCATCCGAGAGTTTAGACTTCTTACCTTTATGCCGCTTTTGGCAAAATTTGATGCCCTCATCTTTCTGCGCTTCAACTACATTTTGTAGGGCCTCGTCAAGATCATCGGTGGGTTTCATTGCAGCGAATCTGTCAGCGAGAAGCTTTTGAAACTGCTCGCTGCCCGTCATGATATGGAGTGGATTTGGTCGGAGCGTGGACTTCATCAGACGGTTTCTTTCGAGCTTTAAATCGATATTCAGGGAGCCTCGGACAAGTCGGTGATCAGACGGATCTGATCACCGACTTGTCCGAGGCTCCCTGAATATCCCTGAATTAAATACCGGAGTATTAAACCTGTTGATCACGGAGACATCCCTGAATATGTGCCTTTTATCCGTCATGATGAAGTCAATCTCGTTTTTCGTCACAGTATCGGGGCTTTGCCAGGTCCACTTCCTTTGCAGCTTCTTCTTAAAGAAGGAGTTCATTAAGAAGAGCCCCTCCTTCTCTAGGAAATTGACAAGCATTTGCCCCCTGTGATTCCGACATCCATATCCATGAGGTCCTATTTTGGATTCGCTGCAGTTCCGAAATCCCACTTTGGCGTTAAGGTCCCCCATAACAACGTTGAAGTGAGCCTTTGTGGTGTTATGCAAGGCTCTAGATATGTCCTCGTACATATCTTCCACTTCATCGTCCGAGTGTGCCGAAGTCGGTGCATAGACCTGAATAATCTTAATGGAATATCGTTGTGATAGTCGGATTATCAGGTATGCTACCCTGGTCGACACACTAGACATTTCTTCAACGCTTTTAATGAGGGCCCTATTGACAAGGAACCCTACGCCACCCTGGGATGTTTTATCACCCTCGCGGAAGTACAGAAGGTGGCCCGAGTATAGGGTGATAGTGTCCTCTCCCTCTCTTCGGACTTCACTCAACCCCAAAACGTGCCACCTTATGTTCTCCAGCTCCACTTCCAACTGCGCTAGGTGTGCGTCTAGCCTCAGACTGCGTCCATTGTACGTAGCCAGGGTCAGGTAGGATGGGCGGCCTTCCGTAGCCCGGGGATTCTTAGCACCCCCCGCCCTGCCGTTACTATGACCGCCGCCTTGGTCGAGAATAGCAGGGCTACCGGGAACTGGGGGCCGTTTTTGATGTGCTCTGCTCATGGGGGGGATATGCCCATAATCGCCACGCGGGGCAAGCGGATTGGCGATCGCAGGGACACAACTTTTCGTACCATTGACACTGCTGCCTGTCAACGGCCAAATATTTTAAGCTGTGTCCAAAGAAGCTGCGTTATACCGCAATCAGCTGGTCGCCAGAGCCCGTCCGTTGTTCAGCAGGATGACCGCGGGCAGGTAGGGTTGGCTTGGAGCACTAAGGTGATAGGCGACTCCCATACATCCCAGCAACATCTAGTTCTAAACAAAGCAGAAGCTTGTACTATGGGGTACTATACACAACACAGCTCAAAGTAGTGTTATTTAAGTTCGATTTTCTGAAAGGCGGAGGTACTTCCCCAGTTGGGCAGCTCCAATTTGACTGGAATTACTCCCACTATGCGCTACCTCTCTTGACTTTATGATCAGCACTCGAACCACTAGACCACAGACGTCATTTATATTGTTACGCCGGATACGTAATAGAACGACCGAGATGGCTCACGAAGGTTCTAGAAACACGTGGAAGTTTAATCTCGACACTCGCGTAGGTATAGGTAGGTACTTATATCTATAAGTGCCTATAACAATACCTCAAGGACACGCGGCTCGCGACACAATAGGCTGAGGTCAACGCCCGCGAAACAATAGGCGCGCGAGTACCTACTCGTATTTTTTGTAGCATTTTCGGGATTATTCTATTCTGGAACTTTCTGAGCCATATAAATAGCGTTCCTAAGGGGCCGGGAAGGCAGTTCTATTGCGGATTCGGACAAGTGAAGATCGAAGCGACTACAGTGCGATAGTGAATTGTGAAGTGAACTAGTATAGCGACATACTGGTGATTTGTGTTTTGTATTCGTGTGAATAATTAAAGTTTTGATTGTTTATCGGTTAAATTGGTGTCATTTAATTTATCCCGAACCCCAGCTCGTAACGATATCAATCAGTAAATTCCGATGATTTCGTATTTTCCTTTCAAAGTAGTTTAATTGACGAAGGTAACTGTCATGCGCGTAATTGTTTGAGATTTGACACAAAAGTAATATTTGTGATGTTTCGAATACTGAAACTGGACTGAAATAATATTTTGAAATTTTTTTAGCATTTACCGCCTGTTCAACAAATAAAATGACTGCACCCTATTTCGTGTTCTCTCTTCATTCTACTTTATAAAAATGACTGACACTCTAATAAATTAACCGAAATTATTTTTTGGAAATGTCTTAAAAATACTACATTAGTCTAGTGGCCGTTAGCGCGACTGCTGCTTTAGATGTCGGTTCAATTCCCAGGGCAAGAAAAGGGCTAGAAATACCCAATAGCCCTTTTCTATGAAATTCTCAGTATTAGCACTGGGATTAATTTTTTTTCTATAATTATTAGGGACTTTTATAACGCGCAGCGAATGCCAGCCCCATTGTATCCTAAATTTAAAATTTATCACAAATTCACAATAACAATACAACTAGTAGGTATAATTATTATAATTGTCTCATAAACTCGAACAGACTTTTTGCTTCAGGGGTGTTTGGTTTGGATAATATTTGGTGAAATGTACCTATATACACAGCGCTGTCGGTGTTGCATCTCCGCAGCAACATGCTGAGCTTTGACCTTTTTTCGCTCAGGCGATGCATATCCCTCTCTTTTATCTAAACCTAGGGCTTAAATTAATTTAATTTATCGTATTTACTATTTTTAATGTTTACAGTTTATTTTATTTATTATATTTTTTCTTATGTTGGCACTTAGTTACCAACTCAGTGTCGAAACTGACACAATGGCCTTTGGCCCATTAATAATAATTATTGTCATGCGTCGTGTCGGGCGAAAATAAATACTTTTTCTTTCTTCTTCTCTTTTCTTTTATATTAGTTCGGGTTTAATTTTGAGCCCGTCTCCTCTTATTACATGGGACCTAAACATACCAGCGAGCTGAGGGTGTACATTTTAGTACACCTCTGTCTAATACTTCGAAGAATACAGGCGTGATGAATTTAACGGAGAATTCTGTAAAACATTCTCAATACCATTGCTCGAACTAAAAAAATCGTATCTAAGAACTCTACCATAGCGGTCGCTCATAACAACAAGTAACTAATAAGCATAGTAAGAGACAAATCTATATTCATGACCATTGTACCTGACCTACATCAATAGGCGTTAATGTATAGTTCGATTCGGGATCGCTTTAATGGATAAAATGGATATAGCGTCCGACCTATCATTCTGAATTAGCAGGCTTAAGTTAACTTCGACATCAAGAACCGCAGAAACTCCATTAAGATTACTTACACTATGTGTACCACGCGATGCTACCCGCTTCGATCTCCTATTTATTTTTATATAATTTATTTAATCTTCTTTCTCCGAACCTTTTCCTAACTAAGCCGACCCCAAGACGGCTTCCAGTCTGCGGCAACCAGATGCGGCTGAATATCAGTATTTTACACGAAGCGACTGCCATCAGACCTCCGCAACCCAGTGTCTATACCGATACCCTGAGGATAGACTGGTTGTCAGGTTTTTTGGGCTTCTCTCTACCACTAACGATTATCATAGGTGTTCATAGAAAACCGAGACCGACGGCTTTACGTGCTCTCCGAGGCACGGAGGGGTCTGGAAGGGTTAAGAGTGGTCACCCATCCACAGACTGACCGCAACTAGCGCAGCTTAACCTTGCAGATCGGCTTATCAGCTTAATTATTACTTAGGCACGATCTCCTACTTCTTAATCCCGTGGAAAATTCATAAAGTCCTTTCTTTGATTTACATAACATATTATCACCCCTGTACTTTCCAATTGTTATTGGGTCTTCTTTGAAATTCTCAGTAGCAGCTAGGAGTCTGGATTTGAACCCGGTTTATGGAAATAGGCTCGCCCTCTGAACATACCGGCGAAATGTGGGTGTACATTAGTACACCTCTGCCTTACCCTTCGGGGAATACAGGCGTGATGGTATGTAGAAAACTTTACTGGAACTCGCACAGAAATCAAGTAGACACAGCACATTTACTACAGCAGCTCTGTCCGAGGCCAAAAACGACCCTATCTCAGCAAAATGTTGCGACATTAAAAAAACAATGTCAATGCGCTGGTATTCTGTCCCCCAATTATTATTATTTTTGCCAATATAAGCAATGTACAGACACACGAAACTTATATTCAGTATGTATTGATCACTACGGTGACGTAAATGGAATTATCTGCGGAAGGTCCCTATTATAGGAGAGGCCTAAGTCCGGCAGTGGAGTGCTGTGAACTGATGCTAATGATGATGAACGTATCGACAAACCAGAATAAACTTGGGGCCCGTTTAAGTATTAGGTACGTAAGCTTAAATATTACGCGAGTAGGTATTAAACACCAACTGGGGATTGCTTTGCTTATTTTTGATGGCATGGGGGCAATATTTATTTTTCTTTTTTTTTACTGCTGCGAAGTGTGGCTGTTCATTAGTACACCTCTGCCTAACCCTTCGGGTATTTTTTTGTCGTCTTACAGCCGAAAGAATACCATTATTTCAATATTATTTCTACTAAGTAGATATGTGGGACTAAATCTGAAATCTTGAAAAAAAAAGAGAGCTGTTTCTTAGAAAAATGTTCAGTCTCGACAAAATAATAATATAATAAATATTTTTGGGACATTTTTACACAACACCATCTAGTCCCAAACTAAGCAGAGCTTGTACTATGGGTACTAGACAATGATAATACTTATATACTTTTCTTTTTGTAAATACATACTTATAATACATAAGAAACACCCAGACAAACACAAATTACTCATGTTTTACCCACACAAATATTTGTGTCCTGTGGGAATCGAACCCACGACCCCATGATCAGCAGTCTCGAACCACTAGACCACAGACGTACTGCTTTTTTTTTAGACTTCTTTGTTGACCCCATACAAGAAATTGTTGATCATGATCAGTAGCAGTAATATCCTTTCAGCTGTAAGACGACAAAAAACACGGTTTATATTAAGTTTTTATGTAATTGTATAAGTAATTTGATTTTAACTTAATGGTAATTTTACATGTCCATTCTCGCTAATATTAATTAGGCATGTCGAGAGAATGGATGAAAGGCGACTAACAAAAAGGATTTATATGGCGAATGTCAGTGGAACCGCCGAGAGGGGACGCCCTAGAAAAACTTATACCGACCTTATTGGTGAGGTTCTACAAAAAGGTCAGGTGCGTAGTACTCGCAACCGGCGTGTATGTATGACAAGATGTATGAATGTGGTCGAAGCGAAAGAAGTATGCAAGAATCGTAGCAAGTGGCGTTCTTTAGTTTCTGCCTACCCCTATGGGAAAAAGGCGTGAGTGTATGTATGTATTAATTAAACTCCTTTAAAAAACTTAACAAACTATTATAGCTGTTGCATAAAATCATTAATTAAAGGCACGCGGTGTAAAAGCTTTGAGCCCTAAGTACTTGAAGGGATTTCCGATGATGAAATGAAATTGCACGGGTCATCAACACCATAATTGTTTTTCATTAAATCAGCGCACAATTTGTGCAAATAGTTGCTTTGTAAATATTTTCACTGAATTGATTTATAATCGAGTGGTCTGCCGGAGTAATTAATGCAATGTAAAGTGACAGGGATTTAAAAACAGATTTTTATGTATGACAATATAGGTTTTTTCATACAGAGGTAAAAAATCCATACAGCCAGACAAACGAAAACATCCTTCTTTTTTAATACATAGCTATATATATTTGTAATATAATCATAACTCTAGTCTTTTCGAAGTCTAGCTAGATGTGGCTGAATAAGTATTTTAGTCTAGCGAACTGCCATCAGACCTCCGCAAGTCAATTTCTGGGCTATACCGTTATTCTAAGAATCGACTGGTTATCAGGTTTTTGGCTTCTGAGTACCACTTCCGACTGTCAAAGATGACATGCAGGACCGACTGGATGCGGCTTTACGTGATCTCCGAGGCACAGAGGTGTCTCGATGTGCTATGAATTATCACGCATCTAGACTGACGCAAATTGATTGATCAGCATAGTTTTTACTTAGCCACGATACTTATAGTATGCTGGATTTAAAAATCTAAAATAAATCTCATTTTTGGTAAGTTCAAGACATGCGGCGGTTGCAAACCGAAACCGCAAGCCGCAAACGAGTTGATATTAATATGAACCATAATAGCGCGGTGTCACTATTGCGTGTGGCATGCTGTGAATGCACACAGTACCCACACACTTTATAAAAACTTGCAGTACCTCCACAGTACTAGTACAGTCAACAAAAGAGTTGAGTATACAGATAGCAAACGAAATATGCATTTTTATACAGATTTCGACATAAATAATTACGCGCCAAAGGGTTAGGTATGTAGCTTATGTAGGTATGTATGTGCTTACAATATAGGTATGTAGGTATGTATGTGCTTACAATACCTACGTTTTGACACATATTGCGTGAAACCTACTGCTTACACTATCTTTATCAAAATACTTACAGATTATTAATTAGCTGCCTGTATACCTAACTCTTTTGTTGACCGCACCAACCAGGTATCAAAAACTATTTTTTTAAAGAAGTAGGTGTCTATGGAATTTCCTGCCAGTTCTTCTGCTTTAGATCTACTTTTTGGAACAGTACAAATCGTTTTTGACTTTTCAAAAAACGGCCATCGAATCTGTCAATCATTTCGGATGAAAAACCTAGTTCTAGTCCTAGTTGGTGACCGCTAGAGGCACTATCCAAGTTATCCAAACTATTTGATAGATAGAACGATTATCGCTCACTAAACTCCGGCTACAGTAGTGTCGCTCACTGTACAGAGTATATAACGACACGTTGATTGAAACTTGGAACCCAAACGACCGCAGTGTCGCATGTGGTTGCGGTTGGTGACAGCGACAAGCGACACAAACGGTTCCTATACATTTTTATGCCGGAGACGGGCTTATTTTTGCACGCCTTTATTTTTAAACAGACATACCAAAATCTGTCTATATTATTTCGATCAACAATCTTCTTTGTTAAATATAGAAACACTGTCGGTTTTATAATTCTAATAATTGATTAGTATATAATTTAATGATTTTATTCTCGTAATTTGCAAGCTTTCCGAAGCCGGACGCCATCTTTGTTTACCCGGGAGTTGTCAGTTGAGACGCGGGAACTCGATAACAGATTATAAATACATACAACGGACGCGGTTTGAAATAGATGAATTATGTCATGAGCAGCGTTGTTGGACATTCCAATGTATCTCAAGGTTTTTGCGTGGTGTTAATGAAAATGTGTTACGGGTAAACGTGGAATTGTAAGTTCTAAATACTCATTCGAACATCCACTCTCTGGCCGGCTTTGGCTACGCTTCAATGATGAGAGTCATTAAAAAGAGTAGACAAAAAGATTATGAAAGGTTTCATTATTATTTTAATGCATGTGTGCGGTTTTTTTTTTCCACGGAAACACGTGGGTTTTGTGTTGCGCAAGTTGTTATTTCTGCCGTTTTAATCGTTCAAAATAATATAAATATAGTTTTAGTATTCAAACCATAATTATGCAGGCACTTAAGAAATGTCGCATCTAAGTGTAAGGTTCCAAATTAGTTGTTTCCCATGGAGAAAAACCGGCAAGAAACTCATGGTTACTCTTTTAAATATTATTATGAATGAAGATATATGATCAATTATAAAGTCACTCATTAGTCCAGTAGTCGTAACCGCGACTGCTACGCTAGAGGTTCCGTGTTCAATTACCAAATCGGGTTTTATTTATGCTATTAAGTCAAGTGTCAAACAAGCTTACGGCCCACCTGATGGTTAGCGGTTACCATAGCCTATAGACGCTTGCAACACAAGGTATCACTTGCGCATTGCCGACCCTGTAAAACAAAAGAGGAATAGTTGGATTGGCAGTATAAAGGTCAAAGCCCCTGCTAACACAACGTTTCCTCGTGGAGCATTGGCAACCTTGCTGACCGTAAGAAACATAACACAGCTCAAAGCAGTGTTATTTCAATTTGATTTTCTGCAAGGCGGAGTTACTTCCAAAATCGAGCAGCTCCAATTTGAGTGGAATTACTCCCACTATGCCCTACCTCCCAATAAAAAAACTAGTGTTGTTGCATTTTTCTATAAAATTTTCACCAGCAGTAGCTCAAATTTTGGAATTGTGCCCGAGTAGATGGCAGAAGGGTCGTCCCCTATTACCTACATGGAACTGAAACGTGGCGAAATGTGGGTATAGTTAATACAGGCGTGACGGTATATATGATCTGTCAATACCAATTTGGAATGTGTATTGTAGCGTAAATGTTAGCCGAGATCCGTCTCTGAATATCAGCCTTAGAACTGCCCGTCTTGTTGCGGTCAGTCTGTTTGTCAATTAATAGACACACGTCGCCTGAGTCCAAAATTAACTTATGAATCCTGAAGCCGTTAGACCATAAAGGCAATCCGTAAATCAGTCACTTGTACGGTGAACAGGTGAATCTAGTTTCATTGAACCGACTATTAGGGCGAGGCAAGTATTGTTTTTAGACGGTACGAGTCTGGCATACTTCTTACGGCAGACTATCTATGAGAATTAAGCACACAAAAAAATTTTACGACGACATCATTATTAGCATCATCATTAATATTATGTTATCATCGTTAATAATATTATGTTATCATCGTCATTCATATTATATTAACATCGTTATTCATATTATATTGTCATCGTTATTCATATTAAGTATATTGTCATCTTCATTCATATTATATTGTCATCATCATTAATATTATAAATATCATCATCATTAATATTATATTATAATCATTAATCATCCTCCAAGCCTTTACCCAACTATGTTGCAACACCGGGTATCACTTGCGCGATGCCGACCCTGTAAAACGAAAGAGAAACAGTTGGGTTGGCAGTATAAGGGCTACTGCCAACACACTGTTTCCTCGTGGAGCACTGGCAACCTTACTCACCGTAAGAAAGAGAACACAGCTCAAAGCAGTGTTATTTCACTTTGTTTTTTTGCAAGGCGGAGATACTTTTAAAATCGAGTAGTTCTTCATATAAATACTCACTATTTTCTATTTTATGTTAAATTCGTATTTTATCAAAGAGAGATAATAAATAATATTGTGAGGCATCTCAGTGAGTACCTACTCCATACGTACTCCATGCTCGTTGCGAAGCTTATTGTAATAATAATGGTATGTATGTTCCATAACAACGTTGGAAAAGCTCAGCTATTAATCCCAGCGCGAGTATCTGCGTAAATTTATTACAAATATTTCGTTTTGTTTTGTTCAACTATTCACTTGGAACGATACAATACAGATAATCTATAACTACTATATGTATACAGTAAATCTATAACTACGAATATTTTTAAGTTGAAGAGTTTGTTTGGTCGAATTGAAAAATTTTTGTTGTGTTGGGTAGTCCATTTATTAATAACCTCAAGCTAAGACGAGTAAAAGGCGGGTAAAACACATGAAAATGTGTTTGCAATGAGATAGCATAAATACATTGTAATTGTTTTTTATTCTACTAAGGTGGCAAACAAGCTTACGGCCCATCTGATGGTAAGCGGTTACCGTAGCCTATAGAGGCTTGCAACACCAGGAGTATCACTTGCGCGTTGCCTACCCTGTATTAAAAGAGAAATAGTTGAGTTGGCAGTATAAGGGTCAAAGTCTCCCCACCGCTAACACAACGTTTCCTCCTGGAGCACTGGCAACCTTGCTCACCGTAAGAAACACAACACAGCTCAAAGCAGTGTTATTTTACTTCGATTTTCTGCAAGGCGGAGGTACTTTCCCAATCGGGCAGCTCCAATTTGAGTGGAATTACTCACACTATGCCCTACCTCTCTTACTTTCTTTTTTGATTCGTGATCAGTGTTATATCCGTATCCCCAAACATGTCATAGATATAAATCAACAGTTTGTATTAATTAAACGTTACCGGCTACTTTTACCGATCACATCACTAGAAATTGCTAGAGTGGTAAAGCCGTCACAGAAATCTCTTTGCACTCATCTGAACTCACCTTACACTCAGTGGAGCTAACAATCTCGACGAGGAAACGGGTCCTGGTGCCGACCTTCACGGTAAGGTCCTGCAAGCGTCGTAAGAAGGTCGGTGGATCCTCGCCAGTGGGCGCCTCGTCGGCACACACCTCGAGGCGGACTTGGCTCGTGTCGCTGCCGACTGCATTGCTCGCCTGCAAGAAAAAAAAAGACTTTCAACATCAATGACACGTGACAAGAGAGGGTTCGTTGTTAAGTTAAAACTACACTCATCAACCAATGTGCAAGGTTAGGCTGCGCTAGCCGCGGTCAGACTTTGGATGGGTGACCAATTGGACTGCAGAGGTCTGTTATCAGTCGCTTCATGTGAAATACTGGTATACAGCCGCATCAGTTTAAAATAGAAGCCGACCCCAACATAGTTGGGATAACGATGTATGTGACAAGGGACAGAATTACATATTTAAACTACCTATATAATTTTGACTATCGAATGTACAGTCAGCAACGAAAGTCGCTGAACATGTTCAATACGATTTTTAACATGAAGTTACTGACCTGTGAAGGTCAAAGGTAAATATTTACCTTACCTTCATAATTAAAAAATCTCTTAACAAGTTTTGGAGCTGTCATGTTATCAAAATTTTGCTGTATGCAGTAACTTTCGTTACTGACTGTACTTGTATATAGCTACTATTGTCTGCGTCAAGCAATTAAAATAACAATATGAAAATTTGTCTATGAGCTCTCTGAAATGTGATTGAGCTACACGATACAAAGGCCCAGATCTAGGGTGGGGAGCGGCCAGCTGGTCTTGCTATCTGTGCTATGCTGGACCCCATTTACAGACGGGGGGCAAATGGGCTGACGAGGCATGCGTGATACTTAACACAGTACAGATAATAGTAGTACTGATGTAGTAACGTCAATGACATCTTGCAGGTCAATTAACAAGAATCACGCCTCTCCTCTCCCTCTTATTTTTAACGAAATGTAACTGAAATAGGTTCGAGCAGACAAAATACACCGTGTTTTTTTTTTTGTCGTCTTACAGTCGAAAGGATATACTTCCACTCATAATTATCAACACATTTTTGTATGGGATCAACCATGAAGTGCAAAACCGTCACAGAAATCTACTGTCAAATTTCTTTGATTGATTTTCAACTCTATCACAAAAACATAAGGTTCACATTCCATTGGGAAAATTTGAAAGTTTTGGATAGCTTGATGTGCTGTACATTTTGTTGAGAGACCTAAACTTTTTTCTAAAAAAACAGCTCTGTTATTTTTTTCAATATTTCAGATCTAGTCCCATAAGTATCTAGTATGTAGTAATAATATTGATATAATAGTTTCCTTTCGGCTGTAAGACGACAAAAAAAACACGGTGTGTAATGTTGTTTTTTGATAGAATAAACAATCTCTACATTAAAATTGCAGGAGTCTGCCCTTGAACAACCTGCTGCAAGACTTGTTCGTATGATTTATTTAGAAATCGGTATAACGTATCGATTTCGCGGGTAGGTCAAGTCATGTTGTGAGAAAATAACGCCCAGTTATGATTGGTTTGTAACCATTGATGCTATAATTGGGTTGCAGAGAACTGATGGCAGTTGCTTTGTTTAAAATACTGGTATTCAGACGCATCTGGTTAGACTGGAAGCTGACCCCAAAGTTGTTGGTAAAAGTCTCATATGGTGATGATGATGGACAATGGTAATGAAATTAATTTATTATTAAAAAAATACTTTGTATACAATTTAAACCACTTGTTATTACTTAATGTTCATGTCAGTATTTCTCATAATTAATGTCAGCGTAATTAATATAAAGCGCAAATTAATATTAAAATTACGTTCCTTTTCATACGGAATGCAAAATCGGTGACATGTGTCAAAAACAATTTCAGAATATGTTTTCGTTCAGTTTCGACAACCTTTGGGACAATTTTCGATCACAATTCAATTTATTAATTAATTTATTATTATAAGGGACACCAACAAAATGCTTTTAGATAGAAGATAGATACATCTAATAGGTAGTAGTAGTATCTAATAGTTTGTTCTGTGCAAACAAGTCACTTATTTATAAAAAAATATTATTATTTATTTAATTTTCTCCACCACATAGTATAGGATTATGTTACAATGTTATGCCTACATTAATGTTGTGGAGACTGGTGCCTGTACTAGGATTACCTGTGTTACAGGTCTCCAGACACCGGATAAATTAAATAATACTATACAATACAGACATCTGCTTATAACTGAGAACGTTAGGATTGTATAACAATGCACGCCATAGACGTCTTTTCAATACTTGTGATTACCTACTTTTAATAATAATTAGTCAAAACATACAAATATTAAACGTCAAGTTAAGCTGAATAAAATTGAAAATTAAATTAAAACAATACGACAATAGAGATGAAATGAATAATACATATTAATAATCATACTAATATTATAAATGTGACAGTTTGGATGTTTGTTTGTTTATTTGTTACTCAATCACGCAAAAACGGCAGAACCGATTTGCATGAAATTTGGTACCCTAATAGTATGTGACCATAAAGTATAGGCTACTTTTTATCCTAGAAAAATGTGGGAATATCCCGGAAATCCCGAAAAACGGATATAGGAGAACTACTTACGGGATTCGAATGAAATTTCATACACACATAGTATGTGACCGGGAGTAACAAATAGGATATATTTTACCCCAGAAAAATGTGGGTATATATCGGAAATCCCGAAATACGAATATCTTACGGGATTCGAATGAAATTTCATACCCACATAGTATGTGAACAAGAATAACAAATAGGATATATTTTACCCCAGAAAAATGTGGGAATATCCCGGAAATCCCGAAAAATGAATATCTTACGGGATTCGAATGAAATTTCATACCCACATAGTATGTGATCGGGAATAACAAACAGGATATATTTTGCTAGTTTATTAATAAATCTGAAATGTATTAAAAAACACAATGAACCATTCGTCTTGTCCACGTTTGATGCCGGTTTTAAGTTTAATAGAACACCAACTGACTTTTACGAAACAGCAGATCAAAATTATATTTTTCACAAAATTTCAGTACCAGAATGAACCTTCAATGAACACGAGCGGGACGCGAAATCTCTATGACAATGAATAGAAAGTTCAATTTCAAATTATTTGCATTGGCGAGGAATAATTAATCCACTTTGAATGACGTCGCAGTAATATCCTGAAGCCGGAAGAAAAGCAGACCGGTTACCTATGCATATACGAGTTATGCCATTGTACAAATGCAATCTCGCCTAGGAATTGAGAGCGAAAGCAAATAGTCGGCTATTATAACGACGTCTGTGGCCTGGTGGCCATGTGTTGGATTCCCACAGGACATATTATGTGAAATGTGTGTTTGGTTTAGATGTTTCTTGTGTTTTTTAAGTTTTTATTTACAAAAAAATATAAAGAGTGTTACAAAACTACCCGTAAGGTCGAAAGGAGGTTAAATTGGCCCTTATAACGAGTCCATTCACAATATTTACAAACCGTAGTAACGCTGTATAACATACCCCAAAAAAAGGAAAACACCAACATTTATGAAAGAAAAATAGAAAAAATATTTAAGTATACAATTATTAGGTAAAATAGGTACGTAGGCCTTTCTGTTAAATAATCTGGTTCCCTGACATGACAGCTGACAAAATTTTTGGCTTTGATAATTAATTATATTTTTTACGGGGTATTTACATAATAACCCGTAAAAAAATATACACGTTGTATATCACAAAACAATAATTAAAAATATATAATATTAAATACCGTATTTTTAGTACGTGTAAATATATTTATAATATTTATATATTTATTTATATCTTTATGTATTTCATTTGTACATTATTAAGAGTTGTGTATTGTTATTTTCGGTATCTATTATATTTTTATGTAAGTCAGAGATTATGTAGGCTGGCTCATTGCCTCGTCGCCTCGTTTCTCTTACAGGACCGCCCATTGTACCATTCTATCATTTAGAAACATGTACTTGGCATTTGTTATAGTGTACAAAAAACAATATTCTATTCTATATTATAATAAGTTATAAGTACCTAGAATTATTCATTATCTAGTACCCATTCTACAAAAATCTGCCTAGTTTGGAACTAGATGGTGCTGTGTAAAATATCTCAACCATTTATTTATTTTATGCTGCGTGGCATCGACCGACTATAACCTGTATTTGCCTTCTATAGAGTTGACATTCGCCATAGCCATGACAGGCTGTGCTACGGTATAATCACACTCGCCACTAGACCCCTAGACCCCTAGACCCCTAGACCCCTAGACCCCTAGACCCCTAGACCCCTAGACCCCTAGACCCCTAGACCCCTAGACCCCTAGACCCCTAGACCCCTAGACACCTAGACCCCTAGACCCCTAGACCCCTAGACCCCTAGACCCCTAGACCCCTAGACCCCTAGACCCCTAGACCCCTAGACTCCGCCACTTTTCACATCTCTATATACGATAGTGAAAGCGACGCTGTAAAGTAGTAATTTAAATAATCATGTACTCATATTATTGCTACCTAAATCATATTCATTTGGTGAAATGATTATTTTATTGACATAAAACTATGTTTTAATAATTTTGCCGCGTTATTTTTATTATTAATGCCGTTTCGACCCTTTACTTTTTCTGCTTAGATTGGGACTTAATGGTGCAAAAATATTTATTAATTTGACTATTTTAGTTCCGCTCAGTCATTTCACTTGAGCCCGCTACAGTATTTTAACGAAAGTTCAGAACTGAATTGTTTATTTTAACATTACAGGTGAATGCTCCTGGAGAGAGAGCGCCTTTATTAACATGTCAATTCACATGGTGTCAATCATTTACTGTTTCGAATGTTCCCTTTGAACAATGCAGCGACACGCGTGAAAGGCTTTGCTTTCAGGCATTTCATTTACGCAACGAAAATTTTATTGATACTTAATGATTCAACTGAGATTTATTAAAATTCCCCCTGCACTGAAATAAAACGAAATTAATTGAGTGAGTTGAGTTAATTCAATGTGTTGAGTATGGAACAGCGGGAGTATTTTTCACGATTTCAGAGTTGGTAAAAGTGATTTATAATGATGAGTGATGACATTGACGCTTTAATTTTTTTAAATAATATTATTAATGAATTAAAAAATAAGGTAGTATCAAAGATTTAAATCGTTAGATGCGCCCTACCGAGTCTAATAATGGTCACGTTTATATAAGTAAACTGGTTGACATCGGAAATATCGAATCTGTTATTGTCTCGTTCAATCATACTGAATATTGCACACTGTCGTTCTCTGTCTCTACATGGAATGTGTGCATGCACTCATCTCTATATGGACACGTTTTCGAGCGGTATAAGTACGGTGACGATTTAAATCTTTAGGTAGTATATAAAATGAATATCAATTTATTCGTCCTCTATGCGTTCCTATACCATTCACCCGACGCTTTTTGATAGTGTGATCAAATTACGTATCTGACTAAGTGTGACAAAAAAATCTTAATCCAAGAGCTCATTCAGACGTTGCGAGAAATATCGTGCAAGTTGCGGTACATTGCCGGCGATGATCGATCAGTTATAATACCAGAGCCGCGCGGCCCCGCAATGGTCCGCAAGCAACACGATATTTGTCTCGTCTAAATATAGCTTAAAAATATTAAGGGGCATACTCACTTGCAGTGTGTAGACATTGGTGTCGCCGGTGCGAGCGTTGGACACCGTCAGCCGTACGCCGCCCGCGTCATCAGCCGCCGTGAACCGTTCGTCTAAGGACGCGCCCGCGCGACTCCTGCGCATCGCACAAAAATATTTTATTATTGAGAAACATTCTTAGAAACTTTATTTATTTATGTCAATTAAAATGATACGTATAGATAATTATGAAACAATACAAGGTGGATAAGACAATGCGTAAATGAAACCACAGCGTAGACTAATACGTCATTAATAGGTATTATTTTATAACCAAAACCTACATAGATCTACCACCAGTATCGTCGTGGAACGGGTTGTTGAGCTCCCTATAATATGGCGTCGGCTGGGACTGGTCTACTCAAAAGCCGCTGTGGCGCTTTCTTCATTTCAGACATTGCCCTGCATTGTGACACTCACATATTAATGCTTTTATGTCTGGACTTTAAAAGAGACTGATTCTTAAAGTTTATAGTCGGTGCGATAAATTTCAATATACTTATACAAAGTATTAAAAGATCTGAGTATTTAATTTATAACAAAAAAAAAACAATTTTCATCAGATCATCAAATGAATTTGTATGGAAATTTGTTTTATATTATTTTGTGATAATTATTATATCCTATTTTAAAGCGAATCTTTGCACTACCATAGGCTTTGGTTCCATTTAATGTCGTATTGTCGTCTGAGCTCTGCATAAGTTTCAAAATAAATAACAACATATTATATTTACAAACAAATATAAACCTAACAAAATATCTTAAATAATTAACTCCATTTCAATATTTTATGATTATAACATTATATGATACGAGTATATTAATTAGCACATATTGAAACGCACATACCTCATAATATATTTATAAAATGATAAAATGATTGTTAAATGGCGATATATATACCAATCTGTGAAAGATGAGAGACAAATATGTAAATTCATTGATTTGTTGACATAATAAACAAATCTATGTAATACAAAAACCTCTACAATTATCACAACAGAAAAACACAAGAATACGCGGCATTTTTTGTTGACAATAGCCCGAAATGCAACCCGTCCTATCAAAGAGAAACATGCATTTATTAACCAGCAACAGATTCCAGAACTGAGGTCGGTGTCAGTTGTCATACGAACATAAATATTGATAGAACCCCAAAAAGTCTTTATAAAAAGACTAGATCGGCGTTATTATTTAAGTACTAGAACTAGTCAACGCAGAACAAAGAACGGGCTTAAGAAGATGGAGCAAATAATTCAAGTAAATACCTCATACATAGCGGAACACAGAAAAATTGTCCTGTCGCGATCGTGGTGGATCATTTGATCCTGCCACCAAGCGAAATATTCGCACAACTAATGACCGTACTATTCGCGGAGCCCATCAAAATCCGCAGACGACCCAATATAACATCGCCTTTAGAGCAAAGACACGCTCGGCTTGCAATTGCAACGCGCACAAGACCACGCAAGCGTACTAAAGACAAAAACACAAGTAACGTCAAAGGTATAAAGTTACAAAGAGGTCGCTAGCTTGATATTTCATGCGATGTAAAACCTTTCTATACTATAATGATAATTATATAGTTTAAAAAGAGGATATGTATCCTGTTTTAATAATGATTTTAAAATATTTTTCGCGATATCTTTAAGTCATTAAAAGAAATTTCATCAGTTACCCATATACTGTCCCTCTGCTGGGCACGGGTCTCCTCTCAGATTGAGAGGGATTAGGCTATTATCCACCACACTGGCCTAATGCGGGTTGGCAGACTTCACAAACCGTTTAGAAAAATCTCTAAGGCTTGTAGGTTTCCTCAAAAATTTTTTTCTTCACCGTTTTAGCAAGTGATTATTAATACGTACATGAATTCGAAAAGTCAGAGGTGCGTGCCATGGATTCGAACTCTAGGCCTTTGATTTGGCAGTCCAATGGTCATATCACTAGGCTATCCCTTCTTAATTTTGTATTAAAAATTGAAAATTGATTATTAAAAATTGTATTAAAAAGATGTCGGGTCTTTATTGTGTTATTTTTGTCTTTGAAACAATGACGAACTGTGGGTTATCCCTTGGCGTAATGATAAAGCTAACCCACAGTTCGCTGGTATGTTTAGGTCCAATGTAATAAGGAGTGAGGAGGCAGTCTATGACATACATCTCGGACTATGCGAGAGCGATACCCGTGATCCCACCATGCGGAAAATGTGGGTAGTGGTGGTGGTTTTAGTCGGTATCCTGACCACCTGGCCGGAGAGCCCGACATACCCGTCCCGCATCCCCGAGCGGGGCGGCATGCATTAATACATAAGAAACTAAGACATAAGATAGATCGATTCGATTGTGTCTGAAGTTACGTAACTGGGCAGAGCGGGTTTGCCCGCTGGGTATAAAAATTCAAAACAAGCAGTGAACAGTCAAGCTGCAACTAAATTTACTAAAGTATTTTATATTATATGATGTTGTAGCCTGAATTAACAAAATATACCTTTTAAATAATCGATGTAGTGTTTTGCTCTGCATTTTGAGAGTTTCTTTTATTTCTTAATCCACTGTCCGAGGACACCGTCAAATCTAAATATCACGCGGCCGTTGAGCGTAACTAGAAATAAATATTGTACCAACAGCCAACGGTTTCCATTCATCACTGCGTCATATCTATTTAAAGCCATTTGCATAATCTGCGACGGATTCTACATACATACGACATGGTACACTTTATTGTTTTCTATTTATGCGCCGTAAAGTGGGTTTGTCGAAAGAAATCGAGAAGCAATTTGAAATTGGAATGTGTTGTATGTATTAGTAATTGCCACGAGTGGTATACTGGACCAGACTAGCTAAATCGCTAGACTAGTTAAACTATCGTATATTATAAAAAAAAAGAATAAGATCAAATTAAACTTTAAATTTAAAACCCACTTTTAGGAACCGTGGAACTAGTTTTGACTTTTCAAAAGTGCCGTTGGTCTAACTGAAATTAAATGTTTGACTTTGACACTAACAGTAGGAATTTCTTTACACAGAACCCATACCTCGAGTTTGAAACTTTGAATCGCTCTTATGTAAAGTTCGTAATTTGCAGTTAGGGGGTTATTCGTAGAGACCGTCGATACGCGCTACCATAGATGCAGTCCACTTAGCGTGTCTGCGTTTGGGATGGAACAATCCAAGATGAAACAAAGCATGCATCGACTCAGTTGTCTTGTCCTTTTGACAATGATTTTCTTGCTAATTGAGCCTGTTCGTTCGTTGCTAATAAAGTCGAACTATCTATTAGGGTTGGCGCCTATTAGGTACTTAGTACTTGTTAGTACTAGTTGTAGAAAATACTCGTACAGTGGCCAGCACATCAAGCTACCCCAATCTGCCATATTTATTTGATAGATTTTCAACTTTAATATATTTCAACTTTAAGGTATACTAGTTTTCAATTGTGAAAATTTGACAGTTTTGGTTAAGTTGACCTGCTAGCGTCTGTAAATTAAAGTAATGTTGTGATATTATTATTTCAGTAATTCACGCTTTCCAGCACAACAAGCTACCCCAATCTGTCATATTTATTTGATAGATTTTCTACTTTAATATAGTTATGTAGCGAAGGAAAAATTCGACCGCGGGCAGGATTCGAACCTGCGTCTTCTGGTTAGGTACACCAGACGCTATGACCGCTAAGCCACCGCGAGTCCCACCCGCCATGACGAATTTTGCCTTCACATTCAGAATTTACGTCTTTATGGTGACGTCTGTAACACCTATTGAAAAGCTTGCTTTTCAACCGACACAACTTACGTTACAGTTAGTTCAATGTCGAACGATGCTACCTTACCTACTAACTATCTTAGGTTCGAATCCTTTTAATTTTAATATATTTCAACTTTAAGGTATACTATATTTCTATTGTGAAAATTTGACAGTTTTGGATAAGTTGACCTGCTGGCGTTTGTAAATTAAATTAATGTTGTGATATTATTATTTCAGTAATTCACGTAATGTCCGTGAGGCCCAAGAACAATAGAATTTGCATGGTGTCTCTAATAAAATTGTTATTTAGTATTTTTTTTTAATCTTTTGATTTTTACAGCTGTTAAACTGCCTCGTTGGTCTAGTGGTCCTAAACGCGACTACGCTACGGTTTGGTTTCCAGGATGATCAATATTTTATTGGATTTTAAATGAAATTCTCTGTGTGATCTAGTGCCTGGTTAATAAAAACTCAGAGCTGTAAACTCCGAGTTGCTATTGAGTATTTCATAAAATAACTTAATAACACTGATCGGCGCTAACACGGTACGCTACGCTAACACGGTCTGGGTTTGACCGTATTAGCGTCTACGGATTGTATCTCGTTATATTTGTTATAAGGTATTTTGTACCCGACGTAAAAACTACTTCTACATCAATGTCATATTCACGTAAGTGACAGATATACCACTGTCTCTTTTCACTTCTCAGTTTTTTTGAGATAGACGTATCTTTCTTTTCGAGGTTACGATTATTATTGTATGTTGGGATTTTGATTGTGATTATGTTATGTGATTATGACGCGTCACCTAAAATCGCTTGACGTGACGTCCCGCCAGTCGCACACTGGCGGGACCGGCACCGGGTTTATACACCGGAGAACCAATTTCATGTACGTCAAAATGACTACAAGCGCACAAGTTAAATCTGCGCTACTCTTGTGAACTTGAACGCTACATGATTGAGAGAGAAACTAGTTAATTCTTGGGTTCGTGTCTGACGAATAACGTCCATTATTACAAAACACAATATGCAGTTTAAAATTAATACTGAGCATATCTTTACGAAAATTATGCGTGTTTATTCTAAAAATATAGCTGTCGACTGCGGTTTACTACGCATCCCAAGAGGTTTTTTTAGACAAAAGGTAGCTTATGTCCTTCTTCAATGTCTAATCTATCTCTGTACCAAAATTTCATCAAAACCGGTTCAGCAAGCATATCTGAGTTGCCCAATAATGCAGCATTGGACCAGGTTGCATCTTAAGCACTCCGGATCTAAACCTAAATTTAGATTGCATTAAATATGGTCACTGCTGAAAACCAGCGCTGTCGATGTTGCATCTCCGCAGCAACATGCTGAGCTTTGACCTTTTTTCGCTCACGCGATGCTCATCCCTCTCTTTTATTTAAACCTAGGGCTTAAATTATTTTATTAAATCGCTTAAAGTATTTGTTTTTAATGTTTATAGTTTATATTTTTTTATTATTATTGTGTTGGCACTTAGTTGCAAACTTAATTTATAAACTGAGACATGGCCTTTGGCCCACTAAAAATTGTTATGTATTGGGCGAAAATAAATACTTTTTTTTTTCTTTCTTAAGATTTTAATAAACAAAAATAATAATATATTTTAATTTGTGCTGCAAGTTTCTGAAATAAATAAATTAAATTTCATAGTAAAGTTATTTGCCACTATCATATTGTGGAAATATAACTATAGGCTGCCTAAACTTGTGCCCAAATTGTTCCAACAATACTGTACAAGGTATGTAGTGTACACTTAGGCTTAGCTCGGATATAATCTAGCAGTTATGATATAATCTGATTGGCTCCAAAACCCAAATGCAGTTAATCTGTGCTAGTTCGGAAGCAGCTCGTGTTTCAAAGCAAATGAAACCAAACATAGAATTGACATTATAATCATCATCAACCCCTATACAGTCCCACTGCTGGGCACGGGTCTCCTCTCACTGAAAGAGAGGGATTCGGCTACAGTCCACCACGCTGACTAGTGCGGATTGGTAGACCTCACATACTGTTGAGAAAATCTCTACACTTTTGTTTTTACATACATTACAATTTTGTTAACTATTGACAATCCAAATTAGGATTGCCATTAGTTAACAATTAAGTTTTATTTCAATGTCTTATACTCACGTAAGTAGTAGAAATCAATATTATGTTAATTATAATCATTTGTAAATCTCCTTATATAAGTTGCCATATAAATATAAATACATATAAATTTTATATGTACTTATATTCGGTAGGTCTGAAAATCGGTCGCAATCTATTTTTCATACCCCTAAGTGATAAGGGCAGGCCAGCCCAAACATTTTTGGACATTATATTTTATTTGTGGTGATGGTGATTATGGTGATGACGGTGATGATGGTGATGACGGTGATGTGGCATTAAAAAATACATCCAACCCTTAATTTGTACCCTTCTCTCACCAACCCCTATTTTTTAATACTGATATTATATGGCAAATCAACGTTTGCTGGGTCAGCTAGTCAATCTACTATTAAAAAGAGGAAAGATTTGTATTTTTCTACACTACTATTATGAAGAGGAAAGATTTGTATTTTTCTACACTACTATTATAAAGAGGAAAGATTTGTATTTTTCTACACTACTATTGTAAAGAGGAAAGATTTGTATTTTTCTACACTACTATTATAAAGAGGAAAGATTTGTATTTTCTACACTACTATTATGAAGAGGAAAGATTTGTATTTTTCTACACTACTATTATAAATAGGAAAGATTTGTATTTTTCTACACTACTATTACAAAGAGAACAGGAAGGCTACCATCAACTTTACAATAACTATTCAAACGCGAGGCAGTTGAGTTTAGGTGCCTAAATTGAATCGCTTTCTATCGTACCATGACATTCTTAAAGTTGAACCGAGTTTCAATCGTTATTAGTGAATGAATGACCGATGTTTGTCTCTGATCGGCATTTAAAACGCCTTTTGTGTGAAAGTGACAGAGCTATAGTCGTACCATATAAGTGTATCTCGTTCTCACAACTGATGGATACATTCAAAAACTAATATGCTATAACTTTTTCAACTTTACCGGTTTTTAAAAACAAGGAAGAATGTACTTTTAAATTAGAAATTAAAGAAAAACCTTAGTGAAAAAATTACTACAAAATCAAAATAGACATTATTTTGTTTATTACCTATTAATTTAACAAAAATAAAACGTTACTTGTGATGTTAACTAATATTGTGTGTGAAAATCTTTGAACGTACTATCTTGTTATAAAAAAAGATGACGGTTGTCGGTTCAGTATGTCAAATTGTAAATTGTCAGTCTTGTGTTAATGTCAATTGTAATTTTTGCGGCAAATTTAATTTTAATATTTCATTAAATTAGAAGATTACTTTCACTTCTGGAGCAGACTCAAAAAGTATATTGGCAAGTGTGACATTGCCCCCCACATCCCAAGAATTTGTGGCACCTATTCCGGCTTTCCAACTGCCACCATACCGGTCCCTTGGTCTCCTCCACCTCCGACTACCCCGCCAGCACCGAGCTCCCCAACTAGTGCAGCCAGTACACACCAGCGCAGGCGGCGCAGGCGGCGCGGGCGTGCGCTTCAAATTCCCCGCTCGGTGCCGCGCAGCCGACGCCGCCACATACACCGTCACGAGTTGCCGATTACAATGGACACTGCTCGGCAGTCTTTAATACAAATATCAGAGCAGAGAGTCGCCGAAGATAGACGGAGGAATGATTTGCTGGATGGAGTCTTTGGTACAGGAAATCAAAGAAATTAAAGAAATACTGAGTACGAGGTGCTTAAAACTTTTAATAAAATTAATTGTCAACCAACAAGGTAGAATTTATAAAATAACAATAAATTAAAAGCTACTAGAGTCGCCTACTCATTTCCCCATATCCCTATAATCTATCTTGAGCGCGTCTGGACAGGTTTGCTTATTAGCATGCTACATGCTATTATCGATCTAGCAGCAGATGTGTGTGCACGTACGACTTCGCGCCAAAATTTTGCTGGGGAGACGAAAAAGAGAACGAGCTTGTTATTAAATAGCATGTGTGTTGATAGCAATGCTTTGAGCATTCTTATTCAATGGCATGCTTAAAATGAGCATGCCATTGAATTTTTTAAGCAAATGTATACAGCTGAAGAGCATGCTAGTTTTACGCATCATAATAAGCATACTATTATTTCAAAAATGTAACTATAGCAAAAAAAAAGACTTAAATTTAGTGTAGGTACAACTGTCAGGCTTCCCGCGCTGCTATCAACCGACGTATGAGAGCAGCTCTGGTGGACTGCCCCTGTTGCAATGCCTGGTTATGATGGTCCACATCTCTACCGTCACTATGATGAACCTGTATATCGAACTCTCGCGCAGGTTCTTCCTCTTCAAGTGTCTGCTTAGGCATTTACAATAGATGCAGCCACCTCAGGCTTGTAGTGCAGCACCCTATGCACCAACAGACACCGAAAACGTGCTTTGAGAAGCCCTATAGTCCTCTCAACTATATTTCGTGTCCAAACGCATATCGGTGTAGTGTCGCTCCGGTGTGCCCGGCGCCGCGTCCATTGCACTACGGGTGTCATCATGTTTCTCCTCACGGGATATCCCGAATCACCTGTGGAAGGCCAGTTAACATGTCAATGATAGAAACATAGCAATCTGCACATTGATGATTTCATGGAAATAACTAACTTAATACTTAACTATTTGAGTAAGTATATTACTTTAATAATTTGGTACTTCAAATAGCTCAAATATATTAGTTTAGTTGAGAATTACTGAGCCCTTTGGGGTTGAGACTAGGTTCGTGGGTTGCGAATGCTTGCATGATATACAAGGAGATTGCGGAGCCATTGTTTAAAGCTTCACGTGTAGGTACAATAAAAATAAAATGACAGAGCAGTCAAAATGTTGATAAGTATAGTCTTTCGAATATTACTTATGTGTAGTATTAAAAGTACCTAACAATCGAAATATAATGTTACTTTTAATAATGAAGCTATACTCACTAAACTTTAGTAACACGAAAAACAATGTTGAAACTTACCTTTTCTTCAGGCTCTAAACATTGGTCTCAAATCGTCACATAGATCGAGAATTAGTTGCTTAGAGAGCCGGTAACGACGTATAAATTCCTGATCCTCCAAAAGAAATGGGTTGGATTGGTAGCGTGTTATGCGTCTGTTGTATTTTTTAGCCGAATTGTTAGCGTAATCACTCTCTAAAAATTCGAGCAGAATCAATTCATCCGACATCTGTAAATGTAAAATAAGGTGATTTATGTATCTGTTTATATTTTAACTGAAAATTACAGTACCGTATAACTATTTAAGTTTAGTACTTACGTTACCTTTTCAAATCTCAATGAAATTCACAACTTATTCTTTTTATTTCACACAACTATTCAATATAGGCTGCAAAAAGAGTAACTTTTATTGAATCGTGAACTTTGACAGTCCAGCGTCTCAGTTTAGGTTTAATTATGAGGTCATGGTACCGATTAAACGAATGAAATGAGCATTAGCGACGCAACTTGACAGTGAAACGCTGTCAAAGTTTTGGGCGTAAAATCAATCGCAATTATGACCTGGTGGTACGAATAAGCAAAACAATTCAATTTAGGTCCTAAACTGAATCGTGATAAGAGGTCGTGGTAAGCCTCCAGGTTTGTATTTTTGTGTGTATGTTTGTAATGAATTAACTTAAAAACTACTGTGCCGATTTCAAAAATTCTTTCACCATTGGAAAGCTACATTCACCCTGAGTAACATAGGCTATATTTAAAATCTTATGTCCACCCGTGCGAAGCCGGGACGGGCCGCTAGTAATATATAGTTTCATATACTTTTACCGGTACTAGGATCGTAGTTATACTATGGTACCAGGGCGACCGCACTGGTCAGGATAGCTGTTAAATTTCGAGACAGATCAATTTTAAGTTTCTTTGTTGCTTTGTGCGTACCTACACGGAGTGTATGAATTTTCTAGCCCGATGGATTTTTCGCTCAAGTAATCCTCCACCACTGTAGTGCAAGTTACAAGCAATAAAGTATTTAATTTTACCTCCCGCTACGGTCGTATTTACGGGGGCGGAAAATCGATCGAGCATAGCATATATTTCTAAGAAATTTCATACTAGATATTTATTAAAATTGTTAAAGCCATTTTATGCAATCGTAATAGCCTATGGCAATCTTTTTTTGTTTATTTATTTACTTTACTGGATTAATTTATTGTCAACTGCTGCTGCTTTAATCCTCAAAGATTATTCAGAACAAAATTGTAAATTAAATATAATACTGTAATCATATTTTTAAAAGAAGTTTCTATAGAGTTACTTACCGGTTCTTCCCCATAAGACCCACTTTATATAAACTAGCTACCTATATTAATGGTCTTCTTGAAATTAAACATTTGAATTTGACATTGGAAAAGAAAATATACATACCTACCTATAAATACTAAATAGGGGAGACGACAATTGCGCCCTTACACAATCGTACTCAAGTTTTACAAATCTAATGCGTCTATGGATAGGTAAATTATTCTTACTACTTACATCGAGACCTTTCAGTGCCACGGAAAGTACGTTAAACCTTCAGTCCCGGTTGACCTATGACAGGGACAACCGCCAGGCTTTTGCTAATTCCTTCATTATCAAGGATCGAAGTAAATGACAATGTGACGGATGGCCTGAGAAGAGAAGATTATACTTCGCCGACCCCAAATAATTAGACAACGCGATGTTAATGATCCCGTCATGGTCATGGTGAAAAACGAAAAAAATATATATATTTGGGACATTTTACACAGCACCGTCTAGCTAGTCATAAACTAAGCAGAGCTCGTACCAGAGGTACTAGACAATGAATATAATAATTGCTGTACTATAAGTACAACAATTATTATATTTAAGAGTATACACAAACACTTATGTTCATCGCATAAATATTTGTCTCCTGAGGTAATCGAACCCTCGTGATCAGCAGTTTGATCCTCGAACCACTGCACCGCAGAGGTTTTTTTTATTCACGATAGGCCAATGCTTGACCGTTAGTTCATAAGTGTTACTGACACTGATGTTAAGCGATACTGCGGTCTACGGTGAAGAGCGGTTCCCTAGAAGAAACCGATTCACTCGAGATTTAAAGACTATATATTATAGTTATCGGGGAAGACCCACTCAGGAAGGTCATTCCACATTTCAGCGGTACGCATGATAAAACTAGACTTATGGCGTTTCGTTCGGGTTTTTCGAGAAGAACAGGTTGTCGAATGTTACCAATCCAAGACCATTACTGTAAGGTAAAGGAAGGCAAGTCCGGTGTTTAGTCATTTAGAGTCCCTGCCACCTCCCCAATTGGTAGACGTTCCATGTGGTCTGACCGTACCTTGAAAAATAAACAAAAAATAAAGTAGGTTGACGATAATGTCAAGGACCTTCGATTATAAAAAAGTACTTAATGATACGTAATACATCCTTTTTGAGTAATTGATATTGCCAAAGGTCACAACTTTCAATAAGGGAAACCTTACAAACGCAGACCTCATTTTAATATACTTAGAAACTTTATTTGCTTGGCAATTTTCCTTCAACGTATCTTTCAGAGAAAAATCAGTGTTCACTAAGTGTTCACTTCGCTTATTATATTTAATTACTGAGGAATCTATTCACAAGAAAGCTACCTACGTAAATGATATTAATATTGAATATTGCTGGGGAATTCAATAAGACATCGAGGTACACAACGTCTTAATAGAAAACTTAGGTAAACCGCCATTTAAAATTATAGTAACGAAGGAAAATGTTGGCATAAATAGAAAATTATAAAAAAATCTAATTAAGTAGGTACATTGTAATTTTGTGGGATGATAATTGTATTAAATGCGATACTGCAGACCGCGTCTCCAGTTTGCCCATATTGGGTCACTCGAGTGGTAACAAGAACGCCCGCAGTATTTAACTCAAAGGGGCAAACTCGGGAAACTCACTCTCTCTGAGCCTCGCGACAACTCGACACAATGGTTGCCTCTTATGCCTGTACTGGCAACTTTTCGGGGGGCCAGCTAGTAATTACCGATTTTTCATCTGCCAACACAACTTATTTTTAATGTTGATAGGCAGATGCATGCGTGCGTGAAGTGTGCCGGTTTCATTCATTCGTAAGTTCGAGATACCGTCAATTCCGACTTCCTTACTATATCCCTACTAATATTATAAATGCGAAAGTAACTCTGTCTATCACTCTGTCTGTTACGCTTTCACGCCTTACGGCCGTTTTCAATATCAAATCCGTCGGTAGATTAGTTTACTAGAGATAGGATTTTGACATTACTTGCATGGACGTTATGTATGGACGTAATTTTTTTTTTTAAACTATCCTTAGTAAGGAAATCTACTGATAGATTCGTTATTGAAACTGGCCATTAGCCGCTAAACCGACTTTGATGAAATTTGGTACACAGATAGATTAGACTTTAGAGAAGGACATAGGCTATATATAGACATTTTGTCTCATAAAATTCTTTGGAATGCGATCGAATCCGCAGGCAAGTAGGCAATAGTTATGAACCCACGCACACTCAAAGTTAAGGAGAATCCCACCTCGATGCCCCATATCACTAGAACAAACCCCTCCATTTTTTTTCCAATTTTGTATAACCACATAGAGGTATGTGGTTATACAAAATTGGTTTCGTAAGCTAGTTGTAACGTTCTTTATATGGTCATTAAAATAAATATGATGGCAACACTAACGGCCCGCCGTCGGTAAAAGAACTTGGAAGCGAATCGACGACCTTGCTTCCCTTTCAACACAGTGGCCCCAGCTCTCTCCCGAAATAAATAGTGTTGCGATACGTCTGATGGTCGCCAAAATCGTAGCCCAATTTATTTCGCGTAGCACTGATTGAAAACTGGCGCCCTAATTATCTGACGTATTGAATAATTATTAGTGGTCCCATGGTGGCCGAAATTCGACCTTTTTGGTTCTAATGTTACAGAGGCTCTTTTTTTTGACCAATTGACTTATTCACATATGTAGATGTGTTTGACATTGACAGCTCGAACGTAAGCAATGAATATTTTATTATATTTAATCTAAGAAATTTTTACAAGTTTTATTATACAACAATTTTAGCTTTCTGCACTTCTTCTCCATGTAGTTTTTAACTATACCAAATCTCACACTCCTCCTTGCGCGCAATATTCTTTAAAAGGGGTACAACGTTTTCGCTTCACTTATTAATATTTATATAAGTATACCACGCATCCAACAAATTATGAAGGACTAAATTGACTCCGTTGTAAAATTACTAATATTACTCCTGGCTAAGTTATACCTACGCTGATCAACCGATCAGCAAGGTTAAGCTGCGCTAGCGCGGTCAGTCTGTGGATGGGTTACCATTCTTAACACATCGAGACCGCTCCGTGCCGCGGAGAGCACGTAAAAGCGTCGGTCCCGGTTGTCATACAAACATCTGTGACAGTCGTTACTGGTAGCCAGAAACCCAAAAAACTTAGTAAGTTAGACAACCAGTCTAGCCTCAGTATATCGGTATTGCCCATAAATTGGCGATACCGATTGCAAATTACCGATGGCAATTGTTACGTGTCATCATCAACCCATATATTGTCCCACTGCTGGGCACGGGTCTCCTCTCACAGAAAGAGAGGGATCAGGCTATAGTCCACCGCGCTGGCCTAGTGCGGGTTGGCAGACTTCACACACCGTCGAGAAAATCTCTCAGGCATGCAGGTTTCCTCACGATGTTTTCCTTCACCGTTTAAGCGAGTGATAATTAATTATTAATACGCACATGAATTCGAAAAGTCAGTGGTGCGTGCCTTGGATTCGAACTCGAGACCTTCGACTTGGCAGTCCAATGGTCATACCACTAGGCTATCACTGCTCTTAATTGTTACGTGTAAAATATTGATATTCAACCGCATCTGGTTAGACTGGAAGCCGAAACTGAAGTTAGGAAAAAGCTTGGATGATGGCTCAGAGACCTTCAGGCAACCCTAAACAATCGCTTAGTAAAAAAATAAGTATTTTATCAAATTTAACTTCAAATCCACACACGATACTTTTTACGCAAAACACATTGCACTTCTAAAACTATAGAGGGAATCTTTCAAACATGAAAATTATCTGACATAAGTATTTCTATTCACTTTTTTATTTATGCTTCAACATCGAAAACAAATTATTGTAATTGTTTGATCATTTCCAGTCCTTTCATATTTTAATGAAAGCTTATTGCACCGAACTCTACAATGAATAATTCGGAATGAATAGGTACTAAACAGAAACTCTGAGAGTCAGACACGAACTTTGCAAGCGAGGAAATTCCAGGAAAGTTCAAACTTTCCTAAAATTTCCTCTTTTTAACAAACAACATTCTCTGTAAATGCGTCTAAAAGGTAGTTATGCAGTGAAACGTTCGGATACTCGCCGAGCACGGATGAGTAAGCACAAGTGTGGACACGTATACGACTTGCTGGGGTGTAGGTACTGGCTACTCGACCCCACTATTCGCTACTCGGCCGAGTACTCACCTGATGTCCACTCGCTATCGGATTTTTAGCGCGATTCAAAGGGTTCTTTTTGTACATTCATATCGGTGTTTACATGCAATCACATCTGTATTCTAAAATTCTACGAAGGGTTAAGCAGAGGTGTATCAATGGACACTGAGAGTTCGCTGGTATGTTTAGGTCTCAAGTAATCCTACTAGCCTTTCTTCCAACAATGTTGCAATCACCTTTCAACCTAACGTAATACGGCTGAATATCAGTATTTTACACGAAGCGACTGCCACCAGACCTCCGCAACCAAATTACTGGGCAATACCAATTTCCGGGGGATAGACTGACTGGTTGTCATGTTTTTAGGCTTCTGGCTACCACTAACGATTGTCATAGGTTAGTATGAGAACTGGCACCGATGGCTTTACGCTGCTTTCCGCACGGAAGTGTATCGATGTTTAAATACTTGACATTAATAAATTGACCAGTGAACTTTGTCGCAAAGGAGGTCATCAAAAGTCCATACAAGTCAGCCCAGATTTGTACCTGAGGTACATGACAGCTGTCAAGTTGACAGTTATTACTATGAAATCGATATGAAACTGTCATTCCAAAACTGACACTGACAGCAGATAGCTATCAAGTTGACAGTTTTTACAAGTGTGTTAAAATGGCATGCGTTTTTTTCAAACTTAAAGTTATTTTTTCTCATCCCCTAGTGAGCATAAAAAAAAGTATGACTAGAGTTTTAACCAGTGTAATACAAGGATTTTTTTTCCAATAAGTGTACCCTCGGTACATCATTTGGGCAGATTTTGATGACATCCTTTATTCAATATTATAATGGATTGAAGTAATTTATAGAACATTATCAGCAAATTTCATAATGCCAACGCAACAAGATGCAATTAAATAAATATACAGACAAATAACTAAACGCGTCGTACTCGTCCATGAATAACACTGCAAAGTAGGCGAGTTGTTCATCCGATAATCTAAATAATGCATTAAAGAAGCAACGAATAACTCAGCAATACTTTGTTAAGTCAACAGGTATGATTTCACAGTTCTGATACTTCTAAGCGGAAAGGGAATGAAGAAGTTAAGGTGAAAATAAGTACAAAGTAGCCTTAAGATATTAAAAGATATAAAGATATAAAAAGTAGTAGAAACTACTTTAGAAAATAATCACCTCATTAATTGTAAACTGAACAGAATTGTTATCAAGCTTTTCTAACTCACTTCCTTCAGAAAGAAGGAGGATTTCCGTTATTACTTGATGTTTTTAAATTCATTTGTACCTTGATTTTCCATATAGTTTTTAGTATTCGTATTATAACTTAGTATTGTTAGCACATACAAAGGGCATGCAAATGTTGTATATTAGACATACTTTTTAAAATGGCGCCAATGCATGGTTTCGATGTGATAAGAATGGGTACCCATCCACAGACTGTCCCGCAGCTATCGCAGCTTAACCTTACAGATCGTTTGATCAGCATTGTTCGTATGACAATCGGGACAGATTCTCTAGTACCAAATTCAAATAACGTAGATCATAATTAGGATACGTCAATTAGATTTTCAATCAAAGTTGTTAATCTGTTGTTGATGATAATTGAATTTTCATTCAATACTGATATTAAAATGGCAGGTCGCTAATTATTTTACTAATGGAGGATTCCTACCGATGAAATATGAATCGTTGAAATGTTACCGGCAAAATAATTGGTCTACAATACATACATTTAACGGGTATTAGGCATAATCAATGAGGAAAATTAAATTGTTAATGTTTCGTTATAAGATAATTTAGATGGTTCTTGTATAAGCAGGTAATGTAAAGATTTGGTAAATATTTGGTGGATCATCTCAAAAGAAAGTCGGTTCAAACCGGATCGGATAATGATGGATGAGTATGCAACTCGAACTCGAACAGAGAATGCCGTTCCATACTCTGGCTTGGAAAGTCCAGATTTTAATTAAAAGTCGTAGTCAAAATCCTTATAGACAGACTATTGCTTTTTACCATCATTTTTACATTTTATGTAGATAGTCACCAAAATGGAACAGTACGAAACATTCGAACAACTCAAACGTTCGGAAGCTAAGTCCTTTAGTGGGCAATATGTTCGTGAATAGCAAACAGATATTTATGTTTACTCGAGATCAATTCGAACTGGTACGTAGAGACTTATTTTTACTTGTTTTTGGTGTAAACTCATTCGGACCTCACATTGTTTATCGATCTAGTTTCGAATAAAAATATGCTTTGAATATATTTCATTTCAGATAAGATAAAACAACTTGACGGCTAATTAAGGATGATTTATAACGTGTATGTTTAAAGTCCATTTCATGCTATATTTGATGTTAATAGGCTGGTATCGAATTAAAAAAGAAAGCTTTTATTTTTTCTTTTAAAAAAATATTATGTTGCACTAGTTATTATTTATTATTTTTGTTATAAACGCATGCTCATAAATCATGAAGAACAGTAATATGTCTTCGATAGATGTTGTTGACGTCGCCTATAAAAAGTTGAATTTTGAAGAGAAACTTGCACAGGCAGTGGTCTCGATAGCTGAGGCTAAAGCATCCGGTTAACCAGAGGGACGCAGGTTCGAACTTTGCCTGAGAAACTTTTGTCGTTTCATAAAGTCGTTGCCTGTTCTTGGATATTTTCCTGTCCTCCTAGGGGTACTCGCCTTGTCGCGGCGGCGGGGGGGGGGGGCTTAGTAACTGTGGATTGGACGCCCACGGTGAAGCCAAGTAGAACCTCTGCTCCTGCGGGCTTGGCCCAGGAAGCCCGCGCTGGAGTGGCCACGAAGATTTTTGTTCTTATAATTCTATTTTAAACTGAAGTGCTATACGGTTGGCTTCCATTTGCCTCTATTTAAAGCTTAAAAATGGATAATATTTTCCATGAATAACACCCCATATTCCCTACAGGCGTATTATCGTATCCACCCTTTATATGCATACAAAAAATAATGTCCCGTTGCGTTATATACCATTCATTCGATTTTGTTGAAACCTGCTAATTCACCGTGTCACGGCTTGGAAACGTGCAGGATAAAATAAAATGCGACGCATGCCAGTGACTGGATTTCCGTTCTGTACTGAACAAACTTAATTGTTCGTTCTATGCCCTACAACATGGTCGAGTCGGACGCAGCCGATACACATGTCATGCTCGTGAAAGGGTACTGTTTGGGGGCTGGTCCGCTCTTACTAGGGTTGCCAACATTTCTTCGGCGAAATATAGTATGTTCAGACGAATATTATACATTGAAATAAAACTACTTTTTACGGATTTTATTCGGATTCAGATACTAGATTAGACTAGATATTCTCTGAGTTTGTTTCGGCGTTTCTTCTCAGAGGTCGTCAGCTAAGAAATGCCGGCTTCATTTAGTATTAATTAATAATTAGTAATAAATATCATTGATCATGTAACAATAAAAATTTAGGGTAGCTGTCAGTAATTATATCATCAAGATGCCCACCACGTCAGTCTAACCGTGACCATGGACGCAGTAAACGGTCCGTCGGGATTAATAATATCAATATAACGCGATAAACACATACCATCACGCCCACACTTCACCGGAATGTTTAGGTCCCATGTATCAGGGAGCGATCCTATTCGCGCGATACGCGATAAAATCCGTAAAAAGTAGTTTTATTTCAATATTAAATAGTATTTTATGAAAAACCCAAAAAGTAAACGAATATAATATATTTGTGAATTATTTATTTTTATAAATACTTTATTTATTTGCACTTCTTGTTTGTTTTTAACAATATTTTGAAAGATTGATTTGTTTGTTTCTTCTTTCTTCTTTCTTTCTTTCTACTATGTGTTTCTTTAACAGTACACAGACCCGAAAGACAGTACAATACTATATATTAAAGTACGGTTGGCAACCCTAGCTCTTACTATCAATGGTAATATTTTTGTCTGTTAATTATTAAACTGGACTAATTATTATTGTACACATCAAACTGCATTGTTCTCATGTACTATTCTGAAGAAAATTGTAAGACAAGAATAACACTGATTTCATGTTTTTTTAAGGAGCGTCTATGGTGTTTATTTCCCGCTTCTTCTCCATTAGACCCATTTTTTGTAAACCGTGCAACTTGTTTTGACTTTACAAAAGTGTTATTTTAATGGTCTGATTGAAATAAATATTTGAATTTGTTCCTCTTTCCAATACCCTGAAATAGGTAGGTATGTCAAATTGAAATAGTTCAAAAGCATTATAGTATGATATTGTCGCGTGTTTTTCTGTGTTAACTGCCTTATTAACTATACATATAAATAAAAGTAGAGTGTCTGTTTGTAATATTAAAATTTTTGTCTGTCTGTCTGTCTGTTTGTTCCGGCTAATCTCTGAAATGGCTGGACCGATTTTGACGGGACTTTTATTGCCAGGTAGCTGATGTAATAAGGAGTAACTTAGGCTACTTTTATTTTAAAAAAAACTTTTATTTTCTAATTAACTTTTTTGTTAAATTCCACGCGGACGAAGTCGCGGGTACAGCTAGTTGGTAATATAATGAGTGGTAGTTACCGCAATTGCTACACTAAAGGTTCTGGGTTCAATTCTCGATAGGGAAAAGTGTTATCGGGTTTTTCTATAAAATTCTCAGTAGCAGCACAGACATTCTACTAGCTGTTCGGAGTTTGGATTTGTGCCTGATTAATGACAAGCCTCGCCCCTTGTTATATGGGACCACCTAAATATAATGACGAACTGTGAATGTTCATTACTACAAATGACGATTGAAATAAGTTGTTTATGTATCAATCTAGTATTAGACTAAGATACAAACATCTTTGCCATACAGTAGTACCTACACAAAAAAGTAATATTCTATTAAGCACTGACAAATGCGGTACCTAATGTAATACCTATTGAACCACGACTTCGAGCTAAAATATTAACCCTTAATTGCTAGGCTCATCCGTATTATGATATTTTAAACCAACTGTAAAATTTTCTTTATTCGTTCTTTTGTTTCGTGAATGTGTCTCAAATTTGCTTGAAATGTTTCAACCTATTCTTAATATTACTATTTATTTGTTTAAGGGTACCTATTAATGACTTTCGTGATATTACTACATATTTATAAGTTTAACTACCTATATCAAAGACGATATCATATTTTCCTTTATAAGAAATCCTTATTTTCTGGGCTTATCCGTGACCAACTTACCTGTTCCGTGAATTTATCTCATGCTAAGTCTGATAATAAAATGATCGCGCCGATAAATCGGAGATGTATCCCGGGCTATAAATAGGTACTTACACTTGACGCCCCAGTAAATTCTTATCTTGTTTAGATCCATGGGATCTGCTTGAGTGAGTTCACTGACCTCTTAATTCCGGGATCTATATATATTATGTTTGATATGCAACGATGCGAGTGAATTACGTACGTATAAAAGTTTTTAGTTTAAGGAGATTTTAAACTGTGACGAAGAAAAAGATTTCTAATTTTATAAAGAGTTTTTTACTAATATTATTATGTATCTCCGTTTTGGATTTCACGGCATATCTCTTGTGAGGAAGACATCCGGTCCTTTGGAAGGCTTGCGCGGGGACACAGGTCCAACGCGTAGAGGCCCCTTGGAGAACTTTTACCTAAATATGGGATGGGGCACCAACCCGGGACACTCCACACCTGCACTATAGAAGTACAGTCATGGAGTATCCCGGGCGGGTGCAGGACTATTGTAAAATATGGAACTATAAATATGGGATTATGGAAGTGGGGGTTTGGTGGACTGCTAACCTCTACTGCCGGAGGAAAACGGCGTCTGCCTTACAACCTCGAACATACATCCTTAGGGATGGCTGACGGTGACTCGCCACCTCACTAGCTGGGCACCCCGAAAAGCTGCCAGTACAGGCAGAAGGCGGCAACAGCGGTGCGAGCGGCTAGGGGTGTAGATATTATTATTATTACTAATATTATAAAGAGGTAAAGTTTGTGAGGTTGTAGGGGGTAATCTCTGGATCTACTGAACTGATTTTGAAAATTATTTTACCAATGGAAAGCCACATTATTTGTGAGTGTTATTGACTATATTTATTTATAATATATACATGTTATTAAGTAGAACATTGCACCCGTGCGAAGTATTGTAAAAGTATGAACCCAAAGCCCACAAGTATTCGTATGAACGTTGCTATGGAGTGACCAGTTGTCAGGTGTTTTGCCATTGATATGAGATTCCTTATCCCGATGTCGCCAAAGAGATTTAAAACGATTATAGAGCGACCATGGGAAACATTTTCATACAAAGACTGAACATATGGAATGACAGACCGTAGCTAGAGTGATTAGTAATAGGTTAAGAGATTACAATTTTACTTCTTTATAATATTAATATAGATTATTTTTCTTTACCGTCTGACACTTCGTTTGTTAGCAACCACTACAATTCTTATCTATTGACCTAGGTATTTAGCCTAATCTGGTTAGACTGGAAGCCTCTAACATGGCCGGACAAAGGTTAGGAGGACGATCATCCACGCTTTTTTCTTACAGCACCTTAAGGACTGCGCGACTATTAGACATCATCTACCCATATACTGTCCCACTGTTGGGCACGGGTCTCCTCTCACAGAATGAGAAGGATTAGGCTATATTCTGCACAATTAAATGATAATAACTTAAATATGGTGACCATATTATCTTGTGACCGTGACCGTTTTATCCTGTGAGGTACCTACAAAAAATAAGTTTTTCTTTATTTCTTCTTAATACGTTCATATTCTGTATTCCTGTAGGGATAGTCTGAGCGTGTGCTGATATACACACAGAAAAGGAATGTTGGTCGTCCGCTAGCGATATGGGTTGGGTCGCAAAGGAGACTGGCACAAGAGTGTGGAAATTGAAACTACAGAAGAGAGGCTTTGAAAAAGTTTTTAATAGAAGTATGAAGTGCACAACATAGCTAAATACGACCTTCGACGGCTACACCTACCTATCTACACAATATTTCCAACATTCGATGCCGGTTACGAAGTGTTGCTTTACAAACTGCTCTCTACGTCGCTCATCGCTGAGCTCGACGACAGCAACGAGGCGAAACGGAGCGCACTCCTTTTGTTACAAGGTGTGTTTACGCCTGTATTCCACGAAGGATTATGCAGTGGTTTAATAATATTCGCACACAGTAAGCCTGCTATGAGGTTCCATGAAATAGAAGGTAAACTTAAAGCCATTAACCGGGCTTATGTCTAGTTTATAGCTTTAGGTTCACTTCGTGTAATCTTTGAGCTGCTACGTAGAATTTAATTGAAAGCCTAGTGTCTCTGCTAGGCCTAAGAATTGAACTCTGTACCTCACACCCACCAGCTGCACTTGTTACCTACCATTGAAACAGCTCTCTACGATATAAATTCTCTAAAATGATAATTTATATGTTGATCTTGATTGCTTTTTGCTAACATGGTATAAAGAAAATCCTGGACTAGGAAAGGGGAAAATTTTGCCCTGCAGTACGTCATAAAATAGGCTACATATAAAAATATCAATTTAAAAATATATTTACACCTATTTCCTTAGTATTTTCACAAAAACTCGAAAGGACATTGAAAAACTATTACCATCATCATCAACCCATATACTGTGCCACTGCTGGGCACGGGCCTCCTCTCACACCGTCGAGAAACATCTCTAAGATATGCAGGTTTCCTCAGGATGTATTCCTTCACCGTTTAAACGAGTGATAATTAATTATTAATACGCACATGATTTCGAAAAGTCAGAGGTGAATGCCTTGTATTCGAACTCGAGACCTTCGACTTGACAGTTTAATGGTCATACCACTAGGCTTAAACGTGTAAATAACGAAATAAAATCTCCGCTTTAAACTCCGTGGAAAACGGGACGTAGTGTTGGCAACCAGCTTCACATGAAATGTATTTAGTGGGATTACCTTTATTCAAAATCGGCCAGGTGAACGACTTACACACCTACTAACAAAGAAAAAAACTCACGTTATTTTCGGGGAATCAATCAGAACTGCACCATATCCATTGCTGAAACACTCGATGAACGCGAATAGTTCTCGACACACACGCAAGTAAACAAATATACAGTGTGTTCAATGTGTAGGTTCAATTAAAACGACTATATTTAAAAAAATATAGTCATCGAGAGAAATTAGTGCAACGAGTAAATGAGAGAAATTTGAATCTTTATTTCTGTAGCTGAGAGCTTAATGAATTTGTTTTTAATGTGTTTAAAATAATTTTTTATTTATTTATTTATTTAGGTCTTCCTACAGCTCGTGTATACAATATATCATAAATTAAAATATATAGAGGTAACGGGCTTACACACTAGTCAATTACGGGCTAGCCAGCATTCTCCATATTATATTACAATATTAATATTATTATATAAAACACATTTTAAAAAGCACAATAATTATAAATTATAAACAATCGGAGTCTTCAAATAATCATGATTATTTTGCAGAGACTTCAGGATTTTGGATCTAAACGAATTAAGTGGGTCATGGTATATATCAGCATTACATACAGATTTCATGAAAGAATTCATTTCTCTGCACATTCTGTTGAGCGGGGAGTTTACACCTATATTGGTTTTAGAATTCTGGACGTGCTACGGTTTGCTTATAGGGTATCTGGGTATTTTATAAGGGACATTAATTGATATACGTGCAACAAGCTCGTTACAGTCAATGATGTTATTGGCTAATTTGTAAAGGAACTCATGTTGAAATATTCGATGCGTTGAATGTATGGACACCTTGGGGATATTTTACTGGTGGCGTATGCTAGATGTTTAGTGAAGGCTCTCTGAATACTTTCAACCCTTTGTGAGTGGACTGCATAATGTGGGCTCCACACCACGCTTGCAAATTCCAGGTTACTGCGAACGAGTATTTATACAGTATAATTTTAGTCCGAACCAGGTTTAGTCCTTTGCTGCTTCTTTTAAGAAAGCCTAACATTTGAGCATATTTTGTAACAATATTATCAATATGACTACTGATGCTAAGTTTACTGTCCATGATAACACCACGATCTCGCACTCGTTTACTGTATTAACTGGGGCACCCCTTATATTATATGAAACCGCATGAGTTTGTTTTTTTCCTGTAAAGCGTATATGATGACATTTTTCCACGTTTAATTTCATATGGTTGAGGGTGCACCAGTGTACAATTCTATCCAGATCTTGTTGTAGCAGGCTGGTATCAATATCCGAGGTTAAGGTTTTATAGATTTTAAGATCATCTGCAAACATGAGGTGCTTACAATTATGACTTTGACTTGTAATGTCGTTAATAAAAAGTGAGAAGAGAACTGGGGCAAGGTGGGAACCTTGTGGAACTCCTGAGACAGCATAGCATATTTATAAACCTAAATCCAATAAAAACTACTTAATACCCTAGTGGGTCTTAAATAACTATTTTTATATTACTTTTAAAAACAGCTCCTTCTTTATAGCTGTGAAGTAATCCTCTTAGCTCAGATTTATATAGGTACAATGTACGCGACGACGCGGCACCGAAAAATAGTTAGTAAGTATATGATTTATACATCATACATCCCTACAACTTAAGTCCGGACGAAATAAAAGAGTTTACCCCTAAGCAAATCCTGCAGTTTATAGTGCCCGCAGGCATATCGGTGAACTCTAACTCAACGAGTAGCGATCACAATAGACCGGCTACGGTCGCAGATACTATAGTCGCAAATAAACAATAAAAAAAAAAGTATAAGTATGCTGTAAAGGTAGCAAACTAGTAAATAATGAAATAGAGTTCTACTAAATATATGGATTCGTAGACAACGGCGCTCCCAGATTTTGATTAGAAGAAAATAGGGAAAACTGCAAGAAACTGCTTCCAGAAATGTGCTAAAGAACAATTAATTGCCGTTTCATTTACTACGATTATGTTCCTCCTGAAGAATTACGACAGTATGCAAGCTCCATGAAATCTTCGTCTTCAACGTATTGTCGAGCGAACTCGGACCCTGAGATTTTCCGTACGATAAAAAAAGGTCAATTTCAATACACGAGACGTCAGCGTCTCGCTGCCTGTACTCCAACAGGCGTAGTTTTTAGCTAGAAAGATAAATGCTTATTTAGGACATGCAGGGTTAAATAAATGGGTTCAGTTACGGATAGTTAATCAAAAATCAATCAATAAAAAAAAACGATAATAGTAATATGGCAACAGCCCACGGATTAATCTACGACCTGGAGAGAGATAATAATTAATTATTTTTGTAGCACTTATTAAACTAACAAATTGAATTACATGTAAAAACTTAAATTATTTTTTTGTAAACTCCATCTGATTTCAGAGGCAATGCCCTAAATCAGTTGGTATGTAATAAAAACGCTGGTATTTTTAACAAAATATTTCATCCGAAAAGAATTTTATATTTTCATTTGCTATAATTATCGCTATTCACTACAAAAATAAAAACCGTTAAGATTCAAATATACACAGGAATAAGGCTTCCGCCGGCCGCATATACCGCGTAATGTCGGTCGATACGTGTCCAGAAAATCAGTACGAAGTCATATTTAGTTATACTGTGTGCAACATAAATGCATACTACAGTTACGTCATCGAACATTTTTAGGTATAGTTTCGAAAGCAGCTATACATAGTTTATTGGTGACTAGCGACCGGCCCCGGCATCGCACGGGTGCAATGTAATACATGAATGTATTGTACATATACAGTTTCCAAAAGAATTTTCTAAACGGTAGTGAAAACCGTCAAAATCCTTTGCGTAGTGTAAAAGATCTCAGCCTACAGAGAGACCGACAGTGGGATGCTACTTTGTTTTAACCTTTTGACCGCCACGGACGTGTATAGGCGTCAAATGAAAACTTGCTCACGTCGCCAACGACGGCATGGCACGTCAAAAATACCACTTTTTTTAGTACCTATACAATTTTTTTTTTTAAACGAAGTTCCTTATCGCGCTTTGTGTAAGGGGGCTAGACGGAAAAAAATCTTTTTTCTTTAATTATCATTACTTTTTTCGAAATTCAAATATTGTTGACAAGCATTCAAATATTATTGAGTGAATAACAATATTTGAATTTCGCGCGTTGTGAATTGTTGAGTGTATACAGGTTTTTTTTTTTTAATTATTAAATTTTAATGAAAGGAACTTCGTTCCATCCGGGTGTCCCTTGACACCTCTCAAGTTTTTTACTTATTATTAGATACTAGAATTTGTCACTTGGCGTAGAGGACACGGATTTTAGTTATTGACGTGGCGGTCAAAAGCTTAATATCATCATCATCAACCCATAATTATACTGTCCCACTGCTGGGCACAGGTCTCCTCTCATATTGAGAGGGATTACGCTATAGTCCACCACGCTGGCCTAGTGCGGGTTGGCAGACTTCACAAACTGTCGAGAGAAATCTCTAAGGTATGCAGGTTTCCTCAAGATGTTTTCTTTCACCGTTTAAGCGAGTGATAATTAATTGAAATTCAGAGGTGCGTGGCTTGGATTCAAACTCGAGACCTTCGTCTTGCCTGTCCAATGGTCATACCACTAGGCTATCACTGCTTGTTTTAATATACTATGTATTAATTATAATCTAGTTGACGTAATCTCTGAATGACAATTCATTCAATTTTATTTGAAAGACAGAACCTGCCTGGGCAAAATTTAATAAATCATACAAAAGTCCCTTAATAAGCTTTCAATTTAAATAAAATTTAAATAAATAAAAAAAAATTAAAAAAACTTAATATTTTGGGACCTTTTTACACAGCACCATCTAGTCCCAAACTAAGGAGAGCTTGTACTATGGGAACTAGCCAATTGATATAATACTTATAAATATTTTTTGTACATACATACTATACATAAGAAACGCCCAGTCAAACAAACGCTAACGTTCATCACATAAATGAGAGTATTAGACCCGTATGCATAACTGCGGCACTAACTTTTAGTTATAAGATTTAAAGATATGAGTACTAAAATGGTTAATTATTTAAGTTGCTTGTACTAACCATAATTGTAAGGCTATGGAATATTATCCTGAATTACCACAGGTGTCCTGTGCCTTTGCACAGGACACCTGTGGTAAAGTATTTAACATTATATTTCAATTATCCGGGCTTTCTTTCCAATTATTCAATTACGACATTATTAAAAAAAGAACCACGATGAATCCAGAAATTCCATCCAGCCATTCTCAAATGATGCGCTTACCAACGAAAAATAATTCATATAGATAGATTACGCAGAACAATAGCGGAAACGGATGTAAGGTTGTGCCCTAATTTCTTTGGTATCGTGTTATTTTTGTCTTCCTTATTTGCGTGGATGTTTTCATTTAGGGGAATTGTTCAAACGAATCGAAACGTTCCTGTTTATAGTTATAAATACATAGCGTGTGTGTGTTGTGTGTGTGTCTCTCAGCAATATCTTACATAACATCGTCCTTCGGGCCTTTTCCTAACTATGTTGGGGTCGGCTTCCAGTCTAACAAATTCGGCTAAATATCCGTATTTTACACAGAGTTTCACAACTCAATCCGGGAATAGTACATTATGGTACAAGTGTGTAATGTTGGTGATTACCGCTGAGGCGCCATTGAAATCCGAGCCGTTAGGTGAGGGTTTTAAGAGAGCCGAGGACGGTAATCATCAATACACACGTGTATCATACGACGTTTTTCAACACACTTGTGAAGAAAATATCTATAATTTCAACTGTGAAAACGAATTGTGAAAACTTTTTCGCAATGGCGGGAAAAAATAATCAGCTGTTTTCCTAAACAATGTCGAATAATGGCGATCGGCCATAGGCTAAAAGAATGAGGTTTCTTTTTTTGGTTTTTCGCCGATAGCGTTTTAGCCACATACAAAATGGGGAATTCAAAGTTATCTTTATTACAGAGAAAACAAAAGTTATATTTAAGTGAAAGTTTTATTTTTTTTTATAAAAAATGTACAAGTTGAAATTATCTATTTAAATACGAAGTTGCATGAAATGAGCAAGCAATAGGTACATTAATTTATTTGTACTATTTATTGAACACGATCTTTTTTCTATAGAAACTTTTTTAAGAACCAAGCAACTCAACTAATAAAATAAAAATAAAACGCTATAACTCACTTGTGAATAATAGCAATGAAAAGTCACAGTTTGATTATAGGTGATTACGTGCCTAATTGCGGTGAAATAAGAGCCATTTTATGAGCAAGTGTGTTGAAAATACTATTACGTGAGTATGGACCTTGGGCAATACTATTACTAACGATTATCATAGGTGTTCGCATGACAACCGGGACCGACGGCTTTACGTGCTCTCCGAGGCATGGGGGTCTGCGGATCGCGATATTTTATGAATGGAATCACCCATTCACACACTGTGGACAGTGTGTGAATGGGTGATACCATTTCGCTCACGGCGGACTTCGGCTAACGCAGCTTAACCTTGCGGATCGATTGATCACTGTATTTATAACTTAGCCACGAGCCCCGCGAGACGAATATCTTATGTATTTGGTAATTACTAAATATCTTGTGTTTAAAAATCGCGCGCGAAACTTTTGCCAGAAAAATCTGTGTGCAAATAATAATATTATCAGTACGCGACGACCTGTAGCTCTTACTATTTGATACAGCCATTCGTACGTCATATCAAAAAGAACTTGTTTCTCGGTGACAATTAGACAACATCTACTAATAATCATAATTTAGTATCTGTTTATTCTTAATCAAAGCAGCCTGTCATACACTCTTTGTATCGATCTTTAAAGTACCCTCTTATATTGTGCCAGACATCCCTCCTACGTAATGTCGTTAACATTATTGTAACAAAGGATCTGATAGCCTTTGTTATTAAGAGACTATTTCGAATTCTAAGAACTTATTAGACGATAATAAACATCATTGTCCATCGAACAAAAAATCCTTTGTTATAATTAATGTGAAAATTGATGCACTCAGCCATCTATATGTCCGGGAAAAACGTCTAGACAGTTGATATTATTGAGATGCCCATTAAGTATTTTATTTCTAAGTAATACAGTTCGTTATACCGTTAATTACCAATTAACCGTGTCACGTGGAATTATCTCGTTGTTACTACTTAAACACAATTATATTTAATCATTACTTTCTTAGCGGAGTATACTTAAAGGTAAATAATATATAGTCAAACCAAATGTAGTCGTTCCAGTTTTGCTACGAATTCGCCAAATATTTACACGAACAGAGAAATGTTACTAACTAATTTAACGGATCATTTTGCGTTCGGATTAATTCCTAGTTCAGATTTCACAGCCACGGGTAGCGAATTTTGTAGAATGTGTTTCGCAATTAGTTTTGCGAATCATAAATTCGCATAACTCATCAAGGTACCATCCCAATCCCAACCAAAATTAAATCAACACAAATTCTCTTATAAAATATTATTACATTGTGGTTTCCGGAATAATTTATTACTTTTATTTGTATTTGTCTTTGTTTTATAATAATGCTGTAATATTGTGTGGATTGTGTGTACTCAATAAATTTACTTTCTTTTTTTCTGTCTTATATATAATTTTATGTTGGTTGGTTGGACCTGGGTAGGTCCCAGGGTATGTCGGACTCCTCCAACATACCCTGGGACCTACCCAGGAGGATGTTCTGTACGAAACAGGTACTATCTAACGTGGAACATGGAATCGATGGTCTGCTCGGAAACACTTTCGTGGTAGACAAACCCGCTCCATCGTTTCGTAGTAGACCCCTAAGAGAGATGCCGCTTGTAACTATGCAAAGCAAGCAAATTAATTAGAATTCACATAAGAATATACAGCTGTAAACGGTTCGAAATGAAGCGTAGTAAATGTCGCTCTTCTAAGGCAAATAAGTTTGTGTTATGGCGCCGCGTATTACCAGCTGTTTAGGCATTTCTCGACTTGGCTGCCTAATGTCCGGTGTTTTTCCTAGATTTATTTTTTTAAGCCTGAAGCCCTCAACTGTAGGTAGACTGTTTTTAAAGCCAGTGTGCATCAATTACATACCTACATACCACTGCATCACGTGCATTCCACAACCGCCGGTATGTTTTAGGACATATGTAATACATGGCTAGCTTGTTGTCATTGACTGGGCACAAATACATATACTCTGAGGGGCTACTGATATTTTCGTAAAGCAAAATCCAATATCATTGCTCAAACCATTTAATACTAGTTAAAGTAGAAGTACATAAAGTATATGAATAAATAAATTTACAAGTATTTAATAAATATTCACATTAAACGAGTATGTGCGATGTTTGATAAAATATTTCCAACAATTTTATAAATGTCATTGAGGAGGCTAATGCAATTGGAACCGATTTTCCCGGCCAGTCGACTGAGAAAACTCTACAATAAACAGATTGTTGCGTCTCGATGTTAAATTTAATGAAATTCCCACATGGGTTCTAACAACCATTGTACTGCCAAGTCAAAGATCTCGAGTTCGAATTCGAGGCACGCACATATAGCTTTTCGAGATCATGTGCGTATTAATAATTAATTATCACTCACTTAAAACGGTGAAGGAAAACATCGTCAGGAAACCTGCATACCTTAGAGATTTTTCTCAACGGTGTGTGAAGTCTGCCACCCCGCACTAGGCCAGCGTGGTGGACTATATCCTTGAGACGACCCGTGCCCAGCAGTGGGACATTACAACAATGGGTTGATGATGGTGATATTATGCAAAACAAAAAGCAGATTATCCCCTACTATTTAATTATTCTGGTTGAGTGTCCAGGACGCAAATCTCGATAATCGTTCCAAAATTAATGTAATGCCAAATAAAAATAGACGGACAGGCATGTATTAAAAATAACATGCTACATACAGATCTAAAGGCCGCGGCTGCATATCTATGCCGTGCGATGATAAACAAATAGGTCGGAGACGTGCATCACCACTTGGTATGGTAAAGATATGGTATGATATTACCATGGACGTGAGAAAAGGACTGGTAGTACCTACTTACCCAACTTTAATAAAAAAATAATAGAAAAAAATATTATTTATTGTACATCATCATCATCATCCCATATACAGTCCCACTGCTGGGCACGGGTCTCATAACACAGAATGAAAGGGATTAGGCTGTAGTCCACCACGCTGGCCTAGTGTGGGTTGGCAGACTTCACACGCCGTCGAGATAATCTCTACGGCGTGCAGGTTTCCTCACGATGTTTTCTTTCACCGTTTAAACGAGTGATAATTAATTATTACGCACATGATTTCGAAAATTCAGAGGTGCGTCTTGGATTCGAACTGGTTATACCACTAGGCTATCACTGCTATTTTATTGTACACCATAAACAAATACCAAGTACATGTTTATAAATGACTAGCTTCTGCCCGCGTGTACTTTTAATTATCTTTGTAATTTGTCAAATTAACTCAAAATCGTTATAATTTATAGCCCATATGTTATTTTGATGTATAAATAATAATACTGTAAAGTTTCATCAAAATCCGTTCAGTAGTTTTAGCGTGAAAGAGTAACAAACATCCCTCCTCACAAACTTTCACTCTTATAATATTAGTAGGAAGTAGGACAGGATAGGATGGGATAGCACAGAATGATACAATGGGCGGTCTTATCCCTAAAAGCGATCTCTTACAGACAACCTTTAATAATCAAAACGTAAAATAATCTAAACTTTTAACGTCAAGCTACAGGGTGACAGGTTATTACGTAAGAATTCTACGAATAGAATGACTAACCCGCGGTTTCACCGGTATCCCAAAGGCCTTATGAGGCCTATATCCTTTTCCAAGGTTTTCCTTTTCTATCTCTGTACCAAATTTCATCAAAGTCGATTCAGCGGTATAGCCGTGAAAACGTAATAGACACACAGAGTTACTTTCACATTTATAGAAGTAGAGAGTATGGATTCATCGTCATGCCTCGAATGACAGCGTAAAAACGTACATCCAATTTAGTGCAAAAGCTATTGCGGTTAGGTTTCCACATTCTAATAGCCAATTTATTTTTTCCGACTGTAACAGGAAACCTATTAATGTTCTATATTTTAATTCTTAAAATGGGAAATGAAATTCCGTTTTTTTTTTGTATGTCCATCCCGCTGTCATTTATGCACTAGAAGCTTTAAAATCTATATATGAATTCAGAAGTGCAATTTAAAAGCCCCAAACCTAAAAACAGACCGACGGGGACTGCGGTGGCGGACAGTTGTAATTCTTGTTAAAAAATGTACATGGCATGACGCAATCTGTAGACCGATTCACTTAATTAAAACCGTAGCGATATCGCAGCGACTTAATCGATAAAACAGTTTTCCTATTCACATCCGTCAATCGGAGCTAATAGAAGACGTCCTATTGAAAAATCGTTGAACTGTGTGATACAACGATTGTTTTGTTCTGTGTGTTCAACGATTTGAAAACGATTCGATCACGGATAGGAAAACTGTTTCAACGATTAAGTCGCTGCGACATCGCTACGGTTTTAATTATGTGAATCGGGCTACTGAACTACTATACAGCCGGTCGTCACCGTGCGTGATTCTCTGTAAGACTCCGTGGTAAAGACACGGGCGCCGGCGCGGCGGCGCCGTGGCTTTCAGTTGTAAATATTCACATCTGAGTGCGTGACATGACCCAAGAATGATAGACAAAACAGAACAAATAAAAGAACATTACACTATATAGAACAAGGTATTTTTCATAGTGAAAAAAAAAAACGATTTCTGCTGCACTGCACGAAACTGCCTAAAATTCTTATGAGTACTTTACGAAAAGTCACACAGGCGATTAAAAATAACCGATTGAAAAACAAGTTATGGGACACTGTTGCTGAAATAACAGTAGAATTAGGTAGAAGTGTACTTATGTAACCCATAGTTCACCGGTATTTATAAGTCCCATGTAGGGTGCAAGCCTATTGCCATTATCCTCAACCTGGGAATCTAGGCCAAGACCTCTAGTGTAGTAGTCTTGCTTACAACCACTAAAATAATGAAAATCATGCGCGAACACGACGCGATCCGATGTGAACGCGGAAGGTCGCTACCAAGTCCCTCTCACGCCAGCCCAAGCTAAACGTGACCGCGCGGTCAGGGTGTCAAAGCGACCTTCGCGGACTGTACGGTAGCATCTGCGTCGATTCTTATACAAACTTGCCTTTTCATTTACACTTTTTTCTTGCACTTGGTGCTTGGGTTCTTGGTGTTAAAAAAATTTACTTTTAGAAAATTCTAAAAAAAATTCTTCTTACATTGAGATAAATTAAGTTCAAAGTACGAGTTTTATATTTTTCTCTTATTTGTTTATTATGAAAATATTTATACAGTTGCTTCACGCTAAATAAAAATATTGGCGCTTTATCAACTCACAAACAGCAGGCAATTTTTCGAAGTGCTAGTGCTGTTCCTATGGAAACAATTGATTCCGACGAAACAAGAAATCCTAAAATTCTAATTTGAACGCTTTGTCTATAGTTGACAGTTTTGACGTGTCGCAAGCATTGTTTTCTGTGTGGTTGTTTACATGCTGAATACGAGCAGCCCGACTGTACTTGTCCCTAGGTACAACACCGTCTCCAGGTACAATTTTACTGTACATAGGTACAATCGTCTGTTGAACCTGTGGACAAAAATAATAATAGTATTTTTTTTAAAGTTGATTTATTCGTAAGTGATAAGTGATACTGAGAGTAGAATTTTAATTTAAGAAAGGCTGATTATCCCTTAAAACATCTGATATAATGAAAAAAAACTTACCTATTACTGATATAAAAAATGTTTTATTCCAAATTCTGGACAGTGACCACATGTTCCTCACTTGCCCATACTACAAAATATTGACTTTCTATAATTAGTACCGACACCTATAGAGGAGTTCGTAGTACATGAATGATGTTGATTTCAGCGGCTAATTATGAAGCGGTATTTACAAAACACTACACCACAAATTTGTTCGATGTAATGTGAGAAAATGTACCATGTTAGTGAACAAGTATTTATGGAAACATACTACGACACGTTTAGTTGATAATTCTGGCCTTTTGTATATTATCGTCGAGATAATATTTTAAAAAATCTATATAAAAGTATTCACACCTACGTTTTAAATTATGGTAAACATTAACATTGAGTGTTTAAACATATTTCTTTCTTTAACAATTTTTCTTTATGAATCAACATTCTCTGCATTATTCTTCGATGTAAGCTAAAAATACTTATTCGTCAAAATTAACCCATATTATTAATTTAAAATTTTAATACTAGCTGGCCCAAGGGACAAAATTCAGTTTATCCGAGTTGTCACGTTTTACATCCTGAGTATTTATCTTGTATCAATTTAAGCTAAAAATAATAAATGAAGCTCGTTCCATGTGAAAAGCGGAAAGGTAAACAACAATATTGTCGCTCTACAGTAATCCGTACCACGTCGAACTAAAAATGAGAGTTTCTGTTTAAGAATTACTCGTATCACTTATCAGGCATAAACATAAATTCTAAATAAAACAACAAGTTGCAACTAACTGTTGGAAATTAACAAGTAAAAACAGAAAAGCGCTCTGTGAAAATTCTACGAGTCTCTTACAGAGAGAAGCACAGTCAGCAACGAAATGAAAAGTCGCTGAACACATCCAAAGTTTGAAAACATACCATCGTATACAGTTCTAAAACTTTTCTTTAGATTCTAATTAAAGTAATAGGGTTAAAGTATAGTAATCTTCTAAATCTGTCTACCTCATAAATCTAGTGGTCCTAAGCGCGACTGCTACGCTAGAGGTCCGTGGTTCGATTCCGAGGTCGAGCAAAGTGTTATTGGGTTTTTCTATGAAATTCTCAGTAGCAGCTCGGAGTCTGGATTTTTCTGGACCTGACTCTTCAGTTTCATTTAAAAAAATATTTTATTTGACACTTTATATTTGTTATTGCTTAATAAACGAAAGGTATTTATTAGCCATAACGTTATATTATAAATATATATTTATAAAATATCCTTAAATTTTTTTCGTTGATAGTGATAGCCTAGCGGCATGAGCATTGGACTGCCAAGTCGAAGGTCTCGAGTTCGAACCTAAGGCACGTACCTCTGACTTTTCGAATTCATGGGCGTATTTATAATTAATTATCACTCGCTTAAACGGTGAAGGAAACCATCGTGAGGAAACCTGCATACCTAAGAGATTTTTCTCGACGGTTTGTGAAGTCTGCCAACCCGCACTAGGCCAGCGTGGTGGGCTATAGCCTTGTCCCTGTCAATATGAGAGGAGACCCGTGCCCAGCAGTGGGACAGTATATATGGGTTGATGATGACCATATTGAAATAATATACCTAATGTCACTTCTAGAAATGAGACTAATCTAATGAGACCTCATATGTTGAAATCGGTCAAACTGTTCAGACGTGTAAGTATTATTATGAAAATCGAATCTTTCGTTCCGGAGATTACCCCCTACATACAGTTCCGATGCAACAACCGTGGCTTCCTAAAGTGGCTGCATAGCAGTCAATTTTACAATAAAAACGAGTACGAGTTTTATTGTAAAATTGACTACACCGAGTGTAGGGACTTTTAGGTTCGAAAATATTTTGTTTTTATGTTTATTGGCCTTACTAATAGCCGTTTGAAAAGGCACAGTGATTTCGTCGGTATAGTTCAGAAACTAACAAATTTTATCTCTTTATAATGTTATTACCTACTAGATGACCCACCAAAGGAGATGACTGGCAAGCTAGACTTTTATTTCAAGGATTGTCGAAGTAGGATTTAAAGAAGAGAAGAAGTGGAAGCTGGCCTTCGCCCAATGGCTGAATAAAAAAAAGCTGACCCGACAGACGTTGTCTTGTGAAAAGTTCCTACAAAAATTCAATAGAAAAAAGTACTCCGATTTACCCCAATTTTCCAGGCACCATTTCCAATTTTCTTTCCATGAAAACTTAATTCGGTAAACGCTCGGGTCGTGGGGTCCGAGTGCCCGTCTCCTTTTCAAGGAAATATCAAGGAGACTGGTAGACTCTTCGCGTGATCAGAGGGCTGGCTTGTTCCTAGCGGAACGCATAAGCATTGCCATTCAACGTGGCAATGCAGCCAGTCTTCTAGGCACGTTGCCGAACGACAGCGATGCTGAGAAATACTTTGACGCCTACTAGCGTTTATACTTTTATTTATTTCTATTTTATTTTTTGTTTTGGTATAGGTAAGTATGTATATTTTATAGGCTCTTTAGTCAGCTCATCCCGCTCGCGGTCATCCCGCGGGAATGTAATTATTATCTATCTATTAAATATATTCGGTAGGTAAATATTCCAATATTTTAGAACAAATAATAGCCAATAAATCCACCACCACTGCATTTCATTTTTAGATAAGTAATATAATGATTATTGACGTTCATTGAACGTGCGTCAGACTCCACAGTAGTTTCATATCACGCAGCATTATTTGGTCCATGGTTGGGGGATGCATGTAGGGGGGCGGAGAAGGGGTTATCGCAGCCACCCCAACAACCCAGTCGTATAATAATAGTAGTATATGGCCCCGTCTGGTCGGTTGTTAAAATCAAGCACGCACTTTTTATGCTTATGAATTTACTAGCTGTTGCTTCACCCGTATGCCAGAGGGCTATTGTAGACAAACGGTAGCCTGTGTCCTTTTTCAAGGTGTAATCTATCTCTGTACTATATTTCATCAAAATTGGTTCAGTGATAGATAGATAGACAGAGATACTTTCGCATTAATATTTAGTAGGGAAGTAAGGATTAGCACCACTGACCTCTATCTTGTATTATACAGGTCAGTGATTGGCACAAACAAATAGGTTTATTTAAGTTCCATGGAGGTATATAGTTTTAAAAGAATTCAAAAGACCTTGTTCAACATAAAATGACGAAGGAATCCGACATAGTGACCCAAATACATGAGACAAGGTTAGCAAAGAGAATTATATTAAAAGTCATGATGACACATACAGGGTGCTTATTTTTATTTTACTCTGATAGCAATGCTAATTATAGGAGGCGGCGCTCATGGTTAAATAATAACATTTCTGGAGTGGCCATTTTTAACATATCAAGATATTTCATGTTTTGAAGATCACACATTCAGGGTTGTCATACAAACACCGTTAATGGTAGTCAGAAGCCCAAAAAAACATCAGAATTGCAAAAAATTGGGTTGCAAAAGACTGGCAGTCACTTCTTGTGAAATATTGATATTCAGCCACATCTGCTTAGAGTCTATCCCAACATAATCGGGTAAGTCGGTCTTATATCTGTGTTCTCCTTTCTCTAATCCTATACTTATATGTAGTCAAAACAGCTGATTTCTGAATTGTTTTCATTTATTAAGATATATTTAATTCTTTGAGCAGTGATAGCCTAGCTTTACTCCACCTACCATCAACACGCCTTGCCAGGTTTCATTTGAGTTCTATATTCGCTTTCCAACGTCAAAGACTTGTGCGTCTACGGATCTCGACGTTTGGAAGTCGATTTATCAGCCTTATGCCAAACATATAACGCTCCATTGCTCTTTGAGTAACTGTCAACCTATACACTGTCTCCTGTGTGAGCGTCCATTTCATGCGTCTATAAGCCAATGGTAAATAAAGATACATATAATTATATAGGTATGTTTAAGTATCGAAATATTAAAAATATCACCATTTGTCGAGTTGATTCAACATAAATGGAATGGAATATTATAATTAGATACATAACCTGACATATGTATATCACAGCTAGCTATATAAAAAAATCAATTTGAATTGAAATTTACTTGACATAATTGATTTATTAATTACTGTTTGTTACTGCATTTTTTAAACGACTAAGGTGGCAAACAAGCATACGGCTCACCTGATGGTGAGCGTTCCTGATTCCAATAAAGATTGGTTCTTGGGTTAAGTTAAACAGTTAATTAAGACTGCCAAATTAGCCGTGATCGTAAGCGCCACTGCTACGCTATAGGTCCTGGTTCGACTCCCAGGTGCAGCAATGCATTTGTGCTCGGTTGATGGCAACATGGAACCAAAACATACAGGCAAACTGTGGGTGTACAATTGACACCTCCGCCTAACTATTCAGGGAATATAGGATTTATGGTATGTTAACGCAATTAAAACCAATATTTTTATTCCCTAACAAAAATTCAAAGTAAGCATTTTATGCTCCGACTGAAACTCTGTGCAGAAGTTTCACATTTCCAACAATACACAACAGAACGAACTACATAGGTACCTACTACCCATGGCGAGATTTACGTAGGTACCCACCTAATTCCAACAGATTATGAAACCATAAAAGTAATTGCGAACGTAAAATGAACAAAGGGATACTTCAAATACCTGCAACGCCAAACAGTATCTAATATTATTAATATTTCAATGATAACTGACCAAATAGTTGCAAATTCCCAAGCTGATCTGTTAATTAAATACATGAGCACCGAAATCGTTTTCAAAAGGTATGAAATGATTTTAAATATCATCAATATCAATGTATGCTTTTATGCGCGGAATACATAATAATATGATTTATACTTTAATATTAAAAAAGTACTTAAATCCAATAGTACACGGTTAACATATTTCATTTCATTTTTGGTTAAAACTGAAGCATTTTTTATGGATATTTAATGTGTTTTTAATAAATCTTTATATCTTGTATGAAATGAATGCCTGCCCTCATTAAAGGATTTGTGGCTTGTACGGAAAATACAAATTAATCACCTGCAGTTTACGCGCGCACGTTGTAATGATATAGGTAAGGCGAAGTTGAATGACCTACATAGTACCTACATTTACCTTTACTCAAATGTAGGTACTATTAAAAGGTAGGTAAGGTAAAGGCAAAGCTTCCGTACGCTCTACTAATAAGGGAGGTATGGCCACCAACGGAAGTCGCTGAACAAAATCAAATTCTGAAACTACTACACCAAAACTGTTAATTACATTCTAGTTAAGGTAAAGGCTATAATTATCTTATAGACAAAGAACTTGTGCTACCTTCTCGGGTCAGTAACTTTTGAATAAAAAAATGTCAAAGCGTTTTAAAAATTGCATTGTGTTTAGCGACTTTCGTTGCCTACAAAGAGCTGTCACTCATCAGAATGAGTTGAAAAAAAAAACTTATTGACTTAACATTTTACATCAAGTCGAACAAAACAACACGTCAATTCGTTCTTTTTTAAAATGTAACGCAGCATTATTTGAATATTGAATTTAATCTCAATCCGATTGAAAATTTTACATCCCATATGTGGCTCTATTTAGTATTGCATTCATTGTTCAATACCGCCATGAAATAAATTTAACAAAATATATTCGATACACGAATAATTAATAAACTATTTGACCTGTAGAGTAAGCTTAATCGTGATGTAGTTATTACATCAAAAACGGAAACATTCCACAAATATTTGCTGGACGGAACAGTTTACATTTTTTTTAATTTATATTATGTAACAAACTTTTCATATAAACCGCCATGCAACAAAGAACGAAACAGCCCACTGTATCACTACTATCATTATTCTTCCACAAGACTAAAAACAAATAGATAAATATATGCCGTAATCCATAAATAACAGGACTCATGAAAATAAGTCATGAACTCATTAATTTATGACACAAATAAGATTACGCAGTACTTCGCTAACAGTTGGCAATAGACGCCTGTGGCAGCCGAAGGGTCGACAAAATTTAACGACACAATTATAACAATATAGACCAATAAATTCGCGCAGAAAGAATCAAAAGCTAATCAAATCACAGTAAATTCGAACTCAGCTTCCAAAATGTTACCGTTCGATTTTTAAACGAATCATGCCTTAATTTTGACTGGTAGACGACCTTAATTACATAACTAAAACTATACTACCTCAAGCACAACACTACACTGGTGCACTATCACTACACTACGTACGGGCGTAAAGGTCTGAGGACCCAAGGTACGCCGAAGAACTCCTGGAGAATGGTTATAGCCAGCAAGAAATACCTGCTGTATATAGAGGAGTTAGACCTGATAGGTCTACCGCCGGCATCGCCTTTGCAACAGTTGCTGCCCATATCGAGGGCGCATTTCGTTCGAATACCCGCGGAGCCGGGCGATAACTGCGCGAGCGCCGACTTATTTTTGTTGAAGCGACGCTAGCGCCGCGCCGTGAAGTTTACAGCGGACTTACGACGCGACAGACAATGTTGCGAGAGTAAACCGTTTTGGCTTTATAGTTTTATAGTTTAGCGATTATGAGTTCGGTTTTAGAAGTTCCGTGTTGTTCTAAGAGAGTTTGTTGTGAGAATGGAATGCTGTTTATATGAGGGACATGACCGTAGATATTTAAATGTGTTAGTTAGGAATGCATTGATATTCAACAAATAAAGAATACTTAACTAAAGAAAAAAAATCTAGGTGATTCCAAAAAGTTTACTATCGAAAATCTTGATAACTTTCCTACTAACCAACGTGTTCATGGGTCGGTGAATCATGGAAAAAGTCTGATGTGACTTTGTATTTTATTTCTTCTTGACGCATGCGTTTGACCCAAACAGGGTCTAAGATCGAGCACACAATATACGTAGGTTGGGCGTACGTTTGATTTATCCTTTTCTTATATATTATGTTAGAAAGAGTCTTAAGAGATAGCCTAGTGACACAACTCATACGACCATGGACTGTCAAGTAAATAGGTCTCGAATCCAATGAGTATTAGTCTATTGCATTAGTAATTAATATAATCACGATGAACGCAACATCGTGAAGCAACCTGCCTGCTTGAGACTCTCTACAGCGCCGGCGTGTCAAGTTTGTCAATCCACTCGGCCAGTGTGGTAGACTGTAGCATATCATAGCCCCTCTCAATCTGAAATAACCCGTGTCCAACAGTGGGACCTATCTTTATCCAATGCTGAACACTGTTTCTGTCTTTCCTGGGATTTTTCTTAGATTATCTTTTGTTAAAAAAGGGGAATAAGATTTTCATCCTCCTTGAGTGTTGCAGTGAACTCTAAAACTTCCGAACTCTATAAATCTGCACACAATGTGGAATGGAAATGGAAAAAAATAAAGCCTCTCTCTCTCTCTCTCTTAACAAAAACTTCCCATTCTAATTAAATGATAGATTAAAAAAATATTTTTTTAAATGTGAAGGTGTCACACAATTTCGACTGAGAAAACTATCAAGTCTCATTCGAGTATCATTAAACTCGACCGAGTATAATGTTTTGAATAGATATATGTTAAAACTACAACATTTTCTTACTGACCTCTTGATATGACTCGATAGTTTCTAAACGACCGAAATAGCACCAATGACCGCTGAGTCCAGAAATAGATATATGATCTACATTCGACTTAAACTAAACCTGAGCTAAACCAAAATAATAATACTTATCTTTTTTGCGAAATTCTCGTCACACGAGACTTATGTAGATATCAAAATTCTCTACGGCGGGCGGTGGCGCGGGCGTTCAAATCATCTAGGTATTTTGGCTTGGAGATGGCGATGGCAGACTTAATATTACCTACAAACTGTAAAAAGTCTACATCCCCACTATATCCATCCATACTTCCCAATGCGAAACTAACCCTGTCCCACAGACAGACGTCGGTCTGTCTACCTGTTGCGCTTTCACGCCTAAACCGCAGAACCAATTTTGATGAAATTTGGTACAGATATAGATTAGACCTTAGAAAAGAACATAGGAGAGGAACACCTTTTGTCTCAAAAAGCCCTAAAAGGGCATGGTGGGAGTAATTCCACTCAAATAGGAGCTGCCCGACTGGGGAAGTACCTCAGCCCTACAGAAAATCGAAGTGAAATAACACTGCTTTGAGCTATGTTGCGTTCCTTACTCAACATAGCTCAAACATAGCTCATACCTGAGCAAGGTAGCCTGTGCTCCGCGAGGAAACGTTGTTTTGGCAACGGGGGGGCTTTAACCCTTATACTGCCAATACAACTATTCCTCTTACATTTTACAGGGTCAGCAACGCGCAAGTGATATCCCTGGTGTTACAAGTGTCTACAGGCTACGGTAACCGCGTACCATCAGGTGGGCCGTATGTATGTTTGCCACCTTTAGGTGTAAAAAAAAAACAACAACAGCTTCAATATTCTTTCATCGTATGGCTTCGGCTGGTGTCTAGGCCATAGCTAGAGAGGTATGCTTGTCACTTTGTCAGCCCAGCCTCAGCGCACCTCTGAATGAAATTAGTTATAACTTGGTAAGAACACATGGTGAAGAAACTAACCATAAAGATCATTGAAGTGCACGCACATAACACTTCTCGATCTGAGAAGATGCTCGACGCCACTTTGTCAGGATTGGGCTAAACAAATTGATAACAGACATCATACCTGTATGTTTTATTCTCATTCTGGCGAACGAAGCGACGAAACGAACCGTCACACGTTCGTTGACGCGTGCTTTGAAATCAATAGATTGCCATACTATCGTTCAGTTCAGTGCGCGCTTGGTGTGCGGTAAGGGGTTTTAGAGTTCGTTCGGTTAAAAAAATCCAGAATGGATACAAACCTATTATTCATAGACAAAGTTGAAAAACGATCCCGCGCAAGAGATTTGGGATATGACAAGTACTTACTGATTTATTTAGATACAATTTTAAGGTAACAGGCTTGTGAAGAGCTTGAAGAACTTATACTAAAATTCTGTGAAGCAGATGATAATGAAGAAATGAAGAAATTCGTCGTCGATATTAAATCAGAATCACCAAACACAAAGCCGAGTTTAGAATCCGAACTGAATGACACCCGAGTTTACCATGGATCTCGGTAATTACACGTGTATCCTATTTAATGGATATACGTGTAATTGCCGATATCCGATAGTTTAAATGCTCTGTTTGTGTATACATTTAATTACATCCTACCTATGTCCTAAATTTGTATTAGTGCTGTATATTATTGACTGGGCCAGATTAACGAAGGCACGCCACAACAGCTCTCGGATGACGGTAATACTCTCAGGACAATCTTAACTTATAATATAATACTTAAATTGAAACTTACATTAATATAAAATTAAGTAATTATCCGTTTCAGTTAGATTTTTCTTTATTTCTTAAATTTATTCGTGGACAATGGTGTGGGTTACATGTTTACCTACTTATCTTTAATTATCATTGTATTATAATAATAAATTATTAACATGTAACTGTTTTTTGTCCCTATTAAATAAAAATAAAAAATAAGACATGGCTGTTTTGGGAGCGATATATGTCGCATACGCAGTTGCTAGGTTGTCACACTGTGAGGACCACCTTGAGGACACAGCACAGCATACGCTGGAGCTATGCCCAACTTGAGTAGAACAGCACCGTGATCGAGCTGCGGTACTGGGTGGTTTTTTTGTGCAATCTTACCCTATGCACTCAAAATGTCAAATAGTTTATTCAAAGAAAAACTGAACCAACAGACGTTGTCCCGTCCAAATCAAATGTCCTGTTCGCTATCAAAGATAGTCCAATTCTTGAAGTAGTTTGTAGGGTATTTAGCTATTTTAGCATCACGCTACGACCCTTAGCAGCCGAGCAAAAAGGAAAATATATTGTATTTGGACGGGACAACGTCTGATGGTTCATTTTTATATGTCCTACCATTCAGGAATTGTATTGCATTGTAGACTATTATAAATATGAACTATGTGTGATGTATAATACAAATAAAATATGTATGTAATACTAAATATGCATGCCAAAAGTCATGGTGAAATGTGTCTTTGCATTAATAATATCAATACATTTATGATCACAGTAGGTACCATAACTATTTGACATAAATAAATTATTTTGATAAGTAAGTGCCGCCTGTTATCTGTTTCTTTTCTAGATTCTTATCCATCTAATGGTTGTCTGTAAGAAATTGCTATTAGCTATAAGAACTCAAATTGTGTCTTGTAACGTTTGCATATTTTTTATTCTGATTTATCCTTGGTGTACAACAATAAAAAATACTTTATCTATGTGTATGTGTTTGTGCGACAGAAAACGTTTCTGTGGTGGGTGTATAAATAAAATGCATGCTAATGGTCGCTCACTGGTCGAAATCGGACCATAATTCATTAAAAGTGAGCAAGTGAATGTCCCGCCGCGCCGGTCGTGCAACAGGTCCCTAAAATATGACCGAGCTACACGATAACTGATGTACCTACCTACATACGTATGTATTAAGTATGCAGCCGTCAGTTGGGACTAGTTAACTCAAAACCGCAATTTTATTGTGACACATATCAAATTTAATACTATTTTGTCTGGGGTTTAAGAGACCATGATTCTCTGAGTTTGTTTCAGCGTTTCTTCTCAAACGTCGTCTGGTAGGAAGTGCTGGCGCCATCTAGTAGCGATAATATAAAACAATGACTGTTAGAAGTGTACTCCAAATATATATTTACAGATACATATAACATTACCAATTCTTCTTTAGAATCGCAAAACTACCACGCGTCTTTTGTGCCCCAAAAAATCTCAACTTGCGCTTGCGCATGTATACAGAACCATGTCCGTTTTATAAAAGTAGAACACAGGGATGTCTTTTAATAGTGAAAACAAGCTTGTTCCAAGAAATAAAGCGCCTAAATCTAAATTACCTAACAATGATCGAACTACAAAAATAAACTGCCAAGAATTTAGCTCATGTTCGTGCCAGCAGATGGCGTTAAACAAACAAACATTTTAATAGGTCGGTAGTGACGAGGTTCCGACGTTATGAACTAGATGGCGATGCAATCGTCATGGCTTGCAAGTCTCGCATTTATTTTTGGTTAGTAAAAGGTAAACCTTGGCTGGCATCATTCTAAGTAAGCTGTTTTATATTAGGCCGATAGTTCGGGGCTATGTTTGGGACTAATTCTAATTTAGAAGCTTGCTGGCCCGGGGGAAAGCAAACCGATATTTATCGTGGGTATGCGCGTGATTAACACTAATACCAAACTGCATTCTAAATGTAAAATATTGGCGGGAATTCTATAAAAGCAATGTTTATATTTTCAAATCTGTTAATGAATACAATACAGTTATTAATAGAGAAAATATTACTTAACAAGAAATTGACAGGTAAAATAATATAAAGATTTTTTAAACAGACCAATCAATATAATCGAATAGTGAATAGTGGTGAGTGATATCGATACAGGGACTTTAGACAACTTGCAATTTAACATTTAAATCAACGAACGACTTCTAAATGAAATATAATTATGTATGTTAGCTTCTTACTGTGAGCCTTTTCCCAACTATGCTGGGGTTGGCTTCCAGTCTAACCAAATGCAGCTGAATATCAGTATTTTACACAAAGTCACTCCCATTCACACCACCGCAACCCTTATACTGGGACATTCCGATATTCTGACGATAGACTGGTTGTCAAGTATTTTTGGGCCCACTAAAAATGATTGTCGTAGTAGTTCGTATGACCCGGGACTGACGACTACCCACGACTATTGCAGATCGGTTGATCAGCTTACGTTATTACGTAGCAACTAACCCCTCAAGAAGTAAATATGTGATAGCATTACGATTAGTTGGATCTCAACGATAATTCATAGATGAACGAGTTTTTTAGGAATTTTTATTTTACACATTTTGTTAATTATTTTTCACATACATAAGAACTTTATCACGGCTTTATTAAAAGTTTTGAAAATTTCAGTGTGAATAGTTGCTTAGCAACTTTTAATCGTTATAGATCTTCAGTTGTCATTCGAAAAGAATAATGATGAGAGAAACCTGAATATCACAATGATACCCCACAAATAGTTCGTCAACTTTAATATTTTTCTTTATCACAATATTTTGGTTGTCGACATATGGAATTTTGACTATTTTCATGTCTTTAGTGACACTCGCAAGATTATGACAAAACAATTGACGTAAGAATCATCAAAATTGGCCCACGCGTTTTTTCTTTATGAAGACTCCTTTGAGTCGCGTCCTTTACGTAAAGCAGTTGGGTAAAAAGCCTGACGTCCAGTCTTGCCCTGGGTTGCGACGGTATGTTATTAATCCTAAAAAGGATTCTTTCATACTATAGTTACTACACATTCCTATCTTTTTGCGATACAATGCAAAACAACTAGGTAGTCAATATTAATCTACGTGATGTCTAAGCTTGCCTATGTGCCTATATTAATACAGTTCCATTGTACTGCGCACAATTCTGTAACGGCTATCTAGCAAACATGGCCGGTACTCTGTCAGGCAGATATATCAAAGATAGGCACCTGAATCAAGTCTATTTAGGTGACCGACTGCCGCAAGATGGCGGGGCAAGCAAAACGGTTTATTTTCATTTGAGCAATAAATATCAGTTGCAATCGACTGATATAATTTATGTATTATGTATCTACATGAGTTTGTCTGTTTGGGAATTCAGAACTATTATAATCAGGCTGGTCATCAGGTCAGTTTCCAGTCTAACCAGATGCGAATGTCTATCAGTACTTTACACAAAGCGACTGCTACGTCCCCCTACTGCAGAACTCCGCAACCCAAATGCAACGTAACTCTGATATCTTAAGGATACACTGGTTCAAGCTTTTTGGTAGTGATGTTGATAATCGAATAATCGATTATCAACATCACTACTTTTTGGACTGACTACCACTAACGATTTATTACAGATACTTTATTATTGGTAGGGCTTTTTGTGCTCTCCAAGTCATGGTAGGGTCTTGGTGTGTTCAGAATATCCACTTACAGCTTAACCTAGCAGATCGATCGATCGCCGTAATTATTACTTAGCCAAGAGTCCGAAACGTATCAAACGTAACCGAAAACAGAATAGCCTCCTGTTATACGCCAAATAAATTTGTGTTGAACAAATCTACTCGCCGCAGAGCCATCTGAAACGGTTAATACTACGCCCCACTCAAAGCTCACTAACCGGAATCGGCTGGATGTCGTGTGAATTCAACTGGCACATGTGAAGCTACACTCAGTGACGTGTTAACCAGATTGGTTTCACGGGATTAACGGGACATTCGGATATTTGGATAAACGTAGACTGTTAATCTACATGTTAATACTCGTATTTTTTTAGCAATTTAGTAATAACGTATGCTTTATATTTTTAAAGACAAGTAATGATTTTATAAATCAGCGAAGCACAAGGGCACTATCTACCCTTTGCCGAAGCGCTTCGTCGTTTTTTTGAACCCCCATAATTTGGGTTTGTATTATAACAGATAAACGAAATTCTCGGGGTATGATTTCATTAATGGACATATTAAACATAAAGTCTCGATTGCATAGCTCTTATACTTAGATTTTATTGATATCTAAAAAAACCCCGATTTCATCACTGACTCACTCATATGATGATCATGAATATTCTTTGGTCCTTGCTGAAGTCTTAGAAAGCTGAAATTTGGTATAAAACTCGGAACTTTTACCCCCTATCCCCTTAAACTAGGGTACGGAAATTTATATGAGACTTCAGCAACTTTTGAAGCTAGAGGTCTGAAAATGTATATAGGGACTTCTTGTTATAAATAAAAAAACACATTTCAGGATTTTTAGTAAACCAACCCTACACCCCTACCTTTAAATTAGGGAATGGAATTAAACGCGCGCAAAACGCCTAATGTGTATCCATTGTGCTTGACGATGAAGCAATTACAAAAAGAAGTGAAATCCCACCAAAATCATTTTCATGTAAAATGTTGCCGATACGATATGGCTCGCACTGTCAAAAAGTTATCAGATGTCATGTAAAGCCAAGCTTCTAACTCTAAAAGCCCTAACTTCACAAACTCTAAACCTTAGTCAAAATATGTGGCGTGGCCGTTTCGTTACCGTCACATGAGCGTAAGGTGAAAAATATATTCACTGTTAATACCTTTCTGTTAGACAATAGTTCTTGTTGAATAAATATATATAAAAAAAAAAACGTTTATTGCTTTATAGATGTACAAACAGTGGTACTCTTGACTTCCAAACTAAGTCGGACTTGTAAATATGGAAGTAAGGCGCTCTCTCATATTCATATCTAATATTTAATAAATTTAATTTTAGGCAGTAACTTGAGGAAAGTAAAAAAGAATAATAACAAAGGATTATAAGTCGTCAAGTAGCACCTAGAAGTACCTAGCGTCATGCACGATGAATAGTATAAAATCACGAACACCGAATGCATCGTCCGGTCCAAAACACTCGCTGGACTGGAAGCCATCCATATCATTTATGTAAGTACACTGCTCTTTTATACCTAGCTGTATTTTACGTTTATTTGTAATTTTCACAAGCATTTATAAATTATTCTCTCATGTTAGTATCAAATAATAATAATTATTGTATCGAACATTAATGTAAAGGATGTTATAAAAAGAGTAACCATGGAGTCTCTTGCCGGTTCTTCTACATATGAAACGACTAATTGGTACGAATAGTATTTTTGTTCAGCAGATTTATTTCCGTGTGCACCTTTATTTTGCCAATGCCTACAATTCGATTATGGCAATTGCGGCATATTGGTGAACACAATGACTCCTTTTCAAGTTTATGTTAATAAAACAAAAACTATGTACCTACAAATAATGTTTTGCAATAGGAATTCACTAAAAACCGCTTTTCTATGCAAGGTGATATACCTAATCATTTTATGCCTACTGATTCATAGTTGCCTACTTTAACAATATTATCTACCTAGGTGAATAATTGTCAATGAAGGTAATTAATAATACGAACCGAATGTATCAACAAAGCTTGTAGGTATGTACGTGTGTATGTATACCTACTCCTTTCCTGATGTCTGCGTTTAATATTAACCAATCGATATTGGATGGCGTTGACCAGATCAATGATCAAAGCAAATGAAAGCCAAAATTGCAATAATACTCTGAATACGCAATTAATTATGACGACACACTGAATTCTGAAATTGTACTTGTGTTGTGGTTTTTGCAGTGTCCATTGTTGTGTTGTGTATTAAATAAATATCTGATTGTTACAGGTTTATTCAGAAGGCTGACTGAACATGATTTAAGCTCCGCTACGTTTTTATAAAACATCTCGTAGTACAGATTTTTTTTTTGGATCAAACTGCCTAGGGTATAGTGGAAGTAATTCCACACAAATTGGAACTGCCCGACTGAAGAAGTACCTCCACCTTGCAGAAAACCGAAGTGAAATAACACTACTTTGAGCTATGTTGTGAGGTACGGTTAGGGTTGCCATCTCTAAAATCTGGTAACCAGGACAAGAAGCGTGAAAACCCCGGAATTTGAGCTTGGAGTCTTGGAGCTTAGCCGGACATGTCGTGTATCCAGCGAATCGGTAACTCGCGGCCTCCCGGCGACCAGAGACTTGAAATCTTTTAAACCCAGACTACAAATGAAGCCCGGACGCTCCCCGGACGCCCTCTAAACGAGGACAAATCCGGGGAAACCCGGACGGATGGCAACCCTACTTACGGATAGCAAGGTTGCCAGTGCTCCGCGAGGAAACGTTGTGTTGGCAGTGGGGCGACTTTGACTCATATACTGCCGAACCAACCATTCTTCTTTCGTTTTACATGATCGGCAATGCGCAAGTAATACCTCTGGTGTTGCAAGCGTCTGTAAATGCGGTAACCACTTACCATCAGGTGGGCCGTACGCTTGATTGGCACCTTGGTGGTATAAATTATAATCCGCATCCGGAACCGCGGAATTTCTGAATTACTTTCAGAATCCGCGTCCGCTAAAATCAAGTCGCTGCAAGAACGAGGCCCAACGGGAGCGCGTGCTACGTGCGTGTGCGTGATAGTTTTTAGGGCTTTCGTGGATCAGCTTATTAGAGCTTTCGCTTCGTTTGTGTGACTCGCCGGACGCGCGAAAATATCGACTCATTTGTTTTGTTATGATCGACAACAATTATATATAAAACACAAGGTCTCTTTTTAGTTATATTTATTTCGTTTCAGTGTTTCTGTTTTGCCGCGCGTAACCTATTTAAAAAGTGAATAAGTAATAAAATGCTAGTCAAAATATCTGCATCCGTATCCGCACTGTCAAAAAATCTGTATCCCTGGACTGAAATCCACTGTCAAATTATTATAGCAATCGAATATATTAATTTGCTAAACGGAAGTTCTTTAATATGACGGGTAGGTTCTTTATCCGCTTTGATTTGGTATTGTAGGTATATAGAGTTTCCGAATAATAAAGTCTGTGTTGGATGTTAATATTCTACTCGCGTTTTGCAGTGTTAAAATATGATGACTGTCTACCTCATTAGTCTAGTGATTGTAAGCGTGACAGCTAGAATATAGGTTCTAGGTACCTTTTCCAGGTCGAGCAGTGACAACGTTTTTCTATGAATTAAGTATGTTATATGTGATTTGTCCTTCTGACTCTTTCTTAATGCCAGCGGCAAAGATTAAAAAAATTGTTATGTTTTTACGTACTCATTTTAACGCCCGACGCAAAAGATGGTGTGGAGTTTGGAACCTTTATACGGACAAAGGTAGACAAACGGACGGCCGTTTGGACTTTGTAGCTTGCGTTAATTAAGTAAAATTAAAATGTGTTAAAATAAAATAAGTTGATTGTTATTTATTTTGTTTTCGTTATACATAACCCCATATGTTTCCTTTGTGTTACAATTACTGTATTATGTCACACAAATATTTTGGTTTTCACCCTAATACTACATTATTTTATGCGTTGGTATTTTTATGGTGGATTGATAGTTCTTAACCGTACCTACCATACTGTACACCAGAAGTATGATGGTCATAATTACCAGTAGGTACATACATACATTATTATCACAATAATTGTAAACAATAGTAGGTATGTGAATCAGTGAAACCAATATTGCCCTGTTAGAGATAAACCCGGTTTCTTTCTCAATCGTTCTACATAGTTTGCTGACCCTGTTTATAGTAAACTATATAATAATTCTACAGTCTACGTCCAAGCAATCCGAGATTTCGCATGAATCCTTCGCACCCGGGGAGGTGGCAGGGTAATATCGGATTCATACCGACTAAAAACCTCACTTGCCTTCACCTGCCCTATAGTCATGACCATGGGGAGATTTCGCTTCTAGCCATGAGGAGGTTGTAGGTACATTTGTACTCAGGATTGACCACGATGCCACATGTACTCATGTGACGATGCGCGAGAAATTTCAGTTCCAGTAATGTTTGGCAAACGACAGCACTACTCTTAAATAACTCATCCTATGTACCTCCGTAGGTACACATAATTATTGTGTACACAGATATATAACGCAATAATTATGTAGATCCACCGATCAATAGCTAACTTACATCGACAACCCAAAAAAACACGAACATTAAACACAGTTTTTATAGCTGCATTAAAATTTAAAAATATTATGAACAGCACGCATTCGGGTTCGTATGAAGCAAAAGTAAAACTGTGCATCCCGTTTTTATTTATAATTAGGAACGACCCGTTACTGCATTACATTTTTCTATTACGAAATGCCCCAAATAATTATTAAAACAGTAAGCGCCGAAGTGTCAAGTGTCTGCTAGCTTCCTGGTGTTGTATTTATAATCGACACACGAAAAACAAACAAAGCTTGCCGGCTCGCCGCGCGGCGCGGCCGCAGCTACCGTCTCACCTAACCTATATGCTATCGTGTCGAACACTGCACGATCTATTGTGATCGTAGTACAGGACTAAATTATAACCTAATTTTATGTTTAGCTGGACTGAAAAAATATGAAAAACTCACCATTGATAGTTGAAAGGTGGTGTGCCGGTAGGTAAAGGTAGGACAAGGGTCGCGTCGCTCCCGGGTGCCGCCCTGACGGTATGCAGGCCGCTAGGAGGGAACGACGGGGGCTCCATAGGGCTCCAGTCCTCTCGGGCCGCGCGCGACTTGCCGTGTGCGCGCGACGACGCCCGCCCGCCGCCTATCTAAAAATAATACGGAAAAATGTAACGCGCGCGCCACTGAAATTCGTACGACGCGAATATTTTGCAAATACCACTGGTATGCTCGAATTTGTGTACGATCAGCTGTTCACATGAAAATCAGTTCCGTCAGTGCATCAGCACTTTGATTAGATTTTCGGATGAAAAGCGCAGCATTGTCTTTTAATTTATCAAGTTGTGTAGCATTTTTGGTTAGTCAATCAATTAATGTGACTCATGCAGAAATGTGTTCACCAGTTATTATTTTTAACTTTAATACTAATTATATAGGTACCTACCGCTATTGAAGAGGATATATTCCAAGACCTAATGAATTTTATTGTTTTTGAGACTTTACAAGATTATTTAACTAAGCATGTAAGTAAATAGGTACTTACATTATTAACTTACCCCTTTAGGAAGAACCAGAAAGGTACTTACTCTGTATAATAAATGCAATGAAAATAGTAAGGCTTTTCCCACCTACTTATCATTTTACTATTGAACTGGTGTACCTACTCTATTTAAAGCTATACATTTTAGTTTTATTTTAAAACATCAAATATTTTGATACAAGAATCAGAATATCGAATAAGTCTGAAATGGCTGAAATATTCATCAACGCAGAAAGTTAAGGGGCTAAGTACTTTGTACTCTATACTTTTTTCTCCCAATTCTCCATTTCCAGTATATTTCATCCTCCCACAATAAACATCTTCGATCATCTTATAATCGTCTTCTGCAATGTCCTTCTCACCACTCTGACTTTGTACATTCTACCTTTTTCGTCCAATCAATACTGTTGTGGAATGCTCTCCTCTGGAATGATTTCAAGAGAAATCAGGATGCTCAACAGTCGGCTATCCTTCAAAAATTACGTGCGCAAATACTTGCTGGACAAGACTGTTAGATTCTTCTCGACACTGATTAATTTTTTATTATTGTATATATTAATTATGTATTGTATTATATAAATATTACCAATATGTATGATATATATATGTATATATATATATATAAGTAAAGTATTTGTAAGGATTTTAGAGTTTATAAAGCAATAATACTCTCACTTTTATATCTCTCACTTCCACCTTTCTAGTGCATCTACCGTGATGGTCTCTACACCACCTAAAGGTTGTCGGGTAGAGAATTCCTAAGGCATTAAGACCGCCTTTGTACACTTTTGTACAGAATTAATAAATAAACTCATTCCTACCATCTTAACAAGACTATATCACAGATAGTCTATTGTAGCTCTATTTAATCCTCAAGGCGTTTCCATGATCACGTTGTATTCGATAAATTCTCAAAGTTTATTTGATTTGCTGATTAAAGATTTAACGATTTTATATCAAACCCCAAGTTTATTGTATCATGGATGCGTTTTTTTTCACTCACCTATTTAATCCATCAGCTGGGCCAGTTCTGTTCCACCGTCCATATCTTTCAACCATTTTCTTTCTGTGTAAATTTCCTCATAATTTCCTTATGAACTGCCGCTGTCCGGCAGACGACGGGGTACCTGTAGTAACCTGGAGACCGACCTACGTATATACCTTTTACAGACTTGTATTCTGTATCATTGGACAACTAACTTAGCTATTTCAGTAAGTATACTTTAGATATCCCCAGTATAGTAAGCAAATCAAGCTACCCCAATCTGTCAATTTTCTTTGATAGTTTTTCAACTTTAATATAAAACAATAAGGTTAACGTTCAATTGGGAAAATTTGACAGTTTTGGATAGCTTGACCGGCTGGTGTGTGTAGTTAAACCTTATATTCTAGCCAGATCATAGAGTTTAGGTTCCTACAAATATTTGGAGACCGCTTTCATTTACTTTGCTTTTGATTAAATTTTATGTTCATGCTCTTGGAATATTTTTTTTATTTTTATTACAGGTAGTTCAAATTGAGAAACAGTGTATTAAAACAACGTTGCGGTTTGAAAGATTATGTAGTAGGTAACACGAACAGAATTAAGCTGATATAGTTTGAGCTTTTGAGAGGTCGCTCTAGAACATTAGTTCCCAAAGTGGTCCAGACACGACAGGGGTCTACGTTGGCGTGACAAACATTGTCGAGTTTTGGGAATATGGTAGAAATGTAGTTGCAGGAAACCACCGGACCCAGCTGAATTTTGAAAGTAGCCTATGAGGAAAAATTACTGGGAACGTCTGCTCTAGAAGTAAACTCACCGATCTTATTGGTTATCTTTAAAAATGTCAGGTGGGTGTATAACAAAACATCGTATCAACGTGAAAGAAGCAAAAGTAGTAAGTATGCAAATATCAATGTCTGTAGTTTGTGCGAACCCCTGTGGGAAAAAGCGTGTACCTATTAACATTACCTCATAGAACTTGAATTCGAAGAATTCTGTAGCTGTTCTAAGTTCGGACTGTAAAAGTCGGAGGATTTATTTATATATTAAGGACTTCCAACAAAAGATGTACAGAATTCATATTACATTCATCATTTTCATATGTCCAGAGAAATGGTATTCCCTTAATTATAGGAGGCAGTGTTGCCAGATATACAGATTTCTCCGTATTTATACAAATTTTCGATGTGCGATACAGATTACCATTGGATACAGACTTTTATACAGAAATTTCACATTCTATTGACTACATTGGCGTAATCTGCTTAAAACGGAACATATTAAAATAAATAACACATTCAAACGCCATCCGTAATTAAAATATTTAAAGAAAAATTGAAAAATGTTGTCTGCGTCTATTTTTTATGGATAATTTATTTTTTAAGCCGTGCCGTTCATTTTTTAATATGACCACATTACTAGTTTGAAATGGAGGGAATTCCAGAACCAAAAACTTTTGTGTGCTCTCCAAGATACAGCGCTCTCGTGATGCATAATTCTCGAAAGTAATATTTTTACTTTTAGTAGTAATTGGTATTATAATGATTGGTATTCTATTGTTTTTTTGTGAACAATTCATAGACGACGTCTGTCGTCTAGTGGTCCGCCTGTCAGACTGCTGATCACGAGGTCGTGGGTTCGATTCCCACAGGGCACAAATATTTATGTAATGAACATTAAGTGTCTGTGTTTGTTATGTAATTTAATTATTTAAGTATGTATTTACAAAAAAAAGTATATAAGTATTAACCATTGTCTAGTACCATAGTACAAGCTCTGCTTAGTTTGGGACTAGACGGTGTTGTGTGAAATCGTCCAGGGATATTATTAGTATTAATTAGAAATGGCATCTTAAAAATCGGAAAAGTTTAACCGGAATTGGATGGAAGAGTCTTCATAAAAGGCTTGATTGAGACCGAGTCATAGAGGTGAATATTTTTTTTGTACAGACGCCAGCAGGTCAAGCTTTCCAAAACTGTCAAAATTTCCCAATTGAACGTGAACCTTATTACATCGTTTGAAAGAAGAAAATCTATCGAAGAAATTTTACAGATTGGGGTAGCTTGATGTGTTGGCCTCTGTACATTCTGTAAAACAGATCTTTTAAAAGCAGCAGAACAAAGTAACTAGCCTGCTTAAGGTAAATAGGTTCTGTTTTGGTTCTTTTGACCATACAGATTTTATGCAGATTTCAATATAAAAAGGCATACAGATTTTATACAGATTTTAGCCGTCTCCAATACAGATAAAAGGTTCAATGCATCTGGCAACACTGATAGGAGGCCACATCATCCAATTTAGGTGGAAAATTTTATTACAAGAGAATACCGATATTGGTAGAATAAAAGGATACTGATACTTGTACATAAATCCTAAGCGCGACCGGTACGCTAGAGGTCCTGGGTTCGATTCCCAGGTCGAGCAGTGTTATTGGGTTTTTCTATGAAATTCTCAGTAGCAGCTCGGCCTTTAGATTTGTACCGGCCAACGGTGCGTATTCAATTAGTACACCGCTGCCAAACCCTTCGTAGAATACAGGTGTGATGGTATTTATGTAACAAGTTCTGACTGAAAGAATGTGTAGATAATATCGGAGGACACTGATACTTATAATAAATAACAATTTTATTGTAAACTAATACTGTTCTAGATAAACCATTTCAACATTTTCTATGTAGGTAAAACATTTTAGATCTTCACATTTTCTAGATACTCGTACCATGCGTTATCACAATGGTTTCCACCGTTCCACGTATTAACAATAAAATAGATATGCTTTTCTTCAACATCGGCAGGAAACTTCGAAGAATACATTTTATTATTTATTGTAACATTGAAAGGATTCGATCTTTTAGCATTGTGCAAAACCATTTTACATAGGTAATAGAATGCTGCTGTAACTATGATTTGCGTTTGTTTTTTATAATATCAAAGCATAGGTACATACCTATTGTAATACTTTTACGATTCCTTCAAGTCAAGAAGCTAATTGACATTATATTACAGTATTGCAGGTTCTCTGTTGAGTTTAATTTCTTGCTTTAACTTTTTCTTTAAATCCTACTCTGAGAAGCTTTTAATTAAAAATAAAATATTACTCAACTTGTTAATAGATAGTACTTTTTCTCTTATTGCTTTCAATTATTTCTAGACAATACAATCGTTTTTTGTATAATGTGTGAGTGTGTGTGTATGAGTGTTTCAATGTCAATAAACAGGCTTCAGAATGAGGTAAATGGAATAAAAAATAGCGTACTGATCATATTTATTTATTTCTTCAAAGAAAACACAAAATACATAATAATTAAAAACACTTACAAATAACTCGACTAGACCAAAATTTAGGTTAATCTACAATAATCAAACCAGCGCCGACAGAGTACTTAAAATTAAGCAAATATTATTTTGCGAACGAAATATATACAGCACATTGTGAGTAAATTAATGTGACTTTTAAATTGAGTTGCAGGTAGGAAGTAGGAGTATAGATCGGCCCTGGTAAGACAATTATAAAATAATTCGATTTGACTTAAAAGGAAGTGTTGAAGAATACCAATTATTTTCATGACAATTTTTGTTTTGAATGATGGCAACACTGTTTATCACTTTTACCGTGAATAACGCTTCGATGCTGTATGAGAACTTAGCATTCAAAAAACTGTGTAATGGGTACTCTTCAACTTCAAAAAAATTACAACCTTTACTTATGTCCCTAATGCATCTGATATAAATACTTTTTCTGCGAATTCTGGAATGCAAATCTTGTTTTAGGAAAATTTATAATCATGTTACGTACACGCTCTTTGAAATGAAACATAGACTAGCACATTTTATTTTTAATAAGTATAGCATATTTTTCTTTTGAAGAAAAAAAGCGGCGGAATAATGAAAAAACCTTTTCAGTGTGAAAGATTTGGTTAACTACTGATCCTTTACTTTTAAATGTTTACCTGCTAATTACAATTTTTAACCAAATTTGATGATCATTACTTTTATGTAAAAAATAGTAAACCAAATTTTAATTCTGAATAGTACTTGCGATAAAGTTCCCGTTTTCATTGTTAATTTTGAATTCACTAAAGATAGTATTCATATCAAATTCTTACTAATAAGTATACTAAGATCTTGGAGAAGGTACGAAAGTTACTTAGCCATACAGTGACAAATTGGCACTGTTAATACAGTAGCAAATAGATATCATTTAAAGTTAAGATTTAGATATTTTTTTTTTAAAGAAATTCTATTTTCATTTTCGTTGTTATTAAATAAACAAATCAAAAAAATCTAAAGTTTTGTGACTAGATTTTGTTTAAATATTATGTACCAAAATAGTTGAGGGTTTGTTGTTGAACAGTGCCAAAATGTCAATGTCAAGTTTACAGTAAATAGTGTCAAAAACGTCAGACTATGTGCAGTCTATACATTATTATCGTAGTTTAGTGGAAAATATGAAGCAAATTAAATATACACATGTTGTGAATTTACCACGCTTTGGTATGAAGTTACAAGTCTTAAAGTCAAGTTTTACATTTTGCCGTCATCTTTTGAAATGTCAATATCTGAGATTATCAGATATTAACTGGCCTGAAGTAAATTCAAATCCGATTTGGTATAGCCAATGAGTGTTTAAAAATAAATTACAATAACAAAATGGCGCAATCCTAACTCACATCGAGGGTTCCGTACAAACCAAACAATCATAATTATTAAATATCTTAAAATATAAAATAAATGCAACCGTTATCGAAATCTTAAATTTGGACCCTCACATAACTCCGTAAGTACTAACTTAAATGATTAAAAATAATCACTAAAAAATCAAGCACCTATTAAAGAGCAAGAACTGACTAAAGTACGGAACCCGAACATCACAGTATCAAAAAAAAGGACGATAAAAATAAAAAGTAAAAACTAATCTGCGGTAACATATTTTTTGCTCCTGGCAATTTATAGCTCGCGTAACATATTGACTGTTACGTTGTATGCGTACACCGTAACCACCCTAATGCAGTTAACACAAATTCGACGGTAATGATGTTTGGACCGTCCACCGCGTGGCATGAGATTTAACTCCGTATATTGTGATAAATTTCAGATCCTAAACTCGAACAGCCTCTAAAAATACGTCACAAAGTGCAACAGTATATTATAAAATGCCAATTTGAATTTAGTATTAACGGTTACAATGTGGACGAATCTTTATTAAATTTTGTTATTCTTTGTTTCTGAATGAATCGCTTTCAAAGCCATATCCTAACTCTATGAGCGTAAAAGCTCTAATTTCTAATTACAATAATTAAATTACCATGGTTTTGCGAAAGCATGGTGTATGTATATTAATATTTAATAATACTTTTACTTTCCCTAACTCGCTCGTTCCTAACCGAAAGTATGCACCGTGCAGAATACAATGTCATTCATACTAAAGACCAAAGTTACCGGATGGAGTATGATGGAATGAAAGTATTTCTAGAGAAACATGTTCGCAGGTTACCCATCCCCAATATTGAATGAGCCCGCTTTCTAACACTGGCTTCGAAAATCGAGGCTAATCAGTGTTTGAAAGGAAAAGAGTATATTCAATATTAAAAATAAAGTAGCAAACGCTTCCAAGGCAAATAGACAAGAGTAAAGCACATAAAAATATATATTATCTCAATTACCTTATTCTTTTATATTCTACAACGTGCAAACTCCTTACGCTTAGCAAAAAATATGTTATCAAAATATTACTTATCACCCTTTCTTCATTAGTTTTTTTTTATAAAAATAGGAAAGCTAAAATAAAGGAAAGGGTACATGAAGTACCTGTACCTATCGCTGTCCCTCGCTACGCAAACTACAAATTCGGTTTCAGTAAAGACGACGATTGATACATCTACCCCTTACAATTTAAAAGGGTAAAATAGTCTCATCAAAAAGGTAACAAAACTGCATCAATTGCAAGTCAAAAGTTTTCTTAAATTAAATATAAAAAGTTTTAGGCCAGCTAAAACTATACAAAAAAAATATGTACTTACTGTTTCACCTAAAATTAAAAGGAAAAAAAAGTGTACTTCTTACACCTAGTCTCAAGTTACCCCATCAATTACCAAAGCGACATGTAGCAGCAGATTTGTAGATAGTTATAAAGTTCAATGAATGAATGCACTGAATTCATACCTCAGAATATTTTTTTACCCGAACGAAAAATTGAGCAGTTTTAATTTTTTTTAACGCCAAACCTATATTTTGCTTTATATTTTTGATTTTTTTGCTAACAAGCTTAGGTACTACATTGTATTTAATTAAAATTGTAGTTCCGTAGTACTTTTAAAGTAAAGCTCGTGTTCAACGAGCGTTATAGACATTGAAATGCAGGTTGTAAGAAGAGATGGGGGTAATGGAAATAAAAATTGAATGGAAATAAGAGAATCAGAATCAATGAATTTTCTACTATTCCTACATTTTTCTAAACAACAATAACAGCGGACTGAAAGTGTAAAATCAATACCCTCCTTTTGGGTTTCGCCGCAGTCGGGTAAAAACGATCGCAATTTTGCACTTGGTTAGTGAAAATCGCTAAATGCTATTAACCCCTGTTTTAGTCAGTCGATTCTGACTTCAGTCGTCTAAGATGTTACTCGACGAAGAGTCAGCGGGGCTCTTAAATAAAAATATATATATGCCTTGGTTCGCTTTTGCCATGCGTTTCAAAAACGTCCAAACTTTCAGTCCGCTATGAAGTAGGAAAGGATCAGTTTCTATTTGGAATGTAAGTACTTAATACTAACACGGACATATGGACACGGACGTTAAATTGGATGAGGGTACTGCTCAAAAGATCTTGCTGCTAAAACAATATTTGACAGCGTTGACGATGATATTATCCCCCTCCAATGACGCAGCCAGACTACATAATGTAATAGTTAATAGTTGAAGAGCAGTACCATCTCCTAAGCTAATAATTGATTATTGTAATAGACACATAAATAATAGTCTAAGACATAGCAGTCCTTAAGTGTTTTGAAACCTCCGTTTGCTATGAAGCAAGTCTCGAACATAAACAATGCTATTTCATAGACCGACAACACGCATTTTTTTTTTGGTTTTTTATACACTGATATTTACGGGCACAACAGTCTATAATTCTAAACAGGTGGAAATATAAGAGATTCTTATCTGAGATCCTTTCCCCAACAGCTAAAAGACGCAAACACCAAGACTCACTAATTGAGCCAAAAAAAAAATACAATTATAATCAAAAGGGGTATACGCACGGACACCCATGTTGATCAAATTAAAAAGATGGTGACACGGTTTAAACGTGTGCAATTTTGTTGTTGTTGTCCGTTCGCTTCTTATTAGCTTTAGACTTGATCTCGATATTGCCGTTTTTCTCCACGACAGTCTCCTTCATTTTGTCGGCGGCCGGATTATTGTTATTTTCCACCGGCTTCTTCGAATCGCACACGCAACTTACGTCCTTTAAGACTTTGTTTACCGCGTTCTCGGCGACGGCAACTGATACAATCTTCTTTCCCTTCTCGTTGTAGCAAACGACAACCTGAGCAGGCTCTTTCTTCTTGGCAGGGGGTCGGCGGGCGTCAGCCGCAGGGGCTATCGGAACATCAGATGAAGAGCTCGACGGCTGATGGTGGTACTTCAGTTTGCCTCGTATGCCGCAGCGGCAAGCTTTCAGTGCAGTTTCGCGTCTGAAAAGAAAAACTATGTTAGGCGTAGAAGCAAGGCCGACTTAGTGTTTCGTTTTATTACACCAAATAGGCAGAAACAGGGGCAATTGCTCCACCGACAAGAAAGGCACCATGTTATGACTCTGACATAATTAATGCTGCTGTTACTTCAATTGGATACCAGATTACTGCAAATGTACAACCAATAACTAGGATATAAGTTCAAAAATTGTTAAAATATAGATTGTTCAATTTACGAGCTCCGTAAATATCGCGAATGAATTCAGTTTTCAGAAATTGTCACCAATGATATTTTGGCAACAGTAATTAATGATGTCAATCAACCGAAACGCAGCGCCGCATCTCGGTATTTATTTAATTCAATGTATCACATGTTAAACATTTTACTATAAATAAAAATAAAAAGAACTGCCTCCCACGCCTAGTGGAATCGCGACTGCTACGGTTCAGGTCCTGGGTTCAACTCCAAAGTCGAGCAGTGTTATTGGGTGTTTCTAAGGAATTCTCAGTAGCCGCTCGTAGTTAGGATTTGTGCCCGATTAATTGCAATAGGTTCGCCCTTTAATAAATGAGACCTAAACATACCGGCGACCTGGGGGGTATACAATAGTAGTGTAATAGTATAGTGCAACTCTGTTCTATCTATGTCGATGTATGTATGAAAAGCCTGACAATCAGTCTAACCTCGGGATATCGGTACTGCCCAGAAATTGCGTTGCAGAGGTCTGATGGCAGTCGCTTCGTGTAAAATACTTATATTCAGCCGCATCTGAGGGTCTACTCCCTATCTCCGTCAACGAAGTTACGAGCCGTTCGAAAATTCTCCGATACTTCGGAGTCCGATAAAACAAGTGTCAAATTCAAACGGGTAAAAACACATCTCGATGTGTTTCCTACTCTCCCTACTCTCGAGTAGGGACAACTGTCAAATTGTGTAGCCAATTCATTTTTAGTTCGGGCCCCGAACGAATCATCCATCCGTAGGTGATACGGAGTAGGAAACGCCCGTAAAGAAGGTCGAAACTACGGATTTCGTGCTTAGGGAGTAGACCCCCCGGCTAGAAGTCGACCCCAACATAGTTGGGAACAGGCTCGGTAGATAAAGATGAGATGACGTATAAGTACGTATGAAAAACGATTCCAAACCTCGGTATTATCGCGAATGTATTCAGATTTTTCAGACATTGTTAGCATTGATATTTTGTTAATAAATGTAATCATTCGACCGAATACCATTCGGTACATATTGACAGTTTCCAATCATTTAAAAAAAGAAATACACAGTCAAAATTACGATGTAAAAGAGATGAATTCAAACAGAAACGAGATTCAACGAGTGAATATTTATTTAAAACCAAAGGGGAAAAAGACCAATGTATTTCAACACTGTTGTATTCAAAGTGAAATTAAAAATAAATAAATACTACATTGAGGGAAGCAAAAACTACAAACTCCATATATGGATACCTATTGTATCGTCAATACAATATTATATACATTTAGGTCTAAAACGAACGCACTACAGCTGCTATACCGTGGATCATCATCATCATCAACCCATATACTGTCCCACTGCTGGGCACGGGTCTCCTCTCAGAATGAGAGGGATTAGGCTACAGTCCACCACGCTGGCCTAGTGCGGGTTGGCAGACTTCACACACCGTTGAGAAAAATCTCTAGGCATGCAGGTTTCCTCTCTATGTTTTCTTTCACCATTTTAAGCGAAAGATAATTAATTATTAATACGATTTCACCCATGATTTCGAAAAGTCAGGGGTGCGTGCTTTGGATTCGAACTCGAGACCTTCGACTTGGCAGTCCAATGGTCATACCACTAGGCCATCACTGCTTATATGTATGTATAGGCTATCACGGCTATACCGAGAATATTATGTAATATATACTTTCCCAACAACAACTAACAAATAAAGTGTACCTATGTACAAACGCCGGCAGGTCAAGGTATCCAGAACTGTAAAATTTTCCCAATTTAATATGAACTATAGCATTTTGTGTTAAAGTTGAAAATCAATCTAAAAAAAAATGTCAATTTGTGGTAGCTTGATGTGCTGGCCTCTGGACTTAGTTATTATGAGTACCTAACTAAAGATATTTATGAGTAAAAAAGGTAAACGAGTTATAGTAAGTTATATACCACACCGTAGTAAGTAATGAAAACAAAAACTGCTTGTACTTATAAGCTCGCTAAAAACTACACATTAGTTTAATATTCTACAATCGCATCCCATAAAGATTATTTTTTTTCCAATCCCATGGAATTTCTCTAAATCCTGTTGCTCACCTAAGCTATTTATTATTTACTACTTAGAACACCACATCAATATTATATTATCTACATTTCTTAATTAAGCATAATTATGTACTCTTAACACCTCTGACCTCGTAATACCTTAAATCAAAGTTACAACTGGTACTGACTAACGACTTTAAATTATAATGATTTTCGATAGAGTTGACCGGTTTTAATTAAATAAATTAAAGTTTAAACGTTACGTCAACGTGCTGCGAATTTATCAAAATATATTCAGAAGTACTTAATGAGGTTTATCGGATTCAATAAACACACTAACAGATAAACTGACAATTTCTTTTTATTAAAATAGATATGGCTATGAATTTTGTTACTATACTCAGTTCTCCAAAGGACGATGTTCATTATGAGCCATACAAGCGACACCCATCACTCCCATTGTTTGTGGATATGGATCAATGATGAAATTCGTTTAAAGAAATTAAATAAATACTACAGTATAAGTTTCAACTTGCTAATCTGGAAACAATTGAGGTTGTATTTACATACTGTCAAACACTTAAGGACACCGAAGCGGGGCTATTTGAATTCGACATGACCGTTGACATTGACAGCTGACAACAAACAAAAAAGTTTCCATTTCACAGTTCACACAGCATCGAGTTCCTTGACAACATCAAATGCAGTGCACACGAGTGAATTTCAAATATTTTAGTAAAAGTATACGCGGTATTTTTATTATAATATCATTAATTTGGTACCTACATCTATTTAAACACCGATTTAAAAACCAAATTTTAAATCGGTCGAGGACCGGAAAATGAGCCTATGTTTATCTAACTAAACTTTTACCAGACAAAGAGGTTGCTATAATTTAAATACATTTTCCATAAATGTAATTAACAATAAACTCGAGGCGGTAACACTGCGTGCAACAGTTTCCAGATACATGTATAAGTATTATAACGCTAGCAAGTACAGTCGCTCAGATTCCGGGGTCAACGCCTTTGATCGCCAGTGTCCCTAACAAAAACGTAAGTAATTATTTTTCAAGCTTATACAAGGATTTGCCAATTAGTTAAAAATCACCATTTAAATACAATAATCCCACAGAGTCGCGGTCTAAAATTTTTAAACACGACGGTCTATAATTACTTGCACATCTCTATGGCTTAAGATCGCTCGTTAAAAATTGGCTACGAGCGATTTGGAAACCATTTGATATGACATCTTAAACTTTATTGCGGATAGTGTATGTATGTAATTAAAAAAAATACTGATAAACATTATTAGACCGCGACAGGATATTACACAATTTTAATATTTAATGATTCTCAGCTTAAGAAAAAAAATAAGCACACCTTTTAATCCAATACGCTCTACTAAGAAATAGCTGAATTGGGTGTCCTCTCTAGTATAGCTGGGGTGGATAGGATACTAGGGAGAACATTCACTGTCAGCTGTTTCTTGACATCAATAATACAAAAACCGGTATTCATGTATAAGTCATTAAGTAATGAATTTATTAAGCGCTTCCAAATAAGAAACATACTTAGCTATTTGCAAAGACTGGATTCACATATGCAGTGGGAGCAGGAAACCAAATCTTTAAAAAATTCGATAAGTACGTCGAAATTTTATCGTAAACGGCAGTATGTAACTTCAGAATTTAACAATCGATAAATATGTCGGCACGGTAAAATCTTTCCATGGAAAGCAATGGTGTAAAATCTCGACGGTTTCAATAAAAATAGACAAATTGTCTTTGATAAGATGACATTTACAGGTTGTCAAATGCTTTATCGATCGATAAATACGATAAAATTCGAAACGATGATGTCGAATTATCCATGCTCGCACCTCACAGTAGTAAATATTAAAAACATAATATCACATCACATCGCAAGCTACAATCGCAGTAATTGTCTTAACGCAAACAAAGGCGAGTATTTTCCTTCAGAAAATTAAAAATCATCTAATGGAAAATAATACATACTACAAATTACAGACTGAGTTTCAGGTAGACAACAAAAACTTGAGTCTATGTTTTGGTAAATGTAATATGCTTTGTAAAAAAACAATGAAACAAAAGTTACTGCTTATGATGTTAATAATATAGTCCTGCGAGGTTGTTAGTGTTGGTAAAAGTAAACTTGTGTATAAGATTATGGGATATTAAGTTGCAATAATCCACACGAGCAGACTTCACAAGCACTCTTCGTATATTATTTGTCGTTTCTCTGAAGTCAGACGTCCTCCTATTCACATGAGTAGACGATAATATTAAAACTGATAGAAAATACATATTTAACATGCGAGTTTCTTGGCCATTCTTTTCCATTCGATCCACAGCTTGCCCACACTATATAATTCATGCTAGTCAAAAAGTACCAGTAGTAATAAAACATTTGACTGTATAAGAGTCAGCGCAGAGTAGGCGGGAGGAGCTCGCGCGTGCCCCAACATTTTCTCAGCCGTAAAACCCATCAATCGTAAGCATTCTCGAGCATACGCTGCTGCCCGCTAGAGCACATTGTCTCTTGCATACTATTCACAAAAATGATCAAGCAATTCTCCGCCAACTATACGCTGACACTAAGTTGATGAGGCATGTCTCTCTGTCATCACAGTTCCTAAAAATAACAGCAAATTCGAGCTTTTTTTATGAAATCTGATTTAATCAGAATGGTTCTTAATTAGATATGTTGGATAAAACAGGTACAGACGCCAGCAGGTCCAGCTATCCAAAACTATCATAATTTCCCAATTGAATATGAACCTTATTGTTTTACATTAAAGTTGAAAATCAATTAAAGAAATTTGACCTCTGTACTTGGTCCCAGCACAAAACAATACACAAAAAGGTAATTCTCAATTATAATCAGGAAAGGGCGATATTTAAACAACAGGTAGGAAGATGCTCGAGTATTTCGGGAAATCGGCGACACTAAAGGACGCATATTTGACGCATATAAGTAATTCTTACTTGCCAGATGGTTCGCCAGCCTGAAAGAATTTTTAGATGAACGGTTATCGTGTCGCAGTGCTATTTGGGAGAGTTCTATTTTTATCGCAAGCAGCAAAATTAATTACCTCAAAGTTCCCTGTAAGCAACTACAACATATAAACGTTATTGAAGTTTATTTTAAGTTGCTGAAGCTGAAGCTACATCAACTTCACTTTACGGATAAAGATCTAAACCAGGAGTTGCCAACACCAGCGGGCTTAGACAAGTTGCAATCTGATAATCGAATCGACGAACGTATAAATATGGAAATGACATAAGCTTTCGACAAATCGGGCGATCATAGATGTCATTCCCATACATTTTATTTCTATTCGTTCATCGATTCGATTGTCAGATTGCAACTTGTCTACAGGCGCAGGCCCGCGGGCCTCATATTATCAACAATTAAGAAACAAACAATATTATTCCATTGCTTTGATTAACGACAAAAATTGTAGATAGTGCTGCCCGACGTAACACTGTCTACAAAATTTAGCCCTGCTGCTAAAAAGATCGCTGCTTCTATATGGCGCCGGATGAGCGAGCGAGAAATGAGAGATGGAGTGAGTGTGTCGGTGACGTACCTAAGTATATTGATTTCTGACATTTACGCGAATATTATACATTGAAATAAAACTACTTATTACGGATTTTATCGCGTATATTGATATTGTTAATCCCGACGTTTCGGACCCTTTACAGCGTCCATGGTCACGGGCAGACGGGTGGACAGTCTACCCGTGACCATGGACGCTGTAAAGGGTCCGAAATTTCAATGTACCTACCTAAGTATATTTTTATTTTTAAAAACACAATTTATTACTTATTTTTACAATTACGAGGTCAAAGGTACATACAAACCTTTTTGCATTAGAGATCGGCGTGTTAAGACAAAAAATAAACTATATTTCGATCGCGTAATCTACTAAATCTACTAGTACCTATTTCTAATTGACACTGCGAAAAGAGATTGAATCGTCGATTGCAGACTTGTTTAACTTCGCTTATCTAATTAACCGAACGCAATATTAAATTCGAAGACAACGCGAGAAGTCAGAGGTGCCCCAGATTCCTACATAAACTGCGTCTAAATAATAAATTAAGCAGTGATAGCCTAGTGGTATGACCATTGGACTGGCAAGTCGAAGGTATCGAGTTCGCATCCATGGCACGCACCTCTGACTTTTCGAATTCATGTGCGTATTAATAATTAATTATCACTCGCTTAAACGGTGAAGGAAAGCATCGTGAGGAAACCTGCATACCTTAGAGATTTTCTCGACGGTTTGTGAAGTCTGCCAACACACACTAGGCCAGCGTGGGGGACTATAGCCTAATCCCTCTCAATATGAGAGGAGACCCGTGCCCAGCAGTGGGACGTATATGGGTTGATGATGATGATGAAATAATAAATTATAAATCACTTAAACCGCGAAAGAAAATAACTTAAGTCAAGCTAAATGCCTAGAATATTTTCTCACGGCGAGCGTATCAAAACGTAACACCACACAATGCGTCGTAGAATATAGCCTCACCTCTCTTATTCTGATAGAAACCCCGTGCCCAGCAGTAATAGGTTAATAATAACTACACTAAGAACTAACTGTATGGCGAGCATTGTAATTATTTTCAAGTGCGACGGCATTGAATCACACATTCGCAGGTATACGATTTCAAAACATCGTGTGGATCGCCACTTAGGATCTTGAAAGTGCTATACGTTAAGAAATAAAGAAAACAGGTGAGAAGAACTTCCCCAATGGTCTTATGTTAATGTTAAAAAAAAACGGAGGAGGTTCTCAAGTCGACGGTCATCAAGTTTTTTTCTACGAAATTCTCAGTGGCAGCTCGCGAGTTAGGAGTTGTGCTCAGTTCATGGCAATAGGCTCACCCCCTATTACATGGGACCTAAATATCGGTGAACTGCCGCTTTGCCTACATCGGCACAACTTTGCTTAACGCATCAGGGAATACAGGCGTGATGGTACAGAGGCCTGCACATCAAGCTACCACAATCTGTCAAATTTCTTTGATAGATTTTCAACTTAACACAACTAGATAAGGTTCGTTTTCAATTGGGAAAATTTGACAGTTGTGGATAGCTTGACCTGCTGGCGTCTGTACATATAAGTAGTGTATTATTATACGTACAACGTGTTACAAAATACCCCGTAAAAAATATAATTAATTATCAAAGCCAAAAATGTTGTCAGCTGTCATGTCAGGGAACCAGATTAACAGAAAGGCCTACGTACCTATTTTACCTAATAATATTGTCTACTTTAATAGTTTTTCTATTTTTCATTCATAAATGTTTTTGTTTTCCTTTTTTGGGATGTTATACAGCGTTACTACGGTTCTTAAATATTGTGAATGGACTCGAAGGTCACATTTAACCTCCTTTCGGCTTTACCGGTAGTTTTGTAACACCCTGTATATAGTGTGTGTAAGTAATATTATATGTTAAGTACTTACTCTTGAACGTCTTTCTCGCGTTGTTCCAACTGCAGCCTGACTGCGCATACTTCTAGGTAGAGCTCGTTGGCCCGACTGAGCTGGTTTTCATAGACTCGGCGGACATTACGAGCAGTCTTGAGGTCTTCTCGCCGGTCGCTCGGGTCTTCTCCGGACGCGTCGTGTGCGTCCGTTTTGGTGACCCTAGGATATAAAAACAGACATAAACATATCTGCCTGATAAGTCTTCTGGTTGCGAGCGCGAAGCTACTAAAAACCATTAAGTTAATAATTAATAATGGTTAATTTATAGTTTCGCCCACTATCATGGCCTGGACTTGACTTGAGTGGTTGGGGGCTCCAGCACTCATAAAAGCCAATAATCAAGAAAATTGATCAGTACTTAATCGGTTTTGAGCAACAAGTACAAGCTCACTCGCTCGCGACGCAAGAGGACGGAAGTGCCTATTTAATGTAGCTCGACGGTGTAGCGCTAATACTCTCCTACATTTATGAAAATATTTCTGTCCTGCTCCTTTTGAACGAGGCATCAAATGAAAACGAGCTGAGCACCCTAGGATTTGTCTAAAAGCCTTGCTACCTATTACAGGAGCTCTAAACATAGGAGCGAAATGTAGGTGTGAATAATGGTACACCTCTACCTAAGCCACCGCGTAATATAGATCAAAGCATTCCAAAATAACATAAAATCACCATTATCACGGAATTTTATGATATTATTATTGTACGCCTACATTTTGACACGTGGATTACTTGACATGAAGCAATCATATATCAATAACGTCCTCCTACTAGTTGGTACAGGATTTCTAACACGGGTACTTTGCGGGGGACGATTAAAGACAAATCTCGTATTTACAAGGACCAGTACGATACCTATAATTTCTCGTGCCAGAGTGCTCGCCTACTCCCGTTAATATTACCGATAAATTGATATTCTTAAAATAGTCATGTAAGGAAACCTTAAGCTGTATTTTATTAATTGCTTTAAATGATAAAGCCAGCAATACGATTTATATCTACACTAAGATTTCTTGTGTATTGTGGGAGCGTTTAGAAACAGATATATATCTAAAAGCCAACTGTCTAAGTACGTAAATCGGACCCGCACCTAGTGCGTAAATCGGACCCGCATCTAAGTCCGTAAATCGGACCGCGCAAAACTCGAGGCGTGACTCGTGGTTAAATTTTATGCCTAATCCGTGACAACAACACCTTCAGATGTCAAAATAGTCTACCTCTAAAACACCAACACCGTAAACGAATTACAGAAAGAGAAAGCACTGAATGTGTGTTACATTGTGTGAGTATATCAACAACAAATACGACAGCCTTCCTCTCTGCCTAGCACCTAATGCCGCTACCGAAAACAGGTACAAAACTTTGATGTACCCCACCGCCAATGGATCTAGCGCGTCAAAAACAAAAATCCAAAATATATTTCCACTTATAAAATTTGTAAATTTGTCACTGATGCGGCAAAGTTGCAAACTACGACACCGGCCTACATTATTTTTATTTTACTGTTAAAGAATATGAGAATAAGTTTGTGCCGAGCCATGATAACACGCACTACAAACTAACATAACAAGCTAATAAAAAACCCGAACTAACTCCTAACAGTATCAGAAATAAATATAAATCCAAGTTTCAAAGCAGGGAAAATACCATAGCCTCTCTAAGCACTCACTGACAACACCACGGTAATCTTAAACTTAGATCACCTCTCTGCCTAACCACTAACGCTAGATGCCGTGAGCCTGTCCAAAACTCGGAACTGACAAACTAAATTATTCATTGTTCACAAATAAAATTAATTTACATTTCTGCTTATCCCCTTTATTCAATCCGTATTGTGAACGTAAGCTAAAAGCAATAAACTATTTAATTATTATTTCCATAATTAATAATCTCACTGCTTAACCGCTAACATTGATGCCGTGAACATGAACAACACTAATACTAAATAATATTTTTTTATATTTAAAATAAGTCTTCAAAAAATTTTGCTAAGTCGATGAACACTCAATTAACTACCCTTTCAGCCTAACCCATAATACATAAGCCGTGAAGTCCGGGCTACCGCACTGCAAATCACTAACAAGCCCCGTCTCCGCGTACATCTCAAAAAAAAATACAACTCTAATAATAAACCTATTCATCGAAAACGGCTATGTCGATAAAAGTAAAAAATATATTAAATATCACTTACCTCGCATAAAATCGTTTCATACTGTCCTGGACTTCTTTCCGCCACATAGCTTGAGTTTTTTTGAAACAGTCCGTGGGATAACTAGCGAGTTCGTCACCAGCTATTTCCAAATTAGCAGCGATGATTTTAAACGGCGGCCTTTCAAAAATACACAAAACACTCGATATTAGTTAATAAAACTGCATAAATTGTTATTACACTCAATCAAAATCACAATCACAAATAATTAAAAACTTTCAACAAAAATTTACGCAAATCGTTCGACAATAATGCCCGCTCCCGCGTCTATAGGTCGCGTCATGTTATTGATAAGACGTCAAAGATAACACTGGCCGGATGTTGCGAGCTCCACGGCTCAGGTAGCTACTATCGGCCGACAGCCCCACCAGGTGAGTTTCAAACACGAATGAAAATTGAATTGCGCATGTGCATAGACTTGGCTTCTACGGAAAACCTCGTAACTGACAATTTTCACTTTCTCAATATTTTTTTTGTTTTAGTTTGGAGAGTGATCGATGTTTTTATTTGTTTGGGGACTAAACTAGTATATTGACGTGGATTTGTCTGCTTTTTTGAAAAAATAATATTTTTGTTTTAGTTTGGAGAGTGATCGATGTTTTTATTTGTTTGGGGACTAAACTAGTATATTGACGTGGATTTGTCTGCTTTTTTGAAAAAATAATATTTTAAAGTAAAATTTATTAGATTGTATTTTCAAGATAAATAATCTAATGTATTTTTTTCTGATGTGAACATAAAAATAAGTTAGTAATTAGATAAAAATATTCAATAATTTTATTTCATATAGGACAGTTTTTTTTATTTAGTTTAATAATACTGTACAATAAATCTGATATGTGAAACAAATGGTTTATATTCATTGTTACTTGTATTCATACAAATGAGTTCTTTAGATTTTATCTTTTATAACATCTAGGTCATTTATATGTATATCAACTACCTAGGTAAGATTAGGGACTTTCAGTTTTGCGGCCATAAATATGCGGAAGCAGGTTTTTATATACAAATCTATATATATAAAAGAAAGTCGTGTTAGTTACATTATTTATAACTCAAGAACGGCTTTACCGATATGGCTGAAAATTAGTGAGGAGGTAGCTTAGAGCCAGGAGACGGACATAGGATACTATTTATTTCGTAAAAATGTGGGAATATCCCGGAAATCCCGGATAACTAATATCTTACGGGATTCGAATGAAATTTTATACACACATAGTATGTGACCATGAATAACAAATAGGATATATTTTACCCCAGAAAAATGTGGGAATATCCCAAATCCCGAAAAACTAATAGCTTACGGGATTTTAATGAAATTTCATACACAGATAGTATGTGACTGGGAATAACAAATAGGATATATTTTATCCCAGAAAAATGTGGGAATATCCCGGAAATCCCGAAAAACGAATATCTTACGGGATTCGAATGAAATTGCATACAAATATAGTATGTCACCAGGAATAACAAATAGGATATATTTTACCCCAGAAAAATGTTAGAATATCCCGGAAATCCCGAAAAATGGTTACGGATGGAATAGGTTACGGGATTTGAATGAAATTACATACACACATAGTATGTGACCGGGAATAACAAATAGAATATATTTTACCCCAAAATTATGTGAGAATTCACAGAAAACTTATGTAGGAGACCTACTTACGGGATTTAAATGAAATGTTGGTACTAATAGTTTGTGATTGGCGCTGGCATATTGAATACTTCTTTTTTCGGAACAAAGCGGGAATTTCCCTAACATTGAGTACTCCTTATCCAATGAATAAAATCCGAAAACAATTGTGTTACTAAGTCTAGGCGTACGAAGTCGCGGGTAAAAGCTAGTGAAAAATAACATTAATTTAATAATTGAATAGAGCAGTGGAATTTTGACACTTAATCGAGAAGATTTTGATCTCTGTCAATATTAGCAGCAACCAAACGTAAATTTTGCATTAAACAATTTTTTTATGTGAATGTAATGTAAATAAAAAATCTTGCGTTACGCCTTTCTCCGTCAACGGGAATCGGAATTTACATGTGTAAAATGGACCCGTCAATACTTGTACGTCACATCACCGATGACAGGATTGACGAATGACATAATTCATGTCATCGGCGATGCTATCAGTATGGCAAATAAATAATTCATTGTTTCAGGGTTTTTTTTAAGCGTATTCACTGACCATAGCTATTAAATCATTTATTGTTTCAGGGATTTTTATTGGAATTAACACTGACCTATTTTTGGGGGTCCGGTTCCAGCACTGGTTTATGAGGAGCTGCATACTACTCGGGCAAGACGAAGGAATTGGTAAAGCGATTGTATCAGTTCCTACGCCCCACATGATTGCGTGTGTCTCCAAGTTTTTGTAGGGAATTTCCTGGGTGAGGAGCTCCCATAGGACCACGCCGTACGACCATACGTCCACTCGTTCAGAATACGGTTCGTGTCTTATAACTTCCGGAGCCATCCAAGCCACAGTTCCAGTGAAACTCATAACGGCACTTACATCGTTCCACTCGCGACTAGTGCCAAAGTCGCTTACTTTTACTACGAGATTGTCAGCAATAAGAATACTGAAAAAAGTAGTTTATTAATATATAGTCACAGAGATCCTTTGGAGTAACGAATATGAATTTGTGTAATGCTTCGAAAAAAATTGATTCGTTCTCGCCACACTAAAGGATCTTGTCTGGAACAATATTCGAGATACATGCGGATACACATTGTGAGTAAATTTTGAGGTACAGTATAAATACTATAAATACATACACATACGGATTTTAACCACATTATGAATATTTGAAATTTAATCAATGATTCTGATGCTATTGATTCGTCAACAGTAAGGTACTCGAAAATGTCTTACTTCTAAGCAACCTAGCTTTGCAAACTTCGAACGAAACCTCTTTGAAATTGGCTTGAAAAATTGACTTGCGAGTAAACGGATGTTATTTCTATAGATCTTCTTATATTAAAGACACTTTTCCGAGTCAACATTTTAGATTTTAACAGTAGATGGCCGGCAAAGAGTGTCGTGTTTTTTTAGTTGTTATGGCTACACTTACTTTAAAGGAACAGTATACAGAAAATACTTACAGAAAAGTAATATACGACTATATGCATATATGTAGTTTATGACCAGCGCTAACTTATTAAGTCCCGGAAAATTCGGGATTTTTCTACTTTTTTAATTAATCAATTTTGCTTGACCTTTATTTACAGTGTAATTTATTATCCACATAATAAAAATAACAACGAGCTAAAACCGGGTGATTTTCTTAACACAAGGGTAAAAACGAGATCGTCGGGGATATCGGGCAAACAGCTAGTAATACGGCTAATAAACTATTATTTTTTATTTTCAACGAGTTTGGCGCGGAAAATCGGTAAATGTTATTCCTTTGGCTGCAGGCACAACCTTAGACTTTAAGCCTAACTTTAAGTAAATTTTAAGACTAAATTGTTAATACAAATATATTCAACTCTTTTGAGAAACCAATTAACTTTTTACTAGAATCGAATATATAGTATGTAAAATTAGAGTTTTTAGGTTAAACTCGTAATTTTTTCTCTGGTTTCTATCGATTAAATGGACCGTACCTCTATAGACTTTAGGGGACAGAAATCGATATCATGTTGGAATCCATACATTGTTACTACGACGTTTAAATATTAAAAGGGACAGACAGGAATCACGAACAATATCGTAATAATCATCATCATCCGAGCATTTTCCCAACTATGTTGGGATCGGCTTGGCTTCCAGTCTAGCCAGCTGCGGCTGAATATCAGTATTTTACACGAAGCGACTACCGTCGGACCTCCGCAATCCAATTTCTAGGTAATACCGATATTCTGAGGATAGAATGGTTGTCAGGTTTTTAGGCTTCTGACTATCACTTACGATTGTCATACGTGTTCGGGATCGAAGGTTTTACGTGCCCTGCAAGGCACGGACGGGCCTCGATGTGTTAATATCGTAATCTGTCACTTTTCTTAATTGGAAACGATTGGGTCTAAGTCGCTCTGTCTGACAAAAAGAGGAAACATCAAGTTGAGATCAAAATGTTTGTAAGAAAATGCCAAACAATGCCCTTTTATATCTCTTTCGTACAACGTAAGCATCCAATACTGAGATCTAACTGATAATAAATAGCAACTTATGTACCCACTGCATTGTTGTTATCCTGTGGAGTGTCTGGGAAACAATACTGCCGTTCAGTTACCTATTATAAATCCTTTCAATACCAATTAAAGTTTCGAATGTCCGTACGTTGTGTTGTTTATTATTTGCAACAGAATATTTTGATATTATATTGCAAATATTCATTTTTGATACTATTGTCTGTCCATTTGCTTGTGCTTGACCATGCATCAAATCATAACTACTGAATTGTTTTAAAGGGACTCATCTTCCATATCTTGAGGCAACGTTTAGGCTATATTATATAAAAAATTGCTTTACTCTCTTTATTGAAAGTTGCAATTAAAAGCTTTTCTTCTTTATTAAGCCTACCAGTGTTATAATCCTGGAAAATTCGTTTGTAAAACCAATCCCACATCTAATTCAATTACAATATGCAAATCAATTGTGTGCTTCAGATTATTGCACAAGATAATTTGGTGTTGCGTTTTTCTTATAACTAATGTTCTATAAATAAAGGATTATAATCGACTGTATGCCAAATTTTAGTCGTACGTCTTATACTCATTAAATCACAAGACAATGAGATGTTTACTTGTGTTCTGTTAATGGTTTTACGACGACACCGATGCCTATGGGAAGTGAAGCCGTCTTGCTTTTTTCTGTCCGAGCCTCGAACGATTCATTATAGCGGTGCATGACATTTACAATTGAAGCATTGGATGCATCAAGGGCCATTACCCAACAAAATTAGAGATAATATGTTATAATATTTGATATAAAACAACGGCATAGTGAAACCATCTCATTAAACGACTCTCACTACCTCTAATCAAAAGATTGAAATGAGTTTTTGTTTGAAACGTTAACCTTATTCTGATTAAATAAACGTTTTCAGTGCGGAAAGCCCTAATTTCCGCCAGTGGTTCTTAGTACTTCATCTATTGTGATCATTTTATTAATATAATTTTCATATTCTTAAAATGATCAAATATGATAAACTGAATTGTCCTTTAATAGCGCTTTATTTTTCTTTCAATTATCGTTTCTGGTCTTTGAATTCGATATAATACCTAGGTTACTCGACAAGATACTGCGATCCTTGTGATAAGAGACATCTGTAACAGTTTTCTTAGAAATGAGTCGTACATTTTATTGTTGCTTTTTCGCGGTATAACGGTTTCAAAAAGTCGCATAAAAACAGGTGCAATAATTATTACTTCGTACTTATCTCAGGCCAAGCTTCGTCAGTTATGCCATTAATGGTATGCTAGGTTTTTAAGTATATACTTAAAGGGAGTTCTGGGGTTGTCTATTAGGAGGATATAGTGCCCCTGTTCATGAGTTGGTTTGCCACAAGGGTAGTTTTAGTAACAATACCACATCCCCCGGTCTAATGTAAACCGGAATCTTATGAAGGTTTCCCACGTGAACAAAAAAAAGGAGGCTTTAACTTTCACAGCAAGACGCTTAAAACAAAATCTACTCCATTGAACTATGAAAACCATAATCCGACGAACCAAATTTATTTTAATATGTTTTTTTTTAATGTGTAATAATGGTCTAATTAAAATAAAACGTTTAACTACCTACTAAATTTATATAACTACTCTAATCGTCCGTACAATAGTAGCAAATCGGCCAATAATTAATTGAGGCTGAGAATCCATAATTATTTAATGTGTAGGACATACCCCAAATCCCTTTCATAACGTTTTGGTTTCGTAATAGGAGACGTTAAACGATTTCACTACATGGTGGCCTACGTCACAGGATTCAGGAATTATAGTTTAGCGTTCTCTTAAATTCTTGATCGCATACATACGAGTACAAACGGTATTGTCAAACCAATAGGCTCTACGGCAAACTGTTAAAAATGTAACTTGATGTAAAATATTTATGTTTTAAAAATCGATACATATTATGGCCAAGGACATTGTTCGAGACGTCTTAGCAAAGTACTAATGTATAATACCTATCTGAGTACCGGTACTAATAAACGGTGCGTTAATGAGCCGCGATATTATGTTACCAGCAACTCGGGTAAAATTACAAACAAGATTGGCTTGATTTCAACTGTAAGGTTTGAAAATAAAGTTTCACACTATCAAGTTTTTAGTAAAGGAACAGCACGGTAATGATCTTAAACCATAGAGTAATAGTATAACACAAATGTTACAATACAATATTGCAAGACAACAATACTCGGAACACTCAAATTAAGTTTTAAACACCCATGTAATTTAAATTTAAATTCGCCATGCGGTCAAAGCGGCTACGGGGTGGTAATGTCTTAAATTGACATAGTTTACAATATCCTATGTCCAGTAAAATTCTCAGGGATATGCCTTAACAGAACACAGTGCCCCCCACGTGCTGATAGGGGCCAATGGGGGGTCTCAGTGAGTAAGAATCCCACACTCCCAGTTTAACCCCCTATACAGGTCGCCTTTTGAAAGTTAAGTTAAGGTGCTACACGTAACCTGTAATATTCTTTTAGATAAATATCGTGGGAATCTAAACCGATTACCCGCACACAGATAAGTATTCAAGAAGCTTGTGATCTAAGATCTTGTGACTAATCGGGAAAAGAGGCTTAAGTGGAATATTAGGTCACGGGAACTTCAATTCTTCGAGGTAGGTATCTCTGACATTATATGAGCTTGAACAAGTGTGATTTCAAATACATAGTACATAAAGTTCTAAAAACAAATATAAACAAGGTATTGATTTTTCGACGACAAAGACAATTGATGCAGTTGTAAATAACTAAAAGCCATTGCAAATGGTACTCCAACCGTATAAATGGACTGGACAACAGGCTACAGGCCGTATTCATTTACGTAATACCTTGCGAAGACATTAATGATATTAGTCAGCGTGCGATGTTTGCACTTACAAATTATATCTAGGAACTGGCTGCCATTTGCTTGTATAGGTACCGTGATATTTTGACTGTTATCCCCTTGCGGTAGGGTTTATTATTTACTAGCTGATGCCGGTGTAACATTTTGTCCAATCCCATGGGTTTTTTCTAAAATCCCGTCTTAGTGCTAACCAAGTTATTCATTACTTTATCCCTAATAAAGTGATAATTTACACCCTATACGTTAACTCCTTGACAGAATAAGTAGATATTATTGCAAGTTAATTTGTCCAGCTGTATTGGTGTGAAATTCAGTAGTTACAATTTGATACACGATCAAGTACAAAGATAAACCGATAGACAAACAGACTGACCTTTTTCTGAGTATAGAAAAGTATATTATTACAGAAATGTATTAAATGACTTATTCTCAGTCCCCCAAATTATTTTCTTTGCACACTTGGGAAAGTAAAATCGTAGTTCGAGTTAAGTTGATTGCTTTTACTGGAGGTCTGACGAGGCGCAAGTACGTACGTTGCACGAATAGTGACATGAGTCAAGCAAGCCATTGACAATAGACAAAATACAAAGCGGACCTGCCGGCCGGCCTGGACGTACTACCGAGCCGAATATTTCCGATTAATCCCTATAAAGGGATCCTCGGAAATGCGCGCGTCCGTGCTGTGACGGGGCTCTTGGTTATTTGTTAACGGCCTTTCCCAATAACAAGTCAAGCGGTAGATTTATTTACTAGAAGATTTTGACATTACTTGCGTGGACGTTATGTCAAAACCATATCTTTATTAGTTAAATTACACTAGGTACACATACACACTTGCTTACTAATTAACAAATGATTAGACATGTATGTAAGTATTTTTATTTGTTTTTAAAAAGGTTGTCACGTAGGTAGGATTTTTTACAGTAGGTGCGGTTAAAAACACGATTTTAGCATGACAGAAACACAAGGTCTGTCATACAAACATTTATTCAGTGCAAGGATCAAATCGTAAAGTCGAGGTGCAGAGTAAGCATGGTTTCACAGCGTGGCAGATTATTTTTGCTTGAGCTTGTCAGAGCGTAAATCTCTGTACGTATCAATTGCGATCCTGTTTGGTACTCGCGGTTACACAATGGTACAAATTGAGGTCAGTATATACTTGAAAGTGGGAATGTACCATAATAATATACTAAAGAGAGGTAGAGCATACTCGGAGTAATTCGAATCATATTGAGAACTTTCAATCCCGCACAATTGGGAGGAAATTCCTGTAAATCCTGGGTTTATGATTCCATAACAATCGGGCTGTTATCTAAGCTGAAAAAAGAATGATCAGATGATCAGACTTGGCGACTAAGTTAGAGAATATTTATACTGCAATAATAATTTTATTTTGTGACCAGTAACCCCGTAAAACTGATCCACCAAAAATTGTGTTACAACGTATACGAGGACGAAGTTAGTAGCATGGTATGTGGCCAGCGCCACGGCGCAGCATTTTAATCTGTTGCAAACTGAGTTATGTTGTGTTGGACGGCATACGAAATTTCATTCGAGTTAGAAATTAAACGAGTGCTACCGATTCGCGTCGAAAACTTCACTTTTTCGGAATTTTTCAAAGGCAATCGTAACGATGTGGGCGGATTATTCAAAGGAAATCGTCGGTGATACCCTAATACTGCGTAAGTAACAATTTGCTATTAGGCCTAACTTTGTATTAAATAATATTGAAAATTAGGCCTTACAGCAAATTTTTACTTACGCGGTATTGGAGTATCACCACAAAATCACAGTTTTAGAAAGATGACGTCTTGATTAAATGCACTAAATTATAACTAGCATGTTTACTGTTACTGTCTGGATTTTAAAAGAGACTGATTCTCTGAGTTTGTTTCGGTGTTTCTTCTCAGAGTTCGTCAGCTAGGAAATGCCGGCGCCATCTAGCGTTAATTATATATTATTAAATAATTGACTTGTAAAAGTGTCACTATAAGATGGACGGTTTAATAAATCCAAAGCGTTTCAGTCGTTTTTCAGGTCGTATACAACTATTACACTGTGCTAAAATATTATATTTTAAGCGCTCTCCCACCAGAATCTAATGTTTATTGTAAAATTTTTATTTTAAATGATTGTATTTTGGAGGTACAGACGCCAGCAGGTCAAGCTATCCAGAACTGTAAAATTTTCACAATTGAAAACAAACCTTATGGCGTTGTATTAACGTTGAAAATCTATCAAAGAAATTTGTCAAATTGTGGTAGCTTGATGTGCTGGCCTCTGTACTTATGTACATGCATTTAAATATTTAACAATCTAGTTGTTTTTTATATTTATATTATATTATATAATTACTTTGACGAATTAAATTTTCATTCCGCTAGATAAAAAAAATGCATAAAATAATTAAAATTGAAATAAAACTGCTTTTTACGGATTTTATCGCGTTGTATTGATATTATTAATCCCGACGTTTCGGACCCTTTACAGCGTCCATGGTCACGGGTAGACTGAGGTGGTGGGCGTCTTGATGATATAATTACTGACAGCTACTCTACATTTCGCGTGTCAGAAATCGATAAATAATTAAAGTTTCAGCTGTGTTCTTATTAGGGACACCAGAACACAGGTGAAACTATAACATAGCTATAAACGTAGGATATTTAACAAGATTTTTTACCAGATTCGATCGACTATCTGCAGTTAGGTGCCAGGAAGTCACACAATTTCCGAGTACCTTGAGTATTGTGTCTGACATTACACTGACCAAATGTTTTTAAAATAAACTGGACAACTGTTATTTTAATATCGTATACGTACGTTCTTTCACCTTAAGGGTGAAAGAACGTAAAATATATGTTTTAGGTTAAAAAAAGATAGAGTTACGACACAATAAAAAGTTGCATTGTGTAGAAAAAGTGATCATCATCAACCCATATACTGTCCCACTGCTGGGCACGGGTCTCCTCTCATATTGAGAGGGATTAGGCTATAGTCCACCACGCTAGCCTAGTGCGGGTTGGCAGACTTCACAAACCGTCGAGAAAAATCTCTAAGGTATGCAGGTTTCCTCACGATGTTTTCCTTCACCGTTTAAGCGAGTGATAATTAATTATTAATACGCACATGATTTCCAAAAGTCAGAGGTGCGTGCCTTGGATTCGAACTTGAGATCTTCGACTTGGCAGTCCAATGGTTGGCGGTCCACTAGGCTATCACTGCTTTTTTTTTAGAAAAAGTAATAATTTTACTGAACTACAGACCTAAACACTAATTGTTAAATAATAGTTTTAATTCCCGTAAAATAATGGTGATTTTAGACTATTAAACTTCGTATAACTCCGCGCGAAATGATTATAAAATCTCACGGCCTGTCATGGTCGTCATCTCAAGGCTTGCCGTGACTCTATGGGTAGATAGTTCATTATTTTCATATTTATTCGTCAAGACGATATCTTCTAGTGCTTCATTCTATTATTACCACATTTATATGAGACCACCACCCTGGAACTATCCCTTATAAAATTGAATTGTGAGAAAAACATACCATGTACAAATAGACCAGGGTCGGTGGAAAAAGGTGGAAAAATAAAGATTTTAAAACGAAAGAATTACTGTTTGTTTGGGACTTAAAAAGGTAATTTTTCACCAAATTTCGTGACAAAAAAAGAATTTTCGTAAAAGATAAAAATAAAAACGAAAAACTTGATAATTTGAATTTTTCACATAAATTTTGAGGTTATGTGAAAAAGTGTAAATACAAAAGTTGTACATCTTTTTATTAACCTACAACTTCGCTATTTAATTTTTTTCCATAGGACTTGTAGTTTCTCCGGAAATCGAGATAAACCGTTTTTTACCCTTAAAAACGCACACCCATCCACTTCCCGACCTCAGATCGCCCGTAAATTATTTTTCCTTTCATTTTTGTTATATTCTCTTCCTTTTCCAATAGGTTTCATCCTACTATAATTTCTTTTTACTTTTTATCATTTTCAAAGGCTTCGGCCCTGGTCTAAAACTAAGAGCCTCTTCCTTGGCGGTTAATTAACCTACAGGAAGTGCTCGTGATTGGCGCATGTTATACGTTCTTTCAGCCTCAAAGTGGTGGCCTTTTAGACATTAAATTACATAAACTGATACCCTCTTCCATAAAAGCGACTATTATAATAATAATAATAAATCACTTTATTTCAGATAACTACGAGATCCATATTTTGTTAGTAACACAAATTAATTACATTTTAAGACTACCAGCTAAGTGATCAGCCTTCGCACAAACTGCTTTATTATAGCAGAGGATGTGTCTGCCGCAATAGCCCTCATGATGCTGTTCGGACTGTCCCTTGTTCTCTTTAGGAGAGAAGCGGTTTTTTTGCGGATGATAGCCTTAAATCCGTCGGTATGAGACACCGCAAACATTTCTGAGGCACTGCAAAACCGAGGGAGTCGCAACAGCATCCTGAAGACTACATATATATTATGAAGCCAACATACTAACGATGTTTTCTGGTTCAACTTTGTGCATAAATAATTAAGTAAAGTCTCAATACGTTACGTTGTTTTCATAAGTGAATAGGAACTGTCAAAAGAGGTTTGTATATTGGCTTTAGACTTATTGGTTAAATTCAATAAAAAAGACACTTACTTTGGAGATTTCAAATCTCTGTGGATGATCTTATTACTGTGTAAATAAGTCATCCCCTGTGCGATCTCCTTGGCCCATTTAAGGATCTGCGATGGTAAAAAACAAGACCCACTATGTATGTATTCGAATAGTGGGCCATATTGGCAGAACTCCATTATGATACACCACCATGGTCCATCCGTGCTGATCCCTTTGAACTGAACTAAAGGGAGAAAGGAAAATAAAAACCAATAAATAAATCTGTAATTTGTAGATTTAAGGGTTTTATGTGGACTTATTTTGCTAGTTAAAGTAAAAGATGATTTTTTTTTATGATTTAAGGTGGCGTGCACGAAAAGTCACAGGATATATTAGTTACGCTAAAATAAACACCAGAACTTTAAAGATTATGGTTGGTCTCTCGCTTTTAATTCTACGATATTCTTAAAGCAAAAATCAGCAAATACGTATATGTTTGCTTATTGAATTATATAAAATATTTAATTAACATGTCTTCTAACATAATTCTTGTTTGCATCTAAATTAAGGAAATGGTAAAGCGCATTCAAAACAAATACTACAAAACAGAGATACACAGAAGTCCTAAGAACGTAAACCTTTGAAAAGCTAAGAGTCAAATAATACTTCACAATTTCATCATTTTAATGGTTGAGTTTCAATAAGTTGGAGAACATAACTGTATTGCACTCATACTGTAACGTTGTGTAGGTATAACAAGAAACAACATTATATCAAAGTAAATATTGCATTGAAAATCTCTTGTTCAACTCGAAGATTTTCCACATATCGTTGGAAATTGATATGAACTGAGTTGGAACTAATTGAAGTGACTTTCTAGCATGCACATCTAAGTACGTTGCATAAGGTTTTCATCAGCTCACTTCATTGCACAGCACCGAGCCTCTTGGCTAGTCAGGCAAGTGTAATGGAGATACATCCGTTCGCATTTTCTTTAATATTTTCTTTCTTTCCAGTTTACATCCGTCGGCTTTTTAATATTTAATGTAAGTTTCAAAAAAAGTTTGCGATCAGTTTGAAAAATCGGAAACTTGTTAAGTACTGTAGATTATATTATGATTTCTTCTTCTTTTTAGATTCTTTCAAACAGAGTATTTCTATTTAAAGAAAACACACAACAATACAATTTTCTTGATAAAGTTCAATTTAAAAAATTATACCAGCTTATGCTAGTGATCGCAAACTTTTTTTGATGTGTGTACATCGTAAGTATGTATTTTAGTACTTAATTATTATTTTTTCACTTTCATTTGTCGACTGCGTCCGTCTAACACTGCAGAGGCATCGACTGAAAATCAGCTCTGGGTGCCGTATGCCCAGAAAATACTGAATTGGTGCCCTGATGGCATAATTATGAATAATACACCAATAACCCCTGTGCCAGTGTCCAAACTAAATGAATTATTTTTCTATTTTATAATTTTGGATAAAGCCACCAAAAGAATCCTGTAAATACACACATCAAAAAAACCTAAGTAACACGCATCATTTACAGATAATGCCTGTTTTATTAATTGATACTTTATTTTTTCTTAACAAAGTAGATGCAATCTTTTTGTTCTCGGAAACATACTGGCTGATTTTAAAAATAGACACTTTTCGATTGTGTTTTGCTTTCATCTAAATAAAAACTAATTAATCTCGGTTCCGTTGCTTGATAAATTTAGTATTTAACTCACTTTTATAATTTCAGATATACAGTTTTAGAAAAAAAAATAGTGGTGAGTCATTATTGTCTTTGCTCAGATTTGACGCCGTTGCATGACAATCCGCGTTCGCACTCTGCTCGGAGAACTAGAGAGTACTTGGCAATGGAAAACGTCCGGGTATTGCCGTGGCCTGCACAATCGCCAGATCTCAATCCGCACGCATGGGACACGCTCCACAGACGTGTTCTAGAGAACGTGGACGGAGTGTCGACAATCCGACAAAAGAAAAACTTGTTAAAATTCCATTGGAAGCTATTTTCACAGGAACAGATAAATAATCTCATTCAAATAAAATCGTTGCCGATTAGTTTTAAACAACAGAGGCGGTCACAGTTTGCAACACACTTGCTCATAAAATGGCTATAGTTTCACTGCAATTAGGCACATAATGACACCTGTAGTCAAACTGTGACTTTTTCATTGCTACTATTCACAAGTGAGTTATAGGTTTTATTTTATTTTATTGGATGAGTTGCTTTGTTCTTAAAAAAGTTTCTATACTAAAAGATCGTGTTCAATATTATAAATAAATTAATGTACCCATTGCTTGCTCATTTCATGCAACTTCGTATTTAAATAGATAATTTCAACTTGTACGTTTTTAAAATAAAACTTTCAACACTCAAATAAAACTTTTGTTTTCTCTGTAGGTAATAAAGAAAACTTTGAATTCCCCATTTTGTAGGTGGCTAAAACACTATCCGCGAAAAGCCAAAAAAAAGATCCCATTCTTTTAGTCTATGGTCGATCGCCATTAATCGCCATTGCTAGATGCGCGCGCATAGAAAAAATATTTTTTCCAGCCACCGCGAAACAAATTTCACAATTCGTTTTCACTGTTGAAATTATCGTTATTTTATACACGTGTGTATTGATGATTACCGTCCTCGGCTCTCTTAAAACCCTCACCTAACGGCTCGGGTTTCAATGGCGCCTCAGCGGTAATCACCAACATTACACACTTGCACCATAATGTACTACCTACGTATGTTACGGTACACATATTGTTAATTATTGTGATTAATTAACAATTTAATGAAAGATTTTGTTACTTTAGTCACTAATCCATGAAAGATGTTTAGTTATTATTTATAACAATAGTAAAAATCATTGAAATAAAACTACTTTTTACGGATTTTATCGCGTTATATTGATATTATTAATCCCGACGTTTCGGACCCTTTACAGCGTCCATGGTCACGTGTAGACTACTAGGTATCAATATAACACGATTAAATCCGTAAAAACTAGTTTTATTTCAATGTATAATATTCGCGTAAATGTCAGAAATCAATAGTAAAAATCGTTCAAAAGTTCAAAACCGTAGGTACATATTGCTTAGACTTTTTATTGTGTGTATTTTACGTTTTGAAATTGAATTTTTTAGTTGACCCGTGTAAATAATATGAACATTAGATTTCCCTGGCTACCCAAAAGGCAATATTGTTTCGCGTTTCTTCAATTTCACTTTTTTAGAGACAAATAACATTACAACAATATGTTGGGAGCCGTAGGCGTTAGGGACGGTGCAGAGTGTAGGTGTTCTGTATGTAGTAATATTAGTTATAATAATTATATGGTATCTATATAATTAAATGTTTCTGCAAATTAATACTTGATAGCTTATTTTTATAATGCAGTAAATCGTTATCGATCGATCCACCGGTATTACGGACTCGTTCTGACTACGAGCCACACTTTCCTCCATTTGTTAGGCCAAGAGACTCATAGTACACATACGCAGACCATACGCTACAATGACTATAACAAAAATATATTTTATGAAGTTTGAAATAGCAAATATAAGTGCGTATGCACTACGAAGTTGATATAGGTATATTCTAAATTAACTCAGTAATTATATTTACACGCAACAATTTTTATGCGATCATTATAAGAAAATTACTCTTTAGTAAATTCATGTATTTTGTGAAATCCTGATGTATTTAGCAAATTCCTGATTTGCTGTTAGTGGAGAATAGCTCACGTTCACCGCTAAGGGAAGAGTATAGGTGTTTTTGTTTATTAATTCAATTATTAACATTAAAAAACAACACAGCAAAATGCTTAAAATTCAGTTATATTTCTGTTAAGGGTGCCTAAGGAGATTTCTACAGCTTTTCAATGTCGCGACAAACAATGAGGCAAAAGTATGTTAATAGGTCAATGTCGGGAAACGCGTACAACAAAACTTGTTAAAGTCGTGGCCATGGGACTTGTTGCAGCGAGTTCATTCAGTGGTCCACTACCTGTTGGTTCTTAAATACGGTTCCGCGATATCGAAATTTACGTTTATTTTTAATCTGTAATCTTTTTAATATGCTTAACGAGCATATTTGCAGCTATAGTACGCGCGTTATCATCTGAGTCTTAGGGCCATAAATCATTACTCTACTATCTCGTTTGAACTTATGGGTCATAAGGAGCCGTCTAGTGAAGGGCGTAACAATAAAAGACATATTACCGATAATTATCGTATCTTGTTCACAAAACTAAAATAATTAACAGTATTTGATATTACTCTATATTTAAAAATTATATAGGTACAGTATTTTCATACACAAAGAAAGAAAGTTTATTACAAGAAACAAAATGGATTATACTGTGGCCCTTAAATGAGCCGTTAATATTACAAAATAATTAAATTATATAATTCATCATCATCATCAACCCATATACTGTCCCACTGCTGGGCACGGGTCTCCTCTCATATTGAGAGGGATTAGGCTATAGTCCATCACGCTGGCCTAGTGCGGGTTGGCAGACTTCACAAACCGTCGAGAAAAATCTCTAAGGTATGCAGGTTTCCTCACGATGTTTTCCTTCACCGTTTAAGCGAGTGATAATTAATTATTAATACGCACATGAATTCGAAACGTCAGAGGTGCATGCGTGCATGCGTGCGTCGAAGGTTCGAACTCGAGACCTTCGACTTGGCAGTGTAACGGTAATACCACTAGGCTATCACTGCTTTTTAATTATATAATTATTAAGTAAATAAAATTAATCTTCACAGTCTTCGCCTTCTGCCAAATTTATTATAAGCGGCGCGTGATCTGTAATTAGAGCTTTTTGTAAGTCTTAGTTTTGAAGTTCTTATTAGTGACGGTTTGTGGTCAATTAAAATTTGTTCTTGGTATACAGGTACTGCCTGATCGGTGGATTCGGTCCACTGTCGCTCTGCTCACACCACAAACAAATGCGGCCATTTCACGTGGTTTGTTGAAATTAAGAGAAGCCACTTTATTCAGATCACTTTTCAATTAATTGAGAAACAGGAATACGTTGTGAATCACTGTTCGAGTTTGAGGGCTATTGTCGCCATGTAATTTCTTTATATCAACGTTAGAAAATTTTTCTATTGATTTAATTGCAGTAAACACATTTATAGCAAAATAAAAACACGCACTGCAATTACATTGGAAACCGACCATTCAGAGGGTCTACTCCCTATTTCCGTCAACGAAGTTACGAGCCGTTCGAAAGTTCGGAGTCCAATAAAACAAGTGTCAAATTCAATTTTTCGAACGGGTAAAAACACATCGAGAGTAGGGACAACTGTCAAATTGTGTTGTCATTCATTTTTAGTTCGGGCCCCGAACGAATCATCCGTCCGTAGGTGATACGGAGTAGGAAACGCCCGTAACGAAGGTCGAAACTACGGATTTCGTGCTTAGGGCGTAGGCCCCCAGAATCGTAAAAATCATTAGTGACTCATCGTTAGCACGTGCGCAGGTAGCCGTTTATCGATAACTAGGGACCGGCGCGCTGCACATTCCTATCTCTTATGACTTTTATGACCTGAAGACTCAGATGATAACGCGCGTACTATAGTGGACCTGAATTCAACTATAGATTAACGGCGAATTCGAAACGGCGCACGCGCAATCAAAATGAAAATATTTATTTGCAAGAGAAATATGGTAATACAAAAGTTGGTAATAAATAGAAAATAACATTATGTATTACCTATCAGCATTTGTTTTGCTTATGTAGTGTCTTTCCGTTCATAATTTTATGTAGGACCCCATCTTCACTTCCTTCATTTTGCCAGTATATAATATTAAATAACGATAGTATTTCAGCTAATTTTGTACGATTAATACGGATATTTCAGTTAGGATTCTAAACTTTTAAATTTATATAATTATGAATATTGCTACACCCGATTGGCTACTATTGTTACTATGCGTTTCAAATAAGAATAGGAACGTCAATGACCTCGAATGACCGCGATCTGCCAAAAAAGTAAAGCTTGCAAAGAAAATTAATTTTCTTCTTTTGAATTTATAAAACTTTATAATATATTTATAACCAGTAATACCAAATCCGGAACTCTGCGAGTTAATAAAAATGCAGAAACAGGCACAAAACTATATTATAGACAATATTTTGCCGCTTTGAAGTTTTAAAGCTGCCACCCTACAAATATGATTTAAATCCAATTGAATATTCCAATCCAATTGAATTTGATTAGCGTAAGGTGGCCGACAATAATGTTCAACAATTAGAAAGCCAAATTGAGAATGTAACATTGGAAACTATTGATTTAATTACCAGTGATGATTGGTAAAAATAAATTAACCACGTCAAATGAATCAAAAATAAATACCAAAAAAAGGGAAATATTTAAAGACGTAGATAACTTTAGTTTTATTATAAACACAGGTAATAAAATATCTAATTTTCTTTTAAATAACAGTTGGTGGAATATTTTAAATACCTATAAAATATTATTTCTAAAATATCTGTTTTGCTCTTCCTACCTATCTGGTTTGAATTGACAGCTATGACGTCACAAGATGGCTAGAGGTCAGTCCTATTCTTATTTGAAACGCATAGTACCTACCAAATGTTTGTTAAATACCTATACAGTGTACACAGTTCCAATATTACTTAGACTTCACATTTACAATCGTCAAGTAACCTTAACCTTAGCAAGGATAAGAACTTAATTAAAGTATATCTGAAAATAATAATTGCATATAGTGTGCCAATACTCCCAATGGCAAATGATTCGGTCGCAAAAGAAAATGAAAATGCTCCGAAATTGTTTAAGATTAATTATAACTTAAAAGTACAAAACAACAATTAAATCCAGGGCTATATGTTCATTTATAAAAAGCCCGGTTGCCGTGATTAGGAAAACGATAGTAGTAAACGGTGGTAGCGGGACCACAACACAATTGCAGAAGAATATACTAACAAAACCAGTCCCGCATAATCAATGAACACATCTTATGCAACTTGCAAATTTGAGGCCTTAAAGAAATAGACCAAGGCCGGGACGTAGAAAGTAAATTGATGATATTTCTCGGACATACTAGCCGCAACTTATCATTTAACTTGTTAGTAGCATATACGAGCTGCAGATAATGACGATAAGGACAGCAATAATTGATTTATTGCGCGGAACGTGCGGCAAGATGTCCCGTAATTACTTTAACTTTGAAAGCAATTCATAGAAAATATGAACAAAGTTGGCTCTAGCGTCTTCCTCGGCGCTTTTGAATTTGAATTTGGAGTGGTTGGCGTTATATTACCATGCACTCTTCTGGCCCAAGTGTTGAAATAAAGGCCTTGAAACTAAACCTTTCGAGTTCATACGCGGACCGGGAACTGATTCTAATTAGTACTTACTTCCTTTGACAATGAAGGAAATTTTCGTGCATACATATCAAAATGGACTTTATTACAGTTATTGCAGTGTGAAGAATGTCAACCCATAATATAATAGGCCAGCTTTTAGAAGGGTTAAGCTTAGTTCCCGATATTAGCCTAAATTCTAGAGGCGCGTACACTGATGAAAGCAGTTCCACTCTGGTAAACTTGTAACTCCTGAGTCCTGACTACAATAGCACTTGTAACGATTAAAGGAAGTGAATTAAACATTGCAGATATTTGGCTAGTAAAATATTAGGACAATGTGGATTTTAAAATCTTAAATGCTGATAAGTGCGCAACGGCAAAAAACCCTGTCAAAAACTCAGCCTGTATATTCAATACTAGCAACTGTCTCATATTGCTGTAAGCAAGTTTAAAAAATTATCGTTCCGCTAAAAAGTCTAGTACCTAGTTGTATAATATTAGCTTTACATAAATACTTTTCTTTGTAACCTTAGATATTTGCGCTGAATCACTATCAAAGTCAGTCACAATTGAGGACGACTCCAACGTCACAAGAGGAAGACTTACCGATGTTCTCGTGGTTCAGTTTGCGCAGGTGTTTGATGTTAGCGTCGGTCTGGACGCGCAGCTGCTTGACCGCGACCAGCTCGCCACGGTAGTGGCCGCTGAACACGATGCCCTGCGCGCCGGCTCCCATGTACACGAGGTCTGATAGCTTCTCGTATGGGATATCCCATTCTTCCTCTGTGGACAACGATTCAACTTGAGTATACATTTTCTTTTGTTTTTATTATCATACTATAAGCAAAAGGCTACGACAAATTGGACCCCACATGGAGCGGAGCGACAGAAACATCGGCCCAAGCGAAAGTGGCACGACGTCGTGGCTCGACTAGAGGTAGAGCAACTTGGAAAGATGGAGGCATAGGGAGGTCTTCGCCCAGCTGTAGGTTCGCCGCGGGCTAGAAAAAAAAATACTTAGGCAATCGACTAGACATTACTCGAATTGAAATTCTTAAAACCATTAACCTACCTAAATTTTTATTTATAGTGATTCGGTTTTATTATGATGCTCTTTTTTGGTCTAGTTTTAGTTTAGTTTACTCTGTAGTTTTTTTAATTTTAGTTTGTTAGTAAGTGGTGTAGATAAGTTTATTTTTATATAATTGTTTATAACCTTATAAACAATTATATAAAAATAAACTTATCTAAATTATACCTATATTGTACTATTTTATTCTTCCATTAATAAATTTCTTTGAAGTGAAAATTGCAGGGCAAGCTTTACTCGGATTAAGTTTTTTTTGTTCAGATTTGTATCTATATCTTCCAAATTAGGCACGCAGCTTCAAATTTCAATGTTTACTTGAATAGTTTATTGCTGGAGTACCTTATAGACTCGTAGCTGAGTAATAAGTACGCTGATCAACCGATCTGCTTAACCTTTAAGCTACGCTAGCCGCGGTCAGTCTGTGCATGGGTGACTATTCTTTTTCACACTTCGAGACCCCTCCGTGCCTCGGCGATCACGTAAAGCCGTCGGTTCCGGTTGGCATACGAACACCTATGACAATCGTTAGTAGTAGCCAGAAGCCCAAGAACGTCTATCCTTAGGATGTTAGATTCAGTGGCATTTGGTTCGACTGGAAGCCGACCCCATCATAGCTGGGACAAGACTGGTGAGTATGATGAGGACGATGAGTTTATGATTGGTAGGTACAGACAACAAAAGAGATTGGTATACAGGTAGCGAACGAAATCTGCCTCTATACACAGATTGTGATTTAAATAATTACCCGTCAATGTGTAGCAGCTTACAATACAATACGTTTTGACATATTGCGTGATACATTATTACACAATCTTTAACAAAACACAGATGTTTAATTTGCTGCCTGTATACTTAACTCTTTTGTCGACCGTACCAATCATGTACCAGAAACCAATCAATTAGAATATGTGTTTATAAATTTGTATGTATATACACACATTGTAATCAGTGACATATATTATTATAATTGTCTAATCCCAAGCATATTCTAATAGTGTGTATTCACGAGTGTGCATTCAGATAGCAGCCATCAATACAATAAGACCCTCAAACGTCTTAATCAAGATCCATTGAAATGTCACATCAAAGAGAGCTTTCAAACACCGGTTCCAATGCAACCGGCTCAAAATAATTATGTCGCATACATAAATTGAACAGCAATATTATTCGCTGTATACTGAATAGCTTATCTTACAAATGCCCTGCTGATATTATACATACGAAAGTAACTTTATCTGTCTGTCACGCTTTCACACCTAAACTGCTGAACAGATTTTCATGAAATTTGGTAAGCAGAAATAGATTAGACGTCAGAGAAAAACATAGGCTAACTTTTGTCTCAAACAGCCCTTTGGAATGCGGACGAAACCGACGGCAACGGCTAGTTACCTATAAATGGTATATTAGTAAAATCTATAGGTACATATTCTACATCTTAATGTTACAAAATAAATGTTGAGTTATAGTAGTGCTAGTCATACTTGTAGTAATGTAATGTATAGTTGGGGAATATTACATCTATGAACTCAATATTATTGTTTGCTCGTTTCAGTCATGAACGAGGGATGCTCGAATTTACCCGATCGTCCGTGTTATCGGTTTCACTCGGATTCCACAAGTAACGCCGCCCTATAGCAATGTTCGACCGGATAATCAGCCGCCGGATAGCTAATTGGTTATCCAACTTAGGGAGGCCGAATATCCGGTATCCGGCGAAATAGCTGTCCGTTTCAGCTCTAATAATAATACCAGTGTGACCAGATTCAGTATTTTAATACTTTTTCAGTATATTTTAACGTTTTTTTTCGAATATGAGTATTTTTGTCGGTATATTGCCAGAAGTCGGTATTTTTGGGTATATTTTGGTTAAAAAGTTGGAAATATCATAACCAATCGTCCTCGCGAACCAATGTTAGGGGAATTTAGTGAACATCAATTATAATTATATTCCCCGGATTCGGTCTACGTTTTGTTTTGTGAGCAAAAGATCGTTTATTTACAGATAGGACAGGCGGGCCGCCACCGCCGTTGTAAAACTATTAAACTATGCAATAAATACTCAATAATTTTCAAAACAAGGCTTATACAAGGTATTCATAAAACTTAAAAGTGAAAACTAAGAATAGGCACAGATTCTTAGTTTTCAGTTGTATGAATAGGTAAGTAGATACATTCAACACTTTCTGGTATGAATTACAAATAGTATCGACTCGCCCAATAGGTAGGTTAGGTTTGTTTAAGTGAAATTATTTTCTGCTCTGCATTTTACTTAATCTTTGAGGATGTTTCGACATAAATTCGGGAATTTCCCCAAATTAGTAAGTAATACGTTTTGCCGACATTTAAATATTTTTTTCTTTGTTTTTATTTTATTTGACGCATCCCTTCGGACAGCATGTCTAGCTTTCAGCAAAGTTATTTAGCAAAGTGGGTTAAGAGACAGCTTCTTCACTAGAGGAACAGTTTTCTCCTGATTATTAACAGCCACAACAAATCTATTAAGAGCATGTAAAATCGATCGCAAGATGTTATTTAAAAAAAAACTTTTTTTTAAACAAAGCGAGGTGTTTTAGATGTAGGAGGTTGTATACCTACATTTTGTACTTACCTGCTCGAAAAGAATGTTAAAATTTAACTCTTACATTTATAGCGATGATTGATGATGATTATTAAACTAAACATGTACCCCAGGAAAATCAGTATTTTTATTAATATGTATATTTATCCTGCGTAAGTCAGTATATTTCAGTATTTTTTGGAGGTTCCTCGGTATTTTCGTAAAAAATAATCTGGTCACACTGTCTAATACACACATCAACATCGAGACAACTTTTAGCATATTTATTATATGTGTAACCGTGTGTGTGTGTTTATGTGTAACCGTGTCATAATTATATCCCTAGTAAGATGGAGGTTATAATACGCTTTCATACAATTTTCATCCGGAATAGTAATGTTCCACAACTAGCTCAAATACATTATTTTGACAAAGACCGAAGAAGAAGAAAGAAGAGAAGATATTAGAAGTTAATTTAAATATTTCTTCCTACTATCTTTTTGTAAATTTTTGGCATTTTCCATGCTAAGATTTTAAAGTTATTTAGAAAAGGAAAAATTCGATATTTCTTCCTAGTTCTTATTTTTGCCTTCTCTTTAAGTACTTCTATATTACATCACTTATGTAATAATATTTTTAGGACATCTCAAATTAGTCATGGGGCTATTCAATAAAACATGTTCAACCCACGGTTACAAACACTTTGTTTGCATTACCTCTATGTAGAGGTAATGCCAACATAACCATGCAACGTTAGGGTAATGTTACCCTAACGTTGCATGGTAAAAAAACCAGACAGGCGGTCTAGTTATGCCATATAAAGTATGAAATAGTGCATAAAGTGTAAATAAATAAATCAAAAATAGAGAGAGTGGAAATGGCAGACATGAAACAAAGGAGTTACAAAAAACAACGAACGAATGAACTTTTCCATTTCGCAGGGAATTTTGTTTGACAACTTACATAACAGAAATAAATTGCAAAGGCAACATTGTTTTAAATAGAGAACTATTTAATTGAACACGCAGTGTCCAGTTTTTAGTAAACACTGAATGACAAAGTTACTGTAAAGCTATTTTTTAATTGAAGCAAAGGATAGTCGTAAGTCTCAAAGCACAATTTGTGCGAGTTCTGTAATTTTTTTTTTTAAGTTAGGTGTGGAAAGACTATGTACCTTTATGTCCACTGCCGGACGCAAACCTCCTAATAACAGCAAAAAATATGAATCTTTAAATGTTGCTTTAAATTTTTTAATGGTTTTGTGGTTAAATTTTTGATATTCATTCGTATTTTAATGTGTAACTAGATAGGTCAAGATAGTTCTGGTCATTGTAAGGTAATTGTTGAATAAATTTTATTGAGCGTGCAGCTCAGTATAAAGAAAGAAAGAAAAACTGTTATTGCACAAAACAACCAAAGCAATATGAAAAATAAAAACAAATAAATGTACAATACTTGTAGTTCATACTATAAAATAAAAGATTTATGTAAGAGCTTTATTTTAAGAATAAAAAAGATCAAAAGGGTTAAAATGGCGCCTGAGATATTCCTCTGAAACCGGAAAGCATTTTTCGCTTTATAATAATTTAATAGCAAACTCTTCTGTGAGTGTTCTCAGATGATTTTTTTTAGAAATGATTATCTCAGATGTCCCATGGAATTCGACGCTGATTTTTGTATCAATGAAGTATGTTATAATAAACGAGTTATTGGAAGCAAGGCGGTATGAAATTCTCAGTAGCAGCTTGTAGGTCAATGGCGGATAATATGACCAAAAACAGAACGGTGAACTTTATGTGTACTTTGGTAGCTCTGCCTAACCATTCGGAGAAAACAGGCGTGATGTACCTATGTACTGCCTAGTGCTACTATATTTTTATATCAGATAGGCCTGTATTAAATTTGATTTTATTGCAGTTTTCTGCTGCACTGTCATGTCCAACTAAACAAACATACATAATAACATCTGAACAAATATACATGGGTGGCTACAATCTAAACATTGTAGCCATTCACTTTTTTGTTATTTAGTGGTTGCAAGCACACCAAGTATTAGTTTGGATTTTAGTCACCGATCTAGCTTGGATTATTGGTATTCAGAAATCTAACAAAAACATAGTTAGTTAGATAGATTTATTTATTTGCATAGAATGTAGGTAATATAATTAGGTGTTAAGTACATAATATTTTGAATCCATATACATTCTGCCTCATGGCATGCAAAATTTTTAACTTAAAATTATTCATTGTATCTATTTACTAAAACGATTGAATTACTTTATATGAGCATTGTAAACTAAATAGACTTATCATTTAAGAAATGTGATACAGAGTAATAGCACTTTTGAATAAGTATTTTTTAAGGTTCTTTTTAAATTCTCTTAAAGGTTGCTCTTTAATCATTTTTGGTGCATGGTTATAAATAATAGGAGCCATACACAACTCTCACTCTTTCCCAATAATGCAGTTTTATATCCACCTGTACATAACTTGTCTTCGTATTGAGTTCTTAACATTGTAATCCTGTTTCTAGTATTTTTCAAATTCGGAAATAAGTGATCATTTGTTTTAACTAAAATGGCTATTTCTAAGATATATAGGCATGAGAAAGTTAATAGATTATATTGTTTAAAAACAGGTATGCAGCTGTCGGTGACTTTAAGATTAAAAATACATCTAATACAGCAGTTTCTGCACTTTAAAAATATTTTCTCACTCGCTACAATTGCCCCAGAATATTATGCCAAATCTCCATACAGAAACAACTAGACTGTGGTATGCTATCAATACCGTCTGAACGTTAACTTTTTTTGATAAACTATATAATGCATAAGCAGCTGAACTTAGTTTTTTGCATACATCATCTGCTTGAGGTTTCCATGTCAGTTGGCTATCAAATGAAATTCCTAGAAATTTTGCGATATTGACCTTCACTATTGTTTGTCCATTATAATTTATATCCATATTTGTGTCTAATATTCTTTGATAAAAATGCATTACTTTTGTTTTCTCTAGGTTTATATTTAAGTTATTTTTATTAAGCCAATTTATAAATGTTTCAAATGTACCATTGACATTAGCTTCATATGAATCATTATTGTGACATTTAATTATCAAAGTGCTGTCATCATCAAAACATAGCAGCATTGTTTAGTATAAGATTTCCAGTTTTTATTAGCACCCTAGGACTTGGTAACTATTCTAATTGCATAGTAGCTGTTAAAAGCTAGGAGTACAGTACATATCGGCCTTAATCTTAAAACAATACAGCTTTGATATTATCTGATACAATCAATAGCAAGTGCACAAGGTAATTCCCATTGAAAGCATTGTCTTGCAAATTTATAATAAAATTAAAGGTTGAATATAAAATTTGTTTTTAAAAATAAATGACTTTATGTATTTTCATTGCAATACAATTTATTTCAATGTAGAATACCTAAAAATTTTAATGATAAATTAAACAGCTCAGCAAAACAGATCTATACTTGAAGGCATACTAAAAACTTAAAATACTAAAAAGTAAAATGAATAAATTTATTAAACATAGCACTCGCAAACTGTGGACAATGTCTGTGGTCTAGAGGTTCGAGTGCCGGACTGCTGATCATGGGGTCGTGGGTTCGATTCCCACAGGACACAATTATTTGTGTGGTTTAAACATGAGTATTTGTGTTTGTCTGGGTGTTTCTTATGTATTATAAGTATGTATTTACAAAAAACAAAAAAAAAAGTATATTTAAGTATTATATCCGTATATTTAAATATTATGTCTAGTACCCATAGTACAAGCTCTGCTTAGTTTGGGACTAGATGGTGCTGTGTAAAAAATGTCCCAAAAATATATAATATTATATCATTATATTAAACTATACCAAAAAAATATAACAAAAGTTACTTACCATTGTTTCCTTGTATATTTTTTCTGTCACATTGAACAGAATTAAGTTTCCCTTCCATCTTTAGTTTTAATTAGTCCATCTTTCTTTTATGCCTAGATGTATGTATTTTATATAATTGCTTTATAATCTTCACAAGCATTCCTAAATTGCTTATTTATGATGTATCCAATTTATAATTATTATTGTATTGAACATCATTGTAACTATAATTTAAAAGAGTAACCATGGAGTTTCTTGCGGTTTCTTCTCCATAGGAAACAACTTAACTTTGGAACCGTGCACCTAAGTGCATAACATAAAGAGCCATTTAAGAAATGTCTAGTCTAAACTCGACATTTCCTAAGCGACTCTTTAAGGTTTAAGAAAATAAAACGATTTTATTCTATATGAGCACAGCAAGCAAAAAGTTAGCGAAACTACTGGGTCGAGGATGTCCGACCCGCTCAGAATCCTTTATTAAAATCCTTAATCAAAGGCTCCGACCCCTAATAACAACCAACGATAAACACATACACATGGAGTTACACACACACTATTGCATGTAGAGTGCAACAATAACATCAATCAAATTAATCTGTGTACATCCCAAAATTTCCGCTCAGCAGAGTAGCCTTCAGCTCCTATCATCTATTTATAGAACAAGTGCATAGGGTCAGAAAATGTCATACAAACCAATCAATACTTATCTTACCTTGAGGCTTCAAGTCTGTTTGGTTAAATAGAGAGAAGACGGTGGAGACGCAATCCATTACGCCTCCCATCCACATTTTCTTTTTGTCTTCCTCCTCTTCCAAGGCTGGGAAACATCCTTGAAGCCTGACTTCCAGAACCTCCGACGCGTCGGGATCGTCCGGTGGACTCCCCTCCATTTTACCGATTACGGCAAAATTAAATCTGCAGACCAATGATCAAGTATAAAATTTAGGTCTAAAAGAATATTCTATTTAGAAATATTTATCAAAACAAGATCCTCACTCAGTTCTTAGGCGTACACCATAGACAAACTGCTGGTATTTTTTTTCCAGATAGCCGATGCGCTAGAGATTCAAGGCCATATTGGTTTTTGTTTTTGCTCCTACCTCCTAGAACGGATAGGGCATAGGCCCGTTCTTTTCCTACTTTTTAACATTGGCGAAATCCTAATTTCATTTGAATTGTATGAAGGGTAAATGAGAAAAGAACCTGTATAAATGTATAAAAGTGTCCGTCAAAAGGCATTAAATATTAGGCCTAATGTAAAGTATAGCAAAAGGGCATGAAAAAAATATTCATATTATTTTTATACCTACTGATTTAAAGATAGCCAGAATTCCTAAAGCCACTTCTTTCAATATAGTACGTGTATACTATGTATACCCTTTACCTATATTAGCGCCGTCTGATAGATTTTTTAATCTCTCAAAATGAAAAATCAATTTAATCAAAATTTGTATTAACGCTCTAATAAATCTTATAAATTTCTAGTAATCCGTTTTTATAGTTTTTATAAACACCTGTTTAATATTACGTTGAAATAAATAAAGTGGGTCCATATTGGCTCACCTAAAGTTCTTTACCCGAAATTGTTCTTCCTAATGATTTGTAATCCGAATGATCACTCTTCCTAAAATTTTACATCCTAAAGTTTTCATTCATACTATTTGTAGTGTAACCGGCGATGTTCATAACTCTCATGTTTCCGAAAATTTTAATTAATAATATCATTAATGTAAATATATATAAACTCCTACTGTTTTTTATCATAACGCTTTTATCCCTAAACATAATTACCGTAGCTGGGAGTTTATACCGCAGTTTTAACCGTACCTAAACCAATAACTATAGGAGCGTTTCGGTTCTGGCACTTCGCCGGCCGCCTGCGGCCGGCTTTTTAGCTTGATTGACTGTCTACTTCTAGGTTCTACTCTACTACAAGGAATTGACATTGACAATTATGTATTGTCAATTTTTCAAATGATTCGAATTAGATTTATAATGTTCAATTGCTCTTGCTGATTGACTTGGCGAATTGGCGATTGCTGGCATATTGACTATTGACAGACTGGTCTCAACTGGCTTGCTGCCTGAAGTGCGATAAGAGGTACTAGTGGTGCCGCTGCAATTCCTGGCTGCCTGCAGGGACCGAAAGGTTCCTGATTCATTAAAATTCCGATAGGTACTTAGTTGTTTTTGTAGTGCCGTGATTTATAAGACGTAGCGCTCTTACGATTTTGTTAAAATCAAGTTGCAAAGTAGTTTTACCGATATGGATAAAGCAAGAAAGAATTATACTTTACAAGAATTATACGCAGTTTACAAGCGATGGGTAATTAGTAATCCTGGTGTTGTGACAGATGTTGAGACAGTGGCAACATGGTCTTCCTACTTTGTGGCTGGGAAGATAAATAAATCGCCAATAGTGTCAGAGTTGGTATACTCCTTATCAAAGCTCGTATCTCTGTTCAATGACAGGCTTATAAGAGAGGCTTATGGTACTGAGGAACCATATTATGGCCTTCGGGAGCAGATCAAATTGTGGCTGACAGTTGTCCACTACTGTGAAGTCTTTGTAGAGTTACTAGTAAAGCATAGATGGGGAACACGTGGGAAATGGACTGCTGCGACGCTACTGCAAGTGTTCAAGTGCTCGTCAGCCCTTATACTGCTCTTCAGGTTCAGGGAATTGCCAATAGCACACCCACCAGTAGCAGCTCTGCAAAGAAAGAAGTTCACAGAAGGTAAAGAGACAGATGAAAACTCCAATTCATTCTTTACTCTTCGGCGATCAGGGCGTGTAATTCGTCGGGTAGATGGTGCCCCTGCTGTGGCTTTCCGGGATTGGGAACCTGTGAAGATAAAGGATGACAGACCAGGTGCAGCGGTAAACATTAAAGATTTGATTTATGCTGAGTCATTGCATATTATGAAGCCACTAATACATTTAGCTGCTATGAGAGTTTTTGGAACAAAAGCATGGAAGCAATGGCTTATAGCTCTTGGTGTAGACATTGCAAGTATGAAACTGTACAGCAAATATATGAAAGATTTGTCTTCTGAGCAAAGGCTAGAAATTAGTCGTAGAAAGTTGAGCCTTGTTCTGTATCTACTGCGGAGTCCAATGTATAATGGTTATTCTAAGAATGCTATAGAGAATATGTTGATGTCAATGACAAACAAGGTGCCAGCCACATCATTTATTTGTGGACCTATCATACAGTATTTAAGCCACTGGCAAGATATCTACTTCTATATGTGGGCATCATAGAATGATAAGATATCATGTGCCAATGTAAATTGAGTTAAAAGCAGGATAATAGAGAGATGATTATAATTTGTGCTTGGTAAGGTAAATAGAAATAATCATAAAGATATAAGAAATAAGTATTGGTGGTTGTTATTAGAATATTGTAATTTAATTAGCATGACAGATATAATATAATACTAAGAATGGACTGTATTGTGATGCTATACACAATAGTGATCATGTTTAAAATATGGTGCCTAATATTTTCAAAGGAAGCTGTTTCCATACAGCAGAATAAATAATTAAGCTGGTGATTATCTCATAATAAAAATGTCGCAAGATGAGATGAAACAAGTCCTTACTAAAGTGGATTCACAACATAGAGGATAATGCTCTTGGGTACTCTGTATAATGTACTCAAGTATTGTTGCCTACTTCTGTTCAAATTGGTTATATATGTATAAGCACCTAAATGCCCCATTCATGTGCAATTGTAATGTGATGCCTTAATTTAATGATATTATGTTTTTATATAAAAGGCATACTGTGTGTTACAAATCATGATGGAATAATTTATGAAAATGTTCATAGGTAACTGAAATGGAATCAATCAGGTCCATCATGATAGATGAGGATATGTGATAAGCCACATATCCTCATCTTGAAACATCAATAGCCTTAGCTGCTGCACCTTTCAAAATCTTTTTATGCTACATTGCCTTGTTTCTTCTAAGTCTGTTTCAACTTTAATTAACCCATAGACTGCCAGTCACAAGTAGATGACGGGCCAAATTGTATCCAGAATTTTGCAGTCTTTGTTATTCAGTCATGATCTTGAGTGCTGTTCAGAATTTGGCATGTCATTCCTTTGACATTGGCGGTAAAAGGTTAAACTTTGTACTGTATTTGTACATTATATTTGTATGTAAAGTTCACATGACTCGTAATGTAAACAATTTTATGGCACCTTCAAGCATGTTAACCAATATTTTTATGTCAACTGTTACATCATCATTCAGTAACCAGCTGGCTTTAAACAATAACTTAGAGGAATTAGTAATTACTATTCCATTACTTTCTCATAAAATTTAATGTATAAATCCATTAGTTGTATTGGTGAATACATTTCATTATTAAGTTAACCTGATGCCCTAATACAATAATAATACTTAATAATAATACTTATGTTTAAACATAAGTTTAATATTTAAATTGCTTATGTAATAAAATAAAATAATATATAAATATTAATTTTACCTAACAACAATACCTACATCCCAGAAAGACTAGGTATTTAAGTAGCTTGGCAAAAATGTGTGTATCAAGTCCAATGATTGTATAAGAATCTAATCTGTTGACATTTATAGGACTCCAATCCAGGCTCTATCCAGGCTGTGAGATTTTTTATTTAAATTTGAATATGCATGTCTGCATTTGCCTCTAACCTAGGAGTCCTAGGACCTTAGAACTTCATGTTGATTAGCCAATAATACTTTTTATATCTCGCATATATCTCTTTGCATATCATATATTTATGTAGAAACCCTATTAAGATAATATTTAATAATAACAGGTGGCACTCTGTGCGATGGAATTTTTGATTTTTTAACTTATTTTATTTCTGAATATCAAGTGGTTGACATGTAAGTTTTAATAGTTAAATGTAATTAAGTGCGTAGTTTTCGGAGACTGGAGAATTTAATGAGTAGTTAACGAATACGTAAAGATCAATAAATAATGATGTACCTGCCTATTTATCTAAACTTTTTTAAGTGTTTTTCTTCTAGCCTTTTTTATGGACCACCTTGTTCCAAAACGTTAACTAAAGCTGTATTAACCTTGTATAAATTAGATACTTATCCCACATTTGATGACAATGAAGTAAGACGATACTTTATATAATAGAATAATAGAACGAATCTACTCACATTAGATATTTATCTAAGTTTTATGACATTCCAATAACTTGAATGGATTTAATAATGTTCTCAGTCACAAAGTACTTATAAGTACACCAAATACCCAAGTATAATACACCCGCAAGGCCATGTGTATCGTAATTGAAAAAGTGTGTTTTATAATTTTATTATACGCAAGTTTTGATTAATCTTTTATACGAAAATGTATTTAAATTAATAAGGAATATAGGGAAACCCTCGCTTTATACCGAAAAACTCAATATCTTTTATATTCGACAATGAATTGCTTTTGATCTTTAAAATATCTACCATTAGTCCTTAAATCAAAATCATTTTAAACCATTGCTGGACCAATTTACAGAATTACTTTGCTTAAATCGCCTCTATATGCCCTATTATTTTTACAGTAATCTATCAACCTGCCTGAGAAATACTAAAGTCTTATTAGAATGATAGTTACAATGTTTCTAAATGTTTCTTTTTATATTCTTATGTTAGGTGATGGTCATAAAATTATGTCACAGTAGGTAATAATTATAAGTAATGTATACCTATAGTCAGATGTGTTTTCTAAGACTTTTTGACGTACATAATTACAATGATAAACTGGTAAATGGGGTGAATATATTGTTAATGTGACATTGTAATAAGTGCCTATTTTATTTGTATCTATCCTGATAAATGTACAATACAAAACATAAACTCTTGTGCTAGGTATCTATATATATCGCAAAAAAGATAGCAGCTTTTGATGATTGCTTATGTGGAAACTTTATTGATATAAGATATACCTACCTAACCCTATATGTATAGGTATTGGGTACACACTAGGGTGTGTGAATGTGTGCCCACTTCTCTATTCAACCTATTTTAGTAGTCCTGCACATCAGTCCCAAAAAAAAAATCTCTGCTTCTAGTAATTAATATCCCATATTAATAACAAAAATGTTACTGACCTCTGGCAACAACTTGTATAGTATCAATATTATGTATATTAATAGCTAAGTCTATTGGTTAAACATTGGTTTCTATGTTAATTTAATTGAATGATTATTTTTAACAATTAGCGAGACCGTGTAATAATAAAAATAAAGTAATAGAACTTCTGACGTAATAAAATAGGTTAACATAAAGTAAGTCACATTGTATTATAGATGTGAATGTTTGTTTGTCTGTTACTCGACCACGCAAAAACTGCACTACCGATTCGAATGAAATTTGTTACACAAATAGTATGTGTGGTCACATAGGTACTATTTCAATAACAACAATGTAGAATAACATAGGCTACTGTTAATCCCGGGAAAAGACTGGATTCTCCGGGTAATATCAGAAAACTGATATAAGAAACCCACTTCCGGAATTTGAATAAAATTTACTACACAGTTTGTGACCATCACTAAAAACAGAACAGGAAAGGCCGGAAAATGCGGGAATTTCCAATGCATTTACTTACGAACAAGATTGCTGTTTGATTAGTAAGTAGTGTCATCTATGCAGTGCAGTTGTAAGAAAGTTGGATTTACTTATTCTATGATGTTTCATGATTGACCAACTCCATTCGGGCTTGGGGCACACCCGAAGTGGTCAACTAGGTACTGATGGTATTGTAACGATTTTTTGGTTACACCTTGAACTAGCTGAAAATGTCACAAATGCAGTGTTGTTTTTAACATTAGCTGCCAGCGCATTAGAAACGTCTCATGTAAGTGAATAAGGCCCCTGAGATGTTAACAGTATCCTGTAATTAGAGCCTCAAAGTACTGATGTAACATTCAAATTATTTTTATAAGTATTATGTAATTTTGGTGTATTTTTTTTGTAAATTATGGTATACGGAATAAATGTATTGTAAAAAAAAGTTTGTCACATTTTATTTCAATGATTATTAAAGATTTTAATTGGAATATGTATGATCGCCGAGTCGAAAAAAGTAATGCTCCATACCCTACAAAAAAAATCGTCACGGACGCATCTAACAGATTACAATGGCCCATTTTCTAAAGTTATACATCGGTACTTGTAAAATAGTTAAGCGACTGTGTTCGAATAATATTGTCCACAGCAGACTACTACAGTAGTCGTAATGAAGTGTGAAGTCCTTTGAAGAGTCAGGTGTATAGCACTCGCGACCACTGTATATTAAGTTGTATTCACTACAAGTATACTGTTATGTTCCTTACGGTGAGCAAGGTGGTTGCCAGTGCTCTGCGAGGAAACGTTGTGTTGGCAGTGGGGGACTTTAACCCTTATACTGCCAACGCAACGATTCCTCTCATTTTGCAGGGTCGGCAACGCGCAAGATGATACCGCTGGTGTTACAAGCCTATAGACGCTTGTACAAAACGTCAATCGCTTACCATCAGATGGGCCGTATGCTTGTTTGCCACCTTAGTGGTATAAAAAAACTGCATTTTCTACCTGCCTCCATAGGACAAAAGCATTTATGTATAATATTATCTCTGGAGTCATAATCTACAATAAATTATTTAGTAGTAGTGTAGTACTCGTACTGTCATGTTCACATGGCCAGCGAAGAGTTATATCTATTAGCAATCATACACGGGGCTCTTGGTTTAACCTTTGAAGGGGGTAAGGTAAGTATTGTATACAAATTAAATAAAATACAAGCCATATTATTCTAGTTTTAATAATTCCAATACGATAAAATTTGATGACGCCTTAAAATGAAATAGAATTCCAATTTATGTTACCGGACTGTAAGCCCAGGTATTAAAACATCGTAAGACGAAAAATATTTTCAGAATCTTAAAAATAAAATATAATACAGTATTGGGTAATAACTATAAATAATAATAACAATATTTTGTACATAATTGTATAACGTAATTGATCTTAATATTTAGAGTTATATAAAATTGTTTGTAACTAATATAAAAAAAAAATTATACCTAAGATAAGCGGGACTAATAGGGCCTTTTGTTAAACTGTAATTACATTAGACAACTGCTTAGGTTCTGCTATGGTTGGTGTGCTTTTAAATATCAACTGATTCCTGATGAATTGTTACAAGTGGCCTCATTAGCCCACAAGGTCGATTATATATTTTTATCCGTTAAATATTTTATGGATCTTAAAACCTTGCGCAGACCGTACAAAGAGCATCAATGGTTATGAATCCATAATTATTTCTTGATATATTTTGAAACTATTTTTGAGCAGCATTTTTGTTACCAAACAGCGGTCCAGGCAAGGTTTCATCGATGTCGATAGATAAATATAAGTTAAGATATAAAATTCGTTAGATAAATTTTCCTAAGTTGTAAATAATATAATATATAATTTACTAATCACAAGAGGACGGTAATGGGTTGGCAGAGGTTAAAATGTAAATTACGACAGTACGAAGATTAGAATAATTATTATAGTTATTAGAATTCATCTATCGACGTCGAGTGGTAACTTAACGGTATATATGACACAAAATTTCGCCAAGGACAGAAAATTTACAACAGAAACTGTTAATGTAAAAAAATAACGAGAGATTTCGAGAAAAAATACCTTAAACACAATAACAATTATACAAAATAATTATATTATTATGAAACGACGTAGAGATAGAAAATACACAACTAACCAAAAGGTAATTTAAATAAAAAAATTGTCTAACTTATAAAATAATATGGAATTGCAAATAAATGCCTCGTTCTGACGAGCATAGATGTTGTCAATGCTTCACCAAAAAATATACGAAACCACATGCCAATTATTAAACTGGTACGTATCTAAGATGGCGCAAATTAAAACCATGTTATGCGAAGCTGGCGGCCTACAAAGCAACCGGTACTGATATTTTTTTGATGATATACGATATACGACAATACATGAGGTTTTTCCGAAAGGGTACAGCAGTCCGAGAGTGGATCTATTACCTATAAAGATTTTTTTTTAAATACCAAAAAGAAAGGTCTTGCATACAAATTCGAAAAGAATCGATAATTTTGTTCGGGAAAGACAAGCATTTCATTTTGTTATTTAAAAAAGTTGTTCCCTACAGGTACAATAACCCCCTTTCAAATAGCTAAACCCTCCCCAGATAAGCCTGTAGCTGCTAAACATTTATAGGTATGATATTAACTATTGACAAGATTAAATCATATTCTATGTGTGTGAACATGAATTTGATATGTCTTACGTACCGGTTGCAGATCTGACGAACAAATTGATATTGGAACTACTTATACATAACATATAGAAAAAAGTATTGGCTGTGCTCAATACATCTAACACTACACATACCAACTGTCTTAAGGTGACCTTAGGCTCACCTCCTTTCTAAAACATTTCATCACATGTTATCTACCATCAAAGTCAGACTACGTCTTTTTAAGGGGAATGCCATATTTGAAAGTCCGTGATTGTCCTGCTAATAGGCAGAAATTTAAGTTTTTAATGATTCATATAAATTTTTAAACGCCTTTTAGACGTAATCTTGTTTACTTCAAACACCTCCCTAGCACAAAATTATTAATTTTAAGCCACATTCATGTAACATTATTTATTTTGCTTAACGCAGTTCAATGTAGCAACTTTTACCAAAATGAGAAAATTTTAAATTTTCGTTCATATTTTGTTGTTGTTTAAAAATCGTGTTGTATGAATTCCCCCTTATTAACAGTAAATAACGTGCTACCTTCTTATTCCATTCTTACATCTAAATTACTACGAACATTTATGGATAGATATAGGCCGTATACATGACATATAGGCCATAATAGCTCCGCGAGCGGTCCTCGTCCAAGAAGGCTGTAGTTACCGAAATAAGTTACGAAACAGACGAATTTAAGGAAAACAGTGTTACACAGTTTGTTGACAAATAAAGCCTTTTTTTTTTACTGGACGAGGAATTAGAAATAGCGGTCAAAGTACACCGATCGCCATTTCTTAGCTACACAGATTAGCCGGCGGCGCATTGTGAGAAATTCTGGTCCGAAATATTCATGTCCAGTATCAGTTAGTATTAACAAAGATCAGATCAGATCAAGTTGTGACATTATACAGCGTTTAGTACCAGATGTATGGGCAAAGTATCCTCCGACGTGCGTCAGTCCAGACGAAAAATTTCTTACAATATGCTGCCGACCTGAAACGCTGGCCACACAGAGTGTGACCACGCGTACAGAACAATATATTCAACAAATTTTAAAATAATGTGGCACCAATAATGGACAGAGCAGTTAAAAAAGCAAACGAAATGTTTGTAAAATAGGTGGTTGCCAATGCTTCAAAGCACAAGAATTTCTACAATTTTTTTTGGCTTACAAGAAACTAAGGCTGAAATAATATATATTTGAAACAATCTCAAAATGGTGTACATTATGTAAAGCTAATTTTGAATTTGGTTCAATGGGACCAACGAGGGATACTGCAAATTATTGATAAAGCATGTACGGCCTTTACTGCTAACTCCCCGCTGCCAGCTTCCGAAGGGAGCAGCTATTCTCTGGAAAATAACGAAACATAAAATTAGTTAACAAATTACGATTTGATAAATGATATTTATTTTTGCAAATAGATCTTTTAAAGACACTTTTACAAGTCAATATTTAATGAATACTAGATGGCGCCAGCATTTCCATTAGACTTAAGGAGTGCGTCAAGAGTCGGACGAACCTTTTTTATAGTACACAAAATCGTCACAAATCATCTGCTACCTGGAACTGGGGTACGTCAGACTCCTACTGACTTCTTGCCTTCGCTGCAACCAATACAGGCTGATGTGTAACGGTCGGGGACCCTTTCTTTTGGAGAAGCCTTGCCTCTCTTGAGCCAGCCCACAGAATGCAGCCACGCGTGACGTCATTGATATGACATCATATTACTCGATTTTTTTTAAGCATCACTTGACACGATAAAAAGGCAAAGGGTGAATTTTGTAAATAGGGAAGCCGGAGATAAAAATGCTTGACTTGTTAATTGGCAATAGACACTGACTGTTGAAAAGCGATTTAATCTTACCATCCCTTGTAAAGATATGAGGCGAGTGATAATTAATTATATTGTTAATAGGCACGAGTCTGAAGTCATTGGATTTTTCTAAGAAATTATTATAACCGGTAGGAATCGCGTTGTATGGAGCTAACTCCACTGTACCTTAATGATAATAAACTTACTCCCCCTTGTCAACTTAATGTTCTTAAGTGAGACAGTACTATGGATAATATTCGCTTTGTGTTAGGAAATTAGCGGTTTGGAATGGACTGAGAATTCTTAAAGAGAAGGTGTTTGTTGTGCCCGATAAGTTCTTATTTTAATAATTATTTAATACCAGTAGGTAATAACGACATTAATATAGAATAGTCTATTATTTTATATGATTATAAATCATTAACATAATATTGCCAACAACTGTGCTAACTGCCAAAATTGACAATTGTAGAGTTCACTCTATCCTCAACAAAACGATATTACCAAGAAATTGGGTTGCTGAGGTCTGAAAATACTGATATTCAGCCGCATCTGGTTAGACTGAAAGTCGAACCCAACATAGTTAGGAAAAGGCTAGGTAGATGAGATGATAATCAATTAATTATGTAAAGGTTAAATTTAATTTAACCTTTAAAGAGGGGCTCCTGGTTAAGTAATAACTAAGCTAATGAACCTACCTGCGCTTGTCACGGTCAGTCTGTGGATGGGTGACCACTCTAGCACATCGAGACCCCTCAGTGCTAAGAGCACGTAAAGCTATCGGTCCTGATTGTCATATGAACACCTATGACAGTGGTTAGTGGTAGTCAGAAGCCCAAAAAGCGTGACAACCAGTCTATCCTCAGGATATCGGTATTACCCATAAATTGGGTGACGGAGGCCTGATGGCAGTGGCTTCGTGTGAAATACAGATATTCAGCCGTATCTGGTTAGACTGGAAGCCGACCCCAAAATAGGGAAAAAGCTCGAAGAATGTATAGTTAATTTTGCGATTACTATGTTCATGTACCCTCATTGTTTCCTAGACCTACAATTTCCCTTGATAAAAAAAACAGGTAAAACTTGAACTTCAAGAGCGTCAGCCGCGCAGTCCGCTACTAACCTCACTTCCTCAAAAACTTTTTTAGGTTCTCATAGTCAGTTGGGTATACTATATACGAGAGTAAATTAATAATGTTACGTAGATACTAAAGACTCGCAAAATCGTACCTTGGCAACTTAGTTGTTGAGCCAGTCCCAAGATTCCTCATCACCTGCCTTCTTCTTCTTGATAGTGATGTTCTTGATGTCAGGAGGGGGGCTGGAGACGCCCACCTGGGACAGGTCGCGAGTGTCCAAGTTGTTTCGGGTAGTCACCGACTCCTTCCATGGCTGGGTCTGCTCGTTCCTGGAATATTGAACAGTTGAGCAGAGTAAGTTATACTACCATGCGCAGAAGGACACAGACAGTGCTCCACGAGGAAACGTTGTGTTGGCAGTGGGGGACTTTGACCCTTATACTGCCAAACCAACTATTCCTCTTTCCTTATACAGGGTCGGCAACGCGCAAGTCATACCCGGTGTTACAAGCGTCTATAGGCTACGGTAACCGCTTACCATCAGGAGGGCCGTAGGTATCCTTGTTTGCCACCTTAGTGTTATAAAAAACCTACTCCTCGAGTTTAATTGAGGCGCACTGCCGAAGTTTATTTGTCTCTATTTAACTGCCTCCTATACATCATAGCATTGCAGCGTTTGTTGATTGCTAATAAGCCTATCGCCGTCCATTAATGACGTGGTGCGTTTAGGAAGGGAGAGGGTCGAGTCAAATCTCACCCAATCACACGTGGACAAAACGAAATAAAGTTACGTGATATTTGCTGAAACTCCCTCTTATCACGTAAGTTTTTTCCGCAAGAATGTGCTAAGTAATAAGAAAACTGGTTTAAATAGCCTAATAGCCTTAACTACATAAAAATAAGCAATTTATGCAGTTAAGTCTAGATTACAGTGATTGCCTACTGATACGACTATTGGACTGCCAATTCAAAGGTCTCCACTTCGAATCCAAGGCTCTCTGACTTTTCGAATTCATATGTGTACCTATTAATAATAATTAAGTAATTATCACTTGCTTACACGGTGAAGGGCAACATCGTGAGGAAACAGCCAAGTCATAATTTTAACCAAGCTGTAGTTTTGGGTTGTAGAATTAGGGCCTACATGAGACTTGATAACTTTTTAACTATCAAAATATTATGAGCTCGTGAATCTTGGCAACCAATTAGCATGAAATGTTTTTTGTGGGATCATCTACAACCCTTATACTGTCCCACTGCTGGGCACGGGTCTCTTCTCATAGAATGAGAGGGATTGGGTTATATTTCACCATGCTGGCCTAGTGCGGGTTGGCAGACTTCACACGCCGTCGAGAAAATCTTAAGGCATGCAGGTTTCCTCACGATGTTTTCCTTGACCGTTTAAGCGAATTATAATTATTAATACGCACATGATTTCGAAAAGTCAGAGGTGCGTGCCTTGGATTCGAACTTGAGATCTTCGACTTGGCAGTCCAATGGTCATACCAATAGGCTATCACTGCTTATGCTATTGCAGCTTTGGTGTGATCAATGTAACGCAATATAATTCGTAAACAATAGTTGATTAACTCGTTTTAATTGCTTCATTAGCCTAGTGGCAGCTACAGACGCGACAGCTTCAATACCCAGGTCGACCAATGTTATTGCAGCTCGAAATTTTGTTTCGGACCCGGTAAATGGCAATAGACTCGCCCTCTGTTACAAAGGACATAACATACCGGAGAACTGTCGGTGTACATTAGTACACCGCTACCTAACACTTCGCGGAATATAGGCGTGATGGTATAATTAGCTTGTTCAGTCTTCTTCGAATTAACTTGGAATTTCTTGTGATGGAGAAAGAAAGAAGCAAATTAACCTTAAACGGAATTAATTACCGATATATCATCAACAACCCATATATTGTCGTACTGGGCACGGGTCTCCTCTCACAGAATGAGAGTGACTAGGCTATCCTACTAATATTATAAATGTGAAAGTTTATGAGGATGCATGGATGTTTGTTACTCTTTCACGCTAAAACTACTGAACGGATTTTGATGAAACTTTACAGTATTATTATTTATACATCAGAATAACATAGGCTATACTTAATTAATAACGATTTTGAGTTAATTTGCCAAATTACAACGATAATTAAAAGTAACTTTTCCACGCGGTCGAAGTCGTAGGCTGAAGCTAGTAGTATATATGTATACATATATACAACATGTCCCAAAATTCAACGATAAGCCGGCACCACAGGGTGGACCTGCTTAGGACTACTCGAGGAAAATATTTTTTTTTGGAAATTAATAATAAATTCTCTAAGTTATAATCGCTCTCTATCTATTTCTCTAACGCAAATTTTAGTAATTACGCAAGTGTCGCATTCAAATTCCAAGAATGACAAACAAAAATCCTATATTGGGCATATGATAAAAGTGCTTATCATCAATAACAACAATTTATAAAGTTTGGTTCTTGTTAGAAACAGTACGCATTTTTGTGGCTAGTTTACCTAGAGTATTATACCATTTTGGAATCTTGATTAGCTGCGTCAATTAAAAAAAAAACTTGCCATAGTAGTGTGGATACTTTTTTTATACACCACGAAGAGTGAAATTGGACTGAAAGTCTTTGGACTGAATCTTTCAAAATTGTAGGGAAAATAAATAATTTTACTTGATTTTTTGTGTAAAAACTACAAGTATTCTGGGATTTTTAAGGGTTTTGAAGGATAACACTGCTATTTAGGTTGCCGATACAAAAAAAAATGATTTTTTTGTAAAATTTTGGATTTGGTAGTTAAAAATGTCACACGAAGGTTTTTTTTTAACAATCTCCAAATAAAATTATCCATATATACTTGTTTTTTTTTATTATTGTTGAATTTTGGGACATGTTGTATACCTATAAGATTAACTTATCTGTTTATAAATAAATAGGCCAGGTATCACATTGATTGCTACACAGTACAGTGCACCTTAGATTATCTGATACGGAAGAAAAGTTACAATAATTTTCTATTGTCTTTCTCATTATACCAATACCAACATTTGTGACTATTTCAATAATATCCTTTTTTTATAAGGATATTATTGTGTAAAAGTGTAGATGGATGGACGCGATAGTCAAGTTAGTCTAGTTTTTATTGTTATCATTCTTCAACTATTATCCTAGCGTTTTACTAATTAAATACCATATTCCACAGCTTTATCTGTGAACAGCGTTGTGGGCTACAATATTGTACTTATTTATGTGTATCTCTTTTTGTAACACTGTATTTTGTAGCTGTTTGTTGTACCCTATGATTAAAAAAAAAAAAATTGAAATAGTTACAAATGTTGGTTTGGTGAGCTTCCTTTGCCGTTTGCGTTTGCGAGCGATATTCCAGGAAAATAAGGTATCCTATATGCTTTTGATCCTGCGTTACCTTGTTTAATCTGCAACGATATGTTCAAAGCAGCAATTTCTGAGAAAACCGTTTACATTAGAACTAGAGTTCATAAACTCTGAAGCCTTTGCAGTGGAGTTCGCTTATATTAAATGACGTTCTATCCCGCTTAGAACAGAAAATCCTTATAAACTATTAAAGTGTACCATCTTCTCTGTATTCCGAAGTATTACGCAGAGATTTAGCCACAGTTTCATGTAATATCACCATCAATCAGGCACAAATTCAAACTCAGACACTACTAAGATTTTCATAGAAAATCTCAATAAGATTGCTCGACCTGGGAATCCACGCTCAGCAGCCGCACTCAGGATCGCTACATCATTGAGGTAGTTCAACCTCATTTTTCCAAAACACTCATTACCTAACCTCCGGGAGGGTCCAATGAACTATGGGCGTCCACGTTGCGATCGCAGATCATGCGAGAGCGCTCCCCTAGACCCTAACACTATACGGAAGGTAATGGTGGTGGTTTTAGTCGGTATTATTCCGGCCACCTGATCGGGGAGCACGACATAACCGTCCCGCATCCCCGACCGGGGCGGCATGCATAAGGAGCATTTCCCCTCCCGAAAAGGTGTGACTACACTAATTATAATCACATATTCCACATTTCGCTTAATGATAAGCTAACCCATTGGGATATAGGTCAGATCCAGTTAAGCTTACGTATGTTAAATCATAGTTGACATTACCAGGAAGCTGTAGATTTCCATATAATATAATCTATAAAATTTATTATATTTATAATCCATATAATGCCATCTATAATTAATAGTATAGACATATTTACCATTGACACGAAAAGAAGAAGTTGACTTATCCGAACACTTACAGATAATTTCTATTATAAGTTGACATCTTTTTTTTTTGACAACTTATTTTCTCTTTGAATGAGCCTATAGCTTTTGCTAGGTCAATACGAGGTCAGTCTAAACTGGAAATGAATAGACTGTTGTGTAATTGTATGTCCGTCATTTTGTGATATTTTAGAAGTGGTAATTATAGAAGCGTCCACTTTTTCAACCTAACCCAGCGTATACGAATTCAAACTACACAAAGTAAACAGACACCCCAAATAGGTGCAATTACGTGCGTTCGATAATGGAATATAGTTCAGTTCATACCAGTACGAATCTGTCTAATAAGTAGTTGTTGAAATACCTCTTGCTATGGTTATTGTTATTGTTGGGACGACGTCTGTGGTCTAGTGGTTCGCGCATCTGACTGCTGATCACGAGGTCGTGGGGTCGATTCCCATAGAACACAAATGTTATTGTGATGAAGTGTTTATGTTAGTCTGGGTGTTTGTTATATATTATACTAGCGACCCGCCCCCGCTTCGCACGGGTGCAATGTACTAATAACATACATGTATTATACATATAAACATTACTCTTGAATCACTCTATCTATTAAAAGAAACGCATCAATATCCGTTGCGTAGTTTTAAAGATTTAAGCACACATAGGCACATATAGGGACAGAGAAAGCGACTTTGTTTTATACTATGTATTGAAGTATATATTTACAAAAAAAGTATATAAGTATTATATCCATTGTCTAGTACTCATAGTACAAGCTCTGTTTAGTTTGGGACTAGATGGTGATGTGTAAAATTGTCCAAGAATATATTTATTATTATTGTAAAAAGAACCTTTATGGAAAAAGTACTGATAAGTAAAAGATCTTATTGTATATTGTATAAGGCATGATGGGGTTGACGTATCCACAAGGATAAAAACCCCAAATTAAATAAAGATTAAAAAAAAAAGTAAAAGATCTTCTTAGTACCTTTTTGGAAATAAAAGATGGCGTTTGTCCATTTCTTTTTACTTTTGTTTGCGATTATCGGTACCTACTGTGTTATCCCAATTATTAGATAGACGGAATCAAGAACAAAAAAAACCGTAATCTCTGACTATTTACAATTGAAAAAAAAAACACTCTGTTCTCTGTCGTATGACAGCCTGACCAAGAGAAAACAAATAAATCAGGTCAAAGTCAAATATTTTATTTCAATTAAACCATTAAAATAGCACTTTTGAAAAGTCAAAACTAGTTGCACGGTTCCAAATAGTGGGTCTTATGGAGAAGAACCGGCAAGGATCAAAATTATTGTAGGAAAATGGTTTTATTTTTTACAAAACTGCCCCACTAGCATTTCTGCTACAGTGGGTGGTCGGGTAAAAAAACTTTTTATATCTGGAAAAGGTTTAACCTGCTTTTCTATCTACCTAAATCCTACATAAGATCAGCAACAGCAGCTTGCTATTAAAATCATTTCTATTGAAAAAATTTTCACTTGAACTGAAGTTTATAAATTAATAAGCTAGCCAGTGAACTGAAAAAGAAATGCATTTCAAACTGGAGCAAATAATAATAAACGCGACGTATCGAACTAGAACATGACGGTGTATTTGCTTACAGATATTCTTAAGTTTCTAAACCAGTAGACTAGTAAGACTTAAACGCCGTCACATCCTACCGAAGTCCGATGTAATACACAGATATACCATAAACATACGTAGGTAGGTCAACAAAAGAGTGAGGTATTCAGGCAGCTAATTAATAATCTGTGTTTTGATAAAGATAGTATAATAATGTATCACGCAATATGTGTCAAAACATAGGTATTGTAAGCAGTTACATGCTTAGGTATGTAGAAATGTGTAAAGGGTTAGCCCTTTGGCGCGTTATGTGGAAATCTGTATAAATATGCATATTTCGTTAGCTATCTGTATAATTAACTCTTTTGTTGACTGTACTTTTAAAATCCCTCTTCTGAGTAAGCATGGCCGCTCCATTTACCAACCCCGCCAAAAAAAAAAGCCCACAAGGAGCGGCCACTGTGATCCCACCACTATGCGGAAGGTGGTAGTAATTGTGGTTTTAGTCGGTATGCTGGCCTCCTGGCCGGAGCCTGACTTGACCGCCCTGCATCCCCAATCAGGGCGGCATGCATAAGGCGCATTTCTCCAGTCGGAAAAAAATAAAATAAAACGCTACCTACTATAAAATACAGAGTAGCCATTGTAACTATACAGCAAGCAGCAACTTAAATTCTCATTTTGAAGATTCTTCGAATCGAACAAGCAGCACGATATTACTGCAATTTAACAGAGAGCTGCAATATTATAGCCTCAAAGGTAGCTATAATACCCTTTTAGGGTTTCCTCGAATTGCACAATCGATACGTGATGCAGCTTCCTGTAGGCCACTATTATGTCAGGTAAATACAAATGTGATATTTGATACTGACCTCATTCTACAGGGCAATAACCTATCGACCAGCTACTAGTAATTGAGACATTTCTCGCTAACAGAAATAAAGAGATTTAAGCCTACCTGATTCTAGATGTCAGATATTCAGAACTTGGATCTAGCATCGTTTTATTTTTAATTCGTCCACTTTCAAAAGTTGCTGACGCTATGAGTTTTAAAATATACTTTTCTATAACTTTTTTCATGCTGAACAGCATATTCGCAATGTGACATCACAGGACTCTTGTTTAACTTATTGTCACTTTGACTATGATTTGTTTGGGACGCGGCGGTATGATGCGATGGAATCTCGTTGCTTTGAGTTACATACGAACTTTGCTTTTTCTATTTTCAGCAGTTCGCGTAGTGCATTACGCCCTTCTCGAAAACTATACATTTTGATATGTGTTTTAAAATTGATTTTCTTAAATTTTAAAAGCGGAATTCCACTTACTACTAACTCACTAAATATCCGAACTTAAAGTAGTCTAGGAACTTAAAAGTTGTCATGTAGAGTTTCTTATAGGATATAGACACAATCTAAGAAAGATTTTTTGGGAATTCCTCACGGGATTGGGACATGCTACACAGCAGTAGCGCGCAGCTAGTCTAGCTAGCTATATAAAAATGAATCTCTGCCTCCCACGTATTGATCACGTCTTAACTTGAGAACGACTTTAACGATTTCATTCATCTTTTTTGTAAGTTTTCTATTTAGAAGGATTTTACATTTTAAAAAATAAGAAAATTGCGTTGGTAATTGGAAAATTTCAGAAAACTTAACAACTAAATACTTTTTATCCAGGTAAAGTCCACGCAAAGGAAGTCGTGGGCAGAAGCTATACAAATATAATGACGTACCACTGAGAGTAGGGCTCGGAGGTGGAGCTCTTCATGGCGCCGTAGCCGGGCGCCTGGTAGGAAGTGCTGGTGTTGGAAGCGCGGCGCTGGTCAGTAGTGCCGCCCAGAGCGCTCCAACCTCCACGGGTGTTCACCTGAAAGTGGCACTCATTTAAAACTGAACTTGTTGCTTCTTCGTGGACCTAAGGATGTCCTTAGGTTATCTTACTCTCCGATGATAAATATGAAATATTCTAAACAAACTTTTTTCGCATTTTTTTATTCGAAACATGCTTTTTCTTTATTTGCAGTTTTAATAGATCTAAACTAACTTCATCCTTTTTTTATTCAACTAGTATCGTCCCACATTAAGGCAGTGCAAACGCCATACATTCCATTCACTAGTGGTTGCCAATTAAATAACCCATCTAGGCTTTATTAGAAGCTGACCCCAATATAGTTGAAGCTAGCCGCTAAGAGGCGATGTTTCAACTCTTGCGGTTGAAACACCATAGCAATACTGTGAATCAAAATCTGAAACTAAAATTAAACCTAGTGTTCAGAAAAACTTACCTTCTCAGTGACGGTGGAGGCCATCTCGGAGACCTTCTGACTGGCGATGCCGCCGTAACGCACCGCGTTCTCCGTAGCAGTGCGGGCCACCTTAGACACCGATGAAGCGAACATCGACCAACCCTACATGTGTCATCGTCATTTTATTAACAGTCCAGTTATTAGGTCCCTAGTAAGACATAATAACTGAACTGGACCGTACCACTGTCCCGATTGCCCCGTAGTTGGGGAGACCTATCTCGCCAATTGCGGGGCCATCGGTACAATGGTACGGTCGACAAAATAGTTGCGTAGACAGGCAGCTAATAAACATCTTTTTTGATATAACTTGTGTAATAAAAATAATAACCCTTTGGCGCATAATAATTTATATCGCAATCTGTGTAAAGATGTAGGTTTCATTCGCTATCTGTTTACCTAACTCTTTTGTTGACTGTACGTTATTTCGGTAAGCGCTGATTAGGCGGAGAACTGTGTGAGCACTTTGTCGTATAAAAAAGACATACTTTTAAGTCTACTCGACCTGATTGATTATATTCCTTCGCAGTCTATATTGAATTTTATTTATTGATAAAGGTAATTTTTTATATACTAGCCGCCCCCGCTTCGCACGGGTGCAATGTACTAATAACATGTATTAAATGAATGCGCTATGTTGATTCTTTCCTAATATATATCAAACTTATAGTTTATAATAACTGTATTATTTGTGAAATGTTGTATGTTTACATACTGCGACGCGAGTGAACTGAATATTATGTATAATTATGTTCTTATGTCATGTCATGACTATGGCGTCTTTTGGAGAATAAATATATTTAAAGTTAAACCTAACATTTATCTTGAATCAGTCTATATATAGCTGAAAACCGCATCAAAAAATCCGTTGCGTAGTTTAAAAGATCTAAGCGTACAGACAACGGGAGCGACTTTGGTTTACACTATGTAAAGAAGATTACTGATAAACGCTCGAAAACTTCTCCGCCAATACATCTATCCTAATAGCCCTGGCGTACGTTATCCTAGTGGGATAACGTGCGCCAGGGTTATTAGGCTTCGCACTACACAATATGCGAACTCTCGCTGCGCTGAAAGCTCTTGAATTGTAATCCAAATTGCAATCTGTTTACAGGAGAATGGTTCAATGCTCTGTCTGTATATCAGAGATTCTGTGAAAATCATTCATGAAAGCCGTGTCTTTAATTACTGTAAATGGCAGTTGTATTTAAAATAAATTTAATTTAAAGATAATTTCTGGTACACTACATTTCCTCATGTTAAACTGGATCAACAATGGGTAGTTTATAAACTTATAAATTCGCCAAGACAATGAAACTCGGCACGTCTCAGGGAAATGACTAAACTGTGTTGGATCCTAAAACGAAATTAATCTGAGTTTGTTGAGGACTAGGAGGAACTAACTTTCCACTTCCATCGTCCTTCCGTGTCAAGCGGGTGACAGACCAGAGTAAGAAGCACCACGAATCACTTATATACCAAGTTATAGGTCGTCATTTTAGTAATATGTAGGTACTCGTTTTTGCCCGCCACTTCGCTCTCGTTTAACTAGTGACCAACATGATGATCTCTTATTTCTATGCGTTCGCATACAACAGAGGTAAATTACACCAATTTTTAAGTTAGAGTATATATGTGTTCCAACAGTTAGCACCAAATTAAAATGTCTTTGAGTAGAATATCTAAGTTTTTGCGCCAACCAGGCAAAAATTACAATGATGTTCGATGACGTGTATACATAAGATATTTTATTGATATTAATTACAAATTACATTTATTGCCCTTAATACTTGTGATAAAATTACATTTGGGCCTAATTTTATGATTTATTTGCTAATTTTTGTTTAAAAATACGAAGACAAATTCAAATCAGCTGTTAGCTGTAGTGTTGCCACAGGAGGAAAATCAAACTGTGAGTCGGGACCCCCAGGCTGGTCCCCAATCTTTCTCGGGGGGTCGAACTCATTAGGTAAAAGCAGTGGTGAAGGTACTACAACTACAGTTAAAATACATTATCAGGGTATAGCCTTTTTTTAGACTTTGGGTCACCAATAATTTTTTTTATATAAAGGGGCGCGCGTTCAAGAACTTTGAAAAACACTGCTCTAACACAATTGTTTTTATTTTTATAATAAATATATCTTCAATTTTCCGACACAGGTCCTATACTATTTTTATATTATAGATGACGTAGACGCAGGTATGAGCGGACGGAAATTCAAGGTCTATGTCGAAGCGAAAGTATCCGAAAATGTCTGTCAGAAAAATTTGACGCCCGCCGGAAACCACTCTTCGCATACTCGTACATTTTGTACAGTACAGTTCGAGCGTCATATTCCACCGGATGGAATTCCCTGTCAGCGTGGGCCAAGGTAAATCGGAAATCTTCGAACATTAGGACATATGTTATTTTATCCGTACGTTCCAAACGCACTTTATTTTTGTATCCATTGGCAAAGTTTGCATATGTAATTAACAAAAAAACTGAATCACCTCTCAGACATGGAGTTAACCAGAAAATGTGCAAAGTGCAGCATTTTCTGATGGAATGTGCACAGAGGAGGTGTAATTCTTAACGAATTAAAGTTAAATTTACTGGATGTGAGTCTGATTCATAACATTTGTCAAAGAATTATGTTGATAGGCTGATAACCATTCAGCAATTATTTATATTATTATTAATAATTAATGTTAAATATAATATAAGTATTAAATTAATATTGTAAGAATCGATGGGGTTGAAATGTCCTTAATGGATAAAAACTCCGAAATATATAAAAAACTTGATGAAAGTGCATCATCAATTCTTTCTTTCTTTCTTCTTTTCTTTCACTATTCTATTGGACGTGAGAAGCTGAGGATTATGCTTGACGTGCAATTAGTGACGCCAATGTATTGATCTCGTGGAGACATAAAGAGAAGGTGGTTCAGTGTCTATATACTGTCGAGATATGACGTTTTACAAGACATGCGTTTACTCGTGATGAGGTTTATGTATTTAATGAAATATATTCAGATCCAAATGCTCTTGGGCGGGCACATAAGTCCACGAGAGGTGATGACGATACATGAAGTAAGTTGATCGAAGCTGGTGGGAAACCGGGTCTAGTGGCAGAATTTGAGGGGTCTATCACCAACATTGGCATCAAAAGGGCTACTGAAGATTAAATCCACTATGGAACTATATAAAGTAGAAAACTAGTAAGTCCAGTTAGATACAGACGCCAGCAGGTCAAGCTATCCAAAACTGACAAATTTTCGCAATTCAAAATGAACTTTATTATTTTGTATTAAACTTGAAAATCTATCAAAGAAATTTGACAGATTGGTGCAGCTTGATATGCTAGCCTGTGTAACCTTAGGGGCCAATTTGGAATTTTTTAACTTCAGTTTAGGAATTTTAATTGCGTGTTCATTGTACTAAATATATTATAATGTATGCAAATACATCGTATTAACAGATTCAAGTATTATATTTTTAAACGCTTCTATAAACACGTTTACTGCAATAGCCATCATTAATTTATTTTATAGATTTACAAAGGTGTGGTGGAGGTTGAACGTCTTAATATGAAATTAACGGGACTAAATACGTCGATATATTTAACAAGACCTGACAGGTTAACAATAACATGCGCTCCAGCGACATAATTTTTACGCTTCAGAAAATTTGTTCGTGGGGCACATATTAGATATTGTGCGTCAGATAAGAGTTTAGAAGGGGTTAAGATGGTGAAGAGTTTTCAAGCATAAAGGTAAGTTCAGAAGGTCGTGCGATATCATGCAGGAGCATTTTATAAATAAATACATACAGTCCGTAATAACCGGCCATATGATTTTGGTTTTCTCGCGATAATTCGTTGTTTTTCGTCGGTATCTTGTCCGCGAGACCATCCGAACTTGCCCTTAATTTAAAAAGCAAAGCATTAAGGCAATTTATCACAGACTAGGCATATTTTTTTTTTTAATCACATTTGTAAAGCGTAGATGGTCATTTGTATGTTGTTCGATGTAACCATACAATATTTCTTTATGATTTGTCCACTATTCAGGTATGGTTTAACAAGTTCCAGAGAACATCTACGCTTTACAAATGTGATTAAAAAATGAAAAAATATTGTTTTATAAGTAACATTTATATTCCAATTCGTTACTCTGTTGCTGTTAGGTTCTCGTCATTCGGCGGCGCAAGTTGTTAGATGTTACATTATAGTAAATTATACTTACAGTGGCTAGAGAAGCGAGGGTGTTATCCACCATATCGTTGCCGCTATGCACCGGCGTCATCGGGGTTGAATGCGATTGCTTTTGATTCCCGAAACCGGTGTAACGGCCACATCCGTACTCGCTTCTAATAGATAAAATAAAAATATAAGTAGGTAAATATCAGTGACTCGAAAAATAAAATGTGTTTAAGTGAAACCGTTCTGTGAAATTTTATCGGAATCTAGAGGTTTAGCCGCGAAAAGGTAACAGATGAATAACAGATAAACTGTCAGTTAAGTTCTTTTGAATTTATAATTGAAATAAATTTAATTAGTATGGACAAATCACTGCTAGGGCCAGCAGTGATAACCGTCCCCGATTAAGAAAGATTAGCCCTCCACAATGGTCTAGTGCAGGTAGCATGCTACACCCACATCAGAGAATATGGGCTGGGTGTACCCAGTGATAGCCTAATGGGTATGAATGCCAAGTCGAAGGTCTCAAGTTCAAATCCAAGGCCTGACTTTTCGAATTCATGTGCGTATTAATAATTAATTATCACTCGCTTAAACGGTGAATGAAACCATCGTGAGGAAACCTGCGTGCCTTAGAGATTTTCTCGACGGCGTGTGAAGTCTGCCAACCTGCACTAGGCTAACGTGGTGGACTACAGCCCTCTCATTCTGTGAGAGGAGACCCGTGCCCAGCCGTAGGACAGAATATGGGTTGACTATTTTCCTTCACCAAATTTTTACATTGACATATTGTAGATCTTAACCTGGATTCGCACCAGCACACTATTCTGACATGACACGCGCTCATCAGTCAGAAGTAGTGAGCACAGCTTCATACAAAATAAATGACACCGATATTCTTCCGATCATATTGAGACTTCAGTTGTTATGTCTCATTAGCCCAGTAATTTCACAGGCTATATTGCCCTTCAAACCAGAAAAGAACCGTGCCAAACGATACCTATCCAACTTAGCAGAGATTCAGAAGCTCCTGTAGTAATAGATAAACTCTAGTCATTATGCCGAAAATTTGAACTCAGGGTTGTATTTTTGTGATTTTTCTTAAATTGGCTGATACTTGGGAACCGTAGCGAATAAATAAATGTTTTTTTTTACTGGACCCGCCATTAGTAGGCCTTTCCACTGTTGCCGGCTTATCGTCACGTTCTGGGACACCCTGTATAATGTAATGACATCTGCGTTATATATATCAAATTGATTATGAAAAAGTATAATTTATCTTATATTTTTTACTTCTTCATACTCTCAAGTATTAAAGCTTGAAAGCAGTTTGAAATATTGGCATAAAAATATAAGGATTGGAAAGATCGGACGTTCGCAGAGTAAGTTCGGAATATGGTTTAAAACTGCTTCTAATGTTTGTATGACGATTTAGTATGTTGTGTGAAAGAGATCGCCTTGTTTGATAAGACCGCCCATTGTACCTACTCTAACTTCGGCACATTTTATTTTTGTAATTGTATTTTGGTGTGCAATAAAGCGATTATTTATATATATATATATATAAAGTATGAAAAAGTTACTACAAGTAGTGTCTCTGTACAAACGCCAAACGCTTCTACTTACATTTACCTATCACTGTATTTAAAAAATCTGGTATAATAAATATACTTACTGATAGCTCAAGTTATTGTCAGATCCGCTGGTATTGTAGGTGGTCTCTGCTGAGGACAGGAATTCGCTAGAGGTCCAATCCTGGGACCTTTCGAGGGTATCGGGCTTGTAATCGTTGTCACTCCACGAACGACCATCCGCAAGGCAAGCGATCTGTAAAAATGATCAAGTTTACAAGGTGTTCATCTCGCTGATCAGCTGTTCAGATAATAAACCCTTCGCAAAATGATATTTTGACATCAGAGACCAGAAAATAAAGTTATTTAAAGATGGTTAGGTCACAGAACACTCTCAGTGGACAAAGCGGCTAGTCTTGGAGGCACAGACTTGAACAATAACTGTCCATATTAGATCCATTGATAGTAAATTCGCGCTTACCGGTGTAAACCGATAATTATAATCGTCTATAAATACATCGCATAAACGGTGGTTTCGTGCACTCTACGACGGCTCGATAGGCCTTTTATACAGCGTGGGATCTTTTGAATAATCGGTGTTAATAGACTATATATGCTGATGCTAAAAATATCACGGATGCGCAGGGTTTCAATATAGATTAAATTTATGCAAGCGTAAATGTTTTGTTTGTAGTACACACGGCTACATGTCCTACAAAGTCAATATAAGCTGAGCTTTCACTGTACGGAAAAGCTACAGTGCGAGGTCAGCTAGCTTATGTATGTAACTTAATGTTTACATAGCTTTATGTGTAGCTGTGTGTTTCATGTTCAAACAATGACGCGCCAATAAATTTGAGTACTGCTGAAATTTTAAGATGACGTATTCAATATGAAAGAAAAGTAAAATTTTTTTTTTGTAAATAGCTCTCGGACTTTTATTGGCGTTTAAGTCATTCGAATTTTCTACGTAGACAAATTAACATACAAAGTAATTACATTATATAATCATTATCAACAATAGGTACAAGTATATTATGGTCTTACAACAAAACAAAACCACACAATAACCTGTAGAATAGCAATCAGCATACACAAAAAAAAAAAAATAGTTTCGTTGAGTTTAGTCTAAAAACGTAGTTGACTTTAAGTTTGTAATAAGACCGTTCAACAATCTACAATGATAGCATGGGTTTGCGGTTTCAGCAAACAGTATAAGTTTAAGAAGAGCATAGCGAGAATGCAAGGCACGCAATATATCACAGTAACATAACTAACATAGTAAAAATAACTTAGGTACTAAAATAATAAGCACAACGTTGGTTACCTACAACATCAATATTACATACACTTTCAAAATAACATACAGAAATAATAGGTGTTAAGCGAACATATCAACAGCAATGTACAGACATCAAAAAAGTTTGCGATCAGTTTGAAAAATCGAAATCTTTTTTGTTACGGTAGATTATATTATTACGGTAGATTTCTTCTTCTTTTTTTATTTCAAACAGGGTATTTCTATTTAAAGAAAACACACAACAAAGTCTTTTTCTTGATAAAGTTCAATTTAAAAAAATATATGCATATTATATATATATATTATGCTAGTGATCGCAAACTTTTTTTGATGTGTGTATCAAACTAGCTATTGAGCATCCGATTATACGCTTTATAATCAGATGGGGGCAACTAAGTTGGCATGCGACACTCTTCGATTCGCCGGCGATCATCGGAATCTCAGCTAGAAGGAGGCAGCTGAGCAGGTTCGGGAGAGGGCCAATCCCGCTCGGAGGTAATGGCACCGAGAGGCAATCGCCATGGCGCCCGCACGGGTGCTTAGAATAACACGAGGCGTTAGTATCCCGGGAGTATGACAGCATACTGAAGCTGCAAATTTTTATGACGTAAAAAAGGCAAATCACAGGAGGGCCACCGGTCATAAGAGATCTGGGAGCCCCCTCCTCAGTATGCTAAAGATGGCCGTGTGTTTTTAGATGTTAGGAGTCCGAAATAACCTTCCGCCTTTCCCTTTATGAGAGACGGAGGATTTTTATATTGCAAAAAGACTAACATGCCCGCCGCGAAAACAATGTAACCCCATACAGTATGACTAAGACGAGAAAATGAGACGACATATTTAGGTTCACGCGAAGAGTGTTAGCCCAAGAATCGACGATTCATTTCATTCATTAGATTACAAATTAAGTATACAATGTTACCAGATAGTTCATGTGTTTTATGTAATGATACAGATTTTTTGAATAATTATTGTTAAATTACGACTGGATTCGAGTGGCACAAGACCTAGGCAAATGTCATTGTTTTAGGGATGCCAGATTATAGGTGTGTCATGCTGATGATAATTTTCCTGAAAATACGACAACATTTTGGGAATTGAAACGTGTACCTAAATGAATTTCAGTAAAATTAAGAATGTTTTATTGAATTTGTATTAATTCGACCTTTATACTGCCAACCCAGCTATACCTCTTTCGTTTTACAGGGTCGGCAACGCTGAAGTGATACCCCTGGTGTTGCAAGCGTCTATAGGCTACGGTAACCGCTTACAATCACTTATCAATCATGGGCCGTAGGCTTGTATGCTATACCCGCCACCTGCCCGGGTGGCAGAGGATCCATGAGGACTTTCCGTACAATAAAAAAAAAAAGCCTTTTATGCTACTTTACTGATATTAAAAAAAATGAAGCTATGAAGTACAGTACACCAATAGAAAATCGAACACGGTTACGAATTAATTCGCGCGCACCATCAAATGTTCGGGTGTGTCTAATATACACCTAATGTCCAGTGTGGTAGCGGACATATTAAACTCACATCTTTGCGCCCTGAGCCTAGCGGAGGGACGCTGTTGTGGCGGCGCCGCTGCATCGGAGGCAGAGAGGAAGCACGGCGGCTGCCCCGCGTTGCAGGTGGGGACGATGCGGACCGTCCACACCTCTTTGTCGAAGCTTCCATCATCATCTTCTGATTGACGTCAAATCAGTTTTATGTCATAAAACTTATAATAAAATATTATGGACGCAGCGCGGCGCATCCGAGCTGAAAGCCGTGTCGTGTGAACGTCCCCTTACCTTGTCTGCTGAAAACATGACGGGTTTTGATGTTATCCTCTGGGCTTTGTCTGGCGGTGGCTGCGTGTCAGCAAGTCACAAAACTTCCCGTCCAAGTTACCTATAAATGTCAATAGTAATAGATATGGAAGATATCTAAAGGAGAGTAAATACTCGAGGAGATCAAAGAAGAAATACATAAGTCCAATTAAAAGCAAACGCGCAGCAAACATTTAACGATAATTACAGAAAATGTTGGTAAATCAATGTTTTATTTTAAAAAACCACGAATGTTATATTCTTGTTTCGTACATTTAAGTTAAACATGAATGCATCAGTTTGTAATATTATATTTACTTTCATCAAAGTGGTGCAGACAGTTCCGAGTATCAATTATTTTACGCGAGTGGGTTTTGATATGGAATACGTGTTTTTACTTCATCAATCCCCATCAGTCAATATATCATTTAAATTGAAAATTGTTTAATGGGTCCGGTTTTTGCAAGCGTGGCTAATGGACAAAGAGTTATGGGAACTTTTCTGTAAATAAATTCTACGTAGCCAGCCGTTGTATGTGCCCAATTAAAATTAATTATTTCAAACCTTATACAAGAGACACAATGAAAGTATAAAAAAAAAACGGAGAGGTCTATGATGGATGTATAACCTGTTAATATTTTTATTGTTTTTCGAAGTCGTATCCGTTCCTTTCTTAGCACTGTCGCATGCGATAGAATCTGAGTGAAAAAATGAGCCTACTCTTCTTTAAGGAACCCTTCCACTTTCCGAACGCAGCCATGGCATCTTTAGGTTGATAAATCGAATTCCTTTGAATTTATCTTTTATTTTAGGGAACAAATAAAAGTGACAAAGTGCTAGGTCAGTCTTTCATGGACAAATATTCGATTGTCCGTCTGGCGGAGTGAGCTGGAGCGTTGTCGTGATGTAGAAGCGCTTCTTAGGCGCTACCGTCAAACATTTACCAAGACAACAGGTAAACAATAACTAACATACCAATCTCCAGCAGCAGTCCTTTTATCCATCCATGTTCATAACAATATTTTCATAACCTGTGACGATGTCAAATACAGCATAAGAGTCACCTCCGTTATACTTTACAAGCATTATTCGCCGCACCGATCTACGCCAGCGATTTTGATCTACCGCAAAACTATAAGGTATCCATCTGGTCCAAAACTTCCTGACGCCTAAATGTTCCTATAAGACTTTTTGCACTTGACTAGCCCCATTCTGTTGATATGTCACTCTATTATCGGCTTCATACCAATGCCTAAACTTGCCCGAATCTGTTGATATGTAACTCTATTATAAACGGCTTCATACCAATGCCAAAACTTGCCCGAATCTGTTGATATGTCACTCTATTTTCGGCTTCATACCAATGCCTAAACTTGCCCGAATCTGTTGATATGTCACTCTATTTTCGGCTTCATACCAATGCCTAAACTTGCCCGAATCTGTTGATATGTCACTCTATTATCGGCTTCACTCACATCACTAGCCGGATAGCACTCACATTGGCCATTTCTAAACTTTCAGCGTGATTCTCGTACATTTTAGAAGTCTAAAACAAGTTACTGGTAAGCTATTAGTGTACGACAGCTGAAAACCGATCGAACTCGAAATAGCGACAGCTGGTTGAGGTGTTTGAATTTATGGAAGCAAATACAAGATACAGGAGAAATACAAGGTGCTGATTTGTATCCGTGCCATATTTAGGAGCAAATTCGTAACCTAATTCAGTAACTACAGGAGCATGAATTTCAGTGCCCTGAACTATCGTGTGTTGTGAGAATAAGCTATAGCGGCATAGTCAAAGAGCGCAGGGCGATTTTATTGATGATTTCACACGGCATTACGCATACAAATATATTTACAAATATATAAAATATATTACTGCCTCATTAGTCTAGTGGTCCTAAGCGCCACTGCTACGCTAGAGGTCCTGGGTTCGATCCCCAGGTCGAGCAAAGTGTTATTGGGTTTTTCTATGAAATTCTCAGTAGCAGCTCGGAGTCTGGATTTGTGCCCGCTTAATGGCAATAGGCTCGCCCCCTATTACATGGGACCTAAAACATACCGGCGAAATGTGGGTGTACATTAGTACACCTCTGCCTAACCCTTTGGGGAATACAGGCGTGATGGTGTGTGATGGTGTGTGTAAAATATATTTCTGGTATTAATTTTTTTATTGATTCGTATTCATAGTCAACTTCACAGTCACTTTCTTAAATATGGCGCGGATAAAATCACCAGCTTTTATAGAAGTGAAATACCACTCAGTGCTTCACTAAATCCCGGAAACTATAAAACCTAAAAGAAATTTTGTCATTGTCAACTCTTCATCGAGTGTCGTTTCAAGATTGTACACTCGAGGCTGACGATGTCCAAAAGCCCTCGTAACGACAAGTAGGTACCTTTTATAGTCAGAACCTGCCAGATATGCAAATAGTAACTACTACGTTGCAAAATACAGGTTACAGGTTAGCTGAATTAAGGGCCTTCTACACGATCGGCACCAACCGCCGACAATCGTGTCCTTGGTCGGGTTAACCGATTTTTGTCATCGGCAGACAGCGTTCCAGACGGTCAGGGCCGACCACGGACGCAGCCTATCGCTAGGGATGCGCTTAAAACCAAGGTCGTTGACATCAACCAAGTATTGGTCTGTCAACCAATTTCTACACTGTCCATTTTTACATCAACGCAACCAAGGAGACGATGGTCGGCGGTTGGTGCCGACCGTGTAGAAGGTTTTTTAGTTAGTCATTCTTATGTAATTCATGACTGCCTCATTAGCCTAGTGATCGTAAGCGACTACTACGCTTGAAGTCCTGGGTTCCATTTCCAGGTCGAACAGTGTTATTGGGATTTTCTATGAAATTCTTAGTAGCAGCTCGGTGTTTGGAATGGTGACCAATTAGTGGCAAAAGGCTCGCCCCCTATTACATGGGACCTAAACGTACCAGAGAATTATGGGTGTACCAGCAGTACACCTCTGCCAAACCCTTCGGGGAATACAGGCGTGATAGTATATTATATAATCGCAAACTTCAAGCTGAACCTTGTTACTTAACTTGTTAGAACTGCAAAGCTAAGAAATAAATCTGTACCCACTCATTTGATTAATTCTTTGAAATTTTAAATAAGATGATTAGGTATCTACCTAGCGACGGGTTTAACGCAAAACGTTTACTATTGCCTGCTCTTTCAAAAACCGTCCATCGGTTGCAGAGATCAAAAACCTGCGATTTTGGATACCTAATTTCTTATTTAAAAAATTGGCTCTTCTCTAAATAAGGAGGTTACAGTAATCGATGGCCATAAATATAATAATAAATAGACGACCAAATTTTCACTTCTCCGTTTCTCTTAAATCTATCCAAATATTGTCTGTAAGAGATCGCTTTTAGCGATAAGACCGCCCATTGTACCATTCTATCATTTGTTTATGGTGTACAATAAAGAATATTCTATTGTAATAAATTGTATAACCAAAACAATTTATAGAACTATAGTATACAACTTCCTCATAAACTTATCAACACAGCAGCTGCAACAGGATGAAAATAAATGCCAATCGAACGGATCGCCGACGCCGGGCTCGTTAGTGCCGTCCGTTGAACAGAGGCAGGCAGAGGCGAAACTATAGACAGTGCATTTATTAAACAAGGTACTTATAATTAGTGGCAGCCTAGACTTCCTGATTCTGATATCGATATGTAGGGGATTGTTCCGAATAATTATTCGAATAAACCCCTCGCTATTCTAGATATCAGGCAGTTTGCCTGAAATCTGCCGTTTGCAGCTTGTAATAATCATCGTAATCAACGTAGGCTTTAGATTTTACACTATATTAATTAACTACCTCATTTATTTTAATAGTGTGGTTTGACATTTTGATAGTAGAAAAACGACAGTTATGAGAACTTACTAACGAAATGTCAGACGGATAATTATATAGGTTTCATTTAATTAATTAAAAACGTTAACTAAGTTTTGAGCATATAAATTATAATATACATAATACATCTTCTTTTTTGTCGTCTTACAGCCGAAAGGAAACCATTATTTCAACTAGATATAAGATATGTCTGAAATCTTGAAAAAAAAAAGAGAACTGTTTCTTAACAAAAAAAAACTTAAAAAGTTCAGGTCTCTCGACAAGATGTAGGATGTAGCTGTTTTTTTGCACTACATGGTTGATCGCATACAAGAAATTATTGATCATGATGAGTAGAAGTATATCCTTTTGGCTGCAAAACCAAAGGATACGGTATTACGATGAGATTACCGAGTGAATTAGATTGCCAATAATTGACAAAAATTAAGGGTGTCTCCGTAAGTAATTATAACATCAAGATCACCACCACAGTTTACCAATGTAAAAGGTCCGAAACGTTGGGATTAATATATAATATAAATAAAAGTCGACTAAAGAAATAACATACGTACGAACTAATATGGATAATATTCACAAAAATTTTCGCTGCGCCGCGAGTTCGCGGGGCGTAATCGCGAACACTGTTCAAAGAAAGATCTAGGGATCAGCAAGGACGTGCAAACCCCACAAAGTTTCGCACCAGACTGAAAGTTGAAGGGAAGGCGGAACCTAGCCGGCTATAACGAAAGGGACATATATTTTTCAAGATTACACGTATTGTGGAAAACATTTCCAAGTAAGATCATTGTAGAGTCGTAAAGGCCGTAAAAAATAAAGGTGGGAAGCTAATAATCGTAAAATCGCAGTTGCTTAGTGTAATGTCATAAAACAATTATATGAAATTTATACATATAAGTAGTCAGTTCATAGATAGTCCCATATGTGTTGTGTATGTGTTCGCCCATGCAATGTCATAAATGTAAATCTATGGGCAGTTGCGTACCGTCAAAGGACATAATATTTACTTAATGTATTTACCCGAGAACTGCTTTGCGGCTATTCCAACATCCCCATATCTTAGCTCCAGGGCATTCTGTATCAGTCTGAATTTACTAAGTCTGGGTGATGAGAACCTAGCCATACAAATATTATAAATGCGAAAGTCTGTCAGTTTGTCTGTTAACTTTTCACACCTTAATCGCTGAATAGATTTCAATAAAACTTGTAAAGAAGATAGATTGCATCGCGTCTACCTTTTGTCTCAAAAAGTCCTTGCCATTGAAACCGCGGGCTACAGCTAATCAATACATAATTATAATTATATAAGTTCGCGTCGACAGGGACTTAGAATATGTAAAACGATAACATCCGACATTAAAAAAATATGTGTTTTTCTGGCGGATTGTCAGTTTGTTTCTCTTTTTTTGATCACGTATCAAATCATAACTAATTTAGGTATTGAATTTATTATCTACTACTACTTAGTATTCGCATTGGTAGAGAAATTTACTACTTTTAAAAAAAATATGAAATTTTCCTTTTTTAGTTGAATTATATGATATTGTAAAAACTACTAAACTGTTAAATCTATTCAACGCGTTCAAATTTAGCTTGAAAATTTACTATCATTGTGATAAGGCTCTTCTAACCTGACTCACTATTTTAATTATATTAGAATTTTTCATATGTATAATTCTGAACAGCGCAGGGTAAAGAAAATGTAGTGTCAGGTTTGTGTACCTGAATGTAAAAACTACCTTGACTATTCATAATTAATATCAACATCGAAAATTCACCAAAAATTAACTTATTTACTAACGCGCATGGGTTTTGAATAAATTTTATTTGTTTATAAATTAGTGAATTATGAAAATAAAATTATTGTTTCGACAAAGTGAATTTATTTCAAGTGAATAATATTTTGTCAAAGCCGATTATCGAATAGGGTGTAAATTATCATGTTATAGCTGATTTAACACGAAATCAAAATCACCGTATACATATTTCCTTTGGATATAAATAGACTACGATAACAATACAGTAAAGTTCATTCAACCAACTCCTTGAGTTTAAAATACTATCTGTGAACGTTTCATCTTCAGACGGGTATCGAGAAAATGAGGAAAATAAAATCAACTATAAATTACAATATTTCGTAAAAGCACTTGCAAAGCTTTATTACGAGAAAAGTACCAGGAACTTTATATCGAGTATTCCTCTACAAGAATTTCAATCTAATTGGAAAACGTAAAATACTTAATATTAAATCCTAGCAACACAATGCTGTTATGCAAAGCCTTTTCAGAACGCAAAACGCACGGAGGCAGGCTTGTTGAGCACTCTCGTAGATAGTTAAATTGTACTCATCTATTTAACATGTTGCAATGTAGGAATTATAGGAAATTGTAAAATGTTGCATTAGCGGTGTCTTGGGCCATGCATACAGTGCAACATATGTAGGTGTTGTTACCGTCTCCCCCAAGAGGTTCTCGCCTTGCCGTGGCGAGGTGGCTTAGTAACCGTGGATTTAAGACCCACGGTGAAGCGAAGTAGAACCTCAAGGAGGGGCTGCTCCTACGGGCTTGGCCAGGAAGGCCGCACCGGAGCGGCCAATGTAGGTTGCGGTGTCCTATGGGAGGCACATATCTTTCCCGCCGCAAAGAGGGCCTTGGGCGGCGGTTCGGGGTCGTCAGTCGCCCATTGCACTTGGCCCACCAGGAGGGTCCATCAATGGACGTCCGCGGTGGGATCGCGGATCATGCGAGAGCGATTCCCGTGGTCCCACCACTATGCGGAAGGTGGTAGTGGTGGTGGTTTTAGTTGGTATGCTGGCCACCTGGCCGGAGAGCCCCCGACATACCCGTCCCGCATCCCCGAGCGGGGCGGCATGCATAAGGAGCATTTCCCCACCCGATAAAAAAAAGGTTTGTTACCGTACAACCTAAATTGGGGGGCCTTTCAGTAGCTAGGAAACATACATACATAGGTGACATTTAGGAATACATCAATATGCAAGGCCAAGCGTTTTAATAAATTGATGCCCTTCAATTGATGGAATGTAGGGGAGCACATCATAACCTATGTGTTCCAAATCAACCTCGCCTACCCGCGGCACATTATGCTGACCCACGAATGAGGCTCTGACGTAACGACCGACAAATGCGGGTTAAACATTTCATAAGAACCTGCATAGCTAAATATGATATACCAGTGACGGACAGCAGCGTCACTGGCCTGAGAAGCTACCACTAAACTTGCCACGCTGGACAAGCGGATTGGTGACCGCAGAGCACTGCGGTCACTGCGTGTAGCGTGGTGACTGTGGGCATTACCTCTAATGAAGAACGCCATAAAAATAAGGCTTTTCTGTAGTCCCGCTATTAGACTAAAGTTGCGGTCGCGGTTACGGTGGGACAGGGGGTGCTCTCTAAGGAATTAGAACTAGAGTTAAGTCGCATAAACTAGCACATACTAGGGTTATCTGAAGTCCGAAGACAGGGTGAGGACACATTAACCCTGGAGTTGGGGAACTTGCTCTACTTCCGCGAAGATGATTACTGATGAGAGGGCGCTGTGGTCATTTCCTCCGGGTCCCGTTTATTTCACCATCCGCGTAGAGTAAAGGTGTCCGTAGATGCTTTCGGCTTCCTTGAGTACCTCTGTCTTTGAGGTAGCGAATCTGCCATCCGCAGTTTTAAGTTTCGTCAGGTGGGACCTGCCTAACTGCAGAACGAACACTTTCGATCCCCTGTTTTTGTCGATCGCCTAAACGATGCGGGTATTGGAGCAACGAAGGTCGCTTTGCATCAACTTCCGAATCTGTTGCTTTAAGGTCCTCCTGTCTGACGAAGACGACTGTGAGAATGACATCTCTCGCCTTTGCCTCATGAGAGCTTAAGAGTCTCTGTAAAAAGTTTGGACATCTTGAAATTCCGCTGAGATGGGAAAATCCTACGAGACACTTCTTGCAGCGTCCTTGCCACTATGTCGGTCTTCTCGACAATGCTGCTTGTGGTTTCCAGCGAGTCAAATCGATTTTGAAGTTCCAGCTGGAATCTTTCAGATCCCAAAGCGACTTGTAGCGGCGTAGGTCGGAGTGTAGACATCATCAGACGGATCTTTTCCGCTTTTAGTTGATATTTAGAGTGCCTATGACGAAGTCTATCTCGTTCCTTGTCACGTTGTCAGGGCTTCGCCAGGTCCACCTCCTCTGAGGCTTCCTCTTAAAGAAAGAGATCATCAAGAAGAGCCCCTGTGATTTGAGGAAGTTGACTAGCATTTGCGCCCTTTGATTTCTACGCCCCAAGCCGTATGGTTCAATTTTCTTGGCCAAAATAAACTAACCACTGTTAACGAATGATTTATTATCTTTACCTAACATCTCTGAGAGCGACAGTACAGTGTATACGTATATAAATTGATCAGTCTGGTGTTCCGCTCTTCAGTCCGCCGTCATTAACCGGGCACAACAAACTACTAACTGAAATTTTCACAAATAATCTGTTCGAACTTTACGCTCAGCAAGCAATTGCGTACGTAAGCGAATTTTTTTTTCGCTTAGATCGATGAGGCAGTTTTAAAATTGTAGAATTCGGCATGATCATACCGTACGTTTTTAAATGTATGACAAGATATGTAATATAGATATAAAAGTCGTAGACCAAGCAACTGGGAAGAAGCCATGTATGTTTGTTTGTATGAATAAAATATCTGTTAAAAAAAGCAAAAAGTTTTACTGAATCGTATCTGATTAAATTAAAAAATTTGGTATTAAAACAATTTAATTAAATCTAGCGATATAACAAAAAAAAACATACAACCATTATGATTTAGGGGTTGTTCTTTATTAGTCAAATTATATCGGTTCTTTATTCATTTTACAATTTGGAAGGTATTCTGTACTTAAGCTGTCAAAGTGAGTTAAAAATTTGTGACGCTAGAACATTCTCGATCAAGTCATCCTTCAAACAAGAAAAAACTAAATCAAAATTGGTACATAATTCGCATTTGTTCATGCTGACGCAAACAGTCTTTTCGCAAAAGTTGAAAATGGCGATGGGCTGGACACATAGCAAGACAGTGATGGCCGTTGGACTAAAAGAGTGACATATTGGCCAGGAGCTTCCGGTCAAAGAAAATGAGGAAGACCCATGACAAGCTAGGCAGATGACAATGTAAAAGTCACTGACACTAGCTGGATGTATATAGCCATAGATAATAACCGTTACTCATCTCTAGAGGACGCCTTTACATTCTACTGAGAGGAGTACTTACTATTAAAATAATATAATTATGTAGATTAACATTTTAAATGTAATCTATAAACGCACAATACATTCACAATTAGAATTAAATCAATAAATTATATCAGACAAAATTTCGACTACTCAAAAATTTTTTCGTAGTTCTAAAACAGATGAAAATGTCTATTGATTTTAAAGTTATTTAGAAAAGGAAAAAATCGACCGCGGGCAGGATTCGAACCTGCGTTTTCTGGTTAGGTACACCAGACGCTACGACCACTAAGCCACCGCGATACCTACCCGTCATGTCGAATTTTTCCTTCACATACTGAATTTACGTCTTTATGGTGACGTCAGTAACACCTATTGAAATGCAAGTTTTTGCTTTTCAACCGACACAACTTACTTTACAGTTAGTTCAATGTCGAACGATGCCACCTTAAATTTTTTAAATAACTTTAAAATCTTAGCATGGAAAATGCCAAAAATATACAAAAAGATAGAAGGTAAGGTGAAAAATTCGACATGACGGGTAGGTATCGCGGTGGCTTAGTGGTCATAGCGTCTGGTGTACCTAACCAAAAGACGCAGGTTCGAATCCTGCCCGCGGTCGAGTTTTTCCTTTTCTAAATAACTTTAAAATCTTAGCATGGAAAATGACAAAAATATACAAAAAGATCTATTGATTTGCTTTATTTTGTGTGTCAAAGAAAAAGTATCAATCATTAAAAAAGATGACCGTTTAGATTTTTTTGCTTGCGGTTTTTGCAAAATAAAAAATGATCTTTATATTTTTAAATGAATGAGTTTTATATTTTTAATATCTATTGCGCTCTAGGAATGCATTCCACTGGTCTCCATATTTTTATTACCTATATTATTACAAAAGTGGTTTCGTGTGTCAAAAATCTGACGGCCTTTAACATTCAGGACAAAATTTGACAAACGCCTGCTTTTGGCTTTTGACACACAAGAGGCTTAAGGGCAAATCCTACTGAAAATAGATATTCTAATTCCTCACAGCCAATAGGTGTTTGTGAGAGTGTGTACCCATCATAGGATCGGACATTTTCGTCGTCTCTTATGTGTGGATCGCGTAAAACACTGCGCGTACATTTAAAATAAATAAATAACAAACCTTCCCTGATTGGTCTAGTCCAGCGACTAGACCAATCAGGGAAGGTTTGTTATTTATTATTTTTTTATTTATTTGGTTGATTGTTATACGTAGTGGTTCGTCAGTTGTCCTTCAAATGTTCAGTTGCAAAGGGTTGTTTAAATGCTGTGTGATCTTTTATTTTGTCCGTGGCCGTGCTTTATAAAAAATCAAAGTTTCTTGTACTAGAAGATGATGCAGATCTGCCAAGCCCTGCTCTAACAGGGCAATGGTGCATTTATGTGACGTTGTGATTATGACTGATTAAATATATTTGTTATATATATTTCTTGTTTTATGATATTGAATGTAATGTTTCATGCTAAATTTATTTTTTTGCTAACTTTACTCAAAAATTACTTAGAGCGCGAAGTAAGTAAAATATTTTATTCTTAAAAATTCTTGGACCGCAGTGGAATGATTTATTCCCTTGACGTCGAGTCCCGCCACGTTGAGTCTCCTCCACGTCTACTTTGAAAACTCCTGTTATTGCAGCGGGAGTTCTCAAAGTAGACGTGGAGGAGACTCGACGTGGTGGGACTCAACGTCAAAGGAATAATTCGAGCAATCAATGTATGAACATTAAAATTATGAGAACAATGGGTTTTGGCAGTAGAACTACCCATTTAAATATATTTACAATAAAATTATTGTGAAAGCGAAATGTTTTATAATTATTTTGAGAAATGAAGATTAATTAAACCTTTTCATAATAATAAAGAGGCCAGCGTTATATGATTTCGCTCCAGTTTCTTTAATATTTTTTTATACTGTTACCAATAACCTACCTCTCGATTCTTTGTTTATTTTAAATTAATTTAATAAGTCGGTAGGTTGTTAATATTTATCATCTTTAGGGTTCCGTAACTCAGAAGGAGGCAACCGAAAAACTTTGATTTGTATTTTCGAATCGGACCGTGAAAAATTGGGAATCAGACAATTTGCGCCGAACTCCATACATTTTTGTTTGAATTTCAAAGTTACTTTTATATAAAATCGAAAAAGACGTGAAAAAATATTAAATTACCGACCCACCCCATGACAACCCTTTCCTTTCTATTACTGAAAATCGTCTGAAAATCCATACAGTAGTTTCTGAGATTAGCCCGAACAAACATAAACTCAGACAGGCAAAAACCTCGGCTACGAGGTCTTTCGTAAAAATATTTTTTAAAGATTTCGTTTATTTTTGTGTGACAACTGGGCCTTTGCCCACCCTGTACAGCAAGGAAGCGCTTTGATACAAGGTTATAATTGCTTTCAGAAATACAATCCAACATAAATAAATAAATTATTAAACTAATATCCACTCCTAACTTGGGCCACAGGTTAAAAAGTTATCAAACAGATTTTTTATTATCGCTTCCCGTGTACCATTCCAATGCTTATTTTATGTCCTGTCATACTAAAGTCACTTAACATTTGCTCATTGAATAATCAAATATGAAACTAAATCAAATCTGAGCACGGCATTAAGGCAAAGGCCTTTGGTGTCATTCCTAGAACGACGGATTAGCATGATCAAATAGGGCGACATCAATAAAAATCTGGGAATTCACAAAGTCATGGCTATTTATGTACCTACCCTACATTATACCGTTTGAAAATTCTGTGCAAAACTTGTACATAATGATGTACAAGTTTTGCACAGAATTTTCAAAGACTAAGAATGCTTAGTGATAAGTGATCATAGACCTATGTATATGAGATTGACAAAAACAGCTTAAAAACGGACATAAAACTTTATATCCACAAATTAATATTTTTGTGGTACACCTCTGCCTAACGCTACGAGGAATAGCCGTGATAGTATTTTTTAGACAACGCTCGCACTATATTCCACGCCCTGTGCCTCGGATTTTACAAATAACGGAAACAATGTACACTCAGTCTCGAAATTAACATCAGTGGATCACATAAAGTTATTTTTTGGTTGGGAATCGAACCCACCACACCAGGTGTGATTGTTGTAGCGAGGCGACTACCTTAACCGCTACGCATAACGTGCAGTCAGGATTTAAACGAGCGAATACAATTCAAATTAAAGGTGCCAAAAATTCTGAATATGACACTGAATAAGGACTGAGGAAGAATATAAAAATTTAAAACGGTGACTTGAAATACAAAAATTGAGTCGCTAATTCAAAATGATCAGTAAATAATTTGTAAGTGAGATTTCTCAACGGAGCCCCGCGGAATAGGGGGCACTTTCTATTTCCGGGCGGTCATAAAAAAATACCACAAAGACAAAGACCACAGACTGCCATAGGTTGAGGTGATAATGATTCGTAATTATCGCCAGTTAAGTTAATATTTCGCTAGTTAAAAGTGATTAATATTCCGGCCGAATCATAATATCCCATAATTTCATATTATTTTAATTTTTAATGTGTAAAGTACTATTTTATTTTTCAAATCGTATAATTTTAAGCAGAAAATTAACAAGAAGCTTTTGCAGGTCTTTTATTATTATATTTTGACCATCTTAATATTTAAAACTTCTCATTAAAAATAAATATAAAACTTTATTTTCGCAGGTTAATAATTTTTCTCTTTGATCTCCTCATAAAATAAAATAAATATTTAAATTACTGCATAATCGCCTGTAAAAAAATCATGTAAGCATTAACTTACCTGTATGTTCGGCGATCGCGAATGGGTACCGGAACGGCAGCGGAGCTTTAGAGAGAGCTGTGAACGCGACGGAGCTGAGATCTCAACTGCCGCTACGGTGGCCCGTATCGCGTAGGCTTACAGCTAGCTACGAGCGACGAATACCCCTGTACCCGACCCCGCCGCTTACAGCCAATGACAAAGAACGCCATGGATAGAGCGTTTTCAAACTATATCCATGGAGTTGTTGGAAGGTTGAAGATTTTTGAGACTAGGCTAGTATCTTTTTAATAACCTTCTTCTTTCATATTTTGATTTTGTTAATTCATAATCAACCCATAAACTGTTCCACTGCTGGCCGACGGTCTCCTCTCAGATTGAGTGGGATTACGCTATAGTTCACAACGCTAGCCTAGGTTGGCAGACTTCATACATCGTCGAGAAAAATCTAAGACATGCAGGTTTCCTCACGATGTTTTCCTACACCGTTTAAGCGAATAATAATAATATACACTTCCGTGCAAAAAATCCTTGCTCTTCCATTTGGAACAAGATAACTCAGAATTCAGATAATAAAAAATAACTTACAATACCGTGTGGTAGATGAAAAGATTAGTAAGGTAACAATATATATTATTATGTAACCAATATATGTTACTAGCTTCTGCCCGCGACTTTGTCTGCGTAGACTTTACCTGAAAGTATCTAGTTGTTAAGTTTTTTAAATTTTCTAATTTCCTGCACAAAGTTTTTAAGTTTTTCTTTCATAAGAACCTTCTCCTGACAATAATTAACACAACATAAAAAAAGAATTAGCGCTATTGTTCCATCCGTTCACGCGTGATTTGATGACCAAGGGAAATAGAGATTCATTTTTATATAAACAGATATATATAATTATAGAATATAGATTATGTCTGGACTTTAATAGAGACCATGATTCTCTGAGTATATTTCGGTATTTCTTCTCAGAAGACGTCAGTTAGGAAGTGCCGGCGCCTTCTAGCATAAACAATTCAAAACATTGAATTGTAAGTGTCTTTTAAAGATCTATTTACAGAAAATAAATATAATTTCATCATATCATTTCAATAACCTGTGAAATTGTAACTTAAAATTGTTTTCTAACTTAAGAGGCCTAGAACAAAAAACGGTTTCATGAGCACAAATTTTTAATCACCGATTAAAAAATGAAATTCAATATTGATTTCTGACAATTCAATGTTAAAAAAGCAAATTAACTTGTTTCAATAGCACCCTTTGCCCTAATTGTATCTTCCATACGGGTTTTCGATCTGACCAGTTTCACGACCGACCTGATCGACTTGATCAGTTTTGCGACAAATTCCTGAGGGATACCGTCCCACATTTCTTGGATAGCATCTTTGAGTACCTGGAGAGGTCTCTGCAGTATGAGTCCTAGTCCTGAACCTTCTTTTATGCTTATCCCATAAGTGTTCTATGGGATTAAGGTCTACCTCCTTGCTGGCCACTCCATAACAGGAATTTCGACTTCGTGTAGATACTGGCAAACTGATGCGGCAATATGTGGTCGGGCATTATCGGGATCGTGCCCGAACACATATTTCCATGCCAAAAGGATCATGCTCATGCAGGCATGAGCAATCCTTCGCCCATAAAACCAGCGTATGGCATAACATGTTGTTCTAATACCTCCTGAATTTAGTGATGGGCAGTCAGTGCCAATATGAGGCCCGGTTTTCCGTGAACCTCCTCCAAATGCTACTCTTTGCTGTGTCCATCGTTTCCATGAAGGTTGATTTTATTTTTGAGTTGTATCCATTTCCACACAAAGAAATTACATTTAAACTCACGTGAAATGATTAATAAATTAACAGAAAAGAACAAAGGAAAGATTTTATCAACTCCACTGGCAAATCAAAATCACGCAGTTTAAGTTAGCAAAAGTGACTGATCAAAGCATCTCTTTCACCATAGGCTACTCCGTAGCTTATCTAAGAGGACAGTACCCCAACCATTATAGTGTAGTGTACATAAGTGTTTACTTTTATTAACTAACGTGTCTATGTCACTGTACTACGCCTACTTTTATGAAATAAAGTTTTTATTATTATTATTATATCTGAAGAAAAAAAAACAGAAACTTTATCTTACCTACCTTCACATAATACAAAATAATTAAATTGTTAATAAAAATTTTCGAGATATCTAGATGTCTCAAATATAAAATAAAGGGGTGGGCCGTTTTTTTTGCACGCAAGTGTATTATTAATGCGCACATTAGTCAGAGGTACATTGGACTCGAACTTGGCAGTCCAATGATCATCATATCACATTTGTTAATACTCGCCGCAGTTTAATTCACCTTTAACCTTTCAGGGAGTGAAAATTCTTACTAATAAAAGTGCAAGCATATTCGACGGCGAAGTCCAACATCCCAACTTAAATTTTTTGAGAAATGACTTTCTGATACATTATGACTTTAAGGTCAACTACCGCGTGTCTTGATGAAGTCACTTAAGTGTATTTTCAACAACAACTCCTATCTACGTACAACGCGACTATATTTGACCGCGGAATATTTTAGTTTTTAGGAAACTAAACTTATTTTCACTTTGTGTAAATTCTATGTTAGTTAGAATGTATTGGCACTTCGCCGTCTATGCATAGTTACTTAGATACTGTTTTCTTTCATATCAACCTAAATGTCCGCTGAAAAGAACGCAACGCACAAAGAAAGGAACGCACCAATGTCTATTACACAGCTTATAATACCAACAGATAGACGTGTAATGGATACTTTTATAAAGGGGGAACATACACGTGTAAGGGGATGTGTGGGAGCCGTCTATCACCTCAAGGCTCCAAGCCAACCCACCTGCACGCGGTCATCCTGCTGAACAATGGACGGGCTCTGGCGGTATTGCGCAGTTTCTTTGGGCATGGCTTAAATATTTGGCCATTGACAGGCAGCAGTGTCAACGGTACGGAAACCTATGCCCTGCGATCCCCATAAAATAAATAAACCCTAGCCATATTGAGGAAAAATTTAGAATAAAATAGAATATTCTTTATTGTACACCATAAACAAATGCCAAATACATGTTTATAAATGATAGAATGGTACAATGGGCGGTCTTATCGTTAAAAGCGATTACAGACAACCTTTTACTATAGTTTTACTATTACGAAATCTTACTAATTAATAAATTAGTAAGATTTCGACTGCTAAGACAAAGGCGTCGAGTTTGAATCCAAGGCATCTCTGACTTTTCGAATTCATGTGCGTATTATTAATTAACTAGTTTTCCGCCCGCGGCTTCGCCCGCGTCGAGTTCGGTTATATCGCGTTTCCAAGAGAACTCTTCAAAAGTTCCGAGATAAAAACTATCCTATGTTCTTTCTCAAGGTCAACTCTATCTCTGTACCAAATTTCATTAAAATCAGTTCAGTGATTTAGACGTGAAAGCGTAACAGACAGACAGAGTTACTTTCGCATTTATAATATTAGTAGGGATTGTCACACGCTTCAACGATGAAGAAAAAAATCGTGAGGAAACTTACATGCGTCAATATTAGTAGATTAATTAGTATAGTATTGGTAAGTAGTTATTACACCGGTTCAATTATTAATTAGGTCACAGTGTGTTGCTGAGAGTCCGTGCGCCCTCCTCTCCAGCAAAAACAGTAGAAACTTGTCTGAAGCTTTTGGCGCATGTCTTTTCACATCAACAACCTATTTGCTATCCTTCTGCTGGGTCTCCTCTCAGAATGAAGAGTTGGGCTAAAGTACACCACGTTGGTCTAATATGAGTTAGTAGACTTCATATAACCTCGAGAAAATCTATCGACTAAGCAGTCCAATCATCATATCACTCGGCGATCATTGTTTATAGACTTAGGGCTGTCTTTAATTTAGGTGTTAATTAATTTACGTCACGTAAAATGTTTGAATAGTCGATTTATTCGGGCTCTCACGAACCATAAAATAGGTGCTTCATCGACCAATATGGTAATGGAAACCGGATATCCCGCCACCGCTCTTTTTACCCGACTGCCGAAGGAGGAGGGTTATGTGTTTGACGAGTATGTATGTATGTATGTATGTATGTATGTATGTCCGTTCCTATGTCCGCTCGTAACTATTCAACGGTGCAACCGATTTAGATAAATGATACCTCATTAGATTTGTCTTGATGGCACGAGTGTCACTGGGTACATGAAATTTAAAAAAAAACAAAATGGCGGATTTTATGCGCTTTAATGCGTGGGCTGAAAAATATGTTTTGAGCATTCCGTATCATGTATTCTCAAATTTTCGGTAGCAATTAGCGAAAGCATTACATTACTTTATTGTTAAGGGACTTGTAGGAAATCATCTACTTTTTCATATAAATAATTTCTTCGTTAATGTCCGTAGGTAGTTTTAGATTGAGGTTAGGAAATACGATTTGTTTGTTATAATTTATTTATCAAGCATTCTGAATTATTTTTACTGTCCTTACGTACCTATTTAGTTTTCTTTACGTAATATGTGGGTGACTCACATACACACATACATACACATAGTAAACCATTACATAACTGAAATAAATGACTTAAATACATATTATAATCAAATATATCAAACAGGTTACTTAAATACATATTATAATCAAATATATCAATTCATGCATTCATCACACATTACTTGCACATAAATATATATTCCTTCCTATTATTTATATTATTTAGTTTCTTCTATAACTATCTAAATACTAAGAAGTATTTAGATAGTTCTAGTAAATTCATAATCATCTTCATCTCAACATCGTAGTATTCGTGCGTTGTGACTAGCCAAACGTACGATAGATCCAAGAAGACTTCTGAATAACCCTCATGACCTCAATTCGTTACAAGAATTAAATCGTTTGCGAAATCTTGCACAAGTAAATAACACACCTTAGTTTTAAATTAAGCGTCTGCAGATTTTTCGTAGTTTTGCACTAAAAATCCGGAAACAACTTACGTAATTAAAATAACTAAAAAACCCGACTGCATAAAAACACTTTAAAAAAAACTAAAAAGACAAAAACAAGTCTAGTAGTCCAGACCTATGTAAAGTAATATTGAATAACTACACCATTTAAAAGTTTTCATGATCGATAAATACATAAAATAATAAATTATAACGTAGAATAAAGTCAATCTTGCAGTCGGGACCCATTACTGGAGATTGACTTTATTCTACGTTATAATTTATTATTTGGTGTAGTTATTCAATATTACTTTACATAGGTCTGGACTACTAGACTTGTTTTTGTCTTTTTAGTTTTTTTTAAAGTGTTTTTATGCAGTCGGGTTTTTTAGTTATTTTAATTACTTAACTTGTTCATAAAAGTAGTAAAACCTCATTTTGTTGTCAATCTACTTTGGTTAGTTTTTAAAATGAAAATATTAATATTGGAATATACAAAGTGTATTATATCTCAATGGGTGTTATGAAAAAAAAATGTGTTACAACTTTTGAAACAAACCCCATCCATCTCTTTCTGTATGGGACCACATTTTTTTCTCGTGCAAGATTTTCGTCTATTTCAGTTTTAACGTTAAAAGTTTACTCATGCAGTTAATTAAAAGTCTCATCACAGAAACCAATCACGAATCCGAAGGCACGTCGCGCACTTGACCATTTTTTTTACATGTACTTGCGTTCGATCAGTCCACATTAATGGTAATTAAAGTAAAAAAGGCCCCACAAGACCCAAACCATTGAGTAATTGAAGTCGTTATTCTAACAACTCAAAACGTGTCTTAAAGAACTTCATTGTAAAGTAGGGAATGAATAAGCATTCCGGCAGAGACGAAGTGGCAACCACATGAACTTAACACGGTATTCAGAAACATGGTCATATTTGCGCACCACAAAACAAATACTTATCAGCATTCTACAAATGTATTGAAAGAAAAAAAACTTTTTCTTGTTTACAGGGGAAAACCTTCAAAAGGCTACCGGTCTACGAGGATTACGCTCGGGAGTGTGTGATTCTTACCAACAAAAATCACCTCGGTTGACACCATCAGCACGTATCGTTTTTATAGACAACCCCAGAACCCGCTGTGCAACGCCTGTTAGTACATCCCTGGGGAGGCTGTAAACAGGCTTCCCCAAGGTCAAGATATCCTAACATCAGCAAAATCAAGGATGGGAAGAAGGGAAGTGAGCACGCGCAACTTTGGTCGCTGTTACCAGAAAGTTGCGTAGTCTTTTCAAACCCGCGGCAGATGCAAACAATTTGCATATTCATAGTTCCGAGGCTTCAATGAAAAATAAAATCTTACATGAAAGACCGCTGGCCCAATTAAAATGTAAAATCGCTATGTAGTACGCCTATAGGTGTCAAGTATACACGAGTAATTATAGACATTCGATAGTTCGCTGCCCCGTGTTTGCATTGCACAGAATTATTAAATCCCCAACGCTGGTTTCGGCATTGTAATCGATTCCAACATAATTTATTAATTTGAACTAATAAAGATGGTTCTCGATACGTTTTCAAGATAGACACGCACAGGTGAAGATTCCGCATCTTTCCTCCAAAATAAAGGAGTTTTTTCGGCGATTGTTTCTTACGGTTAAAACCTCTAGAGCTGACTAATACGCCACAAGGCCTACTTCGGACGATCAGTGCAACACTGTGCCGCCAGTTGGGCGTACCGGCTAAAGGTGCATCCACACCGCAGTTACTTTTTGTGGAGCAACAGAATGCAACACGATAACATTAGGTAACATTCAACTTTTGCGACTGATTGTTACTCTTTGTTGAATGATCGCATCCATACCGCCAATAACATAAAGTAACCACTATTGAATGAACATATGCTGTGCAACTCACTGATTACTATTAACCAGCGAGTTGCAAACAAATGTTATCGATAGTTATCACATGTTGACGCAACTTTATGTAACACGGCAACATAATACTAACAACAAGTAACTTTTTGTTATCGGATGTTGTCCACTAACACATGGCTAAAACGTTGCTCCACAAAAAGTTACTGCGGTATGGATGCATCTTAAGTGCAACATGTAAACTGGGGTCATGATCGTGTACTGTGCGAGTCCTGACCATCATCGTGGTCCCGTAGTGTACGAGGCTAATTGATGCAACGGTCATATAATATTTTAATAACTGACGGCGTAATGAACTGCATTATTTACGTGCCTACGTATTAATTTTCCATTGTACAATGAAAAAATTATATTATGTATCGTGTGCGAGTTAATACCAGCTTTTATTGTAACAATGCTTTTAACGTGAGGATTTTATGTACAGAATATCAAGTCACGCGGCGAGAAAAACGTTTAATTGTTTATTTGGTACACAGACACATCAGGGAAATGACGGCAAAATAATAACTGAATATAACTATTTAATTTCATTCATTAATTTTATATTATACTGTAGCTGTTGTCCGCGTTCCGGTTTCACTGGCGTCCCAAAGCTAAGTGAAAATAGTTGGTCCTTAGAGAAAGACATAATCTCTAAGGACCAGACTATTTTTCTTTACTAGAATTAATCAAAATTGGTTCCAGCAGTCTATTGCCTCAACTGCCATTAGTCAGTGGTAGTAAGCGCGACTGCTAAACTTGAGGTCCTAAGTTCGATTCCCAGGGCAAGCAGTGTTTATGAAATTCTCAGTAGCAGCCCGAAGTTTGGATCTGTGCCGAGTCAATAGCAATAGGCTCACTACGTCGGACTTAACCATACCGAACCATACCGAATTGTGGATGCACATAAAGTACAGCTCTGCCGTAACTTTTGGGGAATACAGGCGTGATATTATGTTATTCAGCAGTTTAGGTGAGTACACCTAACAAAGACATAGACATACTCACATACATACTTTAAAAATGTATAGTATTAGTATGAGATATGTATATATGTCAAGTATGTATGTCATACAAATATTATAAATTTCTTATAATTTTCCATGTATGTTACATGCTACAAGGGTCGGTATCCTACCAACTAAAACCACACTAGCCATTTCGTGATCGACGTTTCTCTGACATGAGTCAGGAACACGTTTGTTACGGCAAAATCGCAAGAATCCATCCAGCGAGGCATTTCCTCGTATCGTACTGAAAGGCAGACATAGGAAATACATAACAATAGGTGAAATTTGGTACACCCATGCCGGTTAGGCAGAGGTGTACCAAATTCAGGGAATACAGGCGAATGGTAAAATTATGCTTTTAACTCCATTAAATATATTGATTTCTGACATTTACGCGAATATTATACCTACATTGAAAACCAGTGTCCATGGTCACGAGTGGACTAGTACTAGTAGTAGTAGTCTACCCGTGACCATGGACGCTGTAAAGGGTCCGAAACGTCGGGATTAATAATATCAATATTATAACACGATAATATCCGTAGTAAGTAAGTAGTTTTATTCCATTAGTATAATATACTATATTGCCGTGAATTTTCTCCCATAGAACGAAAACTTAATTAACTCTAACAAAAATTAGTACTTTTTTCTTTTTTTTTAAGAATTTGCCCCACTAGGATTTTCTCCTGTATCGTGGGTGCGTTCACAAACACAAACTTTCACATGCACAAACACCCAGACCCGGAACAACTACATGTAGGTCATACAAATAGTTGTTCCGTGTGGGGATCGACCCCAGAACCCGTGGCGCAGAAGCCGATCGCTCTGCCGCTACACCAAACGTGTCGTCAAACTTTAAAGCTAAATATTTCGCATACGGATCTCTGAATCGATATACATCCCCGCTACCTCAAGGACAGGTAAACGAAAAATTACCTAGATTTTATTATACCACTTTGTCGCCATTATTAATATGTATACAGTTGCCAAATTACTGCTTTCTAGTATAAGAGTCTTTGAGCTAAGCCGCAGATAAACAGACGGACGGACATGATGAAACTATAAGGGTTCCTTGTTGTCAGCGGAATCCTAAAAAAATAAAGTATAAGGAATACAATAAGTCTTAAAGACTTGAGACTCGAAAATCCAAAAAAGAGGATTGCCTGGTGTTATCGTTTATAGTATATCGTCCTCTAATATTGTCTATCACTTGCGATTAATTAAAGACAATGTATTTCATATACTTAATTTTTTTTTTCGAGATGGGAACTTGTACGTGTAAGCTGACTCCACAAAGTTCTTAACTCAATTAAACCAGCCTTTATACTCATCATTTAAAACAATGATAAGTATAAAGGCCGTTTTCGGTAATATAAAAAATGGGGGGGGGGTATATAAGATCTATCTCTACTAAACTTATATTATATTTATATATCATAGTAAGTTCGATATTTAACTTTGAGTTGAACGTAGCATGAACCGTATCAAGTAAAGCAAAAAATCAGTCAAATAGGACATACTTACATAGTTATTAAAATATCATTTCTCAGTCAGTTCTGGGGAAAGTAATAAGTGCAATAAACCTGTACTGCGATCCCATCTTGATGCTGTTAATGCAATATATTTTTCTACGCGCGAAGCACGTATTTACTTTGATTTTTATTAGTACATCATTACAGCTGCATAATACTCTAAGCCGTTTGTTGCCTCGACAGCTCGCTATAATGTCTGCTGAAATCGCTCAGAGCGTCAATTTTAAAAGGTTTTATTTTACACGATAACAGTAAGGTCGGGGGAGAATATACTCAAGTATTACATCAATTGTTTTTTGGAAAGAAGTATTTTATTTTCACACTTTCTCCTGAAGTAGAAAGGCAGCTTGACGATCAAGGGTTTTTGGCGATACGTATATCACACATACAGAAAACTGTATATCATAAAATAAAATAAAATGTAATGTTTAAAAGCTCGGACAACTGCATCGTGAACACTATAATTTTGTTTTCGCCACGCGTCGGTCTATTTGAAACTCGTGCAAACTCGCTCGTAGCGAATTACACTGCGACTTGGCTTCGAGGCCACGAAAGTATAAAGCATGGAGCGAATTCGCTAGGAGCGTCTTATTTCGTGGCCCTTCTTGCCGTCGTAAACAGATTTGCTATTCAACAGGTAGATCGTAAGGTTGACTAATCATGGTGTGTCGGATGTATATAACCGCTCGTAGACACGCGTTTTGCGAGCTTAGAGAATAATTGGAACCCGATTAAATACATAATCGCGTCGGGTCCTTATAGCATTCTGTTAAAAAATATCCGCCCGGATTTGTGACCAATAGCAATAGGCTCGCCCACTATTACATGGGACCATAGAAACTGTCCTTGTGGAAGTCTATGGGAGAGGCCTTTGCTGGAGGCCTCCTGTGACTGATATGATATTATAATGAAGAACTTAAAAGGTAATTAAATAAAGGAAATTCGACGAAGTGCTGTAGGGGTAATGGCGGTGACTGTCAGACCGCCAATAGACGAAGAAAGACGTTTAGAAGAGAAAAGGTGGAGTAAGAGTCCGGCTATCCTATGCTCGATCTCTAGGAAAATGAAGACTACACTAAAAGGGGAGTACTTTATTCGTGTAGAGTGGAGACTCGGCTGTACGTATTCAAAATTTTGTTTATTCATATCATTATCATTATTTAAGACATTTGCTATCGTATACTTAAAATCATAAGAATGAAAAATCTTTATAATCTGTGCCCATAAAGTAAAGTTTAATAATATATTATTAAATAATAATATAACGTCGTGTCATCTCTCTTTCGCACAGTAGTGTTAGACAGCACGAGGTTTGCAAATAATGCAGAAGGGCATTTTTTATTTATAATAGTCGTCGCGACGGACCAGTATCAATAAGAAATGTTCTTCTGTCGGCCTCTTTAAAATAAGTCCGTTATTAGTTCCGTAAAGTGATGACACATAATATGAGTTTAAAAAGAAAATCTAAGTTTGTTGTAGCAAAAGTATAAACATGGAACAAAGTCCAGTATCCTCAACCGACGTATTATTTTCCTATAAATTTCAAGTGGCGTTCAAAAGAAATAATAGCATGAGAGGAAACTCAAGGATGCATTTTGTTGACTTCTTATTTATTGGTTACAAGGACTTCGTTTAATATCGTCGATGCAATCTAGCTATGATCTGCAATATCGTTTCGATATATGATTCTACGAAGTGAAAAGAAACACGGTATAATCATTTAATTCACAATCAATTTTCGGATTTCGCTTTGAGCTGAATATATTGATTGAAATCAGGGGGAGGGGGGAGTGTGAAGTCTGCCAATCCGCATTAGGCTAGCGAGGTGGACTATACCCTAATCCCTCTCATTGTGGGAGAAGATCCATGCTCATTAGCGAGATAGGTAGCGTAGTGGGAGTAATTCCATTCAAATTGGAGTTGCCCGACTGGGGAAGATCGCCTTGCAGAAAATCGAAGTAAATAACACTGCTTTGAACTGTGTTGTGTTCCTCATGGTGAGCAAGGTTGCCAGAGCTCCGCGAGGAAACGTTGTGTCGGTAGTGGGGGGACTTTGACGCGTATACCGCCAACCCAGTTGGGTTGACGGATACGGGTCAACAGTGAGGAATAGTTATTCCTCACTGTTTTTTACAGGGTGGGCAAGTGACCGCAAGCGTCTATACGCTACGGTAACCGCTTACCATCAGGTAGGCCGTATGCTTGTTTGCCACCTTATTGGTATAAAAAAGAATTTGTATATGAGTCGATTACGATGATGATGACGAGGAGAGGAGGGGAGGCACAATACAATATGATTCACGGACTCACAATGGAACAACGTGCCACACATTTCCAGTATAACTGTAAGTGACCGAAATGCAGCGAGATCACCTTTTTCATACCGCGGTTTTTTTTTAAAGTGGCGATTTTAGGCAATCAGTAATCAATCAAGTCTCGTAAACTATAAGCTCTAGAAACTTGGAATTTGGCCCATAAGATATAGGCATCCGTTAACATATGATTTAAGTAAATTCTACGGGACTGGGTAAAACTAGATGAATCCGAGAAACACTACGAGGAGTAGCTAGTCGTAGGTATCTTCTGCTAGCGACTTCACCTGCGTGGACTAAACCTGGATTAAAAGTATGTAGTCGTTTATTTTTCAGTAATTTTCTGATTTACTGTGCAATTTTCAAAACTTTATCTCCTACTTAAAAAAAAGGTGAATGAACTCTATAGTCGTTCTCAAGTTACGACGTGAACAAATGAACCAGGGATTCATTTATATATATAAATAGATTGTATGATTAAAGATTGTTTTCTAACTAAAATTTTCCACAGAGTGCCATTATCTTTTCAGACCTGACATGTCCATTTGCTAGTTTCAATAAGGCTGGCCATTGTATAGGGTTAAAATGACACTGTCTCTTATAACAAAGCTTAATAAACTTCATAATGCACGAGAACAATAGACTTAAAGTAAAATGTTATAAAATATCTTCGATGTGTGATGTGATAGGTTTAAATAAAAGTAAATGACCTTCGCGTATCCTCATGTTATCAACCTGCTGAATAGTTTGTACCACAGTATGAAATATATTATTCTGCGAAATGATAGAGAAACAAGAAGTGCACCTTTTTTGTACACTTGTTCCTCAAACAAATGGGCAGTTGGTTTTCTTACATGATCTGTCTAATGGTTGTCTGTAAGAAATTGCTTTTAGCAATATCACCAATTGTACTAACTACTTTAAGTTTGTTTTATATTATTAAGCTTCTTGGTGTACAATAAAGAATATTCTATCCAGTGGCGATCTTAGAGGGTGGCGAGCAGGGTAACACGCTCTTCTAAGGGCCTCGCGCCTCGAACACGAGTAGAAAAAAGTTGACATTTAAAACGTTATTTTGTCCTTGGGTATCATTTAAAAAACAATAAAATAAGTTTGGTATATAAAGTAATATTTACGATATTGTTCATTTCTCATCAATCATCAGAAGTATCCATTTTCAATTCACATACTTTCCGCAAAGGACAAGGGCCTCGCAAAAAACTTCCGCCCGGAGCTCGGATTCTATCTACATAGTTTATCTATGAAGCGTTAAATGCAAAAGCTAAGTAGCAGTCGCGCTTACTAACACTAGGTTAATGACGCAGTTAACTAACCTAGGTAGTTGAACCTAACTCTCATGATATAATAACACTACATCTACACTTTGTTTTGTGATTTGAAAATCTATATGGCACCGAGATCCGCTCTTGCCACGACTGCGACTTAAGGCCAAGGAAGGCTCCTTGGCCCTAAGTCGCGGCTAGGGAGCTCATGAAAATATTTACGACGACTCCTACAGGCTGTGGTCTAGCGCAATCGCTGGACCCCAGCCCAAAGGTCCAGGCCTTGCGTTGCATCCTACTCAAAGGCTAGCAAATATACGCGCTACCTTCTTATACCGGGAAGCGTCTGGTCCGACGGCGGACCGCGCAAGTCAGTCAATTGAACTACGAGCGGTTTCGTCATATCACGGAATATTCGCCTATATTCCGTGATCATAAGAGATCTATTTTACGACTTTTGTCCATTGTTCATTATGAACAGGATTTATATCCAGAGATATAAACCCGATTGTAGACTAGCTTGCCCAAAAAAAGTCCCGCGAAGATAAGTGTATTTGACCACAAGACATTGTTATGAAATGTAGCAAACAATTTTTAAATGTAGGTAGGTACATGGTTATAGTTGAATTGTATTATGCCCAAGCAGCTTTGTCCTCGGGGTGACGCAGCAGTGGGTTGAAATCCGACTTTCATACTCCGTGAAATAAAATACGCTACTTACCTTTCACGGGGGGATTTCGCGATTATATACAACTATCAGTGTGCAATGATAGCCTAGTTATATGACCATAGGACTGCCAAAACAATGGTCTCGAGTTCGAATCCAAGGTTCGCACTTCTGACATTTCGAATGTATGTGCGTATTAATAATAAATTAATATTTGCTTAAAAACGGTGAAGGAAAACATCCTCAGGAAACCTGCATACTTAGGAGATTTTTTCTCGACGGTATGTGAAGTCTGCCAACCCGCACTAGGCCAGCGTGATGGACTATAGCCTGATCCATCTCAATATGAGAGAAGACCCGTGCCCAGCAGTGGAACAGTATATGGGTTGATATGATGATAATAATACAACTATCACTACAAAACCAACCCTGAAATCGAAAACAAATCGGCTGTTTTATAATCATGTTCATCAGGTCGGTCAATTCCTCAAAGGTACACAGAGAATTTTCACGGTGTATATCTACTCCATTTTTGCCAAATGTCGACTTATACATATGAAACAGTTACGGAAATGATGCGGAAATCTTCGCGGATCGTCTGCCATCTGGGCACATGGCAGTATATGACGGATTCGTACCGACTAAATACCCTATCAAGGGGGGAAGCCTAGCTCACACAATTCCTATTTAAAGCCGCACGTGGTCCTCCACGCGTGCCTAAACTGGGTCCATTGTCTCGCCCAACAGCGGCCTCGCTCCCGCAGGCGTGGCTCATGAAGCTGTTCTGTCTGTCTTTTTTGTTTATACTACTGTATATTATTTATTTTTTAATGTGTCATAATATCATTATTTAGTACTTACTTTAATAATACAATACATTTATCTTACATATTTACAATTATGTCGTTATTATTAGAGTATTTTTATTATTAACAAAAATACTTCGAAACATTGTCAAAAACCACGATGGTAGGTATTTAGGGATGATTTCTAGATAAAAGAAAGTAAGGTAACAGTTTATTGTTTTTCGATTTATCTTCGTCTCAATAAGTAGGTTTCCGAACATTTTGTCAACACACTCATGAATCTATATTCGCCCGTGCCACTTTAAGCTTTTTAAAGCAATTAGAGAGCGTACACATTTGCAGTTTTTCGCAATTAGGTAGCATAATGGAAAACCACATTTCCAAAAATTCTATTACCTATTCATTACATTATTTTATTTATATATATTTACTATATTTTTCTTTCGCGACTGCTACGCTAGAGGTCCTGGGTTCGATCCCCAGGTCGAGCAAAGTGTTATTGGGTTTTTCTATGAAATTCTCAGTAGCAGCTCGGAGTCTGGATTTGTGCCCGGTTAATGGCAATAGGCTCGCCCCCTATTACATGGGACTTAAACATACCGGCGAAATGTGGGTGTACATTAGTACACCTCTGCCTAACCCTTCGGGGAATACAGGCGTGATGGTATGTTATGTTATTTTTTCTTTTCTGGCCTTGTTTTGCAGATTCACAAAACCAAAAAAGAAAACCTTGTATTTTAGTTACGTTCCGAAAACAGACTAAACAATTTACCTATTAACCAAAAACCAGGAGGCTACATTGATATTATGAACTCTTAGCAGGGGCGGTGTCTCTGTTTATTGCCATCAAAACTACAATTACAAAGCCAAATATTACAATGTCTTTAGAGGTTGCAGTACGTAAATTAACATTACGCAGGAAATTCACTTTGTTTGCTGCGTCTAAGACCATGCCGAGAAGCTGTCCTACAATTTCCACTTTGCATTTACTCAAAGTCCTGACACTCCATTAACAGTAAGTTCTATATGAACTGATGCTAGTTAGCTATGCTAACAGTTGTACAGTTATATCTTCTAATATATAAAATTCTCGTGTCACAGTTTTCGTTGCCATACTCCTCCGAAACGGCTTGACCGATTTTGATGAAATTTTTTGTGCTTATCGGGGAGGTCTGAGAATAGGCCAACATCTATTTTTCATACCCCAAAATTTTTTTTTTATGGCAAAACAACGTTTGCGGGGTCAGCTAGTAATATTGTAGGAACATAAAATGTATGTCTTAACTCAATGTCGGAGCCTATTCCTTAGCTATGTTGGGGTCGGCTTTCAGTCTAACCAGATGCGGCTGAATATCAGTATTTTACACAAAGCGCCTGCCATCAGACCTCCGCAGCCCAATCCTGGGAAATATCAATATCTTGAGAATAGACTGGTTTTCAGGCTTTTTCGGCTTCTGACTACCTCTAACGATGGTGTCAAATGTTCGTATGACAACCGGACCCGACGGTTTTACGTGCTCTCCGAGGCACGTATTATGGATGACCATTCTTAACACGTCCACAGGCTGACCGCGGCTAGCGCAGCTTAAGCTTGCAGATCGATTGATCAGCTTAGTTATTAGTTAGCCACGAGCCCCTCTACGTGTGTATGTCCAAACTATTTTAGCTAAAAATACGTTTCACTTAATGTAACAAAGTATATTATGGCGATATCACACGGTTCACTTCCACCTCTCAATTTGGATGAAGCAACCAGAAATAACAAGGAAGAAAATCATATATTATCATGTTCATTCCTATTTATTTGAAATAGAAAAGTATTGTGAAAAATAAAACTGAACACCATGTATTCTTGTCTTTCGCGTTGACGGTGGGACATTATTTTTAATTATATTGTCTCTATATTTCGCGACCTGTACAGTGTCGTTAGTGTCTTTCATACATCTGTGAAACTTAGAAAGCAAAAACTGACAAATTTGACTGACAGCAATGGCTCCGTAATCACAACAGCGGCTGTTAAATCTGAGATCCTAGGTTGAAATCACAGGTCGAGCTAAATAGGTATTCTTAGTTGCAGCTCGGAGATTGGTGCCCGGTTAGTGGTAATTGTTTCGCTCCCTATTACTAGGGACTTAAAACATAACGTTGTACAGATGTACATTAAGTACACCTCTGATGAACCCTTCAAGGAATACAGGCGTAATAGTAGGCCGGTCTATACCTATGTATAAAAACATTTTATATAAAAATTCCGCTTCCGATGTGAGTCTGCAAAATTCGAAAAGTAGTGGACTCGAATTACAGCGATTGCTGCGAAGCGAAGCCGGATTCAGCTAGTTATTATAGAACCTCATATTTAGCAGATACAGAAATATATTCCCTGTTATAGAGTACTGATTAAACATAAAATGAATATAAGTATGACTATAAATTCCTTTATACCGGTTTTTGTCTAGCTACAATAAGCTGAGCACGCGTACTAACAACTTGAACTTTATATCTGGGGTGAATTCCCCAACCAGGACCTGCAAGTACTTTTAGTAGGTTCAAATATTTTAACACTTTTCCAACAGTTTCGTTCACATGTTTACTCCATCGCAATGATGTATCCAGCCATAACCCTAAATAATTAACATTAACTTTTGATGGAATAATGTTGTTTCCAATATTTAGTCTTAATTGTTTTCTTCTACGTCCCCTGCTAAAAATAAATATCTTTGATTTTCTCGGGGATAACTGAAGACCTACGTCATCTAGAAGAGTTATAAAGGCATTTAACGCCGATTGTAATTGGACTTCACAGTGATTGAGGTCTTTATGGCTTATATATAAAACAAAATCGTCTGCGAATTGCGACACAACCACGTTAGTTACGTCGTGGCATAATTTTAATGTAGCTATGTTAAAGAGTAATGGTGAGATTGGGTCTCCTTGAGCTAGTCCTCTGTTAGTACATCTAACTTCACCGAATTGCCCCTCTATGCAATTTCTTATCATAAGCCGTCTATTACTTAAAAAACACCAAAGATAGTTACATATATTTTTACCGACGTTTAATTCATCAAGAACATTCACTACTTTGTCTATTAATATATTATTATAGGCATTATCTATGTCAAGGAAGCAAGATACTGTTGGACAATTCTTTGCAAAACCCACCTGTATGTAGCTGACAAGTCTAGTTAAGCAATCTAAATATGATTGAGCCCATCTAAAACCACATTTGTATGATGATAAAATAGAATGTTTTTCGACAAACCATTCCAACCTAACATTTGGTGAAAAATTTTGCATATGCAAGATATAAGAGAAATTGGTCTTAGTTTGGCTTCCGAATTTATTCTGGTTTCTGGCTTAGGAATGGGGACTATTAATATAGTTCGCCACTGGTTTGGAACTATACCTAACTTGAAGAAAGATTGAGAAGAAATACCTTACCAGACATAGGTAAGTTATATATCATTGAATACGTGATTCCGTCACTACCCGGGGCAGTATCCTTTTTTTTTATACATACCTCTAATTCTTGCATGTTAAATATTGACTCAAGTAAAGTATTGTTTGATACAAAGGTAGGTGGACAATTTGAAACAGAATCAGGTGTCAGTGAATGAAGCAACTCCTTTTGTTTATCCTAGGTTGCGGTGAAGTTTGAGTGACGATATCCCTTGAACCAACGCATCTTGCTCCACATGTCTGATACGGACATACATACACTCATTAATACTGCTACAAAACTTTTGCCAGCTAGACGATTTAGCCTGTTTTGTTTGCTCTCTAGCTATGGTAATTTTTCTTCCAGCTTTGTGAGGTTATCGGGTGTAGGATTTTTCCTAAAAAGGCTTAACGCTAATCTTCGTTCTGCTATTATTTTTGATAAGGATGGAGACCAATATTCCTTAGGTTTAAAATTTGTTGTAGGGCCGGTCACTATCTTAATTAAAGGGATATTCTTATCGGCTTCTCTATTTATTAAATCTAGAAAATAATCATAATAATCTTGAATATGGGTACTGCAACAAGTGAGACCATCAAAAGCAAAAAAAGAGTCTGCAAGGTTCTCTCTATATGCTTTCCAGTTAGCCTTTGCAAAGTTACGTTTTTTACGAAATTCTGGAAATTCCGCGAACTTGATTGTCATTTTAATAATAAGATGATCGCTACCCAAGTTTTAAGGGTTTTCCATTTAAAATCTATGGCTATATCCGAAGAAGCAAATGATATATCGGGTGACGAGTTTTGTAACACATTGTTTACTAATTTTACTCTTGTAGCTTCCCCACTATTCAATGAAACGAAGCCGTATTCTAAAGCTGAATCAAATAGCTGTATACCCCTTGGATCATTTTTGTAGGACCAATTCGTGTGGTGACCATTAAAGTCACCTGCTATCAATGTCTTTTTGGCAGGTATTCTAAAAATCTTATCCCAGTCTGACTGAGACGTACGAACTGACGAGGGACAGTAAATAGATAATGATATTTTGTAAATAGCTACAATTTAATATTTTAATATGAATTGCTTCTATACCCGAATTCATATCGTTGATAGAGCAAACTTGTGATTGTAAAGATTTGTGGACAACTATTGCCACACCTCCGTAAGAATCGAATCTGTCTTTACGATATACATTATATCCACTAATATGAAGAGTAGAATCCACATCCAACCACGTTTCGCTAACTAAAGCTATATGTATTTTTCCTTTATTTAATAAAGTATCAAAGTCTATCAACTTTGGTTTCAGACTTTGTGAGTTCCACTGAACAATATTAAGGAATCTATCCATTAAATAAGTAAAAAAGGTTCTCAGTTATTCCAACACCAGATAATAATTTCACAAAAAATACCTTGCATTCCTGTACTATAGCTCTCAACACAAATTTACATTTATCTTCAAAACTACTTTCTGACATAACTATATTTTTAATTTTACATATTAAATTCCAGACATAGAATTTTCTTTCTTGTCTTTTTTCAGAACTCTCCGCGGTTATTTCTCTTCTTGAATGTACTTCCTCAAGGTCTATATTTTCTGTTTCCATCCCTGTTATTTCTTGTTCATATTATCTTGACAGTCTTTTGTTTTCTTTATTACTTCTGTTTTCTTAGAAATTCTTTGCTTTTGTAGTGGCCTAAACTGTGCGTTCTCTTCTTGTTGATTATTAACAAATTCGTGAACAACGGCTGTTGTTTGCAAAACACTACTATATGTCTTATCCATATTAATTCCCGTCAAATTACCGCTATTCACGGTGTCGGAAATTATAACCTCTTCTTCTACTATTCTCTTCTCTTTTGGCATTTTTTTTCCAAATATATTTCTAAGGCTTTTTTATATGTAATATCTTGTTCGCTCATAATGCACCGAATCATTTTTTCTTTAATAAAAAATGGACAGGATTTATTTAGTGCCATATAAGGACCTTTACAGTTAGGACATTTATATTCTTGAGTTTCACAGTTGTTGTGTTCTTTGCCACATTTAGGGCAAATAATTTTATTCAATGAACAGAACCTTTTTATATGTCCAAATCTCCAACATCTCGAACACTGGCTCACTGGAAACACATACTTTTCTACCCCAAATTTACAACCATATGAATAGATATAAAGAGGAGGAGATATGCTTTTAAAACTCAATCGAATCGTCTCACTGTCCACCCATTCGTGATCTAAATTTATTCTCTTCATTCTTTTAGTAGACAATATATCACATGAAGCATTAAGGTTTTCTAATAACTCTTTTTCATCTATATCCAGTCAACTCCCTTGATAATACCATATGATATTGTTTTGATCGGTAAATTGGGTTCGTATATCGAAGTCTATCAATTTTTTATTTTTAATAATGTTTTCTGTTTGAACTTTGTTCTCTAACTGTACAAATACTCTATACGGACTTTTATATTTTATTTTACTTATATTTAATATATTTTCATCTCTCAAAATTCTGGCTAGTGCCATTTGTTTTGGTAGAATTTTTAATGACGATAAACATACTTCATATTTTTCTTCAATGTTCGGTTTAAAGAATTTATTTATCATAAGAACTTTACAGTCCTCTTATAATGATAATACAAAGTAACCAAGTATAATAATAAAACAGTACAAGTTAACTCCAGAGCATTAGAAATTACAATGTGCATACATATACTCTAAGTTTGTTTTTAAATGCATTCGTGTTATCGCATTCTTTTATATCGTCCGGCAATCTATTGAACATCTGGACTCCTTCAAACAAAATGTTCCTGGTAGTATCCATACTATCCTTGTTAAAAATATTGTTATCTGCAGAGTCGCTTCTGATAAATCTCTTCGGCTTTCTTCTATTCACAGTAAATCCTTCCTCACTACTACCTTCACTTTCTCACTGTCTTTTCTCATTTTTCTTCCCTACTATTTCCTGTAGTTCTTTTTCACATTCCTCTATAATATCCGATTCACTTTTATCCTCATCACTTAAAACACTGTCCATTATAATTTTTGCGGGTAAGCGTAAATAAATAGCACTTGCGTGTGTGATGTACGAAACTACGTGCGCTTCTCACGGTGTCTCGGTGTCTCACGCGCAACTGTTTCCAAATGTTAATTTGTGTATTTGTATGACTCAATTCAATGTATTTAATATTCATATTGTACAATTTAATTTAATCTAGATTTTGAACGTAAAATTTTAATATAATCTACTCTTTCAATTTCTATTGTGACTAATGTAATATAGGTCCTAATTTATTTGTTAATTTTACAGTTTTATTTTTTATTATTGTTTTTCTATTCCAATTTAATTGATGTTTTTAACTTTTGAATCATACTGTATTTTAATTTAATTTAACTACTTGACATTTTAACTTCAACGTAAATTTTGTGAAGTTATTTTTGAATTTTTGAGTCTTATTATTGATATTATAAAAGTGCTGTGCACACCTATAAGTGACGAATTCACCGCAAAACTGTTGTAAATGAATATATTTAATGTAATGATTAGTGAATAAGTCGTTGGTGTGTCAATAAATAAATAAATGAAGATATATAAAAAAAAAACACTAAATTATAGGTATAGGATAGTGACGTTGCGTTTGACTGCAGCAATACATTCTCCCGACGCAAATTAATACGATTCGAAAATTAATCGAGTATCCGTCATAATGTACGTTTACATAAACAGATTGCGTCAACAACATTGACAAATTAACGTAAGTAATGACCACGATGGCATCTAATTTCGTTCGTTTCATGCAAGTAGAACCATGCTAGTAGTGAATTGATTAATGTACAAATTAACTTACGTATGCTGCGATTAAGCACTAACTAAGCAGTGATAGCCTAGTAATATGACTATCGGACTGCCAAGGTAAAGATCTCGAGTTCAAACCTCTACTATCCGAAATCATGTGCATATTAATAATAAATTAATTATCACTCGCTTAAACGGCGAGAAAAACATTGTGAGGAAACCTGCATGCTTTAGATATTTTCTCGACGGCGTGTGAAGACTGCCAACCCGTAATAGGCCAGCGGGGTGGACTATAGCCTAAACCCTCTCATTCTGAGCAGACACCCGAGCCAAGCAGTGAGATACTATTTATGGGTTGATGATGATGATTCTGCAATTTCTTTTATGGTGTTTTCGGTTTAAAAAATATTACGAAATGATACTGCACTGCATATTACATATGGGATCTAAACACGGCGAACTCTTATCTAGGTGTGCCGTACACCTAGAGACAGTACAGTACAGTACGTCGGGTCGTTTTATTCCCTACAACATGGTTGAGGCGAACGGTACGGCGCCGATACACACGTCATCCTCGTGAACGGATGCTGTCCGTCTGGTCGAGTCAGCTCTTGCTGTAAATGGCAATTCTGTTTTCTGTTTATTAATAAAACTGGATTCATTATTGCACACATCAAACTGCATTATTCTCAAGAAGTATTCAGAACAAAATTGTAAACTAAGAATGCTGTAATCATGTTTTTTACAAGTCGTGTTTATAGTTTCTTACTTCTCCATAAGACCTACCTTTTTGGTACCGTGTAACTATTTTGACTTTTCAATAGTACATATGACTTTGATTACACATCTGCCTAAACTTTAGAGTTGTTATTGTTAACTGAAATGCATTTATGCGCAGTTGTGTCAGGCAGAAAGCACTTTTCAACAGGGCCTAAGATGGCGCACGCAATTCCAGTAAAGACCCTTCTGGGTTCTAGCTACACAGCATGGCTTGGGACACAGTAAACCGTTTGGCTCTGGTTTTATATTTAATTATACAGCTGCCGGAAAAGTGACGTCCAAAGGTATATTTTATCGAGGAGTATCGGAATCACCTATAAGTATGTTTCACGATATTCAGTTGTTTATTCAGGAGATAGATTGTTTTTAATATTTTTACTGACACACTGATGATTTATTTGGAATGAAGTTCCCTAACGCGGCTGAAATTAGAGTTGTCGGTAGAAACGTCACGTTAGGGAAAAGTGAAGTCCGGATATTATCTGATCTCCCGACCACACACGTTTTATTTTTGTATTTACACGACCTTTTTTAAGTAAGTTATTATAATAATTTCAAATACCTACCTCCTTTTAGGACTTAGGCCTTATAAGTTTAAAATGCTAACTGCTGTTTAACCCTAATTGCTAGATATTTAGTCACAAAATTAGCTTTTAAGTGTTTCTAACAACTACTACGGACCTTCAACTACAAAACACATGAAAAAACCAACACCCATGAGGATTTATTTACTGGAATTTTGAATTTTGGAAACCAGGACTTGTATTTCCTGAAGGATTACGCAGGAGTACTAATTTAAACTGTTCACCGGTATGTTTACAAAAATAGATCTTTTAGTAAACATAATTTTTATAAAATTACTTACGTGGGAGCAGAGCGGCTCCACCTCAGGGGTAAGCTCCGTTAACAACTTGATTATTACAACATGATTAAACAATTTGCTGTATTAGTGCATAGAGAAAAAAATACAGGATAAGTTTTTTATTTATAGTCTCAACGTATCTTACTAACATAAATAGTCAGTATCGCCGGCAATATTATGGTTATTTTATCTGAAAAAATTGATCAGATTTTCTCCTAAGCATATTTTTAACGCAATACCTACCTTAAAAATATGCGGGTGAATGTGGTTCTACACTTTTGAAAGGTTTATACCACAATTGATACTCCGAGTAGGGTTACCCACAGTGATGTATCAAGTGTCATATAGGGCCCACACTATTGCGAGTTTCCGAACACACATTCGAACTCTGGGCTTCTTCTTAGTAGCTTCCACCTGATTGCCCGGCATGACATGCTGTCACCAGACTGCTTAGTGCTGTGTCAAGTTTATGTCCTTTACTAAGGTCGTTTCGACAGCCTTTTAAGACTAGTGCGGAAAAGACAGGAACACTATCGAGTACCGCATTATCATTACTCAGGAAAGCTATTATAATTAAATAGCAATATATGTGCTTCTATTAAGTTTCTAAGTAAAAAATACCCAAAACATCGAGCAACCGCAGTAACATCTACTTCTTCAGCGCAGTTAGATCTTTTTAATTACTAGATTTTCTTTGCGGACGTTCTAAGATTACACATGAAGTCCCCTGAGGCACGACGCTAATGCAAATAGATTCAAGTCGATAGGAACGCTAATAATGCTCTATGCTCCAGTCGTCTCTGTCATGTGTGCACTTCATACGGCAGCACTTCATTTCCTTTTAATATTAAATCTGATTACATTTAAACAACACAAATGAATTGTGTTACGGTTGAAAAACGTTTGAGGTCGGGGGACGATCAGGAACGAAGTCCCTCACGCCTTTTCTTCATCTCCAAATGTATCAGCTCATCACTTGTCTACAGTTAAACAAGTATGACGGCCAGCGCTTGTCGATAATATCCAAACTACGCCGGACGGAACAGAACGTCTAAAGAGGGCGCGTAACTTTTCTTTCGTTATGTGTCGATTTCTCCCAAATAACTCTAACCACGAGCCGCGTTAAGGAACTTCGTCCCTAAAGTTTATTTAATTTTGAAAGTACTATGAGTACTTATAATTATTTAGGCTAGGCTCTTCTGAGGATACGGCGCATGCTGAAATTATACCCAGCTTAGGCATAGCAGCGCCGTGACCTTATCGTAGCAGCGGGTAGTGACCTCTTGCTTCTAGCCGTAATTCGGTCCATGGTCGGGAGCGAGAGGGTGTGGGAAGCGTCGACCGCCTACTACGAGCGTTATGCTTGCAAAAGAGGCGGCGGAAAGTTAGAGATCATTGTGCAGCTCACTTCCGCTCCGCAGTAGACGTATTAGGCGCCGGATAGCGCCCGTACACTTTTGTCGAACTAGATAATGACCAATGCCAGCGTACTGTAAGTTGCGATTGACTTACTCAAAGCTGTTATGGTTTCTTAAAAAAGGCCATTACAGACATTACCATACATGTGACACCCTCACATTTGATACTATTACATCTAGACTTTTTGGAAGACTGCCCTTCATGAGCATTATATGACCATAATGACATCGACCCGTAGGTACCTAAAGGTAGGTATACTAAATGAGATAATATGAGCTTAAAACGCTAGAACCATGCGTCAAAATGAACTTAGCTTTTTATTAAATTATAAAAAACATATTTTCACAAGGTCACAAAAGTTATGTGCGAACATACCTACACGAGTTAACACGAAACGTAGTTCGCGAGTGCGCTTTATACATAAGTCGAGCGCTCCATTGTAGTCTCGACTTTATCCCGGAGACTAGGTTGAGTGAATACATACCGGAGAAGACAGGCAGAGAGCGTAACAAGCTTAAAACGTTTGAAATTTGAAGCATTTGATTTCAAATGTTGGTTTCGAGGAAATTCTAAGTAGTGAAGGGATTTTGATAGAAGATATTCAGACGATTCTGTTTTTTGAATGCGTTCTAGATTTCTCACGTAAATTTCGAAAGCTTCGAAAGAAAAGTGCACTCATTTTTTTTAAACCACGCTAGGAATTCAGCTCTAGTTTTTCTTGTTTTATGCGAGATATGATTTATTTAACGCAAGTTGCAATAAGTCAACCGTATTCCCTTTATTTTTTAGTTATTATTATTTTGACGAGTTGTGTGAACATAAAGGTATGGGTTTTTTTACGGGATTTCAGGGTTGGGCTCTAGGTCCTTTAGTTAAAGTTGTTCATAATTATGAGCACAAGGACCCTTTCAATTTGTTACGATAATTACAAAATGAAAGGCACATATATATAAACAACGACGATCACTCTATACAGACTATTATTTATTTTCTGTTTAGGTATAATTATTTTCCGATTTTTACATAATTGTACATAATTATATGACAATTCGACTGCCAAGTCGAAGGTCTCAAGTTCGAATCCAGGCACGCACCTCTGAGAATTTGTGTATCGGTATAGATAATTAGAATAGAGCCTACTTGTGAACGACATTAGTTTTTCAAATTTTGAAATAAATAAATCATCGACAAGTCAGGCGACATGTTTTATAAAATAACCACAAGAAAAATTAAAGCCTTTTTTACGAGGGACCGCGAAGTGAATAACCAGAATATTCAAGTAGTTACGATATCAACGTCTGCCGTGAAAATGGGCAGTCGTGGTATTATACGTCGCCGCCGTCGCGTCGTCGCATTCTATACTTCTACTTAGTGTACAGTCAGCAACGAAAGTCGCTGAACATGTTGCAATCTTCAATATGATTTTTAACAAGTATGAAGTTACTGACCTACGAAGGTTATGCGAAATAATTGCATAGATGACCATTAAATATTTAGGTTACCTTAGTAGAAAAGACCTGTTGCCAAGTTCTGGAGGTGTGACAATAAAAAAATTTAGCTGTGTTCAGCGACTTTCGTTGCTGACTGTACGTCAACAAGCTTTCATAGTGGTCCTTACAACGTTGACAACCGTGCTTGGTCTACGGCGAGTCAACCTAAACTAAATCATAAAAAGGTAACATTCGTCGTGTGTGTTTATATCTTAGGAACTAATTATAATTAATTAGTGGTTTTTTTCTCTGGGGCCATGATCGCCGATAGCTTGGTTCCTGCTGCCGATGGGTTACTATTTTTAAGTGTTTGTACACCTTTGTTCAAATATTTAAAAATATGTTTTAACATAAATTAAGGCATTTATTAAATAAATATTTGGGACATTTTATACAGCACCATCTAGACCCAAAAGAAGCAGAACACGTACTATAATGGATACAACACTTGTATTCTCTAATTTCGTAAATAAATACTAATAAATAATACATGCTGTAGCAGATAGGTGGGACAACCCTATACTGGGACATTGGATACGCCTAAATGCGCCTATGTACATTGTGGCGTAATAATAATAAATAAGGTTTTTTTGTAGATGTAAGTACCTACTAACAATAGTTTTTAAGTTTTTGTGTGTAGACTAACAAGTGGACGTTATGGGTCTAAAAATAAAATGATCTATTATATTATTTATAAGTAACACCCAGATAAGACAAACCATGAAAATATTTATTTATATATACAACACTAGCTTTTACCCGCGACTTCGTGCGCCTAGACTAGACAATTATTGTCGGATTGATTTCATGGGATAACAAGTACTCAATGTTAGAGAAATTCCTGCTTTTTTCCGAGATTTGAAGTATTTAATATGCCAGCATTAGTCACAAACTATTAGTGTACCTGTGTATATTTCATTCAAATCCTGTAAGTAGTTCTCCGATATCAGTTTTTCGGGATTTCCGGGATATTCCGACATTTTTCTGGGATAAAAAGTAGCCTATACTTTATTCCCGGTCACATACTATTGGTATGCCAAATTTCAGGCAAATCGGTTCAGCCGTTTTTGCGTGATTGAGTAACAAATAAACAAACAAACAAACATCCAAACATTCACATTAATAATATTAGTAGGTAAAGTAGGTATGATTCTTAGTAGCAAATCGGAGCTTGGATTTGTGCCCAGTTAATGGCAATAGGCTCGCCCCCTATTACATTGGAATTAAACATCCCGGCGAACTGTAATGTGCCTAACCCTTCTGGGAATACAAGCGTGATGGTATATTATGTTATCCGCTCATTAGACACATTACTAAAGTCTCATCAAACTTCCCGTTCTATTTAATCTAAATGCACACATGAATAATGATCCGAGAAATCATAACGTGAATATTATATTCACTTTCAAACTTAGTATAATCCAGCTGTCTGATTCCCGGAAACAGAAGCGAAAACTTACACAGAAAACGAGATTAACAAGGTCTAGACTATATTTAAGTCGAGTATTATTTAACCACTAAATCGCGGAATTAGTGGCCGCATTTGTTAGGTGGGACAACGTTCCCCTTGTAGGGATCCAAAGAGCGGCGGACGATAGAAAAGGATTTCCCGTATCATAGAAAACGTTGAGGCAACTTTCTAACAGCAATAGGGTATTTCACACCATGTAAGAAGAATTATAAACATGCGGGTCTCGTGGCTAAGTAATAACTAAACTGATCAACCGATCTGCAAAGTTAAGCTGCGCTAGTCGCGGTCAGTTTATGGATGGGTGACCATTCTTAACGCATCGAGACCCCTCCGTGCCTCGGAGAACACATAAAGCCGTCGGTCCCGGTTGTCATACGAACACCTATGACTATGTTAGAGGTGGTCAGAAGCCCAAAAAGCCTGACAACCAATCTATGGTTGGCATAACCAGTTATGGCAATAGGTTCCCCTAATAAATCCAAGTCATTTATTAGTAAGTTATTTTTTAATCTATTTGGCATTGATGCATGCTAAACAGGTGTAAGTTGTACCAGCATCGAAACAGAAAAGTAGGGAATGTGAGAGCTTTTTGCAGCTCAACCAAGCGGGCAATGCTTAGGGTTGCTGCCCACGAAGGGCTGATCATCAACGAACTTTGCATACAATATTGGAAAGACCGCTGCCTGATGACCTAAGCTAAATGACCGGTAATGCGACATAAAAGATTTTGTAAATATCACATTTTATTTACGCCTATAAAGTAAGTTTTTTTTTTCAAACCATCCATCTGGCCGCTTCACAGCTTCCGGACTCACAGACTAGATATTTTTCGATAAAGTGACATCGTTTTATGCAAAAGTATCTACTTCGAGTCTATGGAGTATATTTTAATTTTCAAAGCAGCCACACTGTTTATCTAAGAACATTTACTTTGAGCTTTAGAGGTAACATTTTTCAAAGCAGCCATATCGCTGTAGAAAATCGTCTAGGTGTTTTGTTGACAATTCAATAGAAACATAAAAACATGCCATAACGTCCGTATTCCCTAAAGGGAAATGCTGAGGTGAAACTATGTACAGAAGCTAAAAGGTAAAGCTATTCAAAAGTGTAAATTTTTCCCAATCGAACACAAACCTTATGATCAAAATCAATAAAAGAAATTTGACAGATTGGGGTAGCTTGATGTGCTGGCCGCTGTACATCCACAGTTCGCCGGTATGTTTAGGTCTCAAGTAATAAGCGAGCCGATTGCCATTCACCGAGCATAAATCGAAAGTCCGAGCTGCTACTGAGAATTTCATAGAAAAACCTTGCTCGACTTGGGATTCGGATCCAGGACCTCTCGCATATCAGTCAGCTTACGACCACTACGCCAATGAAGCAGTTACAATCTTCCACAAAAACTATTCGTGTCAGTCGCGCGCTTATTAGGGTGCATCTACACCGCAGTTACTTTTTGTGGAGCAACGTTTCTAAGTGTTAGTGGGCAACATCCGTTAACAAAAAGTTATTTGTTGTTAGTATATATTGTCGTGTTAGGTAAAGTTGCACATGGTGCCAACATGATGGTAACTATCGATAATAATTGTTAGTTCGTGAACATAATTATGCTGTACAACTCGCTTGTTACTTTATGTTATTGGCGATATGGATGCGATCATTCAACAAAGAGTAAGAAGCAGTCGCAAAAGTTGAAGAATGTTACCTAATGTTATCGTGTTGCATTCAGTTGCTCCACAAAAAATAACAGCGGTGTGGATGCACCTTTTGATGTAACTTTTGGCAAATTTGAAGAGGAGAAACAAAATTCTCCGGGTGAAGCCGTACGTACAGCTTGTACATGACGAGTAAGAGAGGCGGTTTGACTCAATTATACCACGCGGCGAAGCCACCCTTGCACTCATATTATATTTTGACTTAATAATTTGGAAAATATAGAGCGTAAGTTTTCTCGATGGTAATACCATAAGGCCTTTTTAATACTTTACCTTAATAATATAGTGTGTGCGCTAGCTAGTGTAGCAATGATTATTAATTAATTAATCTATTATATTATTATTTTTTACTTTAAGAAAAATAAAATCCTTTTATTATTTATTTACTGTTAACGCCTTATGTAAAGGCAAATGTTGCTAAAGAGTGTTGCGTAGTTAGATGACGAAGGGCGTGCTTTTGGGAACCGCCTAAATTCTGCAACGGACTAGACTATCTTGGACGAATAATTTTAATTTTGACAAGCTTCAACTTCCACAAAATTAAACAACTGATATTCTGTTGTTTTTACGCTGTGGGCGAGCCTTAGCGAAACCTAACCTAGTTTCGCAAAGTTCAATCTATTTTGCGTTAAAGCACATCTTATTTCCCTGTACTAGTTTGTAGGGCGGATGCAGTGTACACTACCGCTGAACACATCACTACATAGCATAAAACAAAGTCGCTTCCCGCTTTCTATCCCTATGTATGTATGCTTAGATCTTTAAAACAACGCGAGAGGAGTTAGGCTTTAGGCCACCGCGATGGCATAATGCAGATTGGTAGACTTCACACGCCATCAAGAAAAGGCATGGAGGTCACGATGTTTTCCTTCATTGTTTAATGATAATAATTATTACGCATATGACTGCGAAATAGTAAAAAAAGCGCATGTTTACCTATGTATGTATGCAAGGAGTCCGCCATCTTGGATTTAGAGTAAAATAACGTCACTTAGTTAACCACGCCTTGTCATAAAAACTAAACGTGTATGCAAAATTTCAGCGCAATCGGAAACCGGGAAGTAGGTCAAGTTTTACTTCCAAAACTTTCTTACATAGTTAATTATTTCGCTACAGTACATAACAGTAACGAACAACTTTAATATAATATAAAAGCACTTGTAACCTTGTACACCTGTTGAGTAAATTATTTTACAACAACTCATATAACCTATTCACTATAGCCTAATGCCTCTCATTTTGAGATGAGAGATCCGTGCCCAGCAGTGGAACAGTAGTAAGTATTGATCGATGGTAAGTTATCATAAGTACCTAATAATTTTTCTGAACAGCGATTCCATTTTTTTATTGAATGTCAACTATATTCATGAGCACGCGATGTTACAAACACTTGGGGTCCGTAACAACCTTAATTATGTGGGAAATTAGTGATGTAATTTATTTTTATAGTAAACATTTTTACCTTCATTTGTGCTTTACTATCTTCCTTTTCAACAAATTGCATGTTTCTAAATCTACGGGAAAAACATATACGATACATACGAAAGAGCAGTCTATAGATTAACAAATATTCGATGAATCGTTCAGTCGAAGTAGTGTTTGACGACATTAGGTTATTTCGCAATAAATTCCATTCGAACAAACGTTCAGTCGACTTTCCATTAATCGAACATATGACTCTCGAAGTTATGTTACGGACCCTGTTGATTTGCTCCTAACACCAGCAGGAGCAAAAAATACAATCAACTTCAATGAATTTGTATGTAGTTACAATTATGTTTTTTTAAATAAACTGTCAATAAAAGTAATGATGTAAATAAACTCTTTAGTTAATGAATAACTTTTTAATTTTCTTATTAACTAGCCGATGGCGTCGTGACACTTTAATTAGAGGCAGAGTATCGGTTGCAAATTTTTTAACGTGATAAAATGACCTGCCAAGACCTTTTACAAAATATTACAGAAAATAAATTACCTGTTTGTACCTATGCTTCAGAAACAAAACTATGCAATTCTCTTTGGTGTACACGCATTATAGGTATTGATATAATCATTTTTCGCACATGAATTCAAAGAAGAGTTACGTAGGATTTGATCAGCGAGCAGACTTACTTCAACAATATAATTATTTTACTAAACAAAGTGGTCATAAGGTCACTTCCGTATATAGACTTCAATGTTTTTTTGGCAATTTGACAAAATTTGGCAGCCTTCTAAATTTTTGTAATGTGTGACTGAAGGATTTTTTATTGACACTGACAATAAAACACTGATTTTTGGCAAACAAAATTACACAATACTCAATTGCCGCAATTTATTTATAATAGATATACAAAGATAAAGATAATTTATTTTGCAAATATGGGTACAGTACATGATGACATAAAGATCGGTAAGTTTATTGAAAGAAAATCTTAAATGAAACGAGAATAAATTTCTATTTTTATAAATATATCTATTTTACAAGGTTCATCGAACTTTAACACGTTACGACAAAAACGTTACGAAAGTTATGGAGTTACTATAAACTGTGAAAATGTATTAAATATGGAATAGAAGATGCTCAAGGACGTGTGGTATAAAGAAAAAATGTGACGCAAAAACCAACAAAGATGTAGAGAACCTGTTGAATACCTGACTGAAAAAGAAATAAAATTTGCCGCGTTTAAAAATGTGTTATATTTCTGGGTTACTAGACACTGGTTGAGTGACAATTTCCAGTTAAAAGCGTCTTTTATTGTTCCCCGAAATGATAATTTTAGAAATATATCTATAATATTGAGTTAATATTATCAATATAACGCGATAAATTCCGTTAAGTAGTTTTATATTTCCATAATTTATTTTAGCTTCAAATCGAGCTTATTTACTGGAACTTATCTTGTAGAGGCATGATACCATCTCCTCTTTTGAGTATTAATAGTTTCCAAGAAATCGTCTTGCTATTTTTAATGTTCTCATCCGTAGGTACACCACACCGATACATATATCTAAAATATCAATATAATAATTTTGGGGTAAAATGTATTCTATTTGATAATCACGGTCCCATACTATGTGTGTATGAAATTTCATCGAAATCTCGTAAGTAGTTCTCCTATATTAGTTTTTCGGGATTTCCGGGATATTCCGTCATTTTTCTGTGATAAAATTTCTCGTGCAATTTCTCGTTCTTCATCAGATAATTGACTCGCGATGTTCCGTTGCCTAATCGCATTACGGCTTCGCTGGGAAAGATTAGATCTTCCAGGACGCGGCATTGTTATAATATTAATACTGAATAGGTATGAATCGCACAAAACCACACAAAACAAACAAATATAACAGTACCTGAACTTTCGAGACATGACAATAGTTTAGATCATAGACTATTATTTGGATAGTGCACTTTTTAACCTTTGTAATTATTTATCTTAGAAAAATCATAGACAACATAAAAAGACATTTACGCTTTCGTTAACCTATAGAGTAAATCTTAGAAATTGTTTTCAGAAATAGAAACTTTAATTTACACAAAATAAATTTATGAATGCACGCGTAAATGTTAATCATTTGTCATTATTTCTGAACGCACGCATAATCAATCAGTACTGTAACAGTATTTGACAGGATAGACAGCAAATGTTTGACAGGTACGAAAGAAAGGAACATTTATTTAAAATGATTAATCTTTTATAATATTATGTATTTGTCGAGTTTTCATGGTTTTTAAGATGTATTCTGCTATTCGGGGCGGAGACAAATCCAACGAATTAAAAACCATGAAAATTGGTCCAGCAGATCTCGAGTTATGTGTTGTAACAAACCCGTCTTAGTTTTATATATATAAATTACGAAGCACTACACCGCCGGCATCAGCTAGTTCAATAATAAAATAGCAGGCAACATGGTAGAGCAAAAATAATCTTATTTATCGCGAATACCGTAAATGAATGCAATTTTCAAGGGAGATGCGTTTCTTACCAACGAAGCGTATAACTAATGTGTCAGTTTTAATCAAGATGAATTCCTGCATATTTTGCGCAGATAAGTGCAATTTATGATAAAACTGCGTCCTTGACTTGTCACATGCGTTTTTCGGGTACAGGTCAGGTACCTTAACCACCGAAATACGTCAAAACCTTCTTTATAAAGTAAACTAGCGACCCGCCCCCGCTTCGCACGGGTGCAATATACTTGTATTATACATATAAACCTTCCTCTTAAATCACTTTATCTATTAAAAAAACCGCATCAAAATCCGTTGCGTAGTTTTAAAGATTTAAGCATACATAGGGACATAGGGACAGAGAAAGCGACTATGTTTTATACTATGTAAGAATCAAGTCAAGAACACAAGTGAACACCGTCTCCTAAGATAGAAACTCTGAAGGTAATACTGTGAAGGGTAGTCTAAGTTTTGTAAATGTCGAATGGTACTCTACTAAACGTCAAACGCGAACAAGGACTAAATTGAGTTCTAAAATTTACTTAAAGATGACATAACCGACTTTGATAACACTGGAACTGGTTACGAAAATATATTTTGAAAGTGACGGAATTATCTCTGATTTACTTTGAGAATTGCATTTAAACTTCACATTAGACACATCTTATTTATGTGAATTTTGTCCAACCTATTCTTGTCAATAATTATAAGTCACTCAACTTATATTTTTGAATAATTACCTAAGAATATAAATTTAAACTTGTTGATCATTAAGAATAAGTCAACTGAATCATATGGAACGAGTGTCGAACTACTGTTCATAAGGTCATGGGTTCATGGGTCATGATAAACATATATAAGTGTTTGTTTGTTTGGGTGTATCTTATGTACTAAAGTATGGGTGTATCTTATTTACAAAAAAAGTCTAGAACCCATGGTCCAAGCCCTGCTTAGTTTGGGACTAGATGGTGCTGTGTTAAAAATTACCAAAAATATTTATTTATTATTTTGGGCAATCATTAAACTTAGTAGGTACTGTTTTAGGCACCTAACTTCGGCAGTTACACCAGTTTTATAATTCTTCAAGAGCGAATAATTGCCCGGCGCCCCCCAAGTAGTTGACCTAGCTATCATCTGATTAATCATATGTAGTCATCGGGTTACTATTTCAACGACAATAATTTAAACGAAAGTCACACAAAATCTCTCTAGTCTTGCTCCAAGACTAATAGATCATAATATTTTGGTCAATTTCACACAGCACCATCTAGTCCTAAACTAAGCAGAGCTTGTACTATGGGTACTAGACAATGGATATAATACTTGTGTACATCAGTACATATCTGCCTAATTCTGCGTTGAATACAGGCGTGATGATATGTATGTACTTTTTTGAGAATTTCCCTCTTTTACAATCATGTAGCAGTGATAGCCTAGTGGTATGACCATTGGACTGCCAAGTCGAAAGTCTTGAGTTCGAACCCAAGGCACGCACATCTGACTTTCGAATTCATGTGCGTATTAATAATTAATTATCACTCGCTTGTACGATGAAGGAAAACATCGTGAGGAAACCTGCATACCTTAGAGATTTTTCTCGACGGTTTGTGAAGTCTGCAAACCCGTACTAGGCCAGCGTGGTGGACTATAGCCTAATCCGTCTCTATATGAGAAGAGACCCGTGCCCAGAAGTGGGACAGTATATGGGTTGATGATGACAATCATGAATAAATATATTATTTATTAAATGTTCTAAACAGTAGCAATCAATCCCTAGTATATGGGATGGTTGGCGCTCTTTGGGGGAGGCCTACGTTCAGCAATGGACGGCAATAGGCTGATCTGAGTATAATATGGTCTTCAACAAGTTAACCAGTAGAAGCAGGAAGGGAGAATGGGAAGAAACGTCCCTATCCTCCAACAAATTTCAGACATATCAAATTCGAAACGTATTAGTACATAATTTTTAATTATGACTACATATTTCAAATATGTGCGGTTCACACGGAATTGTATTTTTTTCATAATTTATGTATTATTTACTTTTAATATATAATAAAGAGGAATATAAAATGGCAAAATAACCATTGTTAATTACTTTTATCCGGTTATGTTAATACAACAGAGAAAAAAGAACTTTTGTACAAAATTAGCGCATTTTAGCCTAAATAACCTAAATCATTTAAATAACCTCCGATTTCGCGGTTAAATGTTAGTGTTTTTGTGGCTCCTAATAAGATTGAAATACAGACTATAAAATTGTCGGTGGGGACAGGGTTCATACAAAAGTCTTTTAAACCTTGTCAAACTTTTTTAATAGTAGGTACGTATTGACAATCCTCATGGATTATCTACCAACAAGGAGGTAGCATGTCGGACCCGTAGCGACTAAAAACCACACTTGCCTTCATTTGGCTATGCATGAATACAAGTACATATATCGTATACACGCTCCCGGTGTATGCGACATACGTATTTCTGAGACAGTCATGTCTCGAGAGCAACTGCATCAGTGAGGGCGCCGTAGCGCCGCGGCGCCACCCTAAGTGACAGGTCTCACCGCCACTAATGTGGCGTGCCCTCGACCTTGTCAAACCGGTTGAAGCTATTCACATAGAAATACGAAAACAAAGCATGTTTACGCGTTCATTTTTAACCGAGTTCACAGAAGGAGAAAGTTCTCCAATTTTTTTTGAGTATGTTACGTTAGGTGACATTTTTCGTAAACCGATTTCGACGTTTATTTTTTTATTCGATAAATACAGAATATACTTCTTAGTTGATCTTGATCCCATATTTTCGTTAATGTCCGAACTAGAAGAATGCTTGAAAATGGTTTTCTTTTCTTTAATTAATTAGTCGGTTTGCTGTGATACACAAGGCCTCCAATGATGCGCAATTTTTTCGGGAACTAGTGGATGTTTGCAAACAAGAAGATTGTCGCACACATATGTGTTATCTGTGGAGGGAAACGCCAATATCTCAAAACGAAACAACAACGCCCATTAATTTTTACACTCACTGATGGCATTCCCACTGCTTTGAAAGAGATGCTTTGCTATTAAAAAATTGCGACCTTACACTAAAAAGTAAATCTTGATACAGTCTTTGCCTTTACTTTACTCCCCAGGTATGGCGAGGCGAAAGCGGTATATGATAGAACTAGCACATTCTACGTTTAATAGTGAAATACCTACATTCGTCCCAAAACAAACACAAAATTCTATGTTAAGCCCTTACCTTTTGCCGGTACACTGCTGCAGCTTTGGTGTTGTACTTTTGTGGTATAGTCAGCCCCGGTTTGAAGTCTGGCGAGCTCTCGAAGAATTCTCGCGCCTTCCTATTGCCACCGACCTATTAGAGAAAAGCAATGTTATTAGATACATAATGAATACTTCCAGAACCTTATGGAAAATATGTAGCTAGGATTTTTTATAGATACTGCGGTTTTTAATAGGCACAGGGAGTTTAGCTCATTAGGAGTTTGTGCTGAACTATTCCCAGGTGAAGCATCATAGTCTCTTATATCCGGATCTTATATACGGATTAGAAGTTCCTTCAAAAGGACGTAATTTACTCTTGCCGAAGCAATAAAAAAAAAAATTAATAACATATTAGTGTTTTCTATAGAATATATGAGGTGCGCTAATTTTGGCACTAAAAAAATGCTTTGAGTGGAGCTGTTATCCTAATAACCTATTTATTTGTAAATATGACAGTTCGCTATTCCGATTTCAAATTAAATCGGTCGGTAGCTTAACACGCTAATTAAAACACAATAATGGACTTTTGCCTCCAGATAGTCACGGGCCCTAAAATATCAGACCGCGATACGTACCATTGACATAATTCACCGACAATAAAACAGACACTTTACAAAAGAATGACAAACAGCAGTGAACGACGATGCCGCTCGAAGTCACTGAGAATAATAGCGTGTTATATCAAGAACATTCGTTTGTCAAGCTCTCCGAGACAGGAACCGGGTCATTATTGTATAGGGCCACCTCACTACCTCACTGGGTATGCACTATTGCTTGTAATCTTCGAATTAATCATGATACGAAGATTGCTGCGCAACTGGCGTGCAAGTTAGTGCAGAATCTATTTGAGCAATTTAGATAGAAAAGCAATAGATAGACTACTTCCTTTTTCCTTTGTCAAGGGGACCACGAAAGGCTCGTTGTCTGGCACACTCTTGCTGCAATTGTGCATGTGCGCATTGCGCAACATAGTGCAACATCTCTAAATAGTATAAAACATAGTCGGTTTGTGATGTTTCTCCGCCTTCTTCTAAACCCCGTAACGGATTTTAATACAACTTTCATTTAGATAGTTTCTTCCGGAAAGTTAATGTGTTTACTACATTTATGATATTAGTACATTGCACCCATGCGAAGCCGGGTCGCTAGTACATTATATAATACATGTGAAAACTCGTTAGTAGCAATTTTTGTAAACATATATTGTTCTGTAACTATCAAAACAATATTATGTTTAAGAGCGGTAATAGGGGCAGCTCCTTTTGAGTGGAATTATGCCACTCAAAAGGAGCTGCCTGACTGGGTACGTCCGCCTTGCAGAAAATAACACTGCTTTAACCTGTGTTGTGTTTCTTACGGTGAGCAAGGTTGCCAGTGCTCCGCAAGGAAACGTTGTTTGCAGTGAGGGAACTTTGGCCCTTATACTGCCAACCCAACTATTCCTCTTTAGTTTTACGAGCGTCTATAGGCTACGGTAACCGCTTAACATCAGATGGGCTGTACACATGTTTACCACCTTAGTGTTATAAAAAAAACCGGCCACGTGCGAGTCGAACTCGCGCACCGAGGGTTCTGTACAAACCTGTAGGTATATAAGTAAAAGTTCACCCATCACGAGAAACGAGTCATAGTTATGGTATTTTTATTGCAAAATGAAATCCATAACATTACAATACGGAAAGTTTGAGGAGCATAAATTTACGGTTTTCGGAATTTTTCCTTTATCTGTGCTATAAGACGTTGCTCCGTACCAAATTTCAAGATTCAGAGTTCAGGGGAGTACCCTGTAGGTTTTAATTCCCTTGCTAGTTTAGAAAATTTGCGGCATAAACGGCTGTATCTTTTGATTGCGTTGGCTTAGAAATTTGATTTTTTCACAGCTCCATGGGACAGTAGATTTGAGCATTTGATATAAATTTTAGCTTGATACCTCCACGCGTTCCTGAGAAAAAGGTTCTTGACAGACGGGCAGACGGACGGACAACAAAGTGATCCTATAAGGGTTCCGTTTTTTACTTTTGAGGTACGGAACCCTAAAAAAAACTATATTACGTATTAATCTGTAAGCTTTCCTAAAATCCTAGAGGGACAGATATTACTTAAAAGTATACTAATTCACACTGGAGTATACTTAATTAGGTTTAAATTTAAAATGACTTAATTTTGTTCATATATGGGCTTGTACTGTAATTTTTATCTAACCATTTGAATACGCCACAATCTTATCACAATTATTGTCTGATTGTACGCACAATTAAGTTGTAACTATATTCTTCATTACATAAGGTATTAAAGTCATAGTTTCATTATCTTAGCGTAGCATCATCGCAGCGAATTTAGTTTTGCTGCTATCTGTGCAATAATGTTACAACCATTGGGTTGATTATATTTACATATTTAAAAAAACGCCAACATTACGCTTGCAATTCGAAATAGGTAGGTAATGATACAAAGATTTAGGTCTTCAATTCACCAGTATCCTGTAAGATAATTTCAAGCCAGGGACTGCATGTACTGATTGCCACGAGATCCAGGTAATTGCAGGGCTGTAAGCAAATTATATGTCTTTCATTCTCCATGAAAATATTTCGCATATCTCGCCGCGGACCTCCTCAATTTAAGAGCGAGATAAGTCACACATAATGCGTGCGGGTCCCCGGTATCCTGGTATCCCGGTATCTTAGTATCCCGGTATTTTAGTATCCCGGTATTGCAATCCCTAGTTGGTCCCGGTATTTTTAGTCACAGGCGATACTTTTGACGCTTCATAGCCACGCTCGCTACGAATAGGAACATAGTTAGAGCAATGAGACAATAAAATAAGACCAACTTACAGTTGCAAGATCAGAGTTAAGTGTGTGTCTACCTCCTACGTATTGTGATAAACTAGAAATTTTTGTCACCAATAACTTATCTACAAAACATAGAGATACGAGTATGTTTCATAATTGCAACTATCCAGATCACGAAACATTGCCACAAATCAATTTGCAGGTGCTTCCATAATCGTAGCAATACAGGGTGGAAGGCTTTTTCTTAAATTTTACGTCTTACCATACGTAAAATTTAAGAAAAAGCTGACGAAAAATTCCAACGCAGGGGGGTCCAGAGTCAGGTACTGAAGTCATGGTAAGCCGTTGCGCGTCGATGTCCCTTCCACCCTGTATAGTTCACTTCAAACCGATTGCTCGTATTTGAAAATAGTAAATAAAGCAGAACTTTGACAGCACGTTTGGAGTTGCGCTTGAAGTGGTCACCTCGCCACTACCGTTGCGCCGTGTTGTGGGTTCGATTCCCACTCAAGACAATTTTTTGTAAAATCCACGGATATTTGTTTCTAGTCTGGATATACCGACGCCAGCAGGTTAGCTATCCAAAACTGTCAAATTCACCCAATTGAATATTAGCCTTATTATTTTGAATTAAAGTTGAATATCAATCAAAGAAATTTGATGGATTGTGGTAGCTTGATGTGCCTCCGTACATTGTGTCCGTTAATTAAATGTAAAGTCCACCGCGACAGGGGACTTGAACCTTAGTGCTGTAGTACTAGGTACAATTTGTAAGTCTAGTGGTCGCAAGCTAGAGGTCCTGAGATCGTTTTTTTTAACCCATAGTAGGTATCACAAGTACTTATCATCTTGAGACCTCAGTTATTAAGTCTCATATGCCCAGTAATTTCACTGGCCAAATTACATAAACATGTAGGCACTTTAAAGTTATTTAGAAAAGGAAAAATTCAACCGCGGGCAGGATTCGAACCTGCGTCTTCTGGTTAGGTACACCAGACGCTATGACCACTAAGCCACCGCGATACCTAAGACGTAAATTCAGTATGTGAAGGAAAAATTCGACATGACGGGTAGGTATCGCGGTGGTTTAGTGGTCATAGCGTCTGGTGTACCTAACCAGAAGACGCAGGTTCGAATCCTGCCCGCGGTTGAATTTTTCCTTTTCTAAATAACTTTAAAATCTTTGCATGGAAAATGCCAAAAATATACAAAAAGATATGTAGACACTTGGCATTTGTTTATGGTGTGTTTAATTCTATTCAATTTTTTCCCTTCATACCAGAAAACAATAAAGTTAGTACATGATTGCTTAGCCACAGAATATTTAGCATAGATCTTACAAAATTCTTTAGTATAGTTGTTAATAGGTACTGGTATAATTAATAATTTTTCTCATTGTATTCGATACAGTTTAGACAACAACTGAATAAATAGATTCATACGGGTTAGAGTTTAGAGATATGTAAAATGATTGTTCTTAAACCATGTCTGAATAAGAAGTTCTGTGTCAAAAAAGATATTCTCCCTTATTTTAAGTTTATGAAAACATTCAAATCTTTATTTAAATTATCATTATAAATTAGTGCTTTATCACTTAATTAATATCCATTGTTTTAGCTTCTAACTTACTTAGTGTATAAATTAAAATTTTAAAAGATTTGATCTTCGTGTAGTTGTTGTATCATATTCTCTGTGATTTGTAATGCCAGCTCAATCTCAACAGCATTTAGTCACAAATGTGAATTTAAGGGCCAATCGTTGACATAAATCTTTGTTTCTAAACCAAGTTGTGTCCTTCAATTTAATTTTGGCCTGCCCGAAGTAGTGACATGTTTTATATAAAGAAAATGATAAGCAATTTTTCTTTTAAAAAATATAGTTTTAAAATAAAAAAAATATATCATTTCAGTAAGTTAAGGGTGTCCAATTTTTGATCTATGATAATAATTTAAGTGGAAATGGCTGCCCAAACAGGATTGATTGAACGATGACATAACATGATGATGCAAAGTTTCATTTTCATTATTCTTAGGTGGTACTCAGTTATGGACAGCCCACAGATACCGGTCACCATACCATCGTCAATGCTATGTCAACCAATCCTAAACTTTTTCTGAGTACTTAAATTTACTTAGCTTCAGATTATTTACAGGAGATTCTGTACCACAGCATTACGCTTAGCTTATTTTGCTATTACAACTTGTTGCATGCATCTTTCTTTCATGTCCATTCACAAATGCTAGTAATGGTATGTTTAAACCTTCTTTTTGAGTTAACCACAATAGCTCAAAAGCACTGCTGATTTACCAGCCTTCGTAAAAAGGTCTTAAAGTTGGTACTTTTGTTTGAATACATACAACTGCATGTGGTTTATTGAATGTATATGCAATTTTAATTATTCCAGTTAGGGATGCTACTTCATAGGTACAGACGCCAGCAGGTCAAGCTATCCAAAACTGTCAAATTTTCCCAATTGAAAATGAACCTTACAATGTTGTATTTAAGTTAAAAATCTATCAAACAAATTTGACTTTTTCTTTTTGGTTTATCTTTTATTCAGTTCATTAGGTGATGCTAGCTTAATGTTTGGAAGGAGCTAAAATACATACATAAATAAGAACAATAGCAGAAGCAGAGTAAATAAGTTTCTTCTTTAAATTAATAACATCGCCAGTGCTACATAGTTTGCATAGAAACTTTTTGTAAACTTTCAATGCCAATTAGTTGATTATTTTGCCTATATAAAGGTAAACTTACCATCATTTTTTCTAATTCCACATCTTTCCATTTATCCATGGTGACGCTGCGTACGAATGAAAGGTGGACTCCCAGACTCCTGTGCACTCCTGAACATTCCAGACATATCCAGATTCCATACGTAACCGACACCCATTGAGGATTCAAGGTGCCACACTCGAAACATTTCTACAAAAAAATTACGAAACTGTTTAAACATCACGAAATTTTTCCTAACATACGGTTATAAAATAAGAATACAGTACTTATGACTTACGTTATTATCATCTATATTCCGGATGGAATTGAGCTTCCTGCGGGTTCTAGGTGAAGCCATTTCTCTAGGTGATAATTGCGAGTAAAAAGTGTTATTTAAATTATTTGTAGACACAATATATTACAGTCCATACCCCCAACACTGCGAATTGAGAATTGTCAAATTTTTGTCAGACGACAAACGTACACTTGGCGTCAATAGACAATTATCGAAACTTTTTAATTTTTGGATGAATGTCAAAGAAATAAAGTACCTATCTATAGTAATTATATTTTTAGAACGCGTTCGTAACTTTTTATTAAATTAATGTTATGAGTTGTAGAAATGTAGACCAAAGCAAATGGTTTTTAACGTTATACAATGCGTCAAAAATAAGTAAATTCCATACTTAATATCAAAAAAAAAAAATAACTCCGTCTGTTACGCTTACACTCATAAACCGCTGAACTGATTATGATGACAATTGGCAGAGATAGATTAGATCAGATTGAATTTTGAGACTGACATAGCTACCTTTTGTCTCAAAAAGCCGTTTGGGATGCGGATGTCAGGTGAAACCATGGGCAACAGCTATACTATTGTATAATATATAATTATAAATATAAGTACATACGGTAGGTACCTGAAAAAGGCGGGAAACACGCCATCTGACTGAAGGTAACTTTTAGCATTCTTGTACTATAGAGATTTATAGATATGATTTATATATGATATTCAATGGCTAACTATGAATTTTATAGGTACATACCTAAGTTCATTTTCAGTTTATCAAAAGTATTTATGCTTGTATACCATCATGCCCGTATTCGTGGGGTCGAGGGGTTAGACAGAGGCATACACTAATGCATACACCCACAAGTCGCTGGTCTGATTTTTTTATTTTTTTATACCACTAAGGTGGCAAACAAGCATACAGCCCACCTGTCATGTGTGTGCATAAAGACGATTGTAACAACAGGAGCACCTGCACGTTGCCGACGCTGTCAAACGAAAGAGGAACAGTTGGATTGGTAGTATTTAAAGGGTTAAAGTCCTCCCACTCAACCATATCTTATCTTAGCAGTGGGGGCTGGCATGGCCAGCAACACTTCGACCAAATGTGATCTGTTGTGTTGTCCCCAGCATGGTACATTCCTTACTCTTCAAAGACGTGGTTCTTGAAGGCGGCTAGCCCACTAAGGGGAAGGAACCTATAGTCCTCTGGCTTCGGGTATCCGTTGCCGAAATGACTCATCCGTTTCGTCGCTAGGACGTCACAATCACACAAGATGTGCTGCATGGTTTCCCTGAATTCACCATAAGCTCTACAATCATTGTTCAAGGTCAGCTTCATTTTATGGAGCATGTCATTTGTTGTAAAATGCCCTGTTAGGGCTCCAATGACAGCTCGGGCTTTGTCCCTTCTATTGTTAAGTATGAATTCGGAGATGCGTGTGGTGCTGCTGCCGAAAAATCTTCGTGAGTGCTCCAGCCCTAAGCTATTGCACCACTCCTCTTTGTGTTTTGTATCGGCATATTCTTGTAAGGCCTTCTTGATGGCGCATGTTGGCAGTCCCATACATGGTTCTGGTCCAATCATGGCATTTGCCATTCCGGTTCTAGCTAACTCATCGGCCTTCTCATTTTCTTTAATGCCTGCATGCCCTGGAACCCAAACTAATCGTAATCTGTTCCTGCGGCCTAGCTCATTAAGAGTTTTTATGGCATTTAGGACCAGTCTGGAGTTGACTTTGCAGGACGTCAGGGCCTTGAGTGACGCTTGGCTGTCGCTTAGAATGTAGATATTTTTATTTTCAACATTCCTGTTTATGTTTTCATTTGAAGTAGGTTGCGGTAGTAGCACAGCCAACATTAAAAGATACCAAGATACCAGATAGGTCAACATATTTTTATCATTATTAAAAATTTTGAAGATTATAATTTAGGTAGTAGGCTTTGATTAACAAATACTACAACAGATTTAGTAATAAAAGACAATAATAATACGATAGAATATAATTTTATTGTAGGTTGGGATTTTAGATTTTATAATATCGTAACGCCATCTGTTCTTGTTGCCATTTAATTTTAGCGCACTCTGTTGAAGGGTCTCAAGACTATATTATTTAGAATAATGTACTAAATAACGTTACTAGATGTCACTAGTCACAGTATTTTTTTAAAATATTGTAGAAAATATGGTTGATAATGAGTATTGTAAACTATTATTTTAATATTTATAGTATAAATTGAAAATATTGATTTCCTCTTTTCAACAGCATACTATCACTCAATTATTATATTACCTATTATACTAAACTAAACTTATTTTGAACGTCGCCATTTTGAATGTCATGGTTAGTGTTTCCATTTACTGATAATAATTACCTAAATATTAATTTTGGGATAGATGCATTGAGAACCCCTGCTGGTGCTATTGGTCGTAGAAGGATAGTCTCCCGCTATCCTTAAATCGGAAACTAGTCGACATGTTTATCCTGGCCTATGGTCACTGTCACTGACAGACCAAACTTAAAATTTAATTGTAGTGATTTACGGATAAATCGTGTATTTCTCCTAAATACGGCAATTTTAATTATTTGATACGGCAACTTTCATTTTGTTAATATCAACACTGTTCCGGATTTCTTGAAATCATTATCACATTAAAAATACAATAATAAATTTCATATTGCCTCATTTTGTAAATAAATTATCAATTCGTAAATTAGTTAGTCAGTTTATTTTTAAAATATTGTTAATATGTTACATTGACTTAAACCGTTTATCCTTGCAGTACGTATTGGTATATTATTTATTAATATTTTTATACATTTCAGAATAATAATTCGACGTAAAAATCATTCATTAAATATAAGTTTTATTTTTATTTTTTTATAAATACTTTTCAGTACCTATGTTGTATGTTAACTAATCTACCATGGTAGAATTTACCTGAGGGAACCGAAACAGGTAGAATTTAAAAACATATCTGACAACATTGAATCCGACAGCGGAGCACTCATGTCGCAGGCCGCTATCCAAAAGTAAATCATTCCGTATTTGTCGTTGAAACAGTTGTTACGGGTCGTAATAAATCCTGCGTACCACCTGCACCGGTCACATCCTCTAAATTTAATATCTCATACACCCGTTACGGCTGTTAGTAACTTGAAAAGTTCAACTTTGCGGTATCCAATACCCAAACAATACTTCGTTACGAGTAAGCAAAAGAAGGAAACAACTTTAACAATGAGTCAAAACAACGTGTTCACCAGCGCAGTTGAGGAGGAGTACCTGGACATTGTCTCCAAAAATGCTTGGGCCCTGGTTTATCAGGTAGGTTGCGTAGGTGGAAGACGGTATATCTGTGCCACGCGCTAAAAACTAACAACAATACTAGTGAACTTATTAGACTCGATTTCTCAAAACTTTTCTTATGATCATGAATGAGTAACAGATTTTAAATGTGTTTTGGCCGTGGCATAGAAATAAGTACAACTTTGTTGCGTCTTTATTTTTGGTTTTTATTTTTACTTTTGTTACTTGTTTTGTTATCATAATTTTCTTTGTTATTTTTTTACTACCTACTTGTGTTCAGAGAGTCTCCTTACTGAGAGTCTACTATTGAATTGATGTCAATGATTTCTTTCCTGCTAACCTACTCACTGCAACTGCTGCCAACTTTGTATTAAAATATAGAGAGACACTAATAACTTCACTCTTCTGCTGAGCTGCTTATATCATATTTCTTTTTTCAGTTCTGAGATTATGTTTTTATTATCTTTCATTTATTTTATTTATTTTTATGTCACCATTTTTTATGATGTGTAATATCTATCTACATAAATGAACTTAATATAATAAGGGGGAACAGAATCATTGTTGCAAAATCATATTTTCCACTGTAAATTTTCTAGCACCAGATCAATAGAACCGAACCAAACCCTTCTAACTACAGGCCCATCACAATCACTTTCATACTCTCTAAGATTATGGAATGTGTATTAAATGCCTTACTCCTCGGCTACCTGGAAGATAATGTTCTCCTCTGTGATCCATAGTTTGGCTTTCACAGTAATCAATCTATGGGGGATTTTCTTCACCTCTCAGGTGTCGCCATCGAAAAATATAGTGAAGCTGTAGCCATTTTGCTGGAAATCTTGAAGGCTTTTGCAGGGTCTGGCATGATAGTCTAATCAGCAAGCTTCCATCATACGGCATAACACCTAGCCTGTGGGGTTGGATCTCTGACTTCCTGAGTGAATGGTCCATTAGAGTAGTCATTGATGATGATCGTCGGACTTTAAGGCCATTAATGGCTGTGTTCCTCAGGTGTCTGCTACTCTCTTTTTGCTGCATATCAATGATGTGCTTAAACGCAGACGCTGGGTATGCAGACAACAGTACAGTAACAGACAGAACAGCACAGTAACAGACAGAACAGCACAGTAACAGACAGAACAGCACAGTAACAGACAGAACAGCACAGTAACAGACAGAACAGCACAGTAACAGACAGAACAGCACAGTAACAGACAGAACAGCACAGTAACAGACAGAACAGCACAGTAACAGACAGAACAGCACAGTAACAGACAGAACAGCACAGTAACAGACAGAACAGCACAGTAACAGACAGAACAGCACAGTAACAGACAAAACAGCACAGTAACAGACAGAACAGCACAGTAACACACAGAACAGCCTGTGCTGTTCTGTCTGTTACTGTGTAATGTTCTAGCCCTCGGGCTAGTAAAGCTGAAGTCGAATCTCGGAGATAGCCTAGTAGACCTTGTGAACTCGACTCTGATGGCTGTATCCGAGTGAGGACCGACAGCCTGTGAAAATATGTGGCCAGGTGGAACTTTTAGGGTTCAGTTTGTCTGCTGACCTTATCTTCGGGCGATCCATTATTATATATTACATAATTCATTGAAATTATCATAAATGTCTAAACAAACTGACTATGTAACTATAGCTTTATTAGAACTTTATTATATACACAAAAAAACTGATTTTCTAAGATTAATCTCTAACATATTAAGTAAATTGCTCTTATGGTGATTTATCTTAATCAAATCAACCATGTCAAGTAACATAATATTATGGCCCTCTGATTAGTTTAGTCACCAAACCTGCTGAGTCTTAAAGTTAAATCAGATTCATCAAAATCTGCTAAAGTCCCCAAGCTATATCAAAACCATAGAAAAACCATAGCAGGGTATAATAGGTTCCCCCAACAATGAAGGAACAGTTAAAAGTATCTCCTGAACTGTCCTTCTATTTAATTAATGGATAAAATTGTAAAAGATCATAATATTAGGTAATCAAATGATGCATCAGATTATGATACATAATTCAGCAAAAAAATCTAGATAGAACCATGTAATCTTAATCCTAACAAATGAAATTTTATTGGGATGCTAGAATCCTTTCCCTCTGCTGTGCAAAACCTATGCCAGTGCGAACTTCTCTGAAACCCTTTGTAGTAAAACAACATCATCACCATCCCTGGAATATCTGCATCCCCTCCCCCTTCCTCCAACCTTCGGTACCAGCGCGTTTATCCCCTCCCCTCTTCCTTAAACCCTCAGTTCCAGCGCGCCTCTCCCCTCTCCCCTTCCTTCAACCCGCAGTTCCAGCGCGTCTATCCCCTCTCCCCCTTCCTTCAACCCTCAGTTCCAGTGCGTCTATCGCCTCTCCCCTTCCTTCAACCCTCAGTTCCTACGCGTCTCTCCCCTCCCTTCAAACCTCAGTAGGAGCGCGTCTATCCCCTCTCGACTTCCTTCAACCGGCAGTTCCAGCGCGTTTATCCCCACTCTTGCGAACTACCCTCCCCTCCACACCTCCCACCGATGCCAAGCCTTGAAGCTGCCCTGTATTGATTACTAACAGCAGAGGGATATTTATAGGCTCATAGAGTATAATAATTAATGCATAAGTGAGACAGAGATAACAGGTAGACATATAAGTGAGTGATAATTTGAGGAAATTTATTCAATTTTCACCGTAACTAGCTACCATGAACCACTTTAATGTGTGATCACAAAATAATTATAGAAGGAAAATAAATAAAACAACTTTTTTTAAAACAAGCTTTTATTTAAATGCGCTAAAAATAATGCAATAAACTTTTGGTGTAAAATTTTTGCTATCAACTTAACGTGATTTCACAATTTATATGCTACAAAAGCCTGTCGCGAGATTTAAGTACTCGTAATTACTTAGATTGAAAATTTAAAAAATAAAAATCAATCAGATCAAGTCTTGCGACAAACTTTTGTATCGAATATTTTTTTTAATAATGACGTTAAAGGCTGATAATAAAAGTGTTAAAGGAAAAGTTTATTTTATCATTTTTGGCGCATTTAAATAAAAGCTCGTTCTAAAAAAAGTTGTTTTATTTTAAATTTATTTTTTTACTTTTTAACTATCGCTGGACAGTCACATTCGTATTCTCACCAAGTCGTTGCATTTGATACGCATATGTAGAGAAGCGTAAAAAACTTAGTCCGCCACATTGGATTTAGAGTGACGTCACTTTATTTTTCGAGTTACTCCCTTACTCGAGTTAAGCCCTTTCATTAGTTACCTATATTGTAGTAGTGAATTAAAAATAACTAGTACGCCATCAGGCCATCTTGGGTGTTCCGCCATGTGAGACTTAAAATCACGTCTCACAGCTGACACAACTAACCATATATTAAAGTCCAAACAAAACGTGTATACAAAATTACAGCCCAATCGGTTGAAGATATCTGCTTCAAAATTGAGCTGCAAGATTCCACCCGAACAAACAGTTACATTGCAAGTTGAATAAAAGCTTGCAATAAACCAGCGCTGTGACATCTGATCATGTGCCGGAATGTCACAGATTTATGCTGAGATGGGGACCCTTTTTTAGCCTCGCGCAGGGTTGTGTTAATTTGTAGTTGTGTTATTTATGTATATACTGTTCAATGCGAGACTTTAAATAAACATTTTTCTTTCTTTCAATAATAAGCTCAACTAACAAATTCACACAAGCCCTTATCTCATAAGACCACCACATCTTGCCTGCTATACATACATACACATATGTATATTTTACTAACAACACAAATTTGTCCCAACAGAGGATCGGGATTGAATGCCAACAGTTCCGGTACACCTGGAATGAAGCCAAGAAACCCCAGAACAAGCCACTGAACCGCTACCGCGACGTCAACCCCTACGACCACACCCGCGTTGTTCTGAAGCGCAACGAGAAGGACTACATCAATGCCAACTATGTTATGGTAAGTGCATTTCAGAACTCCCAGGAAGGTCTCTTCGTATGGTGGGCGGAGTTCAGCAAAGGTTTGTGGAACTATAATATTCTGTCCATGTGCAACTTTTATACATTTTCAGTCCTTTCGTAGCTCTTAAAATACAGTGACGACCTCTTATTAATATACTAGCTGTTGCGAGCTTATAAAAGAAAGGCCATACACTTGGCGCAGGACAGAACAGGCTTGAGAGCGAATGGAGCCTGAATTGCCCATTGCCCATCATAGTCACACCGCGGGGCGTAACTACTTGACTGCGGAGTCAAGTCATTTCAATATGTGATCAGAATGTCATTGTTGCTGCAATTAACGTGGCCACCTACTGGGCTCAATAATGTATTTAAATTTACCATAGACACAAAAAGAAGCAGAATATGTAATCTAATAATAGCGACCTTCCACAGACATAACTATATATATCTGTGCTACATTCAATTGTCATTTAGTATACACAGTTAATAGATTAGTTTCACCAATTAAATTTTTAAATGTAGGTAGTAAGATTTTCTATTGTGTCGTGGGTCCCGTTAACACACATAAATTCTCTTATTTCACAAACGTACCGACCCGGAACAACTAACTATATGTGTATATAAATATATGTGTTCCGAGAGTAGAAGACGATCAATCATCGACTCGGCAACGCCGCATTCGAAATCGCAGAAATCTTCGCGCGTCGAAATTATCGAATTTGTCTTAAAAAAATGCTATAGGTTATAATAATTTGTCTTTCTAAGAAAACCTTTTCACCTCTTAGGAAAGTTGTACATAGACATCATATTCTCATACTTGGATATTGGCAATATGATAATGTATTTTTAGAATAACAACAATAATGTTCTCTTGGAAATATGATTTTCTGTGTAACGATGTGCAGACATTTCAAATATTATTTTCTCATGAAATTCGTATTTTCATTGTATTTGTGATTGACTTTGACGGTTAACCTGTATAGATATATATACCAACTTTAACTGATCAATTTATATAAATAATATATTTTTTGATCGAAATTGATTTCATATTCGTGTTATACCTATTTCACCTTTAATTTTTCCATAAATTTCTATACAAGGTGCCTTTTCCCAGTAATAATTTGGAAAACATAAAATAAAAGTTCATTTTATATAAATGCACTATAAAACCACGCAAACGTCCTTTAACGTTTTACTGGGAATATGTGCTTAATACCTATTTATATGTAAAAATAGTTGGTATATATTTTAACTTTAAATTCTCAGTATCATTCCTTTTTTGGTACCTTAAATATTTTTATTTACGAATATCAAATTCTGAATAACCACTAATCGTACCACCATTCAGTGTAACTTCAAAGTCGACACAAACAATTAAAATTCATTTTCTAATTAAAGTGTAGGGATTCCAGTTTCAGATTTGTATTCAAATAATCGTTTTTAAGGGTTCTATAGTACGCGTCGTTCATAATAAATAAGTCATATGGATTTGACAGATCTGGAATCTAGTTTACTGTGTAGTCAACTAGATTTTGTTTCTTTATGACATGCATGCCATGAGAAAATTTTATCGTCACGTTATTTCATATTTAGCCATAGTGTCGGCACGAAATAATTATTATCATTATCATCAACCCATATATTGTCCCACTGCTGGGCACGGGTCTCCTCTCATATTGAGAGGGATAAGGCTATAGTCCACCACGCTGGCCTAGTGAGGGTTGGCAGACTACACAAACCGTCGAGAAAAATCTCTAAGGTATGTAGGTTTCTTCGCGATGTTTTCCTTCACCGTTTAAGCGAGTGATAATTAATTATTAATACGCACATGAATTCGAAAAGTCAGAGGTGCGTGCCTTGGGTTCGAACTCGAGACCTTCGACTTGGCAGTCCAATGGTCATACCACTAGGCTATGTTGCTTGTGGCTTGGCACGAAATAAATGACGACGAAATTATCTCGTGGCGAGTATGTTGGGCTAGCAGGTGTTCTAAAAGCACTGCATTAATCAATAATTAAATTGTAGAATTTTCGAACATTTTTCACCTGTAGGTATTTACTGGTATGGCTAAGCGATGACAAAATAGAATCCCTTGAAACTTACATCTAATAACTTAAACCTTTATTGAAATATCTTCTCTTAGTTGAATGGATCACTCAATACTAGCAGGTCTAATACTAGTACCTCATATTACTAACAATAAAAAAACAATGTTGCTGTCTAATATTTTCCTTTCATCTGCCCCATTTTGATCTTAGATTAAGTATTTCCCTGTGGGAAGTTTTATTTACTATTCAGAATAATATTATATAATAATAATAATAATTTATTTAAATACTACATGACAAAAGATCTGTTACAAAGTCTTACTTCGGTATATTATTTACATTACAATGGGTGCCTGAACTAGGTAATCCTGTGTTTCAGGCGAGAAATATAAGTACATATTAAGGACTAAAATAATCACATAATCATAAGTATATAATTATAACAAATTACTATTAGATCGCAAACGTCTCTATAGAAATATTTCATTGTTTATGAAGTTTACTATTTTTTTTATTGTTGTATTATTTGCGGTTCAATGCGAGTGTATGTGCCATTGTTCGTCTCGGTGATACCTACCTGGATCGCTTTGATTCAAGTTCGAAAATACAATACACAAAGAAACAATATTTCTTAGGTTTAACCGTAGACAGGTCAAAAAAGAAAAATACATCTATACTATCTACTACGATTTTCTATTTTCTTATCGCTTGGCAACAAGGGCTTTCCTGCCAGTAGATACAACGAGTAAAATGAAAAGCTAAAAGTCTACTGTATTCAAAAGTTCTATTGAATAAGTCGCATGCCTTTAGTGTTGTAAGATATGATAGTTAAAAGTAAAAGTAGCGCTAATAGAAAACTATGGGACTAAATTATGGAGTTCTGCATTGAAACTAAAATTTATCATTTAGATTTTAATTAAAACTATTTTTACATTAAAACTAAACCATCCTATGTTGGTCTAAGGGCTCGTAGTTTTCGAATAGCTGCACTTTAATGTAGTACTGTTGATTTTACCGTTTGTGCTTGGGTCTCCGTATGCCTAACGTGCATACCAACGATATAAACCAGGTACGATTTACATTGTCGCATTCATTGCATCCGCCACCCGCCCGCCGCGTCGCCGCCGACACAAACGAATCTTTCGATATTCGCGGCGTCACATTATTTTATACGTATTCAATTCGCGTGGAGCATAGAAACTGCTGTTTCTAATAACTTGAACATCGACTGGCTGACTTTTAAAAATATTTTAATATGGAGAAAATGCAGATAATGTACGAATTGGATAGTTTTCATATCCATCTCAACATTATGTCATACTACTGTTTAAAAACAATACTATACTACTGTTTTTATCTTTATAAAATGACAAACAAACATAGGAAGGCCGTGTGACCCGTACAAGTTTATGTACTAATAAAAAAAATAATTATGGTACCTTGAAACACCTAATAGGGCGTTCGTAACCATGGAAGCTAATCTGCTTCAATTAGAAGATTTTCCCCAGCTAATTGAAGATGCTTATACTCACGATTTCGTTAAGGTCTGATCAAGTGGAAGCAATGACTTAAGCTGCGCCATATTCAGCAAAATTATTTTTGCTGCACTATTTTGATAAGTGGGGTCAGGGTATGCCCATTGTATTTTACTTTTACATAATTATATTCAAAAAAGTATATTTACATATTGTAACTTCGTCTCTGTAGTACTTGTTTCCACTGAGCTTGCAGTTAGTGAAGAAAAGAAAGTAAATTAATAACATATCCCTTGCAAATAAAGAATGAGACTGTCACTAACACAAACAAACAATAAAATATAAACACAAAAAACTTGAGAGGTGTCAAGGGACACCCGGATGGAACGAAGTTCCTTTCATTAAAATGTAATAATTAAAAATAAAAAACCTGTTCACAACGCGCGAAATTCAAATATTGTCATTCACTCAATAATATTTGAATGCTTGTCAACAATATTTGAATTTCGAAAAAAGTGTCGTCACAACTTTTCGTAAGAATTTCGTCTAGCCCCCTTTCACAACGCGCGATAAGGAACTTCGTTCCAATTAGGTACATATTTAATTGGAGCGGGTTTAAAATTGAAACCACTCGAAAAACAGTTGAGCCCGGTTGGGACCAATACGTAACTCTTCAACACTTGCTATTGTAAACAGGGTATTGGTGAAATATTAATAATGTAATACAATTCTCTATCTCTCAAGCACATATGTATGCGTTGATTTCGTCCCAAGTTAAATAATTCGTTTCTATTGTATTTAACCCGTCAAGTAACTATTATAGAATGGGATCCGCCCGAAACTTAACAATAGAATAAGGTTTAAACTAGCTCTAAATGCTCAATGGTATGTAATTTTGTTGGTGTGAAGTTGACTGCTAAATAATACTAAGTTCCAACTTCCCGATATTTTCCGGCGAAGTTTTATGTCTGAATTTAAACATAGGTGGGTAAAATTGTCTAAAATTATGCATGCTAAATGAAAAGATATAAATGTGTCTTTTCATTTCAGTGAACTATATCCTTCTTCTAGTCCAATAGTTCATTATAGTTCAGTAGCTCATCCAACTTTATCGTTCGGTTTTCATTCACTATTTCATCTAAAGATATGGATAGGTTTTAACATAACAGTTCATTGAATCCTCTTATCGCAAGCTAGTTAGACGAGATGAGATACTACGCACACGTTAAAAATTAAAATTATACCACAGATTTCCCTTCAGGCTTAGGACTGATACACATTCCAACTAGAACAAACGTGATTGTAAATTATAATATCGTAAATAAAATCGTAGTGCTATGCTATGCTACAAACTCTTCTGAACCGGTGACCACATCGCTATGCTGTTGGAATAAAGTTTAAATTCCCATAATCCTCCTCCTTCGTGATTCGTTTGGGTCGTTCTCATTCCCGGCCGGTGGACTATATCACTGATATAAAGAACTATTTGAATTACAACTGAACTAGTGAACGAATGACGAGACCAACTGAAGTAGTCCATTTGAAGCATTCATTCGTGAACGACTCATGTCTAACATAAAGTCGTCTTTAGTTTTTTGGGTACATTATTCACGAAATTTGTCCGGATGCTTTCTGTGACAACATCCATGATTACTATTCGTTATAAAACCCTTCTAGTTTTTCGTATAACCTTATGTACAACAATTGTTGCTTATCTAAGCGTTTCACCCTAACTGTATTTAAACTGTGGCACAACCGCCTTTCGACCTCATGGCAAAAAATATTTACCAACGCAAACAAACAAAGTGAAATAAAGCAAGCAAGTAAGCGAATCTCACTATCCAACGGTTGAACAAAGACTTACTTCCAGTTAAGGTAAACAAAGAATTTTGTGAAATAAAAATTGTCGGAATAATGCATTGTAGTTTACAAAGTTACCGAAAAGGCTAGGTTGAGTATCGTCACTGATACTTCAATACCGCGTAACTAACACTTTGCTAATTTCAATATTATTTAATAAACAGTTAGGCCTTATGCCTAAGTGTTTATTAAATAATATTGAAAATTAGACCTCACAGCAAAGTGTTGAAATAAAACTACTTTTTACGGATTTTATCGCGTATTTTATGATTTCGTCACGCATGGACGCTGTAAAGGGTCCGAAACGTCGGGATTAATAATATCAATATACGCGATAAAATCCGTAAAAACTAGTTTTATTTCAATGTATAATATTCGCGTAAATGTCAGAAATCAATATCTTACAGCAAAGTGTTAGTTACGCGGTATGGGATTATACCCAATGATATGTCGGTCCACATCTAACGCTTATTGCATTCATTTTTCACTTAGTCAAAACATTTTTTAATGTTTTGTTTTTAGTGTCTCACAACACACATAATATACGTAGGGACCTCAAAATTTGTTTCATGGTGTTTATAAATTATATCCCAGAAAATCTGGGATCAAATCCTTTTGCTTATTCCGCGTACACCTGAAACACGATATTACAAAGTAGTTCTAATAATAGAACACTTCAGCTGTTGCCATGAGCTTCGCGATATTAATTCATACCGTCGTGAAAATATTACTTGATCAGGTTGACAGGATAGCTAACAGTCTAGGATGAGACGGGCGATAATTTACGCGCATTAGTTTCACCATGTAAATTAAATAGGGGAACTTAACCCAACATTATCAATATAACAATTTATTTATTTTCAATTCTTATATTGATTTAACTTGCTGTGGAGATAGAGCGCCACCACGCTGACGTTCCATGCTTCCGGTGTTTTTCCCTCGAGTAAGCGATAGTTAAAAATGTCCTGAAGGAATTTAAAGTACCGATCTTCCACCCGCGTTCAGAAGCTCTGTAGTAATTCCGTCATTACCCTTGAGGCTTAATAATATTGAACGCTAATTATTGTCCGGTCGGCTAGTGATACCTATTAAGTTTTTCTGTTGAGAAATTCTTAGTAGAAGCCCGGTGTTTGTTATTATGATCAGTAAATATTATCCCTCGGGGACATAAAGTATAATGTTTTTGAAACATTATACTTTATGTCCCCTTTAGTTTCTCTCCGATTCGTTTCTTAGTAAATATTACCAACCGTATAATACAGTATATTCTATTAAAAGATATTTAATCGGTCTGCGACCTTCCAACATTATTGATTTATAGAATATCAGACCACTCTCATGGTTATTTTATGTTGTGTTGACTTGTACTTGCAATGTTCTATTGTAATGGTAGACATATTAGACGAGTAAAAACAATAATGTTATAGGACTGTTTGGTAACATTCTGTCTCGCTCTTTCTGGTGTCACCCTTTTTATAAGTACGGAAAATTCTCTTGGATCGTCTGCCGCCTGGGGAGCTGGCAGGGTATGTCGGATTCTTACCGACTATAACCGCAATTGCCATACCTTGTCCTATATGTCAGGGCCATGAGAATCGTCGCAACCGTTCTGTACCAACCACAATATTCAGGTTAGGTCAAGACTTCATAAACTATTGTTGACTTTGTAATTTTGATCGATTCCGCTTCTCGACTAATGCAAGTTACAATATAATTATTGTAACTGTTTTACATAAAGTTATTGCATGTCTCCTAGGTACCGCCCTTGGATAATCTAGTGGAAAATATAGTGAGTGAGTCGATGGTAATTGAACTCGAGTTGTTTATACAAAAACAGAATTGACGAGGTTGCAGGTTATACATACCTTTTAATAGGGATATTGAATTATTTAGTTTCGTATATCTGAAACGTATGCAAGTTGGGGTAAGGGCCCAAAATGATTATATGATATAGCAGAATTAAAATTGTTAGTGTCGCTAAGATCTTTACAGTATTTTGAACGTTAATTGCGACATGGGTATATATCCTACTCTTTTTTAACTTTCATTCCCCGCGGTAGTAGGTGTACTTATTTTGTTATTTCCACTTAAAAAGCTACCGATTTTGTTGGTGATAATTTCTTGGGCTGACGCTCGAGTAGTACTGCATCCACAAAGTGTTAGTGTATATAGTGGGTCATACATTGTATATGAATCGGTAATTGTTTCAGGTATAGTGATCCTGTGAAATGGTCCTCTAGCACAAAGGAACCGATAATTGGTCATGATTGATACTACAATTTGCTTCCATCAATCAATATCAATGTGACCTTCGTTAGTTGTGTTGTTTTCTCTAGAACACTTTTCATAATTGTCGTGTAAATTAATATGATATGCATTTGATAAATTGCTTCATGAAGGTTTTTTTCAACAAACACAACTAGCAATACATAATTATCCGGAATAGATATACTAACCGCTCCGACAGACTATTGAACAATAATATCCTGTAACTTTGGTTTTAGAATAGTTCAACTGTACAACTGTAAATACCGATTAAAAATTCAGTAGCATTCGGTATTCGTAATAAACATTCGGTATTTAACATTGAATTGTTGAGTTCGTTTTTCAAAAAGTTTTAAACTTCTGTTTTAGAACAGTCGTAACAGAACAACTGTAAATACCGAATCAAAAGTCTGTGTGTGTCAATCGACTTTCCGAGTTCGTTATTCAAACATTTTTGAACGAACTTTTTGCATCATCATGGGCGCAAATAACATCGTACACCTGTGTATTTGCAATATCTACATGCACTTGTCTATCATATAGTAAGTACATGAATATTTAAAATAATTTAGGTTTAGGGGCACAATATATCCAAACTCCGAGCTGCTACTGACAATTTATAGACAAACCCAATAGTACATTCCTTGACCTGGGAATCGCATCCAAGACCTTTAGCGTAGCCTTCATGCTTTATTGGAGCTCGAAACGGGATTTTAGTCAGTGCTACGAAAATACCAACTGCCTACCTATAGGAATTATTTCAATTGGGCAGAAGTGCATACCGTCCATTGAAATCTGTGCTACAAAGGCGCATTGCAAGGTCGTAGCGGACGTGTTGCAAATAACATAACTACCCACTTTACACCAATTGACGTACAGTATCAAGATTACTTTATCTAGTCTATTAGAAAAGTGCATGGGACTATTGTTACCCATCTTACGACTTTGATCCAAAGGTGCATCCGCATCGCAGTTAACTTTTGTGGCGCAACACTCTGCAACATGGTAAAATTAGGTAACTATCTGTAACTTTTGTGGCTACTTGTTACTATTGTTTAATGTTAGTCACTGCTTCCATACCGCCAATAACATAAATTAACAAAGATTATCTACTTAGCCGAAAAAGGTACCGACACAATTACTACTAATATAATACAATTATGTGTGTGCGATTTACGATTTGTATATGAGTAAAAGATTAGTTTTGGAGTAAAACTTAAACCATTATAAATTTGATCTTACTTGAAGTAAAGTGGGAAAAAAATCTCGTAGTGTCGTTCCGAATAAAATGAATGAAAATAAAACCAGCGGTCGTTGTGTTTTCGGGAAATTTCGTGAATACCGCTAATACACAAAATAAAAATACACTTTCAATTTTTCTTGTGTCTTCGTCCATGATACACCATGGACGAATTATACAGAAAAAAATTATTCACATTACTAGAATTTTAATTAATTCAAAACAGTGTCACAGTAAATCATAAAATCCTATTAATTAATTTGATTAAAATCTTAAATCTCCGATTTCTTCACCGATTCCGTTGAAATTTTAACTTAACGAGGTATTTGAATACGTACGGGTTTTTATATACTTCTGCAGCCATAGCAAAAATCAAATAAATATAATGATGATTAGGGGCGAGGTAATGAGGCTATTATTGCCTCATTAGCCCAGAAGTGCGACTGCTACGCTTTAGGTATGATGATGCATCTCGGAGTTTAGATTTGTGCCCAGTTAATGGTAATATGCTCACCCCTTTATATTTATTAGATGGGAGCTAAACATAGCGGCCAACGGTAGGTAGTTGAGGTACAACAATTCGCCTCTGTGTAACCCTTTGGGGAATACAGGCAAGATGGTGTTATTCCTCTTGATATGCAACAACCTAATAAAAAGTTGGAAAAGAAATTCATTAAAATGTTGTGCCTAGATTTATTACAAACTCACCATCGTCAAGTAATTTACAGTCCCTCTAGTAAGCACGGGACTACAAAAAGGAGTGGATTACAAACACACTGATACCCAAAGAAACCCAATGTTTGTACTATATAGTTCATCGTCAACGTCATGAAGATGCACAAGAGCGAGAAATTTGATAAATTTAGACCTTTGTCTTCTCTCACAGAATGGGAGGAATTAGGCTATAGTTAACCGCGCTGGCCTAGTGCGGGTTGGCAGACTTCACACGCCGTCAAGAAAATCTCTCAGGCATGCAGGTTTCATCACGATGTTTTCCTTAATCATTTAAGCGAGTGATGATTAATTATTAATACGCAAATGATTTCAATGAGTCAGAAGTGCGTGCCTTGTATTCGAAATCGAAACCTTCGACTTGGCAGTCCAATAGTCATACCACTAGGCTATCACTGCTATGACGCGGGGACATAGAATTAACAGAGTACACCCAGACTCAAAACAATTATCTGTGGATAACACAAAGATTTGTTTCGGGTGGAAATCGAACCCATAGTAGCCGTCGCAACGGTGACCATGCGAACGCATTTTCCAATTTTTTATAACATTTTATTTATGACGTCCAGTGAGAGTACTGTTCAAAATACAAATGACGCCGGATACATTATAAAACAAGATCGCTATTGTGTTATGTATTCGAACATTACTCTTGAAAGTTCAAAGGTAAAGTTTGTTATTTTTATTTCAGGCAGGCCACTGGCTGTCATGGATAGCCTGCATTAATATTTAAACTTAACTGTGGCCGCATAGAGCTATTTTAAACATTATTGATTTTTTTCCGGCTGAGTAAAGTGAAGTGTGAATAGACAGAAGCTTTTAGAGGCATGCAACAGAAAGTACTTTATTCTATGGTAGAATAAAAAAGGTATTCTTTTCTAGTGACAGCTAGGTTACGTAAGTGACAGTCGACAGTTAACGTTTTACAAGCTTTTATCTGAGCAAAATGCATTTTTGAATCGCTCATAATTAAGCATTTATTTTAATATTTGAATTAGTAATTGTATGCAGTGATATGACCATTTGACTGCTAAGTCAAAGGTCTCGAGTTCAAATCCAAACCTCTGACTTTTCGGAATCATGTGCGTATTAATAATTAATTATCACTCGCTTAAATGGTGAAGGAAAACATCATGAGGAAACCTGAATGCCTTAAAGATTTTTCTCGACGTTGTTTGAAGTCTGCCAACCCGCACTAGGCCAGCGTGGTGGACTATAGTCTAATCCCTCTCAATCTGAAGACCCAGCAGTGGGGCAGTATGCAGTTTTTTTTTCACTAAATAAATGAGAAATGCGAGATAAAAATAGGAGGCACTAATCAATTTATATTACATTTATCTTGAATTAAAAACTTTAATTGTATTGAAGGCAACACGATGGTGACATTCGTGACGTCATCGCGTACCGACGTGGGAACAGCATACCTGGCGTAAGCCATTATTATTGTACCTATTTTATCCATGTCGAGAGGAAGTCAAATGCGGCGAATACTGAAAAGCAAATCTATTTGTGAAGGCGTATTTGAGGTAGTGTTTAACGGACGTTTACGGTATTCTGCACTTTAGGCAAAATTGATGATATCGTATTGCCGGTATGGTTCGTGCAGTACTATTGTGCGATGTTTGTATTTCTTTTAATACATCCATTTTATTGAATAATGATCAAATTATAATCTACTTAATCGAAAATTTTATCCTTTTACAATACAATTAAGCCATTATATGTTGATTTATTTAATAAGGAAAACATTAGCCAAAATTTCATTTAAATAAAATATATTTATCATAATCGAATAAAACTGCTTTTCCCTATGTAATACTTAAAAATCAAGATTATAAGGAAACTAATGAATAGGTTACTTCTAGGTAAGCGTGATAGTGGATAAACGCAAGCAAGATAAAAAAACTGCTATTTTTTTGTTGCGAATCAAGTTAAGTTCGAGTCGAAACGGGTATCTTATATCTTAAATTTTGAATTGATATTCACAATAAATAAATAAATTTCTGAGGTTTTTACGCCAAATACATGATTTTCCTTGTAGTTGAAACACGTCAAAGACCGACTTTGGAACTCATTTCGATATGCTAGCAGAATAAGTTACATGTAGGTACTAATCGATTCGTGCCGCCACAGTCTACGGCGTAGCGGGCTACGCTCGTAGCAGCGAACCTCGATTAATTGACAACTCGCTACGGCACGAGAAACTAAAAAAAAAATATCAACTGTAGCCACGGTTACGTGCTTCAATGCCTCAAGTCTTTTATAATTTTACAGACGTTTACAGTTACAGCCTTGGCTTTTTATTTAACGGGAATGTTTAAAACCTTCTTAGTACAATCATAGAGATAAAATCGGTCACGTGATTTTTAACTAATGCCCATGAAAATGACAATGAAATGAAAAGATAATATTTTATTAATATATTTATTTCTGTAGAGATAGATATTTTAAAGACACTTCCTGGTCAACATTTGAATCTCAAATCCACTCTTCAATCAAAATCGTTTTATTTTCATATAAACCATCTGCTTATAAAATGTCAAGTCTAAGTGCACCTTCCTAAATTCCTTTTTCCTGAAATTTTCAAGTTCCAAGATGGCTGATTGCATTTTTCTTTTCAACCTCCTTAACTTAGTGTCAAATGAAAGAGCTTGAAGAGTAGAAAATGATAAAGTGAGTGACATCACACTAAATTCAATATGGCCGCCGCTCCAAGATGGCAGCTTACATTTTTTTTTTCAATCTCCTTAACATGGATATCAAATGAAAGGGCTTAAAGTGCAGTATACGATACAGTTAGTGACATCACACAAAAAAAAGCCGCGACCAGACCAAACGGCGGTAACGTGAATTTAATTTTGTACATACTTATAATGTCCTTGAGTGACATCAAAGATACAAGAGCAATGTTGCTTCAACATTTATATCCTCATTATTAGTTTATAATGTTACACGCTTAAGTTGTTCGATGCAAAATTTGCAAACCGTTTTCAATCAATCCGATTGAGCTTCAAATTCGGAAATAATTAAATTTGGCATACATAAGTAAGTATGGTGACAATATAATAATCTGGTAATGAAACTCTAGTGGTTCGGCCAGCATTTATAACATTTTCAATTTTTATTATTTCTAAAATTCGAAATCAAATATAGGTCCAAGGTCCCACCGGCGCCGACTCAATACGAAAGCTAATATCGGCATTAATATTTGCAGATCCAGCCAATAATTCGTACTCGCAAGTATACAATTATAACTATTTTTAATTAAGTTAACACGAGTATTAGCGATGTCCCGGATTTCTAATACTCGTGTTCACTTAATTAAAACAGATATCCTCCAGCGCAGTTATAGTTGCTAACGAGAAGAAATCTTTTTCTTTGATTTTTTAATTTTACATAGGAATAAAACTACTTTTTACGGATTTTATCGCGTATATTGATATTATTAATCCCGACGTTTCGGACCCTTTACAGCGTCCATGGTCACGGGTAGACTGAGGTGGTGGAGGTCTTGATGATATAATTACTGACAACTACCCTACATTTTTTATTGTTACATGATCAATGACATTTATTACTAATTATTAATTAAAACTAGATGGAGCCGGCATTTCCTAGCTGACGACCTCTGAGAAGAAACGCCGATAAAATCCGTAAAAAGTAGTTTTATTTCAATGTATAATATTCGCGTAAATGTCAGAAATTAATATTTTACATAGGGTTATCTCTTTGACTAGTTCTCGATAGTGCACTGCAGAAAAAGCTCATTAAGCTCTGTGAACCTAATTAGACGTTGCTTTTTATAAATAATCCGTGGGCTGTGTGGTGTCCTGGGACGTCTGGTAGAAATTAAGTTTCTTATGCTATTCGAGATAATCATATTAATTAATAAATGTGTCCCGCTTTGATCTCGTGTTATTTATTTTTCTTTCATTCAGAATTTAACACATTTCTTTTGAAATTCCTAGGAAATGTGAATAATAAAAAAATCACGTAATATTTCAGTCAGTCTGTGGATGGGTGACTATTATTAACACATTGAGATCCCTCAATGGTTCGGAGAGCACGTAAAGACTTCGGTCCCGGTTTTCATACTAACACCTATGACAATTGTTAGTGGTAGTCAGAAGCCTAAACCGGACAACAGAGGTATGATGGCAGTCATTTCTACTGATATTGATCCGCATCTGGTTAGATGATTATTAATTTTAAAATATCTTCGATGTCTATGGAATTTATAAATAAATACTTCATCATTCTCCGTTGTCACATTGTATAACTTTGACTTTTTTTACCTACACGTGTCTCAGTGATATAGAGAGAAAGGCGAAAGGCTCTTTTCATTAATTAAATTAATTCATTTAATTGTGTACTTATTGTGTACTTAGGTATAAAATCTTTGCTTTTGTTTTTTTTTAAACATTGCCCCACTAGGATTTTCTCCTATACCGCATCGACATTTCTTTCTTGAACACCTTTAACTTTAAAACTCGAAGAATAACAATTTTTTTTATAAAATCTTGTTGTTCGCTTTTGTATTTTTGCAATGTTTTACGTAATATTTGATTCTAATTGAATGAATGAAAATGTCCATCCCTCCGTATGTGTTTCTATCTAGCTGCCCCCATAAGCTACAGCAACTTGATAGGTGTTGGCGCATTGAATGTACCTAAATGTCTAATCGAACAATAATATTGAATGTAGTTACCTCCACAAAGACAGAAATAGGTAGCGGGAGCTTTCGTTGTTCGAATTCTTAGAGAATCGATAAAGTTATTGAAAATACTCCTTCCAATGTGCTTTTCGAATTATGCATTTGCTTCCAAAAATCTTCACTATAGCAGAAATTCAGTTTGAAAGTTTATTGGCCCTTCCTCTATTCTATTCTATTATATTTCGTTTTAATCTGTAGTACCGTAGCACACTTACGACCCCCTTTCCGCGGATCCTAACTGCGCTCAATGCTTTCCTCGAGTCTAGAGTATAGACTCGACTGTAACGAGTGGAATCGATTTTATTAGAATGCTTGGCGTACTGCGAGAGGAAATAATGATATACTCTCATAGTCTGCTTTTTAAGATTTTATTGTTAATGTTAGATATTGTTTTATGGTATCCTATAGCTTTTTTAATACATCTGGTAATTTGAAAAACCTTCCCTGTAAATATCGACTTAAAAATATTCTTTATTGCACATAAAAAAGTAATGCAAGGGACAATTTGCGTTTATGTCTTTATATGTATAAAGGTTTAGTTTAAATAAAGACAAATTTAATAAAAATCAGTGGCAAGCACTCATTACGCTGATATGGAGATCTATTTGGTGCAGCCGTGAGTGACACTATATTCAAAAGTTAGTCTTAAAGTTTCAACTATTTGAGTCCCGCTGTGTTAAATGCTTTGATCTCGTATTTTCCAATACCGTGCGAGTTTTCGAAGCGAAGAGCTCTAAGCTTTATTGTTTCTGAGATTTCGTGATTAATTAGTGAGTGAGGTGGTATTTCGCTTTTATTTATATAGATATATTTGATAAAGATCACTGAGGTGTAGTGAACACCACGTAGGTACTCCTATTTGTATACAGAACTATGTCCTTTATTACTTGTCCCCTTGTCCTTGTTTAAGGGTTAAATCGTAATGGGATATTTTTAAGTGTAAATCAAAAAACTTATCACCTATCAATTTATATTTAGTAAGACTGCTTCATTAGTCTAGTGATCCTAAGCGCGACTGCTACGCTAGAGGCCCTGGGTTCGATCCCCAGGTCGAGCAAAGTGTTTCGCGCTCGCCCCCTGTTACAGGGGACCTAAACATACCGGCGGAATGTGGGTGTACATTAGTACACGTCTGCCTTACCCTTCTGGGAATACAGGCGTGATGGTATGTTTAAGTACTTCAATTGTTGCCAAAATGACAATATTTTAATGTGCAATCTGTGCAATATTTTTTCAAATATAAATAATATACAGACACGTGATACTTTTAGGTATCTCAGATCATCGAATAAGTATATTTTTTGGACATAATAATCAGTGTACTGACATGCGAATATATAATATGTATTGATTACAGTGTTATTTCAACTTATGATTTCATCGTTGTTGGGGAAATAAACGTTATGTAGATATTTATTATTTTTGCTTCAGTAGAACGAAAACCGCATTATTGGAAAAATCATAGTCACTCGTCACCTGTACTATTTCCGAAGTATCCAGCATTTGCGGAATAAATCGACAGAAATTACGGTGCCGTTCGAGACCGAAAGCGTCCGGTAAATTTGTGTCATGTGCAATTTATCACTTTATTGACACAAATGTAGACGTAAAATTCGAAAATCGAATTGAGCACAGGAATTGGTCGATCAAAGCGCTACGCTAGTACCAAAGGCAAACTCGATTACTAGAGGCTTCCCCTTTGAGCTGCGATTAGTTAGTATACATAGTTACACATAAAGGTACGCTGAAGTTACTATATGCTACATCGTATATTCGACTCAATACTCTGAATTCATGTAGCCAACCACAGCATAGAATTTTTTGGTACGGCTTCCCTTTTAGCAAACTTGACCCTTTGCAACTGCTTAGAAGTATTATCAAGGCAAGGGTATGACGGTCGATTTAAAGAACTTTTATTGCAACATAACATATCATCACGCCTGTATTCCCCGAAGGGTTAGGGAGAGGTGTACTAATGTACACACACAGTTCGCCTTTAATAATTAAACCAAACTCCGAGTTGCTACTAAGAATTTCATATAAAAATTATTGTATGTTACGCTCAATGATCGTCAATTATATTAGTTGAGCTTCAAAATGCAAGGAATTATAAAAACAAATTAAAAAAAAAAACAACTTAGGCTAGTTTAGGTTGTTACGTTTTTTTTTAATAAATACAAAAACTCGATGCTAGTTTAAATTACAACAAAGCTAACAACTGATTATTAAGCTGCTATTTTCTAATGTAATTGACATTTCTAATATACATTAAAATCGTATTTAACTTAAATGTCCTCATAACTTTTCACGCCATCTCTGTCTACTCATCTCTAACACGTGGGCAAAGGTTTCGCACGACTCTAATGCTAACACAAAGGAGGAGATGCGAACTGCGAATATCCACGTTTCCTCTAACGCGTTGTTTTTTTTGCTTCGTAATTTAAATCATTACAATTTCCTCATGACAACGGGATTTTCCGCGAGCAATAAATTTTATTTGAAAACGGAAGCGGTACTTGACTAGATAAAATATCTCGTAAATATTCCAATATAATATCAAAAAAATTATGATGAAATAAACACTGTAGCGCGCAAGGGTTACTCCGTGCGCTGTGACAGTGTTAGGTGCCGAGCGGCTCGCGCGCCGCCATATTTAAAAACCCGCAGTTCCCCCGCGCCCTCAACCAGTAAGACTCCCGGCGCATCCACGCGCGCACGTAAAAAAACCGCGCTCCGCGACTCCATCTCGCCCGCGACGCCTCGACATAAGTTTATTGTTTTCCGTTAGTAGTTAAGAGTTGTGTTTATTTCTATATTTTCTACAATAGACTTATTTGTGTGTGATACGAGACTTTCATTTGAACCCGAACCCTAGCCGAGCCCCATTATAACACTTATTTTTCCAAGTTAATTGGGGCTTAACGGAACAAATATTTTTATATTTTCTGTTTACCTGTTTTCTGATAGGTGCTGCCTACCTTTATTACGTACACGTGGAATATCTTAACAATAACATGTTATTGGCGCCTATGAAGTATGTTTTCTTTTTCAAAGCAGCCCTATCTCTTTTTCGAGAAACATCTACGTTGATCTTTTGAAGTATGTTTTTCTTCAAAGCAGCCATATCTCTGTAGAAAATCATTTAAGTATTTTGGTGACAATTTGAATAATAACTTAGAAACATGCTAGTATCACGTCTGTATTCCCCGAAGTGTTAGAGGTGAACCTATGTACAGATGCCAGCAGGTCATGCTATCCAAATCTATGAAGTTTTCCCAGTTTAAAATTAACTTTGGATTAAAGTTGAAAATCTATCAAAGAAATTGGACAGATAGGGGTAACTTGATCTGCTCTCCTCTGTACATCCACAGTTGGCAGGTATGTTTAGGTGCAGGTAATAAGGGGCGAGCTTTTTGCTGAGAACCGGGCAGAAATCCATAGTCCTTGCTGCTACTGAGAATTTCATAGAAAATTACGATTCTCGGGCCGGTCCAGCAGTATGCTCGACCGGGGAATCGGTTTGGGGTGAACCCAGGACCTCTTGCGTAGCAGTCATGGTTACGATCACCAGAACGATGAGGCAATTATAATACGACATTGTTAGATTTAGTTATGTGCTAATTATTAGCCGTTAGTAAAATAATTTTGAAGTTAATCCGTTTTTTTATCTACCCTTTGAGTTCCAAAGTCAAATCCATTGTTACATTTTAGACAGACTTGAAAACGCCCGCCCTTCATCGCCCCTTTTTTACTCACAAGAAGCGGCGCAAAAATTTATTCTTGCCTAGAGTACTAAATTGCTTAAACACATCTTCTTTATTGAACACTAGCTGTACCGCGTGGAATTTAACAAAAAAGTTAATTAGAAAATAAAAGATTTTATTCTAAAATAAAAGTAGCCTAAGTTAGTCCTTATTACATCAGCTACCTGCCACTAAAAGTCCCGTCAAAATCGGTCCAGCCATTTCAGAGATTAGCTGGAACAAACAGACAGGCAGACAAAAATTTAAAAAAATGTGAATATGAAAACTGAGACAGTTCGTTTCTGAAAGCATATATCAACGAGTATTTTAATCTACAGGTATTTTAATCATCTCTGTAATGCAACCCGCATTACCAATAAAAAATTACGCCCCATCAAATTTGTACCATCCTCAATAGGTAGTATGTAATGTACACCATGTGAGCGAACTTAGCAGATCATTGTCCAGCAGATCAAAAATAAATGAGAGTTCCCTTCGCATGCACCATAGTTCTACAGTTCCTGATACTTTTCAAGAATAGTTATTATGGGCATGGATATCCAAGAACAAGTGATATACTAGCAGTTACAAGTTAAGATAAATATATTAAAATCTTTACATTATTTGAGTCCTCAAAAATGTAGAATATTTAATTTATTTCTTATCTTGAGATCAGTAGATATACAACTTATATTACTATGAGTACCATATTAAGCTTCTTGTAGACGATGCGAGCAATATCGTGCGAGTTGCGGTACTTGCAGTACATTGCCGGGCCGGGCGCTATGGTAGCATAAATGATCGATCATCGACGGCAATGAACCGCAGCTTGCACGATATTTCTCGCAACGTCTAAACGCGGCTTAACCCTACAAGTATTACTATAAGAGTACTTATAGAGTATATTTTTGAAACAATATTTTTTACCGTCGGTGTTCACCGCGGGCCTCTACGCTTTCGTAGGCCGAATCGTAGCACTCCGTAGCACCGTCTACGAATCTTCGTAGTTAGTAGAATTAGTTGTTTAATATAACATTATCTATTTATTGATAATTTGAGAAATGGACCAGCTTAGGAACTGTCTGCTACTGTTCGGAGTTTGGATTTGTGCCCGGTTAATGGCAATAGGTTCACCCCTATAACATGGGACCTAAAACATATCAGCGAACTGTGTGGGTGTACATGTATACATAACTGCTGGGACTATGCCGTGAGTTCTGGAATCAAATCAGGTTCTTTATTGTAGTCCTGATACAGATCTATGAGAAACAAGAGAGTTCTATGCTTTGGAATGAAACGATTAGTATATTTTTTTTCAATTTTTCACCCATATAACCATGATATGCTGGGACTCTGCTGTGAGTTCTTGAATCAAATAAGGTTCCATGTTGTAGTTCTAGTATGGATCTATGCGAAACAAGAGAGTTCTATGCTTTTGAATAGTGTAAAACGATTAAAGTTTTTTTTTTTTTGGTTTTTCACCCATATAACCATGATCTGCTGGGACTATGCCGTGAGTTCTGGAATCAAATCAGGTTCTATGTTGTAGTTCTAATATGGACCTATTACAATAGGGAGAGTTCTAGCCTCTAAAGTGGGTTGAAACGATTGAAATCTATATTTTTCGACTTATCTACACAGCTTGGAAAATAATTCTCTCACTTAAGTTTAAAAAAAAAACGCCAGAACTATTCTTGAAAAGTATCAGGAACTGTAGAACTAAGCTGCATTCACAATAAAATCACATTTGGTTATGATCTGCTGGACAATAATCTGCTACGGGAAGTTGGCAGATCATTTTGTCAATTATTTTTTTCATAGAAAAACACCAGAAAGCCGCACATCAAAGCATACAATATAAACAAATAATTCCCACTAATCAAAACCCCTGTGTCATCATCATCATCATCATCATCATCATCATCAGGCTATATTAGTCCACTGCTGGACGTAGGCCTCCCCTAATGTGCGCCATTTCACACTGTCCTCAGCTTTCCGCATCCAGCTTCTACCAGCAGCCTTCCCCTGTGTGTTGCTACGTAATTATGAACCTGCTATGACGTCAAAATCATAACAAACACAATTTTCCACGGTAAATTTCTTGCTTGATTTTCTCCATAAAATATCTTGTTACCATAACAAAAAATACACAATATAATGTACTTTTCTTATCATCTATTTTTAACAGGCTAATTGGGACTTAACGGAGCAAATACGGCGAAATATTTATCGCATATTACTGTATCGATATTCCAAAGAATTCTGACTACCTTTATTACGCACACGATCGCACGAGATACCTTACAATAATATATTTGTTAGAAGGTATGTTTTTTTTTTCAAAGTACCATGAAAATATTAGGCTCCTTTGAATTTCAAATGGGAATTATTACAATGGGGCACGTGTTCAGATCAGATGCTTATGGTACCGACTCCTTAAATATTTTACTTCAATATTCGATCCTACTGCTATTGTTGTAATATTATTTTGAAGCAGTTGTTGCCCGGGGGCCTGCCAAAGGGAGTTTGAAACAAAAGATAGTCTATGATACCGTCTTCAAGGCCTAATCCACCTCTGTTACCAAATTTCATCAAAATCGATTCACTGTTTAAGGTATGAAAGCATTACGCTTTATTCATTCGAGACATAGAGATTAACTTTCTCATTTATAGTATTTGTAAGGATAATTAATATATTTAAAAATTTTAGTTTATGTAAAGTTATTTTTTTTAGAATTAAATAGTATTTCTAATTTATAACTGACATGGTAGATATAAATCAGCACACAGGCAGGAATCGTGTACAGTGCCTTGTTGTGACACGCAATTGTGCGGTAAAATTAAGGGCAGAATGCAATAGGTACAATGCACCGCAGAACACCTATAAAATGCGCTCGGGATTTTTGCTCTTTCAAAGGCATATTCAAAACGTTTGTGCCGAAAATTCGGAAACACGTTCGTTCTTGAATTTTTCTTTTGTATTTTTTGCATGAATGGTTCTATTGAATGAATTTGATGAAGTTGAAAGTCTGTGTACTTTCTATAATACATAGGGTGTTTAAGGCTCCATTCTTCTTTAAAATATTTCCTTGGACATTTTGCAGGCGGGTAGGGTTAAGGGTTTCTTCAACATTCGGTTCTAGTGCTACTGTTATAAATTATTTTGAAGTAGCTGTTGCACCCACCCTCCCGCTTTCCTTAAAGCGGAAACTAGTCGACATGTTTATCCTTCCCGTTCTCACCTATGGCTCCCAGACCTGGTCGCTGATAGAACAGCAGAAGACCAAACTTAAGGTTTGGCGAGCGAGCAATGGGGCGCAGTATTTTGGGTGTAAAGAGGACGGACCACGTCCGAAATACCATCCTCCGTTCCAAAACGCGCATAGTAGATGTGGGTGTCCAAACTGCAAGGTTAAAGTGGCGATGGGCTGGCCACGTCTGTCGCATGCAACCGGACAGGTGGGCAAGAGTAGCTACAGAGTGGGTCCCTTGCAATGCTATACTTGGACGAGGTCGGCCGAGGAGACGTTGGCGAGATGATTTTGATCACTTTTTGCCAACGTGGTGTGAAGAAGCTCAGGATAGAGAGTCCTGGACTAAGATAGGCCTTTGCCCTGCAGTGAGAAACAAAAGAGTCTACATTTTAAAAAAAGCTGTTGCTTGCAATTTCAACCTAATCCCAAAAGGCTTTTTGAGACAAAAGGTAGGCGTGAAGGTTTAACAGACAGACAGATAGTTACTTTCGCAATTTAATATTAGTAGGTATTTGACGCTAGCTAATTAATATCTAGTAACTGTTTGAATATTACAGAACATTTTCTTAATTAATTCACATTGATGTAGCCCGACCTTGGGCTCTGCCATTGTCATGTAAAGTCGTGGAATGAAAAAGATCGTCAATTTTTTAAAAGAGGCCTTTAAGAAATTGTGAGTGTGAGTGGAATTTCTGTGTGTGAGTGGGAGAAATTCCACGTCCTCGATCAAATTATCAGCAATATTCCTGAAGCCACAAGTGACGTTCTCCATCTTGGTCTATCAGACCACGATACGGCTCAAATCTTAAATGTTCCCACTTCCCAAAACACTAAACCTCTTTGTGAATGGTACATTTTTAAACGTGACTACAGCGCTTCAAATATAACGAAATTTACTGAGTGTCTTTCTAGTTTATCTTGGACAGATGTCTTTACAGATAATCATTTTAATACAGCCTTTAATTCATTTTATGAGACATTCACGCTCTTTTTTAAATTGTGCTTCCCGGTGTGTAGGCGTCTAATGACAAATAAACCTAAGGAATCGTCAACATGGATTACCAAGGGAATTACAAAGTCATCCTTAACAAAAAGGCTTTTACGTTTTAAATATTATAAAGCCAAAACTAATTATACCAAAATAAAATACATCCAATACAGTAGACAATTAAAAAAAAATATAATTAAAGCCCAACAACTAAAGAATATAGAATATATACAGAAATCTAAAAATATATGCAAAGCGTCATGGAAGTTAATAAAAAAGGATAATTTAAATATCGAAAGTAAATTCATTACTAAAATTAAACATAATGATACTATTTTAACTAAAACTGAGGAATTTTCCAACGCTTTTAATGATTATTTGGTTGAATTAACCTCAAATGATATTGTAAAGTCATCCCAAGCTAGTCGTAATCATCTGATTTCACCATTAAACGTTAGATTCTTTATTTTTCCGGTTAGTAATGACGAAACTTATAAAACAATAATGTCACTGAATAATACGTCATCAGTTGGATTTGATGACATCCCTACTCATATCTTAAAACACAGTGCACCTTATATTACACCAGTATTGACACAGGTCATAAATATATCGTTCTCCTAAGGTATTTTCCCTGAGAAATTAAACATTTCGGTAATTAAGCCCATATATAAAAGGGAGACTTCTCTGATATAATTACAGGCCCATTGCTTTAATTCCAGTCTTATCCAAAGTATTCGAAAAGATAATGCACTCACGTATAACTAATTTTTTAAGTAAACATAAAATATTGAAAGTTGAACAAAATGGTTTTCAAAAAGGTAAATCGACTACATTAGCAGCGTTTAACCTTCTCTCTAGAATAACTGAAAATGTTGATAAAAATACTCGCACTTGTACCGTTTTCTTTGATATGAGCAAGGCTTTTGACTTTGTTGATCACGAGATTCTTCTCAATAAATGTGAAATGTACGGATTTCGAAGAGTAGTTTTTGAATGGTTACAAAGTTACCTTTCCTATAGATCTCAATATACGGCTATCACCAATATAAATATGAATAAAGAAATTATATCATGTAAATCCAAAATCAGGAATAATAACAGTGGAGTCCCCCAAGGTAGTATTTTAGGCCCGTTACTCTTTTTACTATACATTAACGATCTGCCAAATGTCACAAATCATTTCTATTCACTTTATGCGGACGACATTGCAGTTGTATTAACAGAAAAGAAATTACTCAATAATTATAATACAGAATTAACGAAACTGTTAATACCATAGTAACCTGGCTTAATTACAATAATTTGCAAGTAAACATCAATAAAACCTCATATGTACAATTCTATAATAGAAAATCAAATTCTAATCTCGAAATCACCACCATTTCTTGGCTTAACATTAGATTGTAGCTGCACTTGGAAACCTCAATGTATAAAGGTAACAAAAAAAAATCGCTTTGCCTTTGCTTTATGGAGACTGGTGAAAATAACTAACCTTAAAACAGGCCTTCTAGCTTATCATGGATATGTCGCTTCCAATCTTAGTTACGGCATTGTCCGTCTTATTAAATAGAGTGTTCATTGCTCAAAAACAGCGTATACGTGTTCTCTGTGACGTGTCACCGCTGACTTCATGTAAACCTCTTTTTAAAAGATTAATGTTATTAACTGTTCCTGATATATATATATTCGAATGTTGTAAATTTTTAAAATCACACTCCTATCTATTTAAATGTCTTGGTGATACTATTAAATTTAATACTAGATATCCTAGCAAACTGACACTTCCTGTTATGAGAAGTTAATTGTATTATAGGAATTGTTTTCCCATGGTAATAAGACTATTTAATAAGTTGCCTGTAACATTTAAGGAACTTCCAATTAATCGTTTTAAAACAGCCTTATTTAAATGGCTTATCGATAAATCCTTTTATTCCGTAGATGAGTATCTTAAACATAAATAAATAATATCTGCCATCTCAATATTGGGCTTTCCTTAAAATGAATAACTGTAAAAATAATCTAAATTTGTATGCTATATTTAGCGAATTGTCCTAGTGCTTACTTAATTTGAACCAACTGTAATTTACTACAATTCTTACAAAATAATAAATTTCAATTTCAAATAATAACAAAAATTTCAATTTCAAAATTTCCATTTCAAATTGAAGCTGCCCGACTGGGTAAGTATCTCCGCCTTGCAGAAAATCGAAGTGAATTCACACTGCTTTGAGCTGTGTTGTATTACTTACGGTGAGCAAGGTTGCCAGTGCTCCGCGAGGAACGCGCAAGTGATACCCCTGGTGTTACAGGCGTCTATAGGCTACGGTCACCGCTTACCATCAGGTGGGCCGTATCCTTGTTTGCCACCTTAGTGGTATAAAAAAAACAAGTTACTACCCAAAAACAAGTGCCTACTAAACGTTAAATGAATCTTTAACGTTTAGTAGGCACATGTTACCTTTTCAAAGTATGACACTGAACGAACTGTTCCATAGAAAACAGTTTTACTGTAACGTTCGATTACAAAGTTTACTCAGAGTAACGTTGCTTTGTATTTTTTATCTAGTCTTATAATTTGTTTTACGTTACATAATGTTTTATCTATATTCCTAAGAGGAGTTACGCAGAGGTGTACCAATTTACACCCACAGTTCGCCGGTATGTTTAGGGCCCCCATATCATAGGGAGCGAGCTTTTTGCCTCCGGGCACAAATCCAAAGTCTCACCTGCTACTGACAATTTCACAGAAAACCCCAATCAAATTTTGCTTGACCCTCTAGCGTAGCAGGTGCTTTTTTGATTACTATACTAACGAGACAGTAGAAATTTTAGTTTAGTTTAATAATTTGCTGTGATGAACTAAAACCTTTATTAGTTATACTTGCAACGATAAACGTAGTGTTTATGTCCTCCTTGTTTCTGATGATTAAAACTGTTATAATTTCACTGTGTCAATGAAACTTTGCAGTGACATTTATTTAACAAACTAGAGTAATATTTATTAAAATGTTAGCAGCAGTGTTTTATGAACTCCTGCAAGCAAAAGTCGACTTTATTAACGTGAGGAACCTTTTTATTCCGCCACTGTACTTGCCAATCGATTTTGCGAAACTACCTTCAATTATATCATAATTTCATTCAAATTATATCTTACACCTTCTATGTTAGAAGGTCAGAGTGAATAGGTATCTTGTGGATAAGCGCGACCCATCTTAGACCACATCTACACATACTATCAGGTGAGATCGTGGTCAACAACACCATCTATGAAAAAAAAAATTGTAATCTGTCCGAGGCTGCAACGGAATACGTATTACGTTGCAAATTTGTAGTACTCAATCAGTTGCCGTCAGTCACTTGCGGATGCATTGAACGTGAGATTCGGTTAGCGAGCTACTCGCCGCTTTGTCAATTAATGCCTTTGACATTTAGCGCTTCATATGCATCATGCATGATGGATTTACCTCAAATTTCAGCTTTACATTATAGATACATACTACTGTAGCACTAAACTATCGATACATCTAGATTTACCTTCATAATGCAGATAGTTTGTCATTGTTCTGCGTTGTGACTATATAGTGTATCTAAATAATGCTAGTGCTGACTGAACACACTAAACTCACTAAAAGGTAAGTTTTCTGCTATGTCAATTAGTTAAAAAAATACCCAGATGGAATGGAAAGATGGTTGAGAAACAGAGGGGCGTTTTAAGGTTAACGTTTCTTATATCGTTTGGGAGCTGGCATTGCAGTTCCCAAACGGACGAACAGATTTAATTTTTTTTTTATTTGATTGCGAGTGCAACTTCTACAGGTCTGATTGATTTGTAATATCCCCAAAATAAACTAGTTGTCAGGATTTGTGGGCTACCACTAACTATTGTCATATGTGTTCGTATGACAACCGGTACCGACGGTATTACGTGCTCTCTGAGGCACGGAGGGGTCTCGATGTTTAAAGAGTGATAATTGCAGATTGCTTTGTCAGCGTATTTATGACTTAGGCACGATTTATTCTATTTGTAAAAAATAATAATTTTAAATATTTTTTTACAAATAAATAATATCCTCTCAGATTTTATTTTGCAATAATTAAAAAAGTATCCTTATTAACATAAATTAGATATCTAGTCAACTAATTACCCGACGATGTATAGTGTACCGATTTATTATAATTATACTCATAATTAACTTCTAACCGAAACGTGACGAAACAAGACGCCCGTGACGCTAGTGAATTAATTCACTTAACTTCAAGCGTCGTCGTTGAGCGACAATATCAAATATGTGATTCTACATCTAGAAAACTACGAATCATCCCAACAAAATACGCTATGTGCAACTAAACACACGTAACACATTTTAAAATTTACACTCCAAGCGAAAAATCACGAATTCATAGTTCAGGTTCAGTGTAGGTACCATCATACCATTTCTAACATAAAATCAAAAACTATCAGTCGACATTTCTGACTACTGTTTTTGTAAAATTCTGTATACTATTTAATCGGACTTGGTGGTGACCCTCCAGAGGGTCGTAACAATTGTTTCTCTATTGGGTCTGTTAGTTTTTCCACGGCGAGTTGTCTTTTTTTTTTCGGTTATGTACTTTTGTTATTGAAATTACATAAACATGGAAGTACAATGTATTGGAGCTTATTTTTGCAAAGCAATAACTGCTATGATATTACTTTTGTATAGTCACACTTATAGAACATAATCGTGAGCTTATACAATCTACAATGTATCCTTTTGTTATGAAGTTATCCACGTGGAAGGTATTTATTTCTTTAGCATAATACGTTCAGACGCACGCGTGTTACAGCGATCACCATAATTTTATATTGTGAAGAAAGGGTGACGCTATTTATCTGTAGTCTGGCATCACGTTACAATACGGGATAGAGATTACTTTTAATTCTAGGGACACTTCAAACCTATTTTTTTTATTTTTCACATGCATCCGATTTGCTAAAGTGCGTAGTGTGCGCGCGACATTTGTTGAATCATTCTAGAGTACAAAAACCATTACCATTGTGTACTAATAGACTTCCTTCACCGGTATATTTAGGTCCCATGTAATAGGGGGCGGGCCCATGGCCATTAACCGGGCACAAATCCAAACCCCGAACCCCATAACACTGCTGTGAATTGAGCCCAGGATCAAATGTGTATGTCAAGGTTTCTTTTGTCAAAGTCTATTTAAAGCAATTGACGTGTTCAAATTTGTTTTTCTGTTTGACATTGACAGCCGTAACATAAATAATTAATATTATTATTTTTATTATATTTGTAGCATTTACTTTACATAATTAATTTTAATTTTCTGTTCTTTAGCTCTATAACTATGCCAAATCTCATACTCCACCATGCGCGCAATATTGTTGAAAAGAGGTACAAAGTTTTTGCTACACGTATTAATACTTACAAGGATTTACTAATACCAAGGATTTTCTAATACCAAGGATTATAACAGGTTTCAGTGGTCCTTACTGGCTTTCATGTTAGATTTTCTTTTTAAAACATTAGCACTTAAAATGTACTCACTCATGAACGTAATAAAATGTAACCTTTAAACCATACTAGGAATCCGCTTAAGGTTTTTTATAAGAATCCGAAGTTTTCAATCACAGTACATTTGGCCACTAAACTCACATTTCTTCATAACTAAACACTGTTGGGATAGCCATTCATCGACACAGCTGAGCGGTAAAACCGAATATTGTGAAGATACTTGTTCGGGGAAAACGCCGCTCGGCTCGCCGCCGCATGTACTCACAGCTAAGCCGATCGGAACGGGCGGGATGGAAGGCAAATATATGCAGAAGTGGTTATACACTAGTGTATGGCTTTGTAGTTCAGTAAATACGAATATGTACCTGAATACGTACCACGCCTAATGCAGATTAACAATTCAGTTAGTAACTAACATTCAAGAAATATGTTAAAACATGGCGAAAGTTATGTTATAACTAGTAACGGTTTACATCACACGTTTCCGTTTGCCGTCACGCGATGTGCGTCTCTAAGTACTACTTAAAGGCCTGTTTAGATATGCAATATTCTGAGTTAGCTACAGTATTCCAACCTAAAATGATATTGCCACCGCTACGGGAGCGAACCTCTTGATTTCCGCCCGCCCTCCGGCGAAAAGTAAACAAAAAGATATCGCGTCCCTAGTATTTTTGTAGCGGTACCCACAGCGGTAGCGAATATCGCTGTCGTCTGAATAGGCCTTAACTGGCATTTAATGAGCTGGTTCTTCGTCTATGAAGTGGGACCTAGAACTTTTATTGTCAAACTAGGCGTGACAAATTGATTATACCTGCGAATGCATAGCCGTGAAATACACTACGCACGCGTGATATGCATGGTATGTTTCGTTTTAAGTACTGCGACGATAATGCAATCTATTTCTTACTTTATCAAGATTAACCTGTTAGACTATAAGGTGATATACATAATCATACGAGCCGCTTGACGGTAAGCAGTGACTGTATCGTATGGACGAGTGAAGCCGGCCAGGCGTAAACTAATAAACTATCACAAAAAGAATCTAGGAAATACCTAAAGTTCAGTTTTGAGTAATACGCATAAAAGCAGCGGGAATTCTAAAGTATAAGATTTTTGATAGGCCATTTTTTTTTTCATACCAAATAAACATACCATCACGCCTAAAGGGTTAGGCAGAGGTTTCACTTATACCGGTAAATTTAATTCCCTTGGAATAGGGGGTGAGCCTACTGCCACTAACAAATCCGAACTCCGAGCTGCTACTGAGAATTTCATAGAAAAACACTAACACTGCTCGACCTGGGAATCGAACCCAGCACCTCAAGCATAGACCGCTGGACTAATGAAGCAGTTTCTTATTTTCATATTTTACAGAATAGACCTCATTCGGTTAGCCTTCACTTTAACAATGTTTACTGCTGTTTGATGTGCATACCCCTTTTTTAATCTAGCAAAAATCAATTTATGAAGTTAAAAGTTAAGTAATTCACGTTACACTACATCAGATTACTTAATCAGGAGTCCCGCTTTCATGGGCAACCTGTATACTAACCCTTTAAAGGTAATTATTTCTTTTAAACAAGACAATATTAAGGTTTAACGAATTTTATTACTCATAAAGAACAATACACAGTTCACTTATAATGAGCTTAAATAAATAATTCTTATGCAATATGACGTTAAGCGATCGAACAGTTCTAAAATATATTATTATAAATATCTTGTTTTATTCTTGTTTTAAATACAGCCATTGATTTACTAGCCTTAATTACTAGCGTTATTAAATAATTGTAATCCCTCCATATTAATAACTCGTTCTTCCGAATATATATAAATACTGTGTAAGTATCTTAACCTGAATAACGTTAAAAGCTTTTAGAAATACTGGCAAACAAAGCTTTTACATTTCTTGGAAATGTATTTATAGGTAGCTGATACCCGCCCGTAGTGTGACCCGCGACAATCTCGTTTTTTCCTACCCCACGGGTATTTTGCAAAATCCCGTTTTAATAACATACAAACGTTTTAATTAAAACAATCCCTTATTTGTTACTAAGAACACTACATACATTTTATATTAATATCACATTTTTTTACCACTATGGTGGCAAACAAGCATCCAGCCTACCTGTTGGTAAGCGGTTACCGTGGCCTATAGACGCTTGTAACACCAGTGGTATCACTTGCGCATTGCCGACCCTGTAAAACGAAACAGGAATAGTTGGGTTGGCAGTATGAAAGAGTGAAAGTCCCCTCACTGCCAACACAGCATTTCCTCGCGGAGCACTGCAGCATTTACTTTGAGATTAGATCATACTATGTATGCAATAATTTATTTAGTTTGTCCCATTATTCTTACCAGGATCTTCAGGATTAGGCACTACGGTTATACGATCAGCAAAAAGTAAATACGATTTTCCATCCAACTGTACTTAGATATAAATAACTTAATACAGTTAATCATTGATATAAGCATACAACTACTAGCATAATCAACTTTTCGGGGAGTTTCGTATATTTTGCAACTTAAATATAAATATTATGATATAAATAGGTATTTTAAAACTTTAGTGATGTGTGTATTCTTTGTAAAAGACTGTACCAAGTGGCTTTCCCACGTACGTTTCTCTACTTTCAAATGTTCTGCATTACGTCAAGAACATTTGTTTTGAATAAAACCAACTTACACAAAACATGTCAGAACCACTTCAAAGGTCGTCTACAAGGTAACGGCAAACATGTGCAATGTAACTACGTCTAACTTTATGAAATCTTAATAACTACTAAAGAACAGCGCGGTAGACGAAGTTATGAGGCGCTTGCTATAACCTTTATTCCTTCTACTAACTACGTACTTTTAACAAGTTATAAACGTGTAACACGATGTGCAGCCTTGTCTACCTGTGTTTTAGCTAATTTTGGAGGACTACCAACTAAACGAAACATGCCATGTATAACCTCACAGTTTTAACTGGCTCCAGGGAACTCATACTTCTAAACTCCACTGCTATTACAAATAAGTATAAACTTTATGACAAAATTGCTTTGTTTTCCTTTATAGCATCCCTAAATTTATGGTTAAGAGAAGCGTAACATCCCCCGTATATACAGATCCGAGCGCAACCACTTCAGTTCAACCAGGTATATAGCGCCGCGTCAGTCGGATATTCTAGTCCGGAAATCTACAATGCATTTCACCCAGACACAGACATGTTCATTTACATAGAGTTAGAACTGGATCAATAACAACACGCCCAGCAAGTCTGAGTTAATTAATAACACCATCATGCCTGTTCTCCCCGTAGGGTAAGCAGAGGTTTGTACACCTACAGAGCGCCGGTATGTTTATTCCGGTAGAGTTTAGTTTTGAGAGATGCTGCTGCTTTTTCAGTTTCCTCAAGTATCTCTACTTGCAGTTCTTTGTTCGAGAATTGCCTATTCAAAAGTATAAGTAACTTGCCTACGCGATGCCACTGGTAGTCTCATTTCCGTTCTGTAAATTATAGAAAGTTCTGCAAGAGATAAGAATCTATTTACTAGGGTGCAGGACTGTTGATTAAAATGCTTACTTATAAACTTAACGATCTCGTTTTAGTTCTGAACTTACAGCGGTATTATACTCGCCACGTGGAGCAACTCTAGGCACGTGTCAGTCGACTGCCGAGAAAACACTTCTTGGTAAAAAAGTGATTTTAATTAATAATTAAACAGTATACAACCTTTTTTGCACAAATATTACATTTTATTTTTTAAATAAAACAAATTGAAGTTTATTGTTGCCAACGAAGCTTTAAGATAAGGTTTCAGTCGCGTTCATAGCAGGGTAAAATTTTCAACAAAGTTATACTTAGCAACGTTTTCTACTATTTACTAAAGAATTACTTGCGAAACTCGGACGTCATCAAACTTTGAATGTATGTTTAGAAACATAACCGGGCTTCTTAAAAATATCGAAAAATATCGCGTCCCGTCGAGTTTTTCCCAGAAAAGTGGTTTCTTTAATGTTGCCGTAAATGTATTTATTTCAACTAAAATTTATAGTATTCTCCGTTGGTCCCAGTCTTAGAGTATCTATCTACGTCTATGATTAATTCATGCACACGTCAGCGGCGAGGCTCGTTTGTATGTACACAGATGATGACACAGGTCAACGCTGGATATATGAAACTCATATATCCAGCGTTGGGTTCGTATACACTGATGACAATTAGTGATGGTTAATATAGCATATAGCATTATAAAGTCGCATGCTTAATAAATGTAGCATAAAGCCAATGATATCGCGGTTAGCACTTTATGCTATAAAGCTACTTTGCTTTATATCGCATAACACTCTCTCTCTCTCTATCAAGCAACTGTCCGTCGGGAGCGGCCCGCCCGTTTTTCCGTAACATAACAAGTAGGCATATAAATTAAGCATGATATAATATAGCACATAAAATCGCATGCTTATAAAATTATGCATATAGCATTAAGCATGTTATTGATTTATAGCAACTTTTAACACCACTAATGATAATGATGAAATGGTTTTTGCGGGGTGTCGAACATAATCTATTTCAAACACAACTGGTTATCTTGACCGAATGCAGCGCACTGTAGCGACGCTAGTCTACTAAGGAAGTACTATCAGATTGAATAAAATCCTATAGAACTGTTTAGAACTGTAAAATTAGAACTAGACTAATATACATTTTTGTTCACAGCTGGAGCGTGCCAACCGACGTTACATTCTGACCCAAGGTCCTTTGGCATTCACCGTGGGTCATTTTTGGTTAATGATTTGGGAACAAAATTCTAAAGCTATATTAATGTTGAACAAGGTGATAGAGAAAAGTGAAATCAAATGCCACTGGTACTGGCCACAAGGCATCGGTGAATCCCATAGAATGACCTTCAACGACGTTGGGTTGGCAGTCGTCCTTGAGAAAGAAGAAGACTTCTGCTATTACTCTACCAGGCTGTTAAAGTAAGTGGCTTATTTACTTAGTAATAAGTACAGATCATACTAACTGAGGTGTGGAGTCAGCATTCCTCGGCTAGGTATCAAAACTCGTGGATCGAGGGTGTTGTCGTAGGGGTTTCAAGAAGAGCACGTTTTCACAATAGATCGACAGTGCATTAGCATCCACGTCTATTGACTTAGTGCGACTTAAACGATAGTTTTCCCGGTAGGCTGAAATATGGATGTTCTATGTACTAGTTTTTCCCGCGGTTTTATGCGTATCTCATTAGATGAAATCATCTCATCTCGAATTAAGCTAGTGGAGATGATCGTTTAGTAAATTATTGATAACATTAGTTTATATTCGATGTAAATTGTGGTTTTTAAATAATTAACATAATTACACATGAATTACATGGTGAATTTTCAAGATTCTGTGAAAAACTAGCTTGCACTTAAAGAGTGCCAATTTGACAAAATTCGACGATATGTCAAAAATACATTGTCGATTGGTCTGGATAGATTTGACGAGCCGAACCGCAAAAATGATTAAGATCTAAAGTATATTATCCCTACGGAGTAGTAAAAAACATATAGGTATACACCAGATTTAATTTTACATTTCAATGTTATATGAAGAAAGAAAGAAAATTTATTCCTACAGCCACAACACAGGACGAAATACAAAACAATATATTCGAGTCTTAAACTATGGAAGTACGTTATCCTGTGCGATGTTAGAATAGGTCCCTATTTCACCAAGAGAGCATAAAATCTTGACAAATATTGCAGTTTTACTATAAATCCCATGTTGCATTTACTCTTATTAATCCTGGGAAGTAAATAGTAATTGTCTCAAGTCAGTCACTCCGCACCGCCCGCACTGAATGACGTGTATTCAAACAAATTGATACCAAGGTCACTTAGTATGGGGAGCCCGCGCCAATTGTAGCGTTCTGAAAATTAATTGTTTCATTGAAAAATTATTGAATCAATGGACAGGACATAAGGGGAACTTTGCTTAATAAAGACCTACGATCCAAAATCTTTTTTGGGTTCCGATTAGAATAATTCTAAAAGAAGCCTAAAACCCGTGGAAAAGCTGCACGTCATTATAGTAGACATGGTTATGTGAGCCGGTGACCATAATTGGAACTGATGTCGCTCTTTATTCTTTAATTTTAACCTTTTTTTTCTCGCGGGTTGCAAATAGTCTTTACTAAAATTAGTTGGGTCAAGTATTTGTATCGTACTCTCTAAGCTTGACCGCCATCGCCAGTTCGCCTGAACTGCGATCTACGATGGAGAGCGCATGCAGCCTAGAAAAAAGCGATTTACTCCAGATTTAAAGACACCCAAATTATATCTATCGGGGAAGACCCACTCGAGAAGCTCATTCCACATTTCAGCGGTTCCTACGCATGATCAAAGTAAAGCGTTTTTGGGATGTCCACCATGAATTATTGTCCGTTATTGGTTCAGTTACTATTATAGTTAAAAAAATATATATTTTATTTAAATAATATGGTACAACCGATAATCTGGGGTTGGTCACGTAGTTGTCAGCCTTATTTGTAAGAACATTAGGTCGAGAAGTTTTCAACCGCTTACGCTCGTATACGTACACTTTAAATTTAATATTTTCCATTATACAATTCCTAAAATAATACCTACTCGCATGAAACACATACGATACATAATACTCTTACGTTCTCATTTCAAAAGAAAACCGGGACCTTAATTACCAACCCGAAGTGAAATATGAAAAGCTTTAATAACGTTCTCTTCGTTGAGTACCTATCATTTCAAAACATCTTACTAACAGTTAATAAGATTAAGTTTTTACACTGCTCGTGAAAAAACGGAACACGATTTCAACCGTCTGTAATAGTACCGAGAAAATGTTTTAACAAATGTAAATACTTAAATACAGGTACGGCATTCATATACCTCAAATAGCACTTTGAAATGGATTTTCAGGTGCAACTACAGTTTGATGCCAATAAGGACCCTTATAGTTTTTTATAATGTAGTAATAATATTAGATTCCTTGTTGGCAACACACCAACAGTTAAACCCAAACATTTCCTTATCTTTAATCCGGTAATAAATGTTGAGCCTTCGTGAGACAATATTTGATTTTATTGAACTGCAAACTGGTAATAATGCGTTAGACATAATTATGTCTACTGCAAGACGGTTTAAAAAAATATAAACTACATATTTTCTGAAGGGACAACGATAACTCATATATATTGATGAGTTTAATCGTTTTTGATTTAAAATATGTAGGTATGTAGTACTATATAGGAGTATCTATGGAGTTTCTTGCCGGTTTTTCGCCCACATTTGAGAACCGTGCAGTTTTGACTTTTCAAAAGTATCTATTTTAAAGGGCTAATTGACATAAAATATATTTGGCGGTCATTCAATTTGATTCAACATAGTGTCAAGTCTGTATATCCTCATCCTATACAGGTTTCTCTTGCAATAGTAAATCTGCAACTAACGCTCCAGGTTCAAAACTAAAATATTTTATTTTATTATATAAAAAAAAGTTTTTTTTTATTGAAATCCCATAGCAGCCCATAGTTTTGTAATTTTAATTTTATAGTAAAATATAATATCTTTGAACCATCCATCACAGCTGTTTTGTTTCCCCAAGGCTCTATGACCTCGAAAGCGGGGCTTGCCGAGATGTCATGCAATATCACTACACTACTTGGCCCGACTTTGGGGTCCCATCCTCTCCCGTCGTGTTCCTTCAATTCCTGAAGAGAGTTCGAGAGTCCGGAGCGCTGGATGCAACTGACGGGCCCCCGGTGATCCACTGCAGTGCTGGCATTGGAAGATCTGGCACTTTGTGCCTTGTAGATTGCTGCCTTGTCATCGTAAGTACCTCGTCTCATTGTGTCCCCTGATTTTAATTGTTAGATGTTTGTTTCAGGTTTGACTTGACTGAATATTTTTTTTTGTTTTCTTAATTGCTTTTGTGTTGTCTTAAAGTGATTTTTAGATTTATTGTCAAATTTTTAAGAAATAGATCAATTTTCTGGAGAAGCACTGAACAGTAGGTGTTCTTGTTTTTTTTTTAAAGTTTATCTGTTCCGAAGCTTTACGTTCACCAGTACTTGTAAGTAAACTTACTTCATTTTTCCCTTATTGATTATAACTATCCGTTTGCATGACTATCTAATTTTTATTTTGCATGTCTTTTTATCTATGTATTCCAGAAACTTCCTGAGACTTCACGAAACGATAATGAGAAAAACAACTGTATAACTTTTTCATTTAAAATTCGATAGGCAACATTACATTGCACAGTTGTGAATAAAGAATTTGTGTCTGTGCAATCTGTCTGTCAATCCAATATACTACACGTTTAAAGCGATTGCTTTTGAAGAATTGTATAAATAAATAGAGTAAACAGCGACTAAGTAGTGATGAAGTTAGTGGCCGCTTTGTGGTAGGTAATATACGATACATAGAGTATAGGATTTGCCCTTCAACATTATGGGTTATTGAAAAATACTTGAACAAAGTTAATGAAGGTTGTTCGAGATGCTGAAGATAGCTGCATAGCTTGTTTTAATTTCAAGTCTCAATATTCCAAACATATTCAACTTCTAGCCTCTTTGACCTACTCTAATTGTCATCCCATTCACCAGGTTGAGAAAGAGGGGATAGGTAACTTGAACATTCAGGAGCTGCTATTGGAGATGCGTCGCCACCGAATGGGGCTGATCCAAACACCCGACCAGCTGCGTTTCTGCTACCAAGCTGTCATTGAAGGCACCAAACGATTGAGCCCCAATTACGTAAGTGATTTCAAACCTGAAGTCATTAGTAAATCCAATATCACTCTACTCAATCTGAGAGTATACCCAATACATCACACTCTGTAGATCCACTTGTGACTAATACATTTAAGCTAATAATTTAAAAAAAAAATAACAACATATAATTTTGTAAGCAGAAAGATGAAGACGAGTCGGAGGACAATATCTTCGGGTTAGCGGGAGACGAAGACGCTCCACCGCCGCCACCACCTCGAGGGGAGAGCCTCACCCAGGCGCCCGCTCGGCCTCTCCCCGCCATCCCGACTAGTGAATCCCTCGGTAGGCTATTCATGCCGTTTAGACAATGCATCAGTCCCAACGACCCCAACGACTAAATTATTTTTTTGATACTTTTTGGTTGATTTACCTTATTACCCAGTTGGTTTACACTGTCTTTTCCTTTAAGTGTGAAAGCCTGAAGGTACCCTCTGCTGAAGGAGTACCTTTCTGGGGTGAAAGAAAAATTATAAATATAAAAAATAAAATTGAAAATTACTGTGATTATGTCAGTTGTGTGGATGTAAAATTGAAAATTTTAATATACATCTTATTTAGATATAAAATATAAGATGAAAAAAAAAAAATAACATGTGTTGTGTTATTGTAAATTATCCGAATTATTCGTACCTACATAATTAAATGACTAGAATATATTTACATAATTAGACAGATTAGAAATATTTCACTATTTACTGATGTTAGTAGTAGTGTTGTTCATTTTGATTAAATAATTTCATCTGTATAGCGAACGCCATGGAGACAGGTACAGGAGGTATAAAATAATCTGAAATAGATGTGAATGTCTTTATTACAGGAAATGTCATTGATATAAAATTCATTGAATATATTGCATGTTATAAATTTGTATTCAGTAAGACTGAATTCATTGACGGGAGACTGTGCTCTTTTTAGAGTAAGGAATGCGAGCTTTAATGTTGATATAGTAATGAAATAGCATCGCGCCATACTTTAAAATGGAGCTAAGGCGCGTAAATTCCGTTACGTGCCTTACATTTGATGTTATATTGATGTTCTAGTATCAGGTCACAGACGCAGGGGTAGCTTATCGTTGGTGTAGCTAACAATCAATGTCGCCATCAAAATTTCATCTAATCATTATTATTACAATCATTTTCTTCTGTTGGCCTTAATATCTTATAAAAAAAAATGTAACAGGAATACTGATAATGTTTGGCCCACATTGTTAGTTATCCTTTCAAAGAAGAAAACGTTTGATTTTCTTAGAGATAGAGGCATCTCTGAAAATATAAAATTATCATCATGTGTCAATTATCATATGTCATTAATTATAATTAGAATCATTCATCGCATGGTATCTTCCCATTATGAGAAAATAAAACATCCTATGCAATGCCCCGTCTGTGACCAAAGATTGCTATAATAAGATTAGTAATAAATGCCTAATATGTATAACAGGAAACTTGAATATGTCTGCACGTCAAGACTCCTCTAGCTCGGACGAGACTCCGCCCACCCCGCCGGCGCGCGAGTCCTCCACCCCCGCGTCGTCTGCGGATGACGAGGACGACGAGCCCGTACCCTCGATTGTGGAAAGGTTTGTCACTCACATATTTCGACGGGCGAGGCGAGCTACTTGTATACAGCACATGAGGAATATAGGACTCCCCCGAGAACCGTTTGATCACAACTAAATAACTTATTGACTTGGTTACGTTTGAAAGTAAGAAAAGTTATTTAGAGCTGTCTGTAGTTTCGGTAGCTATATCGTAATACCTGCTCGTGTTACTTAAAATCATGAGGCTTAACGCCATCTAGTGGCACTTTTAATGTTATTTTGTACTTCATCTTGTATCTGGATATATGATACTCTGGATTTTTTAAAATGGTTGTTTATAGTCAAATCATGAAGGTAATATGTATTATCAAATAACAAAATAGTATTGTATAATATAGTAAGGAGGGACTAGTAACTAAGTCCTATTTAAAAATTAAATAAAGTTAAACCAGGGCCCGGTTAGGTAATAGACGAATGGAAAAAAAAATAGGTAATGCTCCAATCCCAAGTAACTAAAACTAAGGGCAGGACAATTATGAGTTACATATGCATAGACTTTAGTACAAACTAACTAAAAACTACAGTAAAGATTGTGTCAAAACTATTACTTAATAGAACTAAGTAGTGAAAACGAGCACAATTTAAAGTATTCGCTACATATCATTGTTAATTAATGTTTTTAAATTTAATATTCTTTAATGTACACTATAAACAAATGCCAAGTACATATTTATAAATGATAGAATGGTACAATGGGCGGTGTTGTCGATAAAAGCGATCTCTTACAGACAAACTTTGGACAGATTTAAGAGAAACGGAGAGTTTTTAAATTAATGTTGTTATTTCATATTTTTACTTTAAGAATGTATTTTCAAGGTAGGACTCTACTACTGGAGTTCATCTAGAGGTACCACCGCATTGCAAAATATTGTCGCTAAGCAATAATGAACTAACATTATTGTATTCCAATTTGTAGGGCTATGTAGCCAATGAAATTACTGAGCACATGAGACAACAGCTGAGGTCTCAAGTGACCACGCGCCAGTGAGGCCACTGCTATTGCTGGCGACTTATAGGCTACGGTGGCCGCTTACCATCAGGCGGCCCGTATAATTTTTTGACATCTTATTCCTTTAAAAAAAAGTGTAAAGTTATATTTTAGGCTAGGTTGATAATATTGAAGATATATATTATAGGGGTATACATAATTCTAGTCTACACCAATAAATGATAAAAATAAGATGGTGAAATTACGCTTATAAATTAGTAATTAATGTAAATAATATTATTATAGTTCATGCTATGGTTGTGGTAGCAAGATTAGTCACTATTTAGGTAGGTTGGTAAGGTAAATTTGCACCCTATATTAATGACGTCACACTTCAAACTATACTTTTCGCAATATAAGTTTGGATTTGACAGGTGTTTTGTAAGTAATTTTTCAGTATAGTCAAACTTATTATGATTATTATTATATACTTATTGTCATAGTGCATCTATAATATAATAATTATTTTAAAAATTATGTGGAAGTTTAACTAGATTTTTCTTTATAAAATAAAAATAATAATGTTTTTATTGTTTTCCCAAAAATACATCTATTAAAAAACTATGAAGTTTTCTTTTCATGGTGCTTAAAATCTTATATTTTTATTATAATAGTTAAGTACGTACACCGTTTTCTTATAGTAGTAACGCTCTATAAGAAACGAAACCATATAGTTACTTACTTCATGTGAAATATGTTACTATTTTAAATGGCGGCTCTTACATTCTTACAATAATTACGAGATCTAATAATTTGTAACGTTTGTATATTCCAGCTGAATATGCATTGAGTGTTGCGACAACTGGTAAAGTTGTTTCATATTAATCCACGGTAGTAATGTGTCCGTCTTACACACCTGTCTCACGTCCGAACGCATATTATAGTAGTAATAATAAATGCACAATTCTTGTATTTTTATTTTACAATGTACCTAATAGCTTTCGCCGCGGCGTCGTTCGCGTGAGTGTGATCACAAAAGAACAGCCCTTAGCACTATAGCACTCGAGGATGATGTGGGTACATATATCAGTGAAATAATTTTAGAATTCGAGGCTAAACAGAGGACGGTCACGATCATACAATCACCCCTCACCCGCACAATAAGTGTATTAAACGAAGTGCATGAGAGGATTCACATATTTTCGTGAAATCTGAGTGAATTCGCAAGTTTTCTGAATGTTGTTATTTATATTTAATTATTAATATTCTACAGAAAATTATTGGCATACCACTATTGTATTTGGGTTATCCTGTAAAGATAGCGTGAAATAAATAAATAATAAAAATTTACCCGGTATATCCCAGACATATTATGTACTTACTAAAAGTATAAAAGAAATAAACATATTATTTTATTTATAAAATATAACACAGAATACGTTATACAATTGATAGTATCTTAAATTTTTCGTCAATACTTCCTTAGGGTTTGCCTGGTCAGAGAAAATTAAGAAATAGATCGTAATCTACAGCGGTCGTTTAAACGTAAAAATTAGTTGAATTATGCTTTACACTTGCTTTAATTATTTATTTCACAATCGCCTCATTTCACGATTTTTTGTCATCATTTTTTTTTTCATATGTCATAAAATGTTGTGTAAAACCAGTACTGTTACTTGTATATTTGATTGTGTACTTTTCCGTGCAGCACTGCAAGTGAGGGCACAGAGACGCTGCGCAGGCGACGAACGCGCGAGTTGGCAGATCGCGTGTCCACAATGAAACGGAAAGCGCGCGAAGCGGAGCGGTGGCACGCGCTCAAGAGGTCGCTGTACAAACCATTAACTATAACCTTCGGATTCATCCTCGCCGGGATCTTTATATACTCATACGTCAAACATTAAAAACACGATCCGCCGGACTTTCAAAATGGTTTAATTATGTGCAGAATGGACCGGGTCACGATTTTTCTTGAGTTGTTCCTGTTTTTTTGTGACTGTGAACTTTGAGCTGAGTGTGCTCTGGGTTCGATTGATTTTCTTTGCAATTTAATTGCATTTCTTTCTTTTTGAGGGAGGCCTCCCTCTTGAATATTTTGATATAAAGACATATCGCCACTGATGTGGTTACCCTTTTCACGATTTAAAATCGATACCTTTTCGCACACTCGCTCATCCTTAGGTTCACTAACAACTACTATGAGACATTTGTGCAATTATAATTGAAGTAAAATCGGGGACCCGGTATAAAAAAAAATTGGAATAAATGCCAAGATTAAGCGTCAATGAAAGTCGGGCTTCTTCAGAATTTGAGTAAGACTGCCTATTTTTGTATTTAACTTATCATATACTCGTTAGACAATAGTTGATCATAAATCGACTCGACAGGAGTTCATTACGCAATTATCACATTTTAAGTTATGATCCACTTCAGATTGTGATAGGAAACTTGTTGCTACCAATAAGAGCTCAGAACACGGTTTAGAACATAGTCTCAAAACTCCTTGGCTAAAATCAATGGTATTTCGTATAAAGCCTGCCACGCACTGTGGTAAACCGCGAACAAATATAACACGTAGGTTTTTATACACCGCGGCTTAACTTGTACGCAATTCAGATTTCCCAGTTACTTTGTCTTACAATATGGTGGCTAGGTTATCTGTAATTAATAATTTAATCGTGTTTCAATGTTTGAACGTATTTTGAGTATATAATGAATGTACCACCTGTCACACAATTTGTTAGCTCTAAGAAGCGGCTATTATAGATGATCACTAGAACAATGTGCACTGTGGTCTGACCGCATCCGTCCGTATCGGTCAACACCTTGCACATATTAAACAGATGTGTTAAAAATAAGAAAAAAATCTAAAAAAAAAACAGTAAATTAATTGTTATGTAAAGAAAGTAAATTTTGTAATTATCACATGCTAGTACTCACGCTCCTTTAGTTTTATATCAGAATAATTGTGATATTTTAAAAATTTATAACCATCATTTTATCTTCACAAAAAATGTATGAGCTTATTATTAATTTACGAGATTTTTTAAGGTCTATTTAGTTCGGTGGATCTATCACGTGGGTTATAAAGGTCGGTAGTCCACTGTGACGCAACTTCGCGAGTTGCCAGATGTGATGAAGAAAATAATGTTATACTGAGCTTTACCTTAATATATTTTTATTTAATTATTTTCTTTTTTTATGTATTATTTCATTAATAATAATAAAAAATATAATTGGGTTATCTTAAGACGCTAGTGAAGTAGGGTCGTTTTAATGACGTGAGGTTGCATTTTGTGTTCGCGTTAAATATAATAAAAATTATGTAGTAATAGGACTTCGAAACCGTGTTTTAAACAAATGTTAAAACACGGGCGAGCTAACTTTCAAACTCATAAAACGTGTAAATTATTTTGAACAACTATGAGCTCCAACGAACTTCAGTACGAGGTAAAACTAAAACGGACCGTGGTAAACGCAGAAAATAATTCAAAGAGGGTAACTGAAAACAGGTGCTAATTAAAAATATTGGGCCCTGGAATGCGGTACCATGCGTCCCAAAAATAGTTATAAATTTGGGTTCGAAGCAAAAATTTTCAAATTCAGTTTGTTAATTTCAGGTTTAGAACGGAGGACGATAAGAAAGAACCGTGTGAAGACTGAGGAAATTAAGTATAAAAAAATAATAACTTTCTATTCGTAGTACTAATATCTGGGGTTTGTGCGCCACGGTAGCTAGGGAGCTTATATCAGCATCATTCAGGTTAAACCGAAAGCGTTTTTAACATAACCCCTATTTAAAAAGTCCGTTAATAAACGTCCAAATTCTTTCTACTTTAAAAAATATCCTTTTTTGTTTTATGATTTATTTTTGTACATTTCTTCTTTTAGTTCTTATTTGGCGACGTTAACGGGATTTTTATTATCTATTTGCATTTTAATTATACAAAAATTAGTACACCGTTATTTCTGCATTTCTCAGCAGTTTTATTTATATACTTTAAATTTTTATAGATATGATAGACCGTATTTTGTATTTTATAGCTTGTTTAGGTAGCTACGAGCGAATAACAAACTTAATGTTTTTAAAAAAAATATGAAATAGAGGGACGGTTTGACAACGAAGTCTTCAAATGTATTCGAAACACACTCGTGTTGCGCGGGCGCCTACAGATGTAATAATGCAAGTACAATAAATTTTCCCTAACCATCGCTCTCGTAATCTTAATAAACAGACTTTTGGTGATATCGCTAGGCATGTAATTTGAACAGATTAACGCCCGCCTTTGTTTAGAATATTATTCACAAAATTAATTCTTCTTGTTTCATATATTAAAAACTGTAAATACGTCTGTAAACTAGATTATAAGTTTACGAATATTTAATATTAGTGTAATATAGTTAATAATTGTACCTTTATTGGGGATAACTTCACAAAAATCAATTTGGAGATATTTTTATATTATTTTTAGTTAAGGCTGTCTATTCGACCGTAAAGCTTACATACTGTCGAGTTGTGCATTCTTTTTCCAATCCCTGTCTGACAGAAACATCGTCTTGCCACATGTATATGTAAACACTTGACAATAAATTACAGTCCTTGTAACCCATTTGAGGTAGAAACTATCCAGATTCTTATATATATTTATATATATAATTATATATATATATACAGTTTTGTAAGGACCGTTCATTAGGAAAAAATGTTATTCTGACTCAGTTTTAACAACCCTAGCGAATAGCGTCTCTTACCTTCACAACTTTGTGAAGAAATTTATAGTTTATGCATGTTTCTGAATAAGCACAGGTATATTCGAATGTTTATAAACAATGTTTTATAAATACCTGTAAATTTTCTGAGTAGTTCGACTATATGAAGATAGTTAATTAAAATAAATAAGTTAGTTATATGAAGAAGAAGAAGTAAATTTGTTGCTAATGTTGTACACAATGCACTATGTATGTATCCGAGACTCGCAAAGTTGATAGTTTTGAGACCTATGTAATAGTTGAATTTTTATAATATTGTTGAAGGATGTCCGCGTAGTTGATCACAGAAATGAATGTTAATTGTTGGTTGCGTTATTAATACAATAATATATATTACTATGTTTTCCCAAGTGGTGATCAAATACTACAAAAAAGCCTGCGTTGAAGGTTTCTGTTAAACTATAACTTAATAATGACATCGTGCCACATGATGGTTCTATTTTGAGTGCAATTGTTAAATAACATTGCAGTATTTCAAACATATATATGGTCATAATATGGAATATTTAAAATATTCAGTCTATTATAGCCGAATACGCACAATCCGCCTTTCAACTTATGTGGGCCTTAAATTGTAAGGATGCCAAATAAGCACTTATCATTTCAGTTTCCTCATAAGTTGATCGGCTATCGTGTATTTGGCCATAAAATCTATAACAATATGAATATGCAACATTTTGCCTCTTTTTTGCCTAGATATGTGGTATGGCATTAAAACAATTACGGCTATTTAACTTCTTTCGGTTAAAAATGCGGTGTTACAATCACAAAGGGCTATATAGCTTTGTAAACTGCGGTACTCGACGCGCATCAAAACACGCCACGCTGGCAACTTCACAAAACACCCTCAGACTACACTGTCGTACACACTTAAAAATAACGGAAAAAACTGATCAGTTTTAAAAACCAATACCTTACAATATTATATCGTTTAGAACGGAGCTAACCGTATAATGTTGTGTGGTTGTTCAGTCTCGGCTATGGTTCTGTCTGGGTCGTTTGTGTCTTGATTTATTCGTCAGTTTTGTAGTCGCTTGTCTGGGTAATTTTTAGTTCAATATGGCGCCATATGGTTATTTGTGGTTGTGTAGTTGGTTTGATTTTCTCTGGATCGGTGTCGCTTCTAAGCGTCAGTTGAACAACGTCAAAACTCATTTGGCGGCTAAATATTCTAAATTTACTTTAACATACACATTGAAACTTTACATAGGCAATTATAATGTATACAAGCGATGAATACCTTACGTCTCGTCTTCAAATTGAAATCGACAAAAAGACAAATTACGTGTGCGTATAAGCAGCGCTGCAACGTTTCATCGCTGCATCACGTCAATTATAAACTTGAGAAAGATATTTAACCCAGCGGCGATGTTGTAAAACTACCACATACACCTAATAAACACTACGTTGACCTACCATGTTGACCAATACAACGTTAATCTGACTTTGACGGAGACCTATATATTTTACAATATAGGTATCTGAAAGCTTCATAACCACTCTAAAGATCGGTAAATTGATTGGTTCTGTAGATAATTAATCTGGAGTAAAACTATATAATAATATAGAAAAAATATTAACTAATTTACGTTGACAGATATTTACTTTGGAATAGATTCCTCAGCCAACTTTCATTTACTCTAGGTATCAAATTAAAGTATATCTACAATAGTTTTGTAAGGAGGTATACTGAAAACATTCTCTTGTGATTCGTTGTGATCAATTGAGAAGTTTATATTTTAGGTAAATATATGTAATTGTATCACTAATACTATGTATAAGTACATAAGTATATATGTAATCCAGTGAACATAATAAAAAGTTTAATGAAATTATCAATTTGTTTCCTTACCCTCTACAAATTAGTATTAGTTTAAAATGTACCTGTATATAAATATCATTATTTGATAGGTTTTTAAAAAATATGGCCCTGAAATTTACAAAGTATGCAATAAAGATAGATTTTGGGTAAAATTATAAGTTACCCAAAATTTCTCTACCGCCACACCATTATGGTATGATACCAAAAATCGACAGTTAAAATGGCGAGACCGAAGATATAAATGACACAAGATGTAATAAAATTTATAATGGAATGAAAACTTACGTATTATAATATTGTGTGCTACCTTTACAGCCGGACATAACTATTGTCAGAACACCCGAGCGCCAGACTGGCCGACGAAATGATATGGTATTAATGACCCGTGGGGTCAAAATAAAATTCTTACTAATAATTAATCTTTTGAGCGCCACGGTCTTCTATAGAAGACAATCGTTACCGTGCCCACCACGCCACGTCTTTATTAGAAGACAGTATCTAATCATGGTTTATTACATAATACATGGACAAATGCTTTGTGTGTATTTTTATTATTCAATAGGGGTCTTTACATTAAAATCAGAAGAATTATACTAACCAATTCTTTTTTACTGTCCCAGGCGCCGTCTTTATAGGAAGACGTCTAGTGTTGTGGTTACTTGATACAGCTTCTAAAGTACAGAGGCCAGGACATCAAGGTACTACAATCTGTCAAATTTCTTTGATTGATTTTCAACTTTAATACAAAGCAATAAGGTTCATATTCAATTAGGAAAATTTGACAGTTTTGGATAGCTTGACCTGCTGGCGTCTGTACATACACGAAAGTTTTAAGAAACACTTCGAATAGAAATTATGAGTTTTGAAAAAAAAACCGTCATGTATATACATTACACATGTATTTACACGAATCTTTTCATTAATACACAAAGTACAGTACTTTGGTTAATACTGATATCGATAAAATCGATCGATTGAAAGATCCCGTAATAGATGTATCGGTGCCTCGTGCGCCATCGATATGATTAGAAGACAACCAGTCATAGACGTAAGTTCATCAAGGTCAGTGTGAGACAGTGCAGCTCTGTGTTATCGTGATGGATCGTGTTTATTATGTTATTATTTAAAAAGTTAGTAAAAAAATAAGTGATAACGAATTAAGTTCTGAAGAACTTATAAAAATGCTACAAGGTATGGATTAGGAATCAGATAAATACGCGAGTACATCCAGTGGCGGATTTAGACATTTGCTGCCAGTAGGCTCTTCAAATATTGCCGCCCCTACTGTTCTCTGTATTTCGATATTCTAGTTCACAATCATATATTTTTTTATTGTTCCACAATTTTTGACACTAGAAATAGTTTTTGCGTCTAATTCTGAGTTAAGAAGCTAAGTACTACTTATAATATGGGGTAAGTTATGCCTTATACAGTGGCGGCCGTAACAGTCTCATTATACCAAAAGAATAGATATTGATAATTTATATTTTTTGTCTTACAGAATTAAAAGAAAGTTTATGAACACCTGATGTTATTAGATCCACTCGCAATTTAATCAATGTTTAATGTGTTTCACCACATAAATATTTTTTTAAATCGAATCTCACTTTAGGGAAGGAAAAATTCGACTGCAGGATTCGAACCTGCGTCGTCTGGTTAGATACACCAGACGCTACGACCGCTAAGCCACCGCGAGTCGCACCCGCCAGTTCGAAATTAACGTTAACATTTTTGGATTTAAGTCTTTGAGGTGACGTCAAATCTCCCTTTTATAACGGAAATTATTATATGAATTCGATTCTTTTCTTATCCAGTCAAATTGAAAGATTTAGGAATCAAGGATTAGGGTGTACCAGTTACTTATCAAAGACCGTTTGCGAAACCAACAAACCTTTCGCTTTTTTAAGTGTCTTATTCTGACCATTCTTGAATTCAGTGGCAACTACGGCTGCTGTCCTGTACAGAAGCTTGTAGCTTTTTAACATGCTACAGGAAATTCCATCTGGTTAAGACAGGGAGACGTCATCTATCCAAAACCGTTTACGAACGCGTTGGAGAACGATTTCAAGTCGCTTAACTGGACAGAACGAGGCACTAAGGCGGAAGATATTGCGGAGTACGTGCGCCAAAGACTGAAGTACACGCCGAGAGCAGCTATTGGAATCGCACCGCAACGTAAGGCGTTCGTAGTGCGAGTACCAACTTGTTATCTGCACCTCGTCATGGAAGAGGGCCGCAGGACGTGGTGTCCCGTCGCTTCCGCGGACAAGTGCCACTAGAACGCACCGTGACTAGTGCAAAGTGAAGTGTCCGACTAACATAGATACGCTTAAGTTTTATATATACTAACATTAATTGTATTATTTTATTATTTAGGTATGCTAGTTTGTAAGGTATTTATCTATGGGCCAAAGTTGCCTGAAAATAAGGTTTTATTATTATTATTATAAAATATATTAACGGTCAGTACATCTCGCACCTCCAATTGGCGGATGACATTGTCATCACGGCTAAATCTCTGCATGAGCTGGAGGTGATGCTGAACAACCTTGGATAATATACACTTTAAGATTGTATAATATAAATAGATAGTGTTGCGTAGGCTACATAAATAGCTCCGAATATTTCGTAAAAATCATCCAAGTGCGCATCGATTGTCAGTTATCACTGTGACTACTTGACGGTAGCGGAAATCGAACGGAAACCGGAAAGGTTTATCAGTTTCTGCGGGGATACATGTGTCTGTTAAAAATACTACCTACATACGCCTGTCATTTTCAAAATACATATGTTTCCGTTAATCTCAGAAAAAAGGGTAGATGACTGGTGTCGGGTTTGTTAAGAATAACAGAATAATTCGTATGTACGTCTACTGAAAAATAAAGTTATACGCTTTCGTTTCATTTCCGAAAAAACGAGTGTGACGTCATCCCTCGCTCATATTTTTATGAACATAATATAGCATATTTTTATGAACGTCAAGATGACGGAACTCAGCCAGGTTTTTCAAATACTTATCATGTGAATAGGATTTAATAAAACATTTCTACTATTTCATACTTTCGTAGTAAAATTTTACACATCAAATTTCAAAATATTCTACAAAGAAAGTGGTCCCGCTATTTTGATATCAAAATGGCCGGACCTCTATACAGTTAATGGAAAACACATGGCGTGATCTTAAACTGAACACACCAAAATTTAATAGGTACGTTATAGTACTTTGGAATCTTTAACTTTTGAAACTGAAATTTCAATAAAAAGAGTACTATATTTTCAACAGAAAAGCGCCTGGAAAAATACTATAATATTAAGCCAAGCATCATTTTATAGCTCTTACAATTTAATTAGGCGTTCATTTGTTTTGCTTTCGGAGGGTTACTCCATTTATTTAACTTTTTTATTTGTTTACGTTTGTCTAAAAATTCAAGTGGTTTGAATACAAAACCAAAATGTTGAAGAAATATATTATTATCTTTTAATGTTGTAAATTATTTACTCAATAGCTACCTATATGCGTTTCAAATAAGAATAGGAACGTCAATGACCTCGAATGACCGCGATCTGTCAAAAAAGTACAGCTCGCAAAGAAAATTAATTTTCTTCTTTTGAAATTATAACATTTTTATAAGTAGGTAGTAATACCAAATCCAGAACTCTGCGAATTAAAAAAATGCATAAACTGCCAAAACTATATTATAGTATTATACAGGAACAGGTTTGCAGGATTAAGACACTAGATCATTTTAGTAACAATCACAATATATTTGAGCAGAGTAACGTTGTATCAAGAATACAGTTATTAGAAACAATCACCTCCTACCCTTTTATACAGTTATGACAGTATATCGAAATAATAACTAAATATTTATTAATTATGTTTTAGGATTCAACAGTAATATAAAAATAACTAAATTGCTACAAATTATTAATTTGTAGCAATACCTAGTTAAGAATAGGGAAATCGCTAAGAAAGAATATAAAGTTGTTTTGAGTAATCAAAACATTCACATCCGTTGGGCGCCTATTTATTAACTGGTAACACTCGGCCATCCTGCATAGGCCGCGTCCCGCGGCTTGTATGTTGCTGTTCTTCAGTATTGCTGAACCCGTAATCCTGGAATGTTAATATTGTACAGCAGTAACCATCTCTTTTGTTCATGTAGAAAAGGGAGATAACACTATTGTACTGCCTCTAAGACACTTGATCACATAGCCGCCTTTGCTAATATGGACTGGATGACATATTCATCATTACAATAGGGTTATGACTTGATTTCTAGCCATTTTTAGGTACCTACCTGTAGAAACATTCACACAGCAGTCTACTTAAAATAAGCTTGATCACACAGCTATCTTTACTGTACTAGACTCCATCACATAGCCGTCTTTACTGAAATAGATTTCATCACGTAGCCGTCTTTACTGAAATAGATTTGATCACATATATATTCGGCACGAGCTGATGAGTCGACGCCGAAACTGGTTTGTTGAAGCTTGTGCCTCGTCTCCACGGAGATTGCCGCAGTGTTTTGTTCCACTCGTTGGAAGTTTTCTAGCGAAGACACATAGTCGTAGTAAAGTTGTTCAGGGGTGTCACAACTATATCGACGACGTCTGTGGTCTAGTCGTTCGAATGCCGGACTGCTGATCATGGGGTCGTGGGTTCGATTCCTACAAGACACAAATATTGGTGTGGTTTAAACATGAGTATTTGTGTTTGTCTGGGTGTTTCTAATGTATTATATATTAAATATGTATTTACAAAAAAAGTATATAAGTATTATATCCATTGTCTAGTACCCATAGTACAAGCTCTGCTTAGTTTGGGACTAGATAGTGCTGTGTAAAAAACGTCCCAAAAATATTATTATTATGCTTTGGCGTTCGCTCTCAGTTCATCAGACAGTCCACGAATTATGCACGAGATAGCCTCTTTGCCGTTCTTCAGCAAAGATAATTTCTCGTGGTACTATTTGGTCATGGTCTCTTTGTCTTCTTTCTTTCTAGCCAACATGCGCTCCAATTTGTCTACGTAATCAGTTGAACGCGGAAAAGCAATCACTAGCATTGCTATCCACTCGTCCCAGATCAGGTAATAGTCCTCAAGGTCATCATACCATTCTTGTGCAGAACCCCTTCGCCATAGTTGCATGATGAACGTTCGATCGGTGTGGTCCCATCCGTAAACATCTCCCAGCTCCCATTTTGTGGAGCCACCCTATCGGGTGGCTCCACAAAATAGACCATGTTGCTGTTGTTATCTTCAGGATTCAACAGTAATATAAAAATAACTAAATTGCTACAAATTATTAATTTGTAGCAATAGTTAAGAATAGGGAAATCGCTAAGAAAGAATATAAAGTTGTTTTGAGTAATCACAACATTCACATCCGTTGGGCGCCTATTATTATTAACTGGTAACAATAGACAATATTTTAAACACCAATGGCTTTGAAGTTTTGAAGCTGTCACTCTACAATTATGATTTAAATCCAATTGAATATTTATCTGGCACTTGATTAGCGTAAGGGAAAATAACGTTAAACAATTAGAAAGTCAAATTAAGAATGTAACACTGGAAACTATTGATTTAAATACCAGTGATGATTGGAAAAAATAAATTAACCACGTCAAACGAATCGAAAATAAATACCAAAAAAAGGGAAATATTTCAAGACGACGATAACTTTCGTTTTATTATAAACATAGGTAATAAAATATCTAATTTTCTTCTAAATAACAGTCGGTGGAATATTTTAAATACCTATAAAATATTATTTAAAAATATCTGTTTTGCTCACCCTCCCTCTGGTTTGGATTGACAGCTATGACGTTACAAGATGGCTGGAGGTCAGACCTATTCTTATTTGAAACGCTTATTAGGTACTAACCATTCATCTAGCCTATACAGCAATAACGGCGGTACCTATATGGAGGTAGGTAAGTACTATGTCTATGAACAATTGGATTGCGTACAAAAATAGTTTGAAAATAATAAAACAACGTTTAGGTATGCTACTACATAAAATTTATTTTGAATATTTTTGGGTACTTATTCAGAGAAGATAGGTACCTAGTGTATTTTAAAATATTTTACAATTCAGATTTCTTATTAAAGTAGGCTCTAAGTATTTAACACTTCACTACGACACAGATAGAAAATGTTACCTCACTACCAATGCAATAGTTCTGGAACAGTTGCACATCGCACTCATTTTAATCACGGGACACGATGTACGAGTAGGTATTGCTCGAATACCTGTGCCATTATATATTTTTAAATATTCTTAAATACAATATTTGATGATAATAAAAATATATAATGGCACAGGTACAGGCACAATATATAATGGCGCAAGAACAATACACGCAAGTAGATACATACCTATCTATATAATTAAAATGATACATTCAAAGATCACCTACTACGTCAACTTGTTTTATGAATGTTTGCCCAAAAAGGTACGCCTATATAAATAATTATACACCACAAAATACAAGAATTTTTACTCATACACAACTCCTTTATTGTGTGGATTTAAAAATGGTTTCATGAAAGTCATTTCAAATACCAATGTACAGACGCCAGCAGGTCAACCTATCCAAAACTGTCAAATTTTCCCAATTGAATATGAACCTTACTGTGTTGTTTTAAAGTTCAAGAAAATCTATCAAAGAAATTTGACAGATTGTAGTAGCTTGATGTGCTGGCGTCTGTACTTATACATATAATGCGCCTTTGAGCTGGGTAGTACTTACTATGGTACATATGTATTTTCCTGTAAGAATAAAGGTCACTAGTGTTTTATTATCACACAATAGAAAAACCTGCCTTCTACATAGAGTAGGTAGGTACAGTTTGGGTAATGTAGCTATGCCCCTCTGAAGTTAGTTACCGGAGGGCCGCGCTGGAAGAGACATTATTTACACACAATCTAGTCCCAAACTAAATAGAGCTTGTACTATGGGTACTAGACAACGGATTTAATAATTATATACTGAGACTGACCTCGCGCCATCTTGTCACGTCATAGCTGTCAATTCAAAATGGCTGACAATTAGTGTTGGGTAGGACACGACTTGAAAAAGAGTTTGTAAGAGTAGCCTCTTTTTTGCACTGAGCCAGTACAATGTCCCACTTCAAATGAGGCGAGGTGTACTGAAGCTCGGTGATACATTTGAAGTTACGAGTACTGATGAGTACAAATATGACATTTGATGTTATTGCAGTACAATTACAGTCTGTCTGAACTGATTGATGACATATTAATCGCAAAGTAATATGAAACGATTACCGTAGTAAATATGGTTTGTAAGTAGGTAAATAAACAAATATTATTTTAAGTATAATTATAATACTATAAGACTAATTAATGAAAATACTATTGAACTGTAATATCAAATATTTCCCTCGCTCGAGACCTGAAACGCGCACACGTAATGTTCGTTCATTGTAGAATGACGAGTAATTTTAATTTGTATAGCATGCGTCTCGCTCTCTCTGTCCTCGTCCTATAGCTTTACGCAGACGGAGAGTGAGTAACCCGACTTTACGACTGCCGCGACATAAAATTTGAAGTAGTACAATTTACAATCTTGAGCCGCTCTTACATTTTGACGTCATGTACGGGACAAATGTACTGCCTCTTGTAAGTCCTACCCAACACTACTGACAATAATGTTCAACAAATAAAAAGCCAAATTGAGAATTTGGTTTTGGAAACTTGATTCAATTACCAGTGCAGATTGGCAAAAATAAATTAATCACGTCAAATGAATATAAAATAAATACAAGAAAAGGGAAATATTTCAAGATGACGATAACTTTAGTTTTATTGTAAACAAAATATCGTATTTTCTTTTAAATAACAGTCGGTGGAATATTTTAAATACCTATAAAATATGATTTACAAAATATCTGTTTTGCTCACCCTACCTAGCTAGTTTGAATTAACAGCTATTACATCACAATATGGCATAAGGTCTGTTCTATTCTTATTTGAAACGCATAGTACTACGCAGTCACTTGCGCACAACTTCAAGGAGGCACAGTTATATTGGTTATATTTGCCTATACTAGATTGACCCACTGTTTATGAAGTCTCATTCACTCTGCTATAAGTCCTACTGTTTATGTCATGGTATAAAGCTAGAAGATTCAGTGACAGTAGTTGCAAAAGTAATGAATTAAAAATATGGAAAATATTCTTCTTATTGCAAAAAAATTAAATAAAGTGTGTTGGAAATCGTTCGAAAAGGGTTGTAGTTATCTACGTTAATTCTAATGAGAATCTAATTCTATTTTCGTAATAATATAAATATATCGCAGAAGCCCAAAGGTAGGAACACTACTTATGTAAAGATTTTAGGAAAATATTGACTGTAAAGTACTGAAATATTTATCATCAAAAAGTTTACTAACAATTGACTGAAGTACATATAATTTGTATTACTTTAAATATTGCTTATTTAATTAAAGTAATACTCTTGTGTTTTGGATATTTACCTACATATTGTACTAATATTTTACCTGCTTGTAGCTTTTTGATAATTCGCGTGAATATTGTTTCACTCGACTATAATATTTTTTTTAATGTTCATACTGCATATGATAGGTACTACAAGAATTATATTTTAATTACAGAATAAGTGTTTATCTTTTACCAAAAACATTTTTTCTTTCAAAATTATAAACGCTTCATTCATAATGTAAGTCGATTTGAAAATATAACTTACGCCATTTACGAGAAAAATGTGATTTCAAAAACCTAGATATAACTTTTTAACGTCACGTCTAACAATGATTACAACTCTTATTGGAAAATGTTATCATTCTATGAAAATGGCATTAAATCCTTAAGTATATATATGTAATTTCTTAACTGTAGTTCGTCTATAAAGAACAATTCGTTCATTAAAATCGACAACACAATACTTCTCAAAACATTATATACCATAAAGGCAACATTCCACTAGCGTTCGAAAATGCCAAAAGTTCCACAAAATCCTACACATACGATATATTATAAATACAATTCTCAAAACTCTTAAATCAACAATCATAAAAACCAGCGTTTACAATCCAAAAATAGTATACAATATACTTATACAAATTCAAGCATCAGCCGTTACAGTAACACAGTCCATTCGATATGTCCATATAGTTATAGTACAATGTTATATTACTCATAGACAAATGTCTGATTTACAAAATCGTTACAACATACTTAGTTAATATTTAGTTTATCGATTAATTATAGCATACAACTATTTCGTTCTGTTATTTGGCTGTAGTTGTAGTAGGTGCCCACTACGAAAAAAAGGCGTGATAAAGAAGACTATTGATATTTTCGAGTGAATTAGGAAACGAGTTTCTACTCACAACTTTTCCAATGTGATCATAGAGAAAAAATAACATCTTTGTACCTTATGGCAAGCAAACCATTTTGGGAACATATATGTCGTTCTGTTTCCCCAGTACCTACTTCAGTAATAATGACCATTTATTGTACGGTCAGCTTATACTGGAAATGTAAAGTTTGATATGTAGCCGTGTGTACATACATTTTATTTATCAATATAAGTAGGTTTAATATATCACAATATAATATAATGTACCTAACGTTTGCATGAAATTGCTTGCAACAACAATACAGATTTTAAAGATATTGAAACTATTCCGGTGGATCGGTATGTCGCTTAATTTAATAAAGTACTTATACATACATAGTATATTCATAATCACTGTATCACACGAATATAAACCTTAAATCGATGTGAACTTATATTAATTTATTAGATTTATCGATACCGATAAAACGCATATAACAGTCTGTTTCACCGCTCACTCCCACGCTTCATCAGTCATTTATCGATAAATCTTGAAGTACTTATTAGTAAATAGAGATGTGTTGTAAAACAACTTTCGATAAAACCGTCGGAACGTTGCATTTGAAATTAGCTTAATATAATATTTACAAATTACAAAACGAGTGTACCTACTTATTTGTCAAAGAAATGGTGTCTTATATAATAACTAAATCATAAAGAAATTAACTTTATATTTTTAAATTCGAGATAGTCGACCATGATCATCATCAACCCTTATACTGTCCCACTGCTGGGCACGGGTCTCCTCTCATATTGAGAGGGATTAGGCTATAGTCCACCACGCTGGCCTAGTGCGGGTTGGCAGACTTCACAAACCGTCGAGAAAAATCTGTAAGGTATGCAGGTTTCCTCACGATGTTTTCCTTCACCGAGTGATCATTAATTATTAATACGTACATGAAATCGAAAAGTCAGAGGTGCGTGCCTTGGGTTTGAACTCGAGACCTTCGACTTGGCAGTCCAATGGTCATACCGCTAGACTATCACTGCGACCATGATCACAAGACATATAATTTTTACAGGATACTAAGACTGTGTCTCTTTCATAATAGTAGATTTCCTGTAGAATTTAATATAGTACATGCTATTTGAATATAATGTTGTATCGGTTACTAACCTGAGAGCTCTATATACTTAAATAATTATATACTTAATCAATGTTTCTTTGTTTATCACATAATACACAGACAGCAGAACGATGTTATTGAGGATTATGAAGTTTTAGATATTTCAACTGCATTTACTCGGCAACAGCACTGTAAAGTAACTTATAAACGTGTGTGACTAAATCACTTGAGCTTAACTACTGACCACATAATTTTATTCAGTACTGAAACTCCTATATATTTAAATAGAGAACATTTATTAAGAAATAAAAGTAGGCACGCCTACATACACCCGTAACTCACCTAGTACCCATGGTAAGGAACAGCTTTAGTTGTAACTCGAATTTCAGTTTATGACTACCATAGATACATACCCCTTTCCGGATACGTGATGACATATCGTAACTTTAAAGTTACTTAAACGTAATCTTGCACTAGTGTGCACTAATATTTTAATTCATGTCCATATTTTGTCATTTATAATGAATCGCACTAGTCATCAAGACGTGCACTACAATAAATATAACACGACATATTACGAATATTGTGAGGACATACATGATTGTATCAATGGTTACGGCAAAATTACGCCTTAAGATCCACGTCACCACTTGGAAAGCAGCCCCGGATATAATTGGCAACGCTAGGCACGATCCATTTATTACGTAAGGCAATTTTTGCCAGTTTTGACGTGCCCCCCCCCCCTTCTATAAGAAAAAATAAGTCGACCGATCCCTACCTCTGTTCAATATTTATTTCGTAACAATCCAAAGGAAAAGTAAATAAACGTGTTATAAATCGTTTACGTATAACGATTTCCATGCCATATGTGTATATTTTTATCTTTGCGCATTTTTTTGATCTTACATAAGAACTATCAAGACTCAACCCCCCCTCCCTTGTAAGAAAACATAAAACATGCTGGACTCTCCTACCAGCTAAATTGCCTTACATAATTAATTGATGGCGCACTAGCAGATGATTACACGGGACCATGCATGTTTCTTGAAGGTTGATCCTCGGAGATACCTACATTAATATTTTGCTACACTTCTCGACTGAGCAGAAAGCCAGCTTATTAAACTTCCTAAAAACATAAGTAAACATGTTAAAACTTGGAATATTAATAATCCACTATCTTAAGATACAATTTTTAAACATGAGATGAATAACAAAAATATCTTTCATTTGCTGCGAGAGCCAATTTGGTGAGGTTCTGTAGATACGTATGCGAAGCGATACCAATTACACAACACCACCACTAATTACATTATTGCCTCTTCGGGTTGGAGCTCCACACCCACCATTTCTTTGACAAACGCCTCACACCTAAATCTAAGTCGTGATTTCACCGAGCGTTGGTATTGTAATCGCTTTCGGGGCCGTCATGGTACTCGTGGAAGCAGGGCACGATGCAGAGGTTAGTGCGGCACTCTGGGCAGTGGTACTGCGTTTTCCGCCGCAGGATCCTTCCGCACTCATCGACGGTGTTCCAGCAGAAGTTGCAGCTGAGTGGGGGGCCTGACCGGACGGCAGGCGTGTGGCTCGCCCGCTGCGTCTGCGAGCTCTCTGAAGTCGTGGACTCGAACGACGCTGACGTGGAGGTCGCGGTGGTAGTGGTGGTGGTGGTGGTGGTGGTGGTCGACTGTCGCTCGGCTGCCGAAAGCGCCCTAATCAATAGTGAGCCGACCTCTTGCTCGAGACGAGGCTTCCGAGTTGCTTGACCCTGTGAAATTTAGAACACGCCAAGATTATACTCATACCTGAAGTGGAGATAGGCGTCGGGCGTGGTATGCACGGAGGATACTTATGTATTTATTTATCTTAAGGTACTATGAACTATTATAACCCTTTATAACTCACACCATCGCGTAAAATCTCAATGTACTTTCTTTTGGAGCAGACTAAATATTATCCCTTATATTTCCTATCCAAACATCTATTTCCCACCTTGTATGAAACTAGAAAACGAGCTAAGACTATGAGACTATGAGACCTCAGTATCACAACTTGTTGAGCATGGGAGTATATAAAACAACTTTACTGAAGAAAAGTGTTATTTGTATGGCACCTGTCATTTTTAATAAAATAGGTACTGAATATGTTTAAGAAATACCTTACAGCTCAGCTTTTACAAAAAAAAAAATATTCAGTACAAGACTACTTCACTAGCTCTTTGAAGGAATATATAATAAATAAATAATACATATTTTTGGGACATTTTTACACAGCACCATCTAGTCCCAAACTAAGCAGAGCTTGTACTATGGGTACTAGACAATGGACATAATACTATGGATGGATATATTTTTTTGTAAATACATACTCATAATACATAAGACACCCAGACAAACACAAAAACTCATGTTATACCCACACAAATATTTGTGTTCTGTGGGAATCGAACCCACGACCCCATGACCAGCAGTCCGGCTGCGGTCGAACCACTAGACCACAGACGTCGTCAATTATCGTTAATTAATTATTAGGTTAACCAACTGTACTTGTAAAATTTGCATGCCATGCTACGGTAGAGTGTATAAGGTTTCTTTAACAATTTGTAACACTTGACTTTTGTATTCGAAAATATTCGTTTCCAATATGGATATATTTGGACCAAGCGACCATTGTCAGTTGAACTTCAGACTATGAGATATCATTAAAACAATTTTAGACCAACACGAATTTGCACTAGCTTGAGCCATTGGATGCATTTGGGTCAAAGCTAAAATCTCTCTGTCTAGACTAAAATGGCCTGATAGCAGACAGCGCCGTTTCGATTGTCTCGGCATATTTGGAGGATAAATAAAGAGCGACACACGGCGAAGATACTATAATATTTTATGTTACGATAAAATATCGCTCACTATACAATTGTTATGAACTATCACGAACGGTTAAGATACTTTATATTTTCATTTAGCTATCGAGCGATACGGAAATGATACCGAGCGATACTATAATTTTAAGTTAAGTTATGAATAGTGAGAAAAGTTTCCTTTGACTTTTTAAAATATGTTTGAAACATTTTTGATGAAAGGTCTTCGTAAAGATTAAATTCATCATGGTCTTTCTTTAACTTTTTATGATTATCTACCCAGATTGTTCGGCACTTAGAATGTGCGGCACACATTTTCAAGTCATATTCAAAGTTAGAATTTTAATCCGATGAGCTATCTAATAAATATAATAGTAAGGCCACTAATGAGGCAGTTTTGACTGAGTACCGTCGTGCGCGTCAATAGGTCGTAGCGAATTTAACGGGTGCCATGGCCATGATATATGACTATACGGCAAGTGAAGGCCAGCGCGGTTGACCTGTTTGTGATCCCCGAGTGGCGCAGAATCCAAGAGGATTGCCGTGCTCTAAAAAAAATACAGTATCGTTATGGGTGTATTACCTTAGATGTGGTGTACTGCGGATAAGAGTCGTGTTTCTGTAGGGTGGCGGTGGTCTTCGGCACGGCGGTGGTGGGCAGGCTAGGCTCCGATGCTTGCTTGCGTATATTTATCTCTTCGGGAACTCGAGATTGACGCTTGAAGTGTTTCGTTCGTCGGTGCCAACCGCCATCCGAATTAAGGTCTGCTGATTTAATAGAATCTGAGTTATTATTTCATGTATGAAATATTTTTGTCAAGATGTATGAATGTGGACGAAGCAAAAGAAGTATGTAAAAATCGTAGTAAGTGACGTTCTTTAGTTTCTGCCTATGTCCATGGGAAAAAGGCTTGAGTGTATGTAGGTATGTATATTTTTAAATCATATAGCAGGTGCCCAAATCATAGAAATGTATACATTGCGCATCCAAATTAGTTTTTGTCAGACATTAGCCGAATTCATTGTTTTCATAATTTTCATTACATGAAAAATGTTACAAAAAGATCAGTGCCGTACGGTTCCACCACTTCCACCAGTTGTACACAGGTGGAGGCTCTTTGAATGAACCATCTTAGAATTCTGGACTAAACAGCATTTTCAAATTGTAATTTCTTTAACGTTCATGAGATTTTATGCCATTGTCCATTCCTCATACTGCAACATGATAAAATGTGGAAGAAATAGGGTATATTTTTTGTTCATTTGGGGCTATAGTATCACTACGACCGTAGCCGGTCTATTGTGATCGCTACTCGTCGAGTTAGAGTTCACCGCTAAACTCTGCGGCTACTATAAACTGCAGGATTTGCTTAGGGGTAAACTCCTTTATATCGTCCGAGCTTAGGATGTCTTTCCCTAGATGAGTACTGCGCTTGTGTATTAGCGATCCGCATTCCCCCAAGATGTTACAGTGTTAAGTCCATTTTGCATGATATTTGATATTGTAGATTGGCAGAAACCCCTCACTATAATAACAATTAAGGTCATCTGCGTAACCCTGGGCATCAATTCGGAGTTTTGCCAATCTGTGTACTCATCCACAGCCAGGGTCCATAGTAGTTGCGATAGAACTCCACCTTGTGGACATCCCCTGACCGTGGATAAATCTATTACCTACTAGCTGACCCCGCAAACGTTGTTTGGCCATAAAAAAAAAAATTTAGGGGTATGAAAAATAGATGTTGGCCTATTCTCAGACCTCCCCGATAAGCACAAAAAATTTCATCAAAATCGGTCAAGCCGTTTCGGAGGAGTATGGCAACGAAAACTGTGACACGAGAATGTTATATATTAGATGTATCATGAGGGGCTAATTTTGCTCCTCTATGAGAGAGCATCGCTGTCACCCATCTGATGGTGGTTGGGACGACGTTTTTATCTATCAGCCCATTCACCAGCAGTGAGATTGACGAGTTATCGAAAGAACCTTTGATGACAAGAAACGCACATAGTGCTATTTCTTTGTCCTCCGTGGCCTTCTCCACTTTGTCTATGAGACTACTGACAGCAGTTTCCGTTAATTTTCCCTTACTGTAAGCGTGTGGGCTACGGTGGATAGAAGATCCTATCAAAGCTACATCTCTATAGCTAGATATCTAGCACCTTCTCCATTGTCATGAGAAGAAATGGAGTGAGGCTAATGGGTCTGAAAGACTTTGGCTGGCTGTAATCTTTCCTACCAGCTTTAGGTATAAAAAGGACCTATATTAATAATTACAACTACATTATTTAGGACTTCCTGCCTAACGCATGTCACGAAGGTCGGTTTACAGCCTACGTTTAGTGTCGTTAGATCGTTAGTAATGAGGAAGCCAAAGAGTACCTAACTCACCTCTCTTGTTGATGTCGCTACTTCCCCAAAAGGTGTGATGGGCGTTGGCGTCGCAACCAACCAGAAACTCGGCGTTGCGTCGGGCGGCGTATGTCACCACCCTCTCCAAGTCTTCCGTCGGGTTGTCTCCCTCTCCGGGCAAGTAGGCAGAGCATAATGATTACTTTCGCCCGTTCCACCCTTTGATGTTGACAAACGGAGCTACCAAATCGTCATTACAAATTTCTGTGATAGGCAAAAAATCAACATTATAAATAGGCTACAGGCTCTGAGTCTGGTGCCTGTGCTATTATAGTCTTACCGGCATTATTGAGTCCCAGAACCTGAGTGTTTGCTACCCTAAGTTCTTGGATCAAGGCTAGGTTAACGTTGTCCTCAACAAGATAGCGATCCATTACCGCAGACGCAGCTGCAGCATGGTGGAGGTTGGCCTTTAGAGCCCTCGCCGGTCCTACCTGGGTAGCCCCTAATGGTTTTTTGGAGGCGCAAGCTTCGTCCACACCAGCTTGGGACCCGAGCATCTCCGACCAGTCGTGGTGCTCCAGGCGTTTGCCGTTTTTGCCTCCTGTCCCCCTATGCTCCGAGGCACTAGCTTTGGAGGCCATTTTTATTCACGACATGTCGTGAGCCGGGCTTTCCGCCTTGTCTCTCAGAGCTGACTCCCCCACTTGACATGCTGGGATGAGGTTCCGCCGGCCTTTTGCCACTATGAAGGACAAGCTTGGACGGCCCCTCAGTCACGGCTAGCCGTGGTTCGGGTTCATCCCCGCCCTGTCTCACAGCAGCAGTTGATGTGGAAGGCTGCGGATCCTAAGTTGATGTAAGTGCTAACTTCCGATTCGTTTCTCCCCTAAAAACAAGTATATTAAAGCCAAGGACGACTTCGAAATTAGAGGCTCCGGGTGTCGCAACAGAAGGTACGTCGAGGAAAAACAAGACCACATGTCCATTCCTCTCGGCCCTGTTGTGCGTGACCCTCCATAGCTCCGTGTAGAGCCCTTCATTTTGTATCCCCAGAAACCGCTAGCTTCGTCTAGCGACTTCGCCTCAGATGCTGGGATATACGTTGTCCCTATCGGGGGCTTTGGTAGTTCGCTACCCGGTATAACCGAGAGTGACGCCCCGCCCCATGGTTTTAATTGAGGGACCTTTTCTGACAGTCATTTGAGGCTGGCCTGGTCCGCACAGGTTATGAAGATCCACCCTTTTTTTTCGTAGTTTTATCTATCGCTGCGCCGGTCCGCCGTCCACCTCGATGTGTGATCACGGTGGCGGTGCCCGTCAGGGGCCATGGAAAATGATGACCTCCGACTTGTTGAGGCGCCGTTTGCGGTCCATCACCTGTGCGACCGCATCCGTAGCCAGCAACGCCGGCCCCTGTACGAGTTGCCCCGGGCGGTGACCAGCGTGTCATCCGTGTAACACGTCAGATCCATCCCCGCCCCGGTGCGAGCTCGCCCCTCAGCACCCAGTCGTACCCGATGTTCCACAGGAGCGGGCCGATGACAGAGCCCTGTGGAACTCCGCACAATGTGACGCGCTGACCAGTGCCATTGCGTCCCTCCTAGGTGACACACCTGTCTGATAAATGAGGATCCACCCTGGTCTGTGTGAAATCAGTGAATCTTGGTCCCTATCCCTTTTCGGAGATTTGTAACACCGTAAAGGATGCACAATGCACCAGCTTCATTTGGTCCTCGCTCATGGGACTCAGGTTTTTGATTTCCACTCGCGCTTTTTCAAGGACCTGCTTGAAGCTGGGCAGTGTCACGGGCTCCTCCACCAGGAGTGTTTTCCTCGGCTATCCCTTAGGAGACTCTTCCTCTGACCTGACGCGTTTTTTCAACTTCGGATCTGGAGGAGCGTCTTTATTGGAATTTCTTCCTAAGGCTTTCTAGCCAATGTGCGGGCCTCATCGACCTTAACGTTGGTTGCGAACTTATCCCACGAGTAGCTATGGAAATAAGATTGCCCGCCGGCAGAGCCCCGAGAGCATGCCGGCGGGGGACTAAAATACTACCCGATTCGTCCTGGTTTCGAGTAGCCACCGTTTGCGACTGAGCTCTCTCAGCCAAGCATCCGTCAGCACGGTACGGATGACACCTAGGATTGGAAGAAAGAACAAACACAAACATTTATGGACTACATAAATATAAATAAAACAAAAGGCGCCCGATGTTTTCTGCTGTATCTAATTCTGAAGGAATTAGATCAAGAACAGGGCGGCAACCTCGAGAAGGCTGGTACCACCAGACTTGCCTTGGGGATCTACACGACAGTTGCGCTCTCCCCCAAGACCACACCCTCTTACCACTTCAGGAGATGGTAAGGTAGGACTGCCACTATGTTAACAGGCCGAGAAAAGCATATCCTTGTGTGAACGTAAAAACCGGCCAAGTGAGTGTCGGACTCGTGCACGAAGGGTTCCTTACCAATATTTATTTTTAAAAATAATTACATATTTATTTTTAAAGTGAATTATACAGCTAAATTATTATTCTATGAATATTTCAATTGTGTACCTGTTGCCGAGCAAAAAACGGCAAAAAATATCACATTTGTTGTATGGGGGTATAAATATAAAGGGGGGCTCCCCTTTATATTTATTCTATTCTATTTTGGAGTCTTAGTAATAGGGTCCCGTTTTTACCCTTTGGGTACGAAACTCTAAAAACATAGCCGCAGCCCCGCTACCAGAAATAAGGTAAGGTAATAAAAATAATATATACAAAATAATCAAAATTTTATTCACTATTTTGGTATTGAAAAATTATTTAAGTGCTACGCACAAAATACAAAAGTTTTCGTGTTTATGAACAACCTTACGTAGTCGTGAGTTAACTATGGAATATAATTTTAAATTCATGAAACTTAAGATACATACATATTTTTGATAAATAATAGTTGCCAAAAAAAAATATAAACAAAGTAAATACTGACATTGAGACATATATATATTACATAATCAAATTTTATTTGGTGTTACATAAATATTACACTGTAGGTTCATGGCAATATTAATTGCATACACTATTCAAAACGTTATACTAAATCCTTTGACATCTAGCCAATTTCATATTTTGAACTTTAACTACGGTTAAAGTTCAGATATGAAAATAACCTAGCATCTACCAGGAAATCCAAATAAATAAAATTTGCAAGAGGCCAGCATCTCTCGATGCATATGATGATATGATGACAAATTATAAGTAAATATTCTAGCAAGATATTATTAATATGGGAAAGTCAATTAACGCAATGGCTATTTCCATGGATCCAAATTGTGTTACTAAGTTAAAAAAAATACAAACCACAAATTAAATGAAGAAAACATAGGTAAATAAGAAAACACGTCAAACTTTACAATTGCACAAAAAAAAATCGCCTCTATTGCATTGGTATAGGGGCGATACAAAGGGTAAACTATGTAGCTTGACGTGTCATTGTGTAATTATCACCATGCACTAGTATTTAAGAACTTATATATATATAGACCTGAAGGGCTGCTGTCGCCACTTTTGAAGAGACACAATGTGTATACAATGTGACCATTTCAGTCCCCCTCGGTCGCGACGTTCACGACTAGCGTGCATGCCAATTTTAACTTACAATACTAATAAATTTCTCATGCATAATAATACTATTCTGACAAACACTGGTATTTAAAAATCATTGTCTCCTGTGTGGGTGATATTAGATAATTATGTTGCTAGTTATTTGTATGACATATGTATGTTATTAATAACTGTGCAACGCTCTTTCTACAGGCTCTTTAACAAGCCTCCTCTTTCTGTACATGATTTAGATTACTTTTAATTCAACATTTAGACAATGATGAATTTAAAGTAAAATTGCTTGAAATTGATCACTTAAAAGATTTTAATTGAAAGAAATCTCTGTTATATTGTACATATATCTAACACTACCCACACAAGTTTTAGCAGGTAAATCATTTTTGTTCCTTATCTGGTAACATCGATATTTCATGGCCAATTACTTAATGACCTACATAATTATAATACTTCAAAATCACCATCAATGGCACTTCTCAAAGAAAATATACAAAAATCAAAGCAATTGTGTTTCTATAAATTGAGTATATAATAATGAAAAATAAATATATCTAAAATAATTTGATTGTCCCCTAGTGAGGGAGGTGTTTTAGACACCTCCCTCACTAGGGGACAAGCCCGTGTTTTTGGATTTTACAAACGTGCAATTAACGGACTCAGAATTACACCCGAAACAAATATCGTTCATGCAAATATATGTCTCGGGTGAGCATCGAGAACACAACAGTCGTCCCTATGATAGTGACGAAGTGATCACCTTAGCTGCTTTAATCGAAGTAAAACAGGAAAGATTCCATAAAATTAACTTTAAAAATATAATTAAATTTATTATGAATATATTTCAATTTATTTTGAATATACATATTTCAATTTATTTTGAATACTGATAATTACAGAGTTAAACTGTACAATTTGTGGATGGTGGATGTTCCACAAATTGTACAGCAACCAAAATTAAAAAAACAAATTCCCGCTTATAAGCAGTCTTTCGAGATACACACTAGGCAGAGCAACATTCAGGAATACCTAATCAAGTATAATCATATTATATTATTTAAATTTGAATGACCTCTCGATACGGCTTAAACGAGAAATTCTATCTATTTTTATTAATCAGTCCAAATTATAAAAAATTACAGAGATCGCTAACGTCAAAATTAATTATTATTACTGAATTATTTATTAATTAATTATCTAAGCGAATAGAAAAATATAATACTTCTTAGTCACATATTTAAAAAGTAATAATTCTAAAATGAGTGTCTAGAATAAAAAACGTACCTACTCGCAGGCGGTTCGACACTGCATGACAAACGACACGGAAAAAGGCGGAAGTACAATGACCATACTAAACAAAGGACTATGAGATTGGGCAAATAATAAGCAATTTTCGACATCGTGTTTCACACTGGTAAGATGAGGTGAATGTTATCAGCTAAAAACTCACTAACAGTTTCCTTTTACTGTAATAGAAAGCTTTAAATCCGATGCGAGCCGATTTCTGGGTAACAGGGAAGCAATGCGTTATTTGACTTTTATACACAAAATCTGCTAACACTATTAAATCCAAAACCAGACCCGCGGACTCTCAAAAAATATTGTGATGTACAAATAGTTATGCTACATGCAGTGTAGAACTGATCGCGAAACAAGCTACGCAATATCTTAGACCGATACGGCCCTGTACTACAAAGATGATCCGCTCTAGGCTAGAGAGAGAATTGTCTACAGGTTATGTAGCGGCATCTCTTTCGCAGCCAATGATAGCGTTACCATGTTCTAGAAAGGGTCAGTGGCAAGTTACAACACGGTACACTGCACTACGTTGCAACTCATTGCAACAATCTGACAATCACTTAAGCTAGTGCCAGATGAACGTAAAAATACACGAATAACTTCATAAAATATTAACGAAGTGAGTAAAACGCGAGCCGTGTGAAACAAGATGTATTCTTTCGTTTTTTGTTTGAGCGTTCAGGTCGCCTCAACACCTTTTTTAGCCGTAAAAATCTATGGTTGACGGTCGACGGACGCATAAATGTTGTATTGATCAGTACGGAAGTTTGTTGAAACTACATGTCGCTGCTGTATGCGCCATACCTATCAGTCAACAAACTAACAGGCAAATCAACAGTAGTTTTTACATCTACAAAATGAGTGTGTACAAGCGGCCTTAACTTTATCAGAGGTATTTAAGATAAATGTGAATACTTAAGAATAATTACAGTTTGCAGACTGTTAAAAAATATTGCTTAAGTGTCCTATGCCTTGGAATGCGGGTTGTCAACTATTCTGCGAACGCAAAACAAACCATCCGAAGGTACAGTGACGTGCGTTGTCGACGCCTCAGCGCAGTGCAACGAACCGTGTGCTTAGACCTTATGTCTAACGTTCTAATAGTAACCTACACTATAAATGCATATTGATATAATTACACTTCACGTCTACTTAATTATTTTACACTATAGGAGATCTGTGGTAATCTCTTTCTTCAAGCTACTTCAAACCAGGGGTTTAGTAGTTGAGAAAAAGTGGTAAAAAATAAGATGTGTGATTTATAAATCAGTCTAAATAACATGTCAATATTACTTCTTTAAGTACTTTTGAGAAAGCGTTTTCATTACTGACATAAAAAATCACTGGATATCGAAATTATTTGAATAAATATTCTATGAACATAATAGTAACTAAATGTAAGTACATTATTAAAATGGACTGTTTCGTTATTTTAGTACTTACCGAAAAATAAATGCAGTCGGTGTGGCAATGTGTATAATTATATCTTTACAACAGTGTTCAAAAAGATGTTATAATTATTAGCTTTTTTTATGTTCTGGACAAAGTTAATTACGTGAATTGCCTCCATTCAACCGCGGGTGGTTTAAAGCTAACGTCGCTCGCCGAGCTCACAATTCTAATTTTATTTAGTTTATCGGATATTATAGATTTATACTACATTGCGGGTTCGCTAGTATGTTCTAGATCTTTACAGCGACCATGGTCCCAGGTAGACAGAGTTGGTGGGCGTCTTGATGTTATACTGACAGCTACTCTATATCTTTGTTATGAATATATTCACAAACTGTTGCTTCTTGGAACGGCGGTGTTTCACATCAGTGATGTTTTTCCATGCGGTCCTTATGCTTCTGTTAAGTTTGACTAACATATGAGAGCGGCTTTCACAATCCAGCTTTTCTACACCAGCATCTTTAGAAGTAGTGACACTTGACAGAAGAATATAGACATACCTACTTAGAATATAATAAAATAGAATAGAACATTTGTTTGAATTAAATTAAATTATGGAAATAAATAAATATCAAAATCTATCATTTAGAAAATCATTAATGGAATAATAGCACTTTAAAAGTAAAGTAAAGCTATTTTTTTTAAAGTAAGTTCATTTCAAGGTATATCCGATCTTGTCAGTGACTTCTCTTACTCTTACATATGGCGTAACGGCAGGTAAGCGCGTAACTGTGCCGCGTTTCACGCCGGCTTCTGTGACAAAAGCTTCGGAGCTTGTCGTGAGACTTGCTTGACCTACCGAAACTTTGCAGCCATGTGTCGCTCATCACAGATCCCGTGTGCTCTCTGAAACTATACCGACGGTGATATCTTTGTTGGGTGGATTGATTCACCATGTAAATGATTCTGTATGGGTTGTCAAAGCGAAGTTCTACATGTGATAAAGTCGTACTAACTAGTCACACTGTGTATCGTAAAAACCCATACAGAAATATTTAAATGGTGAATTAATTATAAATTGTTTGAATGGTATTTTTTTAAAGTTATAATATACCGTCAGTACATTTTGTCTCGGAGAGCACTTGAGATCTGCGCCATACAACTGGCTGCAGAGCTTCTACATGTCAAGCAAGTCCTGCACCACAACAAGCTCCGCATACCGCGCCTGTATCCCAGCAACCGCGTCAAACGTGTCACAGTCGAGTGCTTACCTGCCGTTCCACCATATGTTAGAGGAGTCAACGACAAGATGACTAAATGTTGAATTTCAATTAAAACTTACTTATTAAACTACTAAACTACAAGTCTCTGAAGAAGAAAGATCACTCGCCTCTTACCACTTATCAAGTGTCACATACCTCTACAAGATGCGTGTATACAGATTTGATTGTAACTGCGGTCTCTCATATACCTATAGGCCAAACTAAAAAAAGCACACGGAACCTTAAAAGAAAACATCGCTAATGTCAAACATCCCCGTTCCAAGACGTCAGCAGTTTGTGAACATACGCTTAACAAAGTCCAGCATTACACCAGATTTGATAAACCATAAATCCCCGCAGAATAGCACCGATTCCTACCTAGGATGATTCGTGGGACTATTGCAATTAAAATACTGAAGAATAACGCAATAAAATCCGTAAGTCGTTTAATTTGCAGCATTGTGAGCAAGGCAAGCGCCGAGAGTTTTATCACTATGGCCTTTATATGCGTGAATCGTATTTATCCGACAACAAAAAAAACAATAAATTCCGCCCCGTCATTGCTCTCTGTGTGTAAAGAGTACTTTATTGCGGCAAAATTGTAAGCACCGTTGTTTTTTATAAATCTAAATAGGCGGATTAAAACAGACGAATGATTTTGAATAACGGTGTGTTGCACCCCAGCAAAAAGTTCGTCTTCCATCGAGATAATTAGTGCAGTGCACGAATTCTCTTTTAAGAAATGTTGTCAATAACCGATTCTATTGGAAAGATTTCTTACAACAACATTTAGCTAGCGGTGACACGCACGAAAGACGCGGGTTTTTTAATCGTCATATCACAAAAACACATCGCCACACGTTCAAAAGGTAGTACGAATAATACACATACACTATAGCTACATAGGTACTTTGAATTAGGTGACTTCTGAACGAATCCATAAAAATATACGTATACTAATAAAATGCTTATAAATAGAGGTAGTGATGAATATAACAATGGAACCTGCCAATCAAAACTAAATCTTTGTTCCCGTGAACGTTTTCCCCAGTTTTATCGTGTTACGCCCGGCTGAAAGAGCCTATCTCACGATTCATTCTTTTTATAGTCGTAATTATTATTGAACTGAAACAATCGTACAAGACGGCTCTCAAAATCGGATCCCACACAATCGTATCAACTCATACCGGATGTGTTGACACTGATTTGTACGCAAATATAAAACGGTTGTCACGATACGAACTTTACACATTGTGATGTGTTTCTATTCATATGCTACAAGCAACGAAACCGTTGCAAGCTGATAGCTTGTTCAATGTACCTCTCCAAAACAACGATAATATGTATATTATCGTTGTTTTGGAGACAGGACTCTCTTTTTCAATTCTCTAAGTAATCCAATAACGGAGGGGCCCGCTGGCCAGAAACCGAAATTAAATGGCATTTCTTTCTATCTGGAAGTGGTACATGAATATTATCGTTGTTTTGGAGAGGTACATTGAACAAGCTATCAGCCTGCACCGGTTTCGTTGCTGTAGCATATAGGGGGGGCAGCTAGATAGAAATATATCACATTGCGATGCACTGAAAAGCGGCAGTTACACATAATAAATTCGCTATCACATTCGATCCGACGATATTCTATCACTACGGTTGTGCACTTCCTTATAATGTAGGTAATTTCACTTGTTCACCGAACAGTTCATAACTTACGGTTCTATTGAGATCTAAAAAATACGTTTAAATTTTCATTACTACCGTTATGGCCGTCACCTGTCAGGGCCGCCGGTTTCACTTGAACAGTTGCTTATTTATTTTAAATTTATACAGATTTACATTTATGCCTATAAAAGACTTGCTATAATTCCTGAAACCAATAACTTGTTATATTTTTACATTAACAAGTGTTGTATGATATTGGTTGGAGCAAACCCAAGCGGACTGTCGTCTAATACGGTATTTTCCAATTTTTTGAAAACTGCTTATATTTAAAGATTGGGACGAACGATTTAACAGAAAAATAAAATAAATTAACTACATATTTTTCTCCATTAAACCATTAAAGTCAAATTAATTTTTAAAGGTTTTGGATTTACCGCAAAAACGGTCGGTACGGTGACGTCTACTGTGTGACGTCAACTCTGTGTAAACAACACGTGAAAGCGGCTTTCAGAAACCCGGCTTCCATTGTGGAAAATAAGTAAAATCGAAATACAAAGGAATCGTCAAATAATCACAGACAACTCCGTAATTACAGATCGTCCAGACTACATAGGTGTTAAAATTGTTTAGACAAAGTTGACGTCACACAGTAGACGTCATGGAACCGAGCGTTTTGGCGGTAAATTCAAAACCATTAAAAATAAATTCGACTTTAGTTGGTTTAATGGAGAAAAAAAACATCAATATATATATTTTTCTGTTAAATCGTTCGTCCCAATCTTTAAATCAGGCACCGAAAACCTTTATAAATTACGGTAGATACAGGTATCGAAGAATTTAGGTTTTCTGAACGCCTAAAGGTAACGTAACCGGTATCTGGGAAAAAACATGTTACCCTTTTAATACCGGTTACCTAAAATGACCTTAGTTGAAAAAGTAATATTTTAAATTTTAATATAAATGTGTAGGTAACACAGCTCGTTAGCAGACAGGCGATGCGAGCCCTTTGACTAATGTTACCTGTATTGATAATGGATTGTATTAAAAATTTAGTAATTAAGGTAACCTATAAAAATACCTGTAAAATAATATAGCTTGTAATCGAAAAAATATCGGTATTTATGTTACCGGTTTCGGTCCCTGCTTTAAACATAAGCAGTTTTCAAATATTTAGAAAATACCCTATTATCCACACCCGATATAATAGACACCTAAACGACGAACATTGCTTCATAATTATTGCCTATTTAACTTACGCCAGCACGCCCCACACTAGACTTACAAGCTGTAACCTAATAGCCCAGTGTTGCAAGTGAAAATGTAGTATCACAGCTCATGGGTGTGTATGGGAGAGATTGAAAGTGATAAAGGTAAGAATATATAATAAATAATAAGTACTACTCTTATCATAGTGAGTTGAAAAAAGCCAGCTGCACTGTGGAAGGGTGAACATGCGTCAGCTGCTCGCATGAATTTGTAAGAAACTGATAAACACAAAACACATCATGCTATATAAAACCGAAATACCACACACACTCACCGAATAAGTACGAAAGTTACTGGTATTTGTATTTTATGTACAAGGATGAAGTCTTATGTCAACAGTTGACATTGACAACACACTATTATGAAAAAAGGAATAAGCCGGTATGTTATTATAGTCCACTTGTCCCATACCTCTTCTGTTATACCCCAACACGGAGCTGCAGACCTGGCTGTTGAGTAGCGGGGCTAATAACTAAAAAATAATACCAAAAATACGTTAGAGGCAATATGCAATTTTTATATGATGTACAGGTCTAACAAGCTCAGTGTTGGGGTATAATAGGAGAGGTATGGGACAAGTTTTAAGCTTGCCTCAAATACGTACCTAAACTATTACTTTCATTCAAATATTGTTTACCACACTCACAATCTCTCCCATCCAAACTCACTCTTGGTTTTCACCAGATCTATAAAACTTCCGTATAAAATAGGTTACTGCAGCCTAAATAAATATTCTGACGCATTGGCATCATTATAACGTCGCGACAAGGCAGATCGCGTACTTTGCGCACGCGCGCCCTGTGACAGGTTCAAACTTGAATGTAGCTCATTTACGATTTAAGGTCACAGCTCATTAGAGCCACCCGGCACCGAACGAGCACTTCCTCGTCGCTGTTCTTCGGCGTATTCTCGTTGTCGACAGGTTGTCCACGGGTGGACGCCGTGTTATCACCGGTGAACCTCCCGTGGTCAACCAGTGAACCTCTCGTGGTCAATGAGTGAACGTCGCGTGGTTAACGAGTGAACACCACGTGGTCGACGGTTTTTGATTTTTTTTTACATTCTAACCCTAGAGTTGCAGAATAATAGTAGTAACCTTGCAGAATCCGATGCTGCCGAAATAGATGCCGTAGGTACATTGAACAAGCTATGAACCTGCACCAGTTTTGTTGCTGTAGCATATGGGGGGCCAGCTAGATAAAACACAAATCGGACGGCCTCGATAGCTCGAAGTTTTCTTCGGCCTGTGGGTTGGCCATGCGTCGTCGTTTGACGACTCTCTGGACTTGTGGGATGGGTTTCACATCAACGTTGGAAGAGCCGGGTGGGGGGCCGGCCACGTTGAACGGCTGTCCATAGCCTACATCAGACTCTATTTGTGAGTTTACATTGTTCATATACATTCCAGGGTCAGGCTGCAGTACTGATAGCTTGTTGAATGTACCACTCCAAAACAACGATAATACTCAATGGCACCGATAATCTATATTAACTCCCTAAGAATGACAAATGCTGCATTTAAAACAAACGTCAAATCGTTTTTAATTGAAAAAGTATATTTTAATGTGACATACTTTCAAACAGCCCAATTATTTACTTTTTCTTGACATTGATTTTATATACCCAATATAATTTCATATTCATACTGGATTACTTCACAAATGGGATGTTATAGATAAGATTTATTATAGTTATTTTTATTTTTATTATCATATTCTGCATGCCATATAATGGCAAACATGTTGGACCAAAATTATTATGTTTAAGCAAATAAAAAATCTCTTATCTCTTAATGTATGCCACGCAATATGTGTCAAAATGCAGGCATTGTAAGCTGCTACACATCAAACCCTTTGACGGGTAATTATTTAAATCACAATCTGTGTAAAGATGCAGATTTCGTTTGCTACCTGTATACCAATCTCTTTTGTTGACTCTACCAGAAAGACAGAAATGTCATTTAATTTCAGTTTCTGTTCCCTACGTTATTTGATTACTTAGAGAATTGCACTTTTTTTTTATTCTACTAAGGTGGCAAAAAAGCATACGGCCCACCTGATGGTAAGCGGTTACCGTAGCCTATAGACGCTTGCAACACCAGGAGTATCACTTGCGCGTTGCCGACCCTGTATTGAAAGAGGAATAGTTGGGTTGGCAGTATAAGGGTCAAAGTCCCCCCACTGCCAACGCAACGTTTCCTCGTGGAGCGCTGGCAACCTTGCTCACCGTAAGAAACACAACACAGCTCAAAGCAGTGTTATTTTACTTCGATTTTCTGCAAGGCGGAGGTACTTCCCCAGTCGAGCAGCTCCAATTTGAGTGGAATTACTCCCACTATGCCCTACCTCTCTTAATATTAAAGATACTCCGTCAAATGTACCTTTCATATTAACGTAAAATATTATTAATTATTATTACATTGATCAACAAAAAACTTTGATAGTAAAGGAGAAATTAAACTCGAAAAGTTGGTCTGTCTTTTTTTAACTATATTATTTACAAGTGTAAGTAGTATACCAAATTAAAGCATTTTCAATGTACACTGCAGGTGATATTGCGATTTTGTATATACGATAAGTAAATAAGTGTATCTTTTTAATAATAAACTTAGTACAGAAAAATATATACGTGAGTTCCGTGCAACAGATAAATTCCATTGCACGGATATATTTGAAAGCCTTTGTCCTGCAGTTAGCATCATTTGTCTGACGATAAGCGGGCTAAGAAAAAAATAACTTCATTTATTGCGATCGAATTGCATATAGGGTCAGCCAACCAATCACACAGCCAAGCCGTTAATTTTCCAAATAACAATAGTAGCAAATTGCATTTATCTAGTTAGCGTGATTGATTAAAAAAAAACAAACATTCACATTACAGTATTAGTATGATGATAATAGCAATTAGTTGATCTGCCAAGCTCTTATAGAAAATTATATCTTTATTTTAGTGAAAACCAGCATAAAATTTTACGTAATTGTTTAAACGAAACTGATAATTTGAAATTCCAATATTCCAAAGTAAAAAACCAATGTTAATTGTAAAAAATATTATCCGTGCATTGTTTTTTACCGGGCTTAAACTTTCCGCTATCATGCTGAAATCACTGTCACAAATCTACTAATTACTTGTCCGTAATTTGTAATTGTAATTATGGTGATTTCACATTAATACCTGCAGGTACATTGAAAATGCTTTAATTTGGTATACTACTTACACTTGTTAATACTATAATTATAAAGAGACCCGCTGGACAGACAACCTTTGCGAATTTAATTTCTCCTTTACTATGAAAGATATTTGTTGATAAATGTATTATCTGAAAGGTACATTGGAAGGAGTATGTTTAATATTTTTTTCAATTCTCTAAGTAATTAAATAACGGAGGGGCCCGCTGGCCAGAAACCGAAATTAAATGGCATTTATGTCTTTCTGGAAGAGGTACATTGAATATATCGTTGTTTTGGAGAGGTACATTGAACAAGCTAGATAGAAACACATGCAGTACTCCGGCGCCCATACAAGAATTCGGGTATCGGGTGTATAATGAGTCCATCATTGTCCACCGTCCTCCATAGAAGTCCATATAAATAACACTAACCGCACGAGGCGAGGCGGTGCGGGTTGGGTGCCGGGTGGCCCTAATGAGCTGTGACCTTTAACGCGAGCTAGGTATGCATTCTGCTTTGTCGGAGATAGCTTGCAAATCTAATGTAGTAAGCCAGTACCGATACCGATAAGTACCTGACGTATTCCATGTTATATTTACAGCGTAAGATGCATATATATATGATCATACCGCGGCTGCGGGAGGGTGTGCTGCGGGGGCGAAGGCGCCATGTTGGGCGGATGCCCGTATTCCGCGCCTTGCCACTCGTGTCACAACGAGTAGGACTCGTCAGCTGACACGCCGCAGGCCGCGTTCTATTGCATGGAATAGTTCACCCCGAGTATGTTCAGGGGCGTGCTGTGCGCAAGTGGGAACCCCCCGTGCGGCGGGGTCACGTTTTCTAAAAAGCTGGACGACATCTGAAGCTGCGGAGCCGGAGTCAGCAGATGCAGGTGCCGGTGGTCGTTTTGCTGCGGCTCTTTTTGTTCAGGCGGTGGTGATGTATGTTCCCGTTTGATTCTGCTCTTGATGCTCGGTCGGTTATTAGGGTAACCCCTTTTTTTATATTCTAGCCATAACGTTCTATTATTGACGCCGAACATACGGGCCGCCTTGCAGAATCCGATGCCGCCGAATCGGACGGCCTCGAGAGCTCGTTGGAAGTTTTCTTCGGCCTGTGGGTTGGCCATGCGTCGTCGTTTGACGACTCTCTGGACTTGTGGGATGGGTTTCACATCAACATTGGAAGAGCCGGGTGGGGGGCCGGCCACGTTGAACGGCTGTCCATAGCCTACATCAGACTCTATTTGTGAGTTTACATTGTTCATATACATTCCAGCGTCAGGCTGCAGTACTCCCGCGCTCATACAAGAGTTCTGGTATCGGTTGTATGACGTGTCCATCATTGTCCACTGTTCTCCTGGGAAGAGAGATAAATGTACGTATTTTAATAAAATTCTCTAGATATAGTACAATAATTTTTCATTTACAATATTAACAAACGGTTTCTCATTGATCTCCCTTCCCTGGAAAGTAAAACATTGTCCCGGGTGTTTAACGAAGATTTGTAGTTGATTTTATAAAATGCATATTATTATATAATTTATTTTTCTAAGTTACTTTGATATTATTTTTGACCCAGTCACAATTTTTTTATGGAAACTTGAGACACCGGGTGTTTTTTAACTTCAGACAATAACTATCTATACATATAACGGAACATGCACTGGGTACATACACACAAAGCACAGAGTAAAAGCAAATGATAGTAGATAATAGGTATAGTGTTACGTTTTATAGATGAATGAGAAACAGAACAAAGTTTTACGCATTAATTGTATCAGGATATTTTATGTATACACTATTCCAATCAGTCGTGAAAACTTTGTAAACAAAGAAACGTCAATAACCTTAAATAGCTTTAGTGATTTCTATAATGCATATTTGTAATGAATATGAACGAATGAGTGAATGGATTTTTTCATTCGATGGAATAAATTTGATTAGGAAGTAATATTTATTTATTAACCAACTTATATTTACAGTAATACACTACACATACAAGTTATAGGTCAAATATGGAGTAGATATTATAAACATGTACCTACAAGACATTTTGAATTACATATTTAGCGAAGGAAAAATTCGACAGCCGGCCGAAAGACCTGGGTCTTCTTGTTAGGTAGGTACACCAGACGACCACTAAGCCACCGCGACTCCTAACCGCCACACAGTGGCTCGTCCCCATACAAGCGGTCGGACATAGAATTGAAAATTTAAAAAATATTCAATTTCGAAAAACTAAATACGCAGTTGTGTTTGTCTACTGAAAGGCAACAAATGTTCCCAGAACTTTTTTTTTATTTGACCATTACTTTAGGAGAAATTTGAATAAAAACATTTTTTTTGTATGGAGAGCAACACACAAATGACTGTATCTCACGATTCCCTTTTCATTCCTTGTTTCGGTTTGCGGTTTTCATTACTGGTAACTACCTATTTTATGCCACATTATTTCCAAAGACACATGGTGCCCCCAGGGTGCCCCTTCTGAGATATAATGAAAATGAAATCGGAGGTGCGAGATGTACTGACTGTTAATATATTTTATGCCTCGTTCTGTCCAGTTAAGCGTCTCGAAATCGTTCTCCTACGCGTTCGTAAACGGTTTTGGAAAGATGACGTCTCCCTGTCTTAACCGCGACGCAGTTGGAATTTCCTGTAGCATATTAAAAAGCGACAAGCTTCTGTACAGGATTCAGCAGCCGTAGTTGCCACTGAAGAATGGTCAGAATAAGACATTTAAAAAAGCGAAAGGTTTTGTTGGTTTCGCAAACGGTCTTTGATAAGTAACTCGAATTTCGCTAACAGTTCCAAAATCATCAATTAATTTCCATTAAAAAAGGGAGATTTGACGTCACCTCAAAGACTTAAATTCAAAAATGTTAACGTTAACTTCGAACTGGCGGGTGGTACTCGCGGTGGCTTAGTGGTCATAGCATTTGGTGTATCTAACCAGACGACGCAGGTTCGAATCCTGCAGTCGAATTTTTCCTTCCCTAAAGTAGTGAGATTCGATTTAAAAAAATATTTATGTGGTGAAACACATTAAACGTTGATTAAATTGCGAGTTGATCTCATTAGGTGTGTACATATACTTTCTTTTAATTCTGTAAGACAAAAAAATATATGCAATATCTATTCTTTTGGTCTAATGACATTGTTACGGTCGTCACTGTATTAAAGCATACCTTACCCCATATTATAAGTAGTACTTAGCTTTTCTTAACTCAGAATTAGACTCAAAAACTACATATTTATTGTGTCAAAAATTGTGGAACAATAAAAAAATATATGATTGTGAACTAGAATATCGAAATACAGAGAACAGTAGGGGCGGCAATATTTGAAGAGCCTACTGGCAGCAAATTTCTAAATCCGCCACTGGAGTGATGGTTTGTTTACAAAGTTTTCACGGCTGATTGGCCTAGGGTATAGAACTCTTAATTAGTCAACAATTGAGAATAGTAATCGATCATGTATAATATGATATGTCCTCATTCGGAGTGTAAAAACAACATCGAAAATTTAATATCAAAATTGAAGGGGTTCGGACTTTTTTGTATTGAAGCTGGCATATCGACACGCCGCCATTTTATTTTTTTATGTTGATTATATATAATACTGTTATTGGAAGAGATAGGTATATTACATACTACTAGGAGCACAAGAAAACGACTACTATAATTAATTATTTACCACAATGAAACGCTTTATTATGTACCTACCCTCTTCCTATAAACAGTAATAATAATAATAATCAACCTGGGAACGATTATTTGGATATATTCTGACGACAATAAAATTACGATACAATCCTATTGATAGGTAAGTCTAAATATCTAAATATTTAATGATTGTCGTTGTGCTCATAAATGTCGATGTTTAACTCCAAATATCTCGGTAACTTGAACAATTCAATCAAGCGCAGCGATTTTGAAAAAAAATCCAATCGTCAGAATGCCAGATCGGTTCTATAGCTCCCTTTAAAATTAATGTTTAATCTAAAATTATATGACATTATTTCCTGTTTCTAAAGTCGAGTTAACGAAGCTGAAAGACGGTGTCAACACTTTCTTCGACTCGTATTCAATAAAAACAACGAAGAGTTTACTTTTGAATATTACGGTATTTTTTTAACTGTCGTATTAGTTTATAATTTTAAAGATTTTCAATTTTAATGAAGAAATTTTTTCAGGGAAAGGAAGATCTTCAAGACATCAACAACATTAAAAGCTTAAAATACACTACAGTTTTCTATAAAAAAATCTACAAAAGAAATATAAAATAATGACAAAGTAACTGGCATAAATTAAATGGATCAATGTGTGATGGCGACTTATCTTGACGTTATATTTTAGTTGGCTTTTCGATAATCGATGAATTGTACTCTTATAATATAGAGCAAAAAAAAAACACAATCTCAATTAGATAGTTGGAATCGGTTCCGACTGAAACCTATAGAGACGATTTCAATGGTCAAAGCTGAATAGTGGATATTGATTGGGCTAAAGCCGATTGGTTTCAGAGATTACAACTACAACAGCTAAAGCTAAACAATATCAAATTCGTATTAGCGACGTATAGCAGTGTGTTTTCGTTTAGATTCGTCTCTGAATTTCAGCCTTAGTTCTTGTACAGAACAATCCGGGATACTAGTAGATTCAGCATTACTCGTTACGTAAGGTCGTTCAATTCCCAAGTCAAGCAAAATGTCAGTTGCCGGGTAGTAACAGACAAGTGTAATAGATTCTCTTTGTCAGAAGTTTAGTAATAATTGTCCATTGAACTGATTGGAAACAATTTACATGATAGCGGCACCAAGTCGACACTGACTTGGTTTTATCAATAACTATCTATAAGGTGACTAAGACCACATATTTCTTCCATCACACATGACCCTAATAGAGAGATAATTACCTATAACGGGTGTCGGGGTTTCCATGGGGAGAGGTTGCACGTTAATATTTTCATTTTCGGGAGCCTGAAATGACAATTTTTTTTTTATACAATATGTTTAATAACGTATTTTTTAATATATAGCACATACACCACACACACATACCATAAAGCCTATATTCCCTGAAAGTTTAAGCAGAGGGTACTAATGTACACCCATAGGTATGTTTAGGTTCCATGTAATAGGGGGCGAACCTATTGCCGTATACAACTCCAAACTCCCGAGATACTACTGAGAATTTCATAGAAAAACTCAATAACACTACTCGACCTGGTAATTGAACCCAGGACCTCAAGCGTAGTACCCCTGGCTACAGCCGAGCGCGGCGCGGCGTGAGGCGCGGCAAGCGGTGAGCGGCGAAAACAAATGGTAGACAACCTATGAAGTATGCCACAGCTACTGGCGGCGCGAACTGCGGCGCGAACTGCGGTGCGACCTGCGGAGCGGGGAGAGCCGCGCGGCACGCGGCGGCGACGGGCTGCGCGGTGCGCGAGCGATACAAATGTACTAGCGAGTATCGAGGTGGCCACAGCTCAGAGCGGCGCGCGCGGCATCGGTGGACGCATTCAGACATCGCACGACCGAAACAAATAAATTTGTTTTTAACGCGCGTTCAGCTTATAAAAATAATGGATACGGAACAATTTATTAGTGAAATACTGAGTAGACCAGCCATATGGATGTCAAAACATCCACATCATAAATATAGGCATATTATAAAAAAAAATTTGGGAAGAAATAAAACAACAATTTCCTGGTAATAGTAGTAAGTATTTATTACCTATTTTTACAAGTAATTTAATTAGATACGGCAATTTAATTTCATAGATATTCACGGTTTCATAGATACCTACCTATTCTTGGGTTAGATTATTGAAATAAAGTTTTATTATTATAATATGCACTTCCACTATTCGGTGGATTTATTATGCGGAAATGTTCAAGGCAATACCGTGCCACTTTTGATAGGGCCATTTTAATAGTTTAGCCGTTCTCTAAATACGTCGACCACTGATGCCGCCGCAGTCGCAACTAGTCGAGCTATGGCATACCACCGCAAATCGCGCCGCCCGCCGCGCCTCCTGCCGCACCGCGCGCCGCACCGCCAGAAACTGTGACCAGGCCCATAGGCATGAAAATCGGACATCCCCTTTTTATTTCGTTAATAGATGCTGGAAACTTTTTGAAATGCGAGAGTAGAACACCCAGAGTTCAAATATACTTAGAACCAAAGTTATAGTAGTTTTTATTATTTTTCTATGGAAACCAGAAAAACCACAAAAATATGAATATAAAAAAAACTATTGAATAATTCTAATATATTTATGTACAGTATTATAAAACACCATTTTGTCTTTATTTTAACATAATACTTGTAATTTTAACTGCAATAAAATAATCAGCAAATTTCGGCAACAGTCAAAACAACAATTGAAAATGAAAGAAAATAGAAAACAATGTCATCAGAAATACGTCACTAATTGGTATATTTAAAAAAAAACAACATGTGTGTATTACAAACGAAAATACGAAACTTCAGCTTTCTAAAATGATATAACACTTATATATTACTATTGCTATGTCTCTATAAATTCAAGCTGAAAAACTCGCAAATTTAGAAGATTTTTAATAAATAAGATTTAATAATTTGTAGCAGAAAAACAATTTAATCATGTAGATTTATATAGATCCATCCTTTAGCTACAGTTTGAGGTAAAACAAATGTACCTCCGCAGACTTTTAGAAAAAACATTAATGACACAGCTCTCTTAGGCGCTTCCCCATAGTACGGCGAGCCTGCTCCTTGTCCTTCTACAGCTGTTCTTGCAGTTAGCGTGCCTGCTCCTCTTGTCGGCGGGTCTGTTCCGCTTCCCGGCGGGCCTGCTCTTCCCTATCTTCCTGCAGCATGGTAATCAAGGCTTGTAAGTCAATGGTATGGTGGTATGGTAAATCGGCTCCGGATGGATCAGCGACTGGGTCTATCATCGGCTGCTGACGGCCCGAAGGTTGTGACGGAGAATCTCCAAACCGTCTCTAGTCCATCTCCTGCTGCCGCCGACTCCTAGTACGAATACCATCCATGCCTTCTTTAGGTAAAACTGGCATAATTTATCCCACTACTTCTGACACCAAATGTTACGAGCTGGGGTTCGGAATAAATTAAATAACACCAATTCAGCCGATAGACAACGAAAACTTTAATTAACTTACACGAATACTCAAAACAAATAACCAGTATGTCACTATACTAGTACACTTCACTATTCACTATCGCACTTTGTAGTTCGCTTCGATCTTCACTTACCGTGTCCACAATTGAACTGTCCTGCCGACCTCGCTATTTATACGGCTCAGAAAGTTCCAGAATCGAATAATCCCGAAAACTCCACAAAAATACCGAGTAGGTACTCGCGTGTCTATTGTTTAGCGAGCGATGACCTAAGCCTATTATGCCGCCGTGTCCTTGAAGTATTGTTATAGGCAGTTGTAGATATAAGTACCTAGTAACCTATACGTACGCGACTGTTGCGATTGTTTCTAGAACCTTCGTGAGCCATCTCAGTCGTTCTATCACGAAACCGGCGTAACACTATTTTAATTAATTAATGTATTTATCATAAGTGATACATGTAATCTTTCAACAAATGCATACTCGTTAATACTGTCACTTTCTCCACTTGGTGAACAGGCTATTATTAATATTAACATGAAAAGAATACAATTATGTATATTTTTAAATTAAGTATATACACAAGTTTAATTTTAATCTTTGATTCGTTTTTACTGTAAGCTACTAAAAATTACGTAATCCACGCTTAGTCAAGAGGCGAAGGCTCCGATCCAAGTACGAGTAGTTTCTCGAGAGATCCAATCCAGATCAATCTAACGAACTGACATTTGGTGGATTTACGTTGAAAACTGTGGGGCTTCAAACGAATCTTCAAAAACAAAATTTATACAAACCTCTTCAACCTGCTGTGAGTTATCTATAGTTCTGATTTCGTGATACTCTCGCATGCGCCGCTGCTGAGGCAAGCTGCTCATCGTAACAGCCTCGACATCGACCTTGCTTGTCTCCTCGACCATGCTTAGACTTGTTGATGAACTCTTCCTGCTATTAGATAATTACAGAAATTAAATTCAGTATTTGGGAATTTTCCTCCTTAAGAGACGATCGGTTCGAGCGCCCAACAACGATGCGAGGAGGGTATAGGATAATTATTTTTATATCCATCATCTGGCCGCACATCCCGCTTAGAACTAAGGAGATAACATTATTGCTGCAAAATTGTATCTAAAATACGCTGCACGCCGTAATATCGTTATTTAGTAAGGAAAATAATTTAATAGTATTAACACTTTTCTGAAAAAATCTAAGGTATAATTCGTATGTAAGTATAGTCAAATGTATACCGTTTCTTATGTCGGCCAGACGGTGACGACGGTGACTGACGGTCGGATTCTCCCAGCTGTTCCGATGTTCCCTGAGAGCGGGTCAGTGAGGTAGATTCTGGCATTTCTGTGAGCCCTTTAATTTTCAGGAGCTTTGCGGTGTCCAGCACCTGTGAAAAAATACTTACAATATGTAGCGACATTTGTGTAACGTTACTACAATCAGTATGCGTTAGCTTCGCAATCAAACAGCTAGTTTCTACTTGACAGAAGTGGTCCTGCATACTGGTTTAATCTGCAGTTAATTCTCGCGCGTTAATATTATATGAGCTCAATTAAACACCTGTACATATAAACTAAAAGATAGTAGAACTCTGTCACACAATGGCACTGTATGATTATTCCTGGCGAGTCAAGTGCCAAGCGTCATGCCAACTATTACGCTGTTTTAATAGATTGCCATAGCAGGGGGTACGAGACTTAAGACTTTTTCTCGAAGACGCCTTAAAGGGTAGGTCAGCGTGTCCCTTGGTTGTTCGCCTTTCATTCGGAGAGAGAAAGAGAAAACGTGTACAAAGGGACCCCATTGGTCTCAACAGGGATATGCCCTAACAGGTGCTAGTCGTGACGTGGTCTATTAAGAGGTCACAGACACAGACCCTGCATGTGCTGATGATGGCCACCGCGGTGGTTTTAGTGGATAGGAATTCCACACTCCCCGGTATAATCCTCGTAGAACTTTAGATGGTTCCACCCCTAAAGATAAAAAAGGGGTCCGTAACGTAACATCGAGAGTCATATGTTCGATTAATGGAAAGTCGACTGAACGTTTGTTCGAATGGAATTTATTGCGAAATAACCTAATGTCGTCAAACACTACTTCGACTGAACGATTCATCGAATATTTATTAATCGATAGACTGCTCATTCGTATGTATCGTATATTTTCTTCCCGTAGATTTAGAAACATGCAATTTGTTGAAAAGGAAGATAATAAAGCACAAATGAAGGTAAAAAATTTTTACTATAAAAAAAATTACATCACGAATTTCGCACAAAATTAAGGTTTTACGTTGTTTTCAACCGACGAAACAAAAAACGGAGGAGGTTCTCAAGTCGACGCGTACATTTTTTTTTATGTATGACCACGCATAACTTTTTACAGTCTAGTCCGATTTAGATAATTCTTTTTTTATTGGAAAGGGTATACCCCGAAATTGGTCCCATATAAATTTAGAAAAAAAATCCAACCCTAAGGGTAGGAAAACAGAAGATTGATTATTCACTCACTGATTGTAAGGTATGACCGTTGACCATGCATAACTTTATACAGAGTAGTGGAATGAGTGGGTGGAATGCATAGCCTAAACGAAGCCTCTCGACGTGTGGGTCTCGGCATGAACTTGGTCAAAACTAAGGTTATGTTCAATGCACAATTGCACATGTCGTGCCGATACCGATCTACTTGGAAAGGTCGGTGCTTGGAGTTGTGCAGGAATACGTCTACCTAGGGCAGAACATTCAGCTCTGTAGTAGACTCTCTGTAGATCTCGTTGTAATCAAATCAAATAATTTATTTGCTTAACACAGGTTACAGAGATGTTAATGAAATGGTAGTGCTCCGTGTTTTAGGTGTGCAAATCTTTACATTTCAACTTACATCATATAACAAAGTTGTCATTAAAATAAAGAATAAAATTATGAAGTACAACAATGTCAAAATATTAATGTCAATATAAATGTCCAATAACCGAAATCAATATTTTATAAAATCCAAATAATTAAATAACCCATAACAACATACTTAGTCATAACTTATCATTTAAGAATTCGGTAACAGAATAGTAATTCTTTGTGATTAAAAATGAGTATAGTTTTTGTTTAAATATTGATAGCTGTACAGTATCCTTTAGAAGAGGAGGTAATTTATTGTAAATTCTACTTGACATTACTGGAACACTCTGATTCATAAGTGTTGTATTTGGTGGGACTTTTGTTCTGGTGGGATCACGGTTACCTTTACCTCTTTGTTCAAATAAGTGATGGTTAGATCTAACAAATAGTGAAATTTCGTAAATGTATAAGGAAGGTAAAGTCATAATTCTTAGTTTTTTAAAATAGGGTCTACAGCTATCAGTCTGCTTATAAGTTGCACATGGAGCGTATACAACGTTTCTGACTCTTGAACGCTACCTCTTTGTGTACGGAGTTGCTCCAAAAAATAACGCCATAACGCAAAATTGCCGCTACATACGCATGATATGCCACGAGAACAGTTTTTTGTTGAACGATTTTGGATAGCTTATAGAGAAGATAGGAGTATTGATTTAATCTTTTGCATATGTATTCTATGTGCGATTTCCATGTTAAATTAAAATCTATTTGTAGCTTTAATCTAACATAAAAAACGAGTATTTTGACATTCTTCAATTTTGACTCCCAAGTAATTTATATCTAATTTAGACATATTTCTTCGTAGCACATGTCTAAACAGCATACTCTTAGTCTTATTTAAGTTTAGGATGAGATTATTACACTTCATCCATTCTATGATATTACATAACGATTGATTTATATCTGATTCATACGTTTCATTTTTCCTAACAAATATCGCAGTACTGTCATCAGCAAATAAAATTAGTGGATCATTTATTACTTTTGGGAGGTCGTTGATGTAGATTAGGAATAACAGGGGACCCAAGACACTTCTTTGTGGCACAACAATTGACTATCCTTGCGCGAGATAGTACCTTAACCTTTTATCGATTTAGGATCGATTCTGCTTATCTGTGTTTTTTGTTGTCTGTTAAGGAGATAAGATTTAATGAGATCTAGGACGTTACCTCTTATTCCATAAACTTGCAATTGATGTAATAAGAGAGTGTGATCAACATGATCGAAGGCTTTCGTCATATCCATATAGATAGTCGTTACCGGTATTCCCTTATCAATAGCTGTCACAACATTATTAAGAAAATTATAAATAGCGAGATTAATATTTTTGTTTTTTCTAAATCCTATTTGTTCATCTACTAGTATTTTATTTTTCTCTAAATAGTTACTTAGGGAGTCATAAATAACTTTTTCCATTATCTTTAAAAAAATGGGGATCAACGCCATAGGTCTATAACACGAGATGTCCTCTTTATCCAGTTTCTTAAATACCGGTATTCTAATAGATGTTTTTAGTTTTTCGGGAAAGCAAACTTATTCAATGGATTTGTTAACTATTGCACAGAGAATGGGGGAAATAATAAGTTTAACATGTTTCACCACACTTGTGCTAATATCATAGTAACCTGTGTTATGCGTGTTAAGTCCTGTAATAATACGAACAATATCAGAAAGCGTCATAGGACTCATAAATAATGACTTCACAGTGGGTGTATCTAGTGATTTGAAGATCTTGTCTGTTTTTGTCTGGATCTGATCCACGAAAAAATCATTAAATGTGTTAGCGATCTTTTTAGGACTTTTAAATGTATATTTCCTACTTTTATACCCTTGATATATTCTTTGTAGCTTATTGAAAATAGAGAAGCACATTCGGACTTACCTTTGGTAACTGTTCTTCAGTTACGTTGACCTGTCCGCAATACATAAAATCCACCATAGTGCGCAGGTCAGCGTACGTTACATCCTTTAAAATGACTATCGGGTGAGGCGATGGGTTGTCCACAAATAAGCTCTGAAATTGCAAAGGCAAGTTGCTTAATAGTTAATTAACCTTAATTTTGGCTTGTATATACAGGGTGTCCCAGAACGTGAAGATAAGCCAGGGGAAATGCCCAGTAAAAAAAAAATCATCGTTGCTAATAAGCAACGATTCCCAAGTATAAGCCATTTAAAAACAAAAATACCACCCTGAGTTAAAAAATTTCAGCATAATGACTAGTTTTCAATTATTTGAATTTTTTTACTGTTGCGGAATCTCAAGTATAGGTAGGTATATTTTTAGGGTTCCGTGCCTCAAACGGAAAAAACGGAACCCTTATAGGATCACTTTGTTTTCCGTCCGTCCGTCTGTCAAAACCCTTTTTCTCAGGGACGCATGGAGGTATCAAGCTAAAATTTATATCAAATACCCAGGTCTACTGTTTCTTGGAGCTGTGAAAAAATCAAACTTCTAAGCCAACGCAATCAAAAGATACAGCCGTTTATGCCGCAAATTTCCGTAAATTTTCGAAACTGGCAAGGGAATCAAAACCTACAGGGTACTTCCCGTGAACTCAGAATCTTGAAATTCTTGAAGCAACGTCTTATAGCACAGATAAATGAAAAATTGCGAAAACCGTAAATTTTTAGTTACCATATAACAAAAATATTTTTAATAATTACACAGTTACTACCCCTTTCCTCATGAACGCGTAGAGGTATTAAATTGAAATTCATATCAAATACTCAGGTCTAAAATCAAACTTCTATGTCAACGCCATCAAAGTATACCTACAGGTTTGTACGGAACCCTCGGTGCGCGAGTCCGACTAGTACTGCGCCGGTTTTTTTTTGTTTAACACAAAACATGTACATAGGCATTTTAGAATCTTGGTGAAATGGGCCATCTTTTGGTCAAACTTGCCTTGTCAGCTTAGTAATTTTTTTTCAGTATGAGCAGTCAAAGTTGATTGATAGTAAATTAGAAATACTTTAACCAATGATATTTGGTAATTTTTCTCAGAATATTATTATTTTTGGATCAGCTTTGATTTGAAAATAATTAGCGTAGCTACTTGAGATTCCGCAACAGTAAAAAAATATTTAAATAATTGAAAACTCTAGTCATTATGCCGACAAATTTTAACTCTGGGTATATTTGCAGTTTTTTTTAAATGGCTGATACTTGGAAACCGTAGCGAATAAATCGATGATTTTTTTTACTGGGCCCGCCATGTGTGCCTTTTCCCTGTTGCCGGGTTAGCGTCACATTCTGGGACACCCTGTATATATTGGTATACATCCTCATCATCCCATATAATACTGTCCCACTGCTGGGCACGCGTCTCCTCTCATATTGAGAAGGATATTATAATGGTATATTATATAATATATATATATAAAGACAATATATCGCAATCAGGAATGCGGATCCGGATTCTATGGTTACGCAGACCAAAGTCTGGGAGACCGAATTTAGTGTGTTGAAATTAATGTGACTCCTAGTAAATAATGCAAATATATACATACAAACTTCCATGTTATATTTTTCCACAAAAAGTAATTATTTAGCGCCAGTGTGCAACCCAACAGTTACGTTTCAAACATATTGTGTAATTTTCTGGCGCTACTTGTCATTGAATCGATACATACGGCTGGTAGTCTTAATTACTTACTTGAAAATATGTGCTGCACGCGGAGAGCACAAGCTTGTGCGCCAGTAGCTGTTTACCATCCGCTGCTAATGTGACGTCTACTAAAGTTTGGGTATTAAGCAATGTTGTGAACATCGAGATGAAGTTTGGCTGATGATTATTCCACCTTAGACTATATTGTTGCGACATCTTGTTTTTCTGAAAAGAATACGACATAGCGTTATTAAACAGGCGTACCACTACGCTTGTACTCCCCGAACGTTTAGGCACTAGTGTATTGTTGTACACCCACAGATCGCCGCCGGCGTGTTTCATTAGGCCCCATCCCCATGCAGAGGGAAAGCCTATTGCCATTAATAGGGCCAAATTTGAACTCCGAGCAGCTACTGAGAATGTCATAGAAAAACTTTATGACTACAGCGACGAAACTGGTACAGGTTGATAGCTTGTTCAACGATAATATTCAGTGTACCTACCACCTCCAGAAAGACAGAAATGCCATTTAATTTCGGTTTCTGGCCAGCGGGCCCCTCAGTTTTTGATTACTTAGAGAATTGAAAACAATAGTACCAAATTCTCCTCCCAATGTACCTTTCAAATAATACATTAATATTAACAAAAATCTTTAATAGTAAAGCAGAAATTAAATTTGAAAAGTTAAATTAAAAAAGTAATTCGAAATATTAAATTCCGTGTGTCCAGAGGGCCCCTTTTAACTATAGTATTTACAAGTGTAAGTAGTATACCAAATTAAAGCATTTCAATTTACCTGCAGGTATTAATGCATTTTTGTATTTACAATAAGCAAATAAGTATATTTTTTTAATAATAAACTTGTTACAGAAAAATATATTATCTTAGTTCCGTGCAACTGGTGTTTAAGATAATTTCCGTTGCACGGATATATTGGAAAGCTTTTGGCTAAGAAAAAAATAACTTCATTTATTACGATCGGATTGCATATAGGGTCAGCAACGAATCACATAATCAAACCGTTAATAAACCAAACATGTAGTAGGTAGCAAAATTGCATTTATCTAGTTAGCGTGATTGATTAAAAACAAACAAACATTACTTTATAATATCAGTATTATCATAATAGCAATTAGTTGATCTGCCAAGCATCTTACAGAGAATTATATCTTTATTTTAGTGAAAACCAGATAGAACAAAATTTAACGTTATAGTTTAAACGAAACTGATAATTTGAAATTCCAATATTCCAAAATTATTATTTTTAGTAAAAATCTATGTTAATTTAGAATAAAAGTTTTTCAATTGTAGTTATAATAATCATCATCATCATCAACCCATATACTGTCCCACTGCTGGGCACGGGTCTCCTCTCATATTGAGAGGGATTAGGGTATAGTCCACCACGCTAGCCTAGCGCGGGTTGGCAGACTTCACAAACCATCGAGAAAAATCTCTAAGGAGTGCAGGTTTCCTCACGATGTTTTCCTTCACCGTTTAAACGAGTGATAATTAATTATTAATACGCACATGAATTCGAAAGGTCAGAGGTGCGTGCCTTGGGTTCGAACTCGAGACCTTCGACTTGGCAGTACAATGGTCATACCACTAGGCTATCACTGCTAGCTATAATAATAGAACTTATAATATTGATTTGTAAAAATATGTGTAAAAAAATATTCTGTGTGCATTATTATTTACCAGGCTTAAACATGTTGTCACGCTGATCTTATTTTGTGGTCATAAATCTACTAAAAGCTCAAGCAAAATTAAAATAAATTAAATCTACTAAAAGCAAGTTTGGTATACTACTTACCACTTGTAAATACTATAGTTATAAATGGGCCCGCTGGACAGGCAAATTTTTCGTATTTAATTTCTCCTTTACTATCAAAGATTTTTGTTGAAAAATGTATAATTTGAAAGGTACATTGGAAGGAGTATCTTTAATATTTTTTCAATTCTCTAAATAATCAAATAACGGAGGGGCGTGTGCATTGCCCCAGCAAAATATTGTCGAAAGTAGTAATTTAAATGATGTATGTAGGGTTACAGTTTATACAATTATTGTGCACGTGTGAAGATAATAGGATACAGTTTCACACGTGCACAACTAAAATGTATGTAGGTACCTACGTGTAGAGGCGGCTGCGCCCGCCAAGTAAGACTTTTATTTAGTCGCTTATGCTATGCTTATGGTAACACGTCTTATTCTTTCCTAAAATATATACCTTCACCATTAACACAGTGCCTAAACTCTAAAATATAGATAATTAGTTGTCCAGCTTCTATAATTGTTGCGTTGCTCATATAGTTTTTTAGTTATTCCACAAAAACGTTTCCTGCTGGGGTAACGTTACCGCAGCCAGACTGTCTTTTTTAATGGGAATATCGAAATAAATTTTAGCTACATAATTAGTTGGCCCGACGGTCGCTTTTTTGTAACAATCTAAACATGGTCGGGTTACCACGGTGTTGCACTTCCTAATGAGTTTTTATTAATTATCTCGGTAATTATAGTATGTAGTGCGCTGAAATTTTACAGGCATAAAACTGAACTAGGCAACTAATTATTGAAATATCATTCAGTTCATATATCCACATAAAGGTGTATCGGTGGGTCAAATAACTCCGCGCGTATGTGACCGTGATCGTGGAGAACTGAATTTCATAATAATTTGTTAATTACTAACAGGATACTAATGAAACTTCACATACATTTGAAGGCTTACAAGCTACAAAATAACGCTTAAGTTATGTCTTTAGAGCTCTTATTTAAAGTGTTAGGACCAATTGAAGTGTTTTGTTGAATTTAAATAAATAACCTTTGAACGGTTCAATATTTTAGTTTTTTATTGTTCATCAAATTAAAACTAATTCATAAGAACTCACGTACAAAATATGATAAGAATTCGCTGAACCGTTTCAGAGATCCAGCAAAACCCCAAACGTTACTCCAGCAGGATTTTGAATAACTTCGCAACCGAAGAAAGAACAAATACAATAGCACATTATGGTACAAGTGTGTAATGTTGGTGATTACCGCTGAGGCGCCATTTAAACCCGAGTCGTTAGGTGAGGGTTTTAAGAGAGCCGAGGACGGTAATCATCAATACACACGTGTATCATACGACGTTTGTGAAGAAAATAACTATAATTTCAACAGTGAAAAAGAGTTGTGAACAATTTTTCGCAATGGCGGGAAAAATTAATTAGTTTTCCTATGCTCGCGCATCTAACAATGGCGAATAAGGCGATCGGTCATAGACTAAAAGAATGAGGTTTCTTTTATTTGGCTTCTCGCGGATAGCGTTATAGCCACGTACAAAATGGGGAATTTAAACTTTTCTTTATTACAGAGAAAACAAAAGTTATATTTGAGTGAAAGTTTTATTTATTAACCTTTTAACCGCCTGAGTCGCATTTATCCGACAAAAAATTTCGGGCTCATTCCGCCTGAGTCGGATTTATCCGACACAAATCCCTGTGTATTATATATTCAATTTCTAAACGTATTACGATGTTTTAGCTTAAAATACATTTTTTTTTCGAAAGTTTATCTATTCAATCTTTTATTTAGTGTTATAATTCAGATTTACCATATCAAGAAACAAAATAAAATACTAATTCAATTAAGGTAAATTTACTAATATTATCCCGGAGAAAGTGTATTGACTTCCAACGCCTATGTCGTATTTATCCAACAGTAGTGATGAGACATAATGTTAGAATTTATAAAATATGGAATATGCTTAAACAAAAATATTATATTAAATACCGAGTTATTATATAAAAAAAACTACATTTAGTAATTGTTATTTAATAACGTGTTGTTTTTGCTTTGTGTAAATCCATATTTTTGTAAGAAATTAGCGATATCGATATTTTTGTACGGACAACTATAAATGCAAATTCCCATCCCTAGACTGTGTCCTTTTCGCCAGTTAGCCAGCGCCTGCGTCGGATAAACACGACCGTTCATGACGTCATAACCGAGTTGAGCCGTATAGAATTTTCCATTAGTGTTGCGCGTGTTTTTGTGATATAAGTTAGTAAGTTTTACGTTCGTGTTTTAAAAATTGAAATTTACCATGACGACTGCTGAAGAATTAATAACATTTTTTCGATTGATTATATATTTACTATAAGTACCTATTATTGTAAAATGTTAAATACTTGTAATTGTTACTGATTAGGTACTACTGAGAAATGAAAAGGCGAGATTTATTCAGTATAGTTATAGTTCAGTATAAGAATACTTAATTAAATACCTACTAATAAATCGACCGATGTTTTATTTGCTTACAAAAAATGACGGATATTTTCATTAAGTAGTAGTAGGTATGTATGTACGTATATATTTGTTAGTTAACCAAGCTCGTAAATACAAATATCAGTACCTATTATAGCCAAATATCGACATCGAAAAATTTACCTATAACATCCCCATATGTTGTAGGTATTTATTGTTCGATTCTATGTGCAGGGCGCTGGGGGCACGCTAACTCATAAAAAGTCGGGCGGTTAAAAGGTTAAAGACTTGTCAGGCAAATTTGGCTTGAAAGTAAATCCAGCAAAATGCCATGCTATTATTGTAGGGTCCTCGCGCATGGTAAACCGGATAGATACCTATGTGTACTCTCCCCGTGAAAGTGATGAATGCGGATGGCCCGAGACCAGGCGAGGTGGAAGCATCTGGGGGATGTCTATGTCTAGCTGTGCATTTTTTGTAGCAGATGTGATACGTTGGTGTATATGCAGGTGTTACTAACCATGATCACATAACATAGTTACGAACTATCGATGTTCAAAAAGTGCATAAAGCACATCCCTATTTTATGTAGGTATTTATTAATAGTTTACTGTGCCTGGCGCTAAGGGCACGAAAACTGATACGTCGCTTGGCGGTTAAAGGGTTAAAAACGTACAAGTTGAAATAATCTATTTAAATACGAAGTTGCATGAAATAAGCAAGCTTATACATTAATTTATTTGTACAGTACAACTATTGAACACGAGCTTTTTTGTGTCGAAGCTTTTTTAAGAACAAAGCAACTCGACCAATAAAATAAAAAAAAGCTTATAACTCACTTGTGAATAATAGCATTGAAAATGTCACAGTGATTATAGGTGTCATTATGTGCCTAATTGCGGTGAAATAAGAGCCATTTTATGAGCAAGTATGTTGAAAAATAAGTTGCAACATTTGCCTCGAGGGGACAATATGTAGCTAACATTTATTTCGATATTCCCATTAAGAAAGAAAAAGTCTGGCTGCGGTAACGTTACCCCAGCAGGAAATGTTTTTGTGGAATAACAAAAAAACTATATGCGCATCAAATTACTACTAGAAACTGGACAATTAATTATCTACTACTCTGTCAAGAAAGTACCGGGAAAAGATCAATAATACACAAAATGTTTGTTATTCATTCAGCTTTTATTCGAAACTGTTATGAACCGCGACAAGATTTTGTTTTTATGAAAGTACATAAATTGAGGAGCCCTTGTATATATTTTTTATTTTTTTAAAACCACCATTCATTGTTATTATTATTTTGAAAAATTATAATTTAATAAATCAATTGCAACTCAGGTAATTATTGATTCTGGCAACACTGTTGGTTCTATTAGATGTCATTATTGTTATTGTCAACGTCAGTCAAGTGTCAAATTCAAAATATTCAAATAATCATTGCTTTCTCAGTTTTATAAAGTTTTATTGCTAAGAGGCAGGTATCAGGATCAGATCAAGACACCGAAGCAATAAAGTATATTAAACCTATATTTTGATAAAATACAGTGAATCTAAGAATTGAGAGGAGAGAATTTGTAGTTACTGCAGCTGAATCATACGGAGGCTCACTAAAACTATCGGAAGCTGTGCTCATGTGATGACCATTAAGGTATCTTGGGTGGGCTCGACATCAAAACAATACTAAAATTTAGTTCTGCCTGCACAGTTTCTTGATAATATAATAAATTGTAAGGGAAGAAGTTGAAAATGAGGAGGCTTATTAAATAAATGCTGCAATTTTTAATAGTATTTTATTTCATTACTATAGGTACACTTATGTTCACCTATTTCGACCTACTGGAGCGACTATGTATTAATGGTGGACAGGTGCATTCTAATCGCTCGCTTTCAGTCGCGTCGGCTTAGTATAGCCATCAGTAGTCGTTCTGCAGACCAAATTGATAGTCTCAAATTGTAGGAAAAGAAATCTTTGGTACCTACATAATTCACCATACAACAATATATAATTTGTTCGTATTTTAACTAATAGCGTTTAGCTACGTTAATTTATTATGTAAAGTCGATAATATCCAAATTCAATAAGAAGGTAGACGCATAACATGTCCTCAGCGACTCTCATGCGATTGAGTTTTTGGATTAACATGAAACATGTTTGCGCTCGGCTTGTCCCAAAAGACCAGGGACAAGCCGAGCGCAAACATGTTTCATACTCAAGTGATTATTTAAAATGGTACGGATCGCCTCGTGAGACACAGAAAGTTTGGCGGCTATCTCTCTCAAAGTTGAATGAGGATTTTCAGTCACTATTTCCTTCACTTTTGCAATGTTAACATCAGTTGCCAACGTTGATGGCCTGCCAGAACTAGGCAAATCTTCCATCACATCTCGACCGCTTTTGAACGCTTTGTACCACTCATAAGCACGTGTTTTCGATAAAGTCGATTCACCGTAAGCCTTCTGTAACATTTTCAGTGACTCCGCAACACGAAATTCCATTGGCGATGCAAAATTTGAGACACTGTTTGTTCGATGTTTTTGTCCATTATGAAATTCGCAATTCACACTAGATATGATATAACTAAAAACAGCACTGTATTTAATATGAAAAACAGATGCAACTCAAACTCCGCACCAAAATGGTAAACAGTTGTGCCAATCTAACAATAAAAACAAAAAATAGCATTTGGAACCATAAACAAATCATCCATTCCCAATACTTTCTTGACTGTACATCATTTAAATTAAAATTTTCGATAATAATTTTGCTAGAGTAACGCACACCGGAGGGGCCCGCTGACCAGAAACCGCAATTAAATGGCATTTCTGTCTTTTGATTGGAGGTACAGACGTCAGCAGCTCAAGCTATCAAAACTGCCAATTGAATATGAACCTTATAGTTTTGTGTTAAAGTTGAAAATAAATCAAAGAAATTTAACAGATTATGGTAGCTTGATGTGCTGGCCTCTGTACATTGAATATTATCGTTGTTTTGGAGGTACATTGAACAAGCTATCAGCCTGTATATGGGGACCCAGGTAGATAGAAACATATCCGGGAGTCTCCACTAGCTCGGGACTCACGCTTACGATCAACTAGACTGTGTGGGTCTGAGCGTAAGCCAATTTTGGTACCAAGTCTTTCAGTGTATACGGAATTCGATACCATAACTAATAAGTGCGCCCATTTAGGAGATACTGTATACAAACATACCTACATGCTCATTGAAAGAATCTTGCCAATTGGCTTTTGGGGTAAAATGTATCCTATTTTTTATTCCCGGTCACATATTATGTGTGTTTAAAATTTCGTTCAAATCCCGTAAGTAGGTCTCCTATATCAGTTTTCTGGAAAATTCCCACATCATTTTGGGATAAAATGTAGCCCATTTTTTATTCTCGGTAACATATATATGTATATGTAGGAAGGAATCGCATATCCGTTTCCACTAGATTTAATCGGAAAAAGTGTGTTGTTGTTATTATGAAGACAATTGTGATCTAAAATAAATACTTATTTCTTAGTACAAAAATAATAACTATTGTGTCTCGTGTCACGACCATCCGATTCTGCATCCCCTGAATCGGAAATGAAATGTCTAGAAATAAAAATGGGAAAATGAGACGTTTACGTACTTGAATATGCGAGGAACGGTGACGCAATAATGTAAATCGTAATTTTATTTCAATGTCAGGCTAGAAGTTTAAAGATAAACGGTGAGTACAGACGCTAGCGGGTCAAGCTATTCAAAACTGTCAAATTTTCCCAACTGAATATGGACCTTATTATTTTTTGGGTTCCGTACCTCAAAAGGAAAAAACGGAACCCTTATTGGATCACTTTGTTGTCCGTCCGTCTGTCCATCTGTCAAGACATTTTTTCTCAGGAACGCGTGGAGGTATCAAGCTAAAATTTATGTCTAATACTTAGGTCTACTGTCCCTTGGAGCTGTGAAAAAATCAAATTTCTAAGCCAATGCAATCAAAAGATACAGCCGTTAATTCCGCAAAATTTTCTAAACTCGCAAGGGAATCAAAACCTACAGGAAGTACCCTGTAGGTTTTGATTCCCGTGAACTCAGAATCTTGAAATTTGGTACGAAGCAACGTCTTATAGCACCGATAAAGGAAAAATGCGAAAACCACAAATTTTTAGATACATCATATTTATATGAACGCGTAGTGGTATTAAATTGAAATTCATATCAAAAACTCTACAATACCTTTAAGCTGTAATAAAATCAAACTTCTATGTCAACGCAATCAAAAGTATAGCTACAGGTTTGTACGGTGCGCGAGTCTGACTGAAAATCAATCAAAGAATTTTAACAGATTGTGGCAGCTCGATGTGTTAGCCTCTGTACCTATGTGGTATTTGCGCATTTTGCAAAATAACGTCACATTGAATTTATTATACAATAAATAAACATTTGGGACATTAACACAGCACGATCTAGTCCCAAACTACACAACTGAGCTTGTACTGGATGGGTACTAGACTGTATACTTTTTTTGTATATAAGATAAGAATTTAGTTTTACTGTCTATCCACAAATTACACCCAGAGACAAACAAAAACACTATGTTCATCACACAAATTTTTGTATCCTGTGGGAATCAAACCCACGACCTCGTAATCAGCAGTCAGACATTCGAACCACTAGACTACAGACGTCGACTTAATATTGTACAACTTCAGGAAAATATTGGTTAATAAAATTGAAGGTCGCTCATACATCAATATCTTCATCTTCCCTATCACCCTCCTCTTGAAATTATCCTTAAGTATGTACAAGAAAATAACTTAAAACCGAATCACTCTACAAGACTAAATTTTAAAAAGGAAGGGATTCTATCAAAAACTATCTCAATATTATTGATTGGTGTGACCAATTTCAGAGAATTAATGATCCCAACATTATGCTAAATATATTTTACAACAATCTTAATCAGTTAATAAAACAGAATGTACCACCTGTTACTATGAATAATAATTCTAGGCCGACTTGGTTTAATCACAAGCTACTAAGGTTGCAGCGGGAGAGAGATAACTATAGAAAAAGATATAAAATTTATAAACATCCATTAGACAAGATTTTAGATAGCAAAGAAATGCTACAAATCTTATATTAATAACATTGAAAGCAATATTAAAAAGAACCCTAAATTATTTTGGTCATTTATTAAATCTTATTAGGGGGATGGAGTTGCTCGCGTCGCATCTTTCCTGACCCACCCTACACGTCCCCCGGGTGGTGCCAAACGAGCAGCAACGCCGAGTATCGAGCGGCGGTCAACAAACTCGACCAATCAAAGGCAGGAAATGGCCTTCAAATTTCGGAAGATTTACGAGGCTTGCCTTAATTGGCTGGCCTAAGAGGAAGAAAACCTCACTACAAAGAAATACAAATAAATAACTCCAATCCTAAGGTGAGCAACGTGCCGACAGGATGTATGGCTGGTGGGAAACCAGTCTATAGCGCCAACCTACGGGAAAAAGAGACCTAATTCAAGCCCAGAAAGTATTGGAATTCAAAAACAAACCAAGCTGGATACATATTGGCTGTCCCAGAGCCAACCAATACCAACTACGAACAGGATAGCTTAGAAAATTACAACCTAGAGGCAGAACAGACTGCTGCTACTGAGAAGACAAATACCCCCCGCCCCCCATATTTGTAGACAGGTATAACCTTAAAGTGCTGAAGAATGACCTGAAGTTAAAATACAGTCGAGAGATTCAGAGACATACAGAATCATTGTACACCAACTAGAACTGAGAAATACAGAGTTCTCAACTGACCCAGAATAAATTAAAGCGGCATTAAATGAAATAGGGCATACCGGTACCAATATATGGAACATCCGAAACGCGAACTACCCCAATGTGCCAAATCCCAACAATATGGACACACCAAAACCGTCGTCCTAAATGTATCAAATGCGCAGGTGACCACCTCTCCATCGACTGCCTAAGGAAAACAAGATCAAACAGTGTAAAATGTGTGCTTTGTGATGGTAACCACCCGGCAAATTATAAAGGTTGTAAAATCTAAAGAGACCTTCAGAATCTCAAGTTTCTAAAGGCACCAGAACGCAGAACAACCTATAAACCCCAAAAGGAACAGAGAGTTATAACGGAAAACCAGAAATCTACGGATAAAGAATCTGGAAATAGCCAATATCAGTCTTACAAACGTACTAACCAACAAAAATCAACCTGAAAGTACAACAGCAGAGACAAAACACACTAACCAACACGACACGCATGAAATAATGAGCTTGATGAAACAAATGATGCAACAACTAACCACCCTTACAATCTTAATAGCCCTCACAACTAAGCTGTCAACTTCGACCGCTTAAAAATTGCCCTATGGAATGCCAATGGGCTGTCAAATCACCCTTGAGGTTAAGGCATATTTAGAGACACAAAAAATAGATATTATTTTAGTTACAGAAACGCATTTTACTAAGAAGAGCCATTTTAACATTCGGAACTACAAGATATATCACACGATGCATCCCGATCGCTGCGCACAAGCTGGAAGTGCGGTGCTGATAAAAGTCAACATAAAACATCATGAAATCGTACATTATTGCACAAACGAAATTCAAGTAACGAATATCGTCATTGAAGATTGGACAGCACCATTCACAGTATCTGCTGTTTACAGTCCACCTAAACATAAACTTAAGCTAAAAGACTACTAAAAGTTCCTCTCCACATTAGGTCACAGATTCATAGCTGGAGGAGATTATAACGCCAAGCATCATTTGGGGCTCACGTACTATAACTACGAAAGGTAGACAGCTACTAATGGCCATAGAAAAATTAAATCTTAATGTTGTTTCCCCTTGTTTTTCGGGATTTCCGGGATATTCCCACATTTTCTGGGGTAAAATATATCCTATTTGTTACTCCCGGTCACATACTATATGTGTATAAAATTTCATTCGAATCCCATAAGATATTCGTTTTTCGGGATTTCCGGGATATTCCCACATTTTTCTGGGATAAAAAGTAGCCTATACTTTTTTCTCGGTCACATACAATACATGTGTGAAATTTCATTCAAATACCGTACGTAGTTCTCCTATATCTGTTTTTCGGGATTTCTGGGATAATCCCACATTTTTCTGGGATAAAAAAGCCTATACTTTATTCCCGGTCACATACTATTAGTATACCAAATTTCATGCAAATCGGTTCAGCCGTTTTTGCGTGATTGAGTAACAAATAAACAAACAAACATCCAAACATCCAAACATTGACATTTATAATATTAGTATGATTATTAATTAAGACTAGATGAAGCCGGCATTTCCTAGCTGACGACCTCTGAGAAGAAACGCCGAAACCAACTCAGAGAATCATGGACTTTTTTAAAATAACAATATTCCAACAGGATTCCAAGCAGGTGGTAAGACCCAGCCATTTCTCTATTGAAATGGCTGGGTCTTACCACCTTACTTAGAAATAAAATATTAAATCAAAGCGAAATGGTAAGTCCTTATCCTGCATCTCTATCAAATGGCGAAAATGTGGCTACTAATGGCCATGATATATGTAACATGTTTGGTGGCTACTTTTCTTCAGTATATAACCCAATAAATAAATCCTATGGCTTATCTTCATTGTCCTCCTACTAGCACATGTCATCAAATCACTGAGATTCATTTTCCAATTTAAGTATTGACAGAGAAGCTATAGCAAAGTTTCTTTAAAATCTTGATACATCAAAAGGCCCAGGATCCGACAATATATAATATAATCCGCCAAGCTTTATAAAAGCATGTGCTTACGAGTTAGCCCATCCCCATGAGCTTAATATTTAATCAATCCATTCTTAAACCTGATGTTGGAGGTGGTATAGTTAGCAGTTATAGACCAATATAGATTCTTCCAACATTAGCAAAGACTTATGTCCCTTTATCCGAAATTATTTTAGAAAGTACACACATCAAAAAAAGTTTGCGATCACTAGCATATGATGATATAACTTTTTAAAATGAACTTTATCAAGAAAAAATCTGTTTTGTCTTTTCTTTAAATAGGAACCCTATTTGAAATTAAAAAATAAAACTATTTATTGATTTTTGAGACTAGAAAATGTTGGTGTCAGAGGTTTAACACTTTGAGTGGTTCAGTGACTCCCTATCCGATAGATCACAACGAGTACGTGTCGATAAATATGAAAGTGATAGTGAACTATGCAACTATGGCGTACCACAAGGCAGCACTTTAGGGCCGACGCTATTTCTTATTTACATTAATGAACTGGCTGGTGCTGCCTTGCCTGGACAAGATATATTAATGTTTGCAGACAACACTGTATTGTTATTTCAAGGTAAATCCGGGAGCAGGTCTCCCAACTGGCTGAAGACGGCTTGGCCAAAGTAACCACATGGCTCGAGAGTAGTTTATTATCCCTTAATGCTAACAAAACTAAATATGTTTGTTTTATCAAATCCAATCGTAGTAAAAGTTACTCTTATCCGGAACTCCAAATACACACTTCCATGTAACCTTAGAGAAGACCGTACTGATTGTACCTGCGAAACCTTATCCAAAAGAAATGTGAACGCTCAGAAAGTATTAGTTCAAATACATTTCCATCCACAGTAAAAGATAATGACAGTACCTACATAGAAGAGGAAATAACTTCCAACAGCTATTCAGATGAATTCTTTGACACTATACCTAAGAGTGAAATCGAGGATCTAACACAGCTAGACCAACCAAGAAGTTTGAGACGAGAGTGGCATAAGCCAATTAACTGTTAAAGAGACTTTTGAATAGGTCACAAGCTAAGGAATGGTTAGAGCAATGGCGCAAGAATTGAAGAAAATATAACTTGGGAAGTAGTAGAAAGGAAAGATCAAGGTACAGTGGTTCAATGTAAGTGGGTGTACACCAATGGAAGTTAATTTAAAACTTGAAAAGAACAAGACTTGTTGTACTCAATATCCATATCAACAGCTTATTGGAAGTTTACTGTATTCGTCAATGGTACTTACTCATCCAGATATATCTTTTGCAGTATGTTACCTAAGTCAATATAATAATAATTATAGTGTAGTACATTGGAAACATGCAAAGAGGATTTTAAAATATTTACAAGAAACCAAACATTCTGGTTTAAGATATGTAAAAGCTAATTTAGATTCAACAGGTTATGTAGATGCATAATAAGACCTAAGACCTAAGCATAACAAGATTTTAAAGGAATTAGGTATTTATAAAATAATTAGTACCTAACTGATTAAAATAGATATTGTAGTTTTATGCAGTAGTAGATATTATATTTCTCAGTAAACGATTTATTTTGTTAGTAATTTATTTTAATATGCGGAAGTGTTAAGAGTATTTAAATAAGTTTTGTATCTTGTCCATCAACTTATAGAGAAATATATTTAGTCTGTGGTAAACATTCTCACTTGTTTTATTAATACTAGATTGTATTTTGAAACTTATCTTATGTCTGTAGTAATTGATTATCATACATACATACATACATACATACACTCACTCACGCCTTTTTCCCATAGGGGTAGGCAGAAACTAAAGAACGCCACTTGCTACGATTCTTGCATACTTCTTTCGCTTCGACCACATTCATACATCTTGTCATACATACACGCCGGTTGCGAGTACTACGCACCTGACCTTTTTGAAGAACCTCACCAATAAGGTCGGTATAAGTTTTTCTAGGGCGTCCCCTCTCGGCGGTTCATTGATTATCATTGATTATCATATTATGTCACTTCAAATAGTAATTATTTAGATAATAAATTAATTAGTGCTAGGTTATAAAATGAAACTAAAGGCTGGGAGCATGATAACTAAAGCATGTAATATACGATTCCATAATGACAACAATGTCAATAAAATATTGACATTATAGTCATTATTTATTTCCCAAAATTAATAAGAAAATAAATATTTTCCTAAAATATTCGTAGATATAATTATCGTAGCAGGTGGCGTTCTGTAGTTCAGCTCACACCGGCTAGAACCCAAGTATTAAAATTATGTACAAAATAATAAATTCAGCCCACTTTTTTCAATACACGCCATCTAGTGCTTCATGTTTGTAAACAAGAATTACTTCTGTGTGAGAACGACTGACAGATATTATCTGTCGATGGCAGATATTATAGTAGACTTGTGTTGAATTGGGTGGCTTTTGGGGCATTGTTATTACCAACTTTAATAAAGCGTAATGGCCGAAGGGCGCCTAACCTAAACTACTATGACTTATTATTGTTCCAATTTTACACAAAACAATACAAACTAAAAAAGTGGATCAACGCCATCTAGCGGGTAAATGACCGGGAAAAGACCATATATGCTTCGCCTTAACGATTTGGATTCAAAGTCAAAATAGCGTATTCAAGATAGAGTACTACTGTAGTGATTTTTTTATGTAATTTTTACATTAAGATGAATAAGAAGCGGCGCAACAAACTCACCAGCAACACTTTTTTGTTTTAAACAAAATTTAAAATTTACTTAGATTTACTTGTTCATTGGTATAATTATGTCGGCCAGGGCACACATTGTATTTTGGTATTGTATTTAATACTCAAGCATCAATAAACCAGTAGCAAGGAATGATAAAAAAACCGACCTATGCATGATTACTGATTTTGTATACCAAACTGAAAAGAATTCCTGTAAATAGTAAAACATGAATAAGTACTCACAATCGATGTTCTCCGCTATCTTAGTGGATTGTTTTGATATTTAAGATGCGTCTACTCAAGATCGTCACCGTCTGGCCGATTACTGAAAAATATAAAAATACAAATTACTAACATGCAAGTGTAAGAGGATATCATACATAAGCACACATCATATTTCGAAATAAAAGGAATGAAACATTAGAACGGTTGCAAATCAGCTCTTCAAATCGCAATAGACAACTAAATATATTCACAAAGAATCAACTAAGTTCTCAAATTGGGAATCATCTAAATAAATCAAAAATGTCTTTTTAACTACCAAATCCACAATTTGGTATTTGTTGTATTGTATTTAATTTATTAATTTAAGTACTTAGATTTACTTGTTCATTGCTATAATTATGTCAGCCAGGGCATACATTATGTTCTGGTATTGTAATTAATACTCAAGCATCATTATACCAGTAGCAAGCAATGATAAAAAAAACGACCTATGCATGATTCCTGATTATTTTGTTTACCAAACCGAAAATAATTCTTGTAAATAGTAAAATATGAATAAGTACTCACAATCGATGTTCTCTGCTAACTTATTGGATTACGTTTTGATATTTAAGATGCATCTACTCAAGATTGTCACCGTCTGGCCGATTACTGAAAAATATAAAAATACAAATGACTAACAAGTATAAGAGCATATCATACATAAGCACACATCATATTACGAAATAAAAGGAATAAAACATTATTAGAAAACAGTCGCAAATCAACTCTTCAAATCACAATAGACTACTAAATATATTGACAAAGAATCAACTAAGTTCTCAAATTGGGAATCTAACCCAGCTGGTGCTGTCGCTGAATCTTGAATTCAGTTTCCATTTCACTTAAAAATCTAATCGCAATTTTGATAAAATATATTTATTTCTGTAAATAGATCTTTTAAAGACACTATCGATCAATAAATATTCGATGAATCGTTCAGTCGAAGTAGCGTTTGACGACTTATGGTTATTTCGCAATAAATTCCATTCGAACAAACGTTCAGTCGACTTTCCATTAATCGAACATATGACTCTCGAAGTTACGTTACGGACCCCTTTTAAAGACACAAGTCAAAATGTTATATATTTTTTTAAGCTAGATGGCTCCGGCATTTCCTAGCTGACGACCTCTGAGAAGAAACGCCATAACAAACTCAGAGAATCATAGTCTCTTTTAAAGTCCAGACATAGAATAGTAATAAATATTAAGATACAAGATACATTTATTTGTCATATATTATTACATTCATTTATATGTCTTACAATGTAGGCAAAGTCTGAAATGGCCTTTTGAAGAAAGAGCCATAGCGGCTTTGAGTAGACCAGTCCCAACCGACGGCACGCATGCATCAGTCATTGTGTAGCTCAACCATAATTTAGGAAGCTCAACAATCCGTCGCACGACGATACCAGATCAGAGGAACATTTGCGTAGGCCCCATAAAAAAGGCTCAAAGCCACCAGACTGTTCAAAGCAGAGTATGTATAATTAGCCTACAAGTACTCACATTTACATTTTATTGAGTTAAATATAATCACAGTAATAACCATTTCAGTGCTAATATCAAATTAATAATATAAATCATTGTTATGTCAGACTTACATGAGAGCAATGCAGTTTGATGTGTGAAAAAGAAAACAAATAGATAAATAAAAAGATTGCCATTATTTTGAATTTCGAATTCCAATCTAACACCGTGTTCCAAATAGTAAAACATGATTTACTTACAATTGTTGTTCTCCGTGAACGTATTGTAGGTTTTGATATTTTAGACGCGTCTACTCGCATTGCCGAACCGACCGAAGTTTAGATGCGTCTACTCGGATTGCCCCCCATAGGCCGAAGTATAGATGAGTCTACTCGGTTTTCCTCCCACAGGCCGAAGTTTAGATGCGTCTACCCAGATAGCCACCCACAGGCCGATTACTGAAAAATATAAAAATAGAAATTACTAACACGTAAGTGTAAGAGCATATCATACATAAGCACACATCATATTACAAAATAAAAGTAAAAACGCAGAAAAGCCAAATACTTTCAATAATCATTTATTAAACATTATTAGAAAGCAGTCGCAAATCAGCTCTTCAAATCGCAACACGCAACTAAGTAGGTATATTCACAAAGAATCGACTAAGTTCTCAAATTGGGAATCGAACCCGGCTGGTTCTATCGCTATAATTTTTATATAATAGCGGAATTAAGGTTTTATACAATATTCGATATGGAGTAATTGAAGGAATCTTGAATTCAGGTTCCATTTCAGTTAAAAATCGAATCACAGTTTTGAATTCCGAATTCCAATCTAACACGTCAGGCCGCGTTTCAAACTTTTAACGGCTACAAAGTTAGTTTTTAATTGACGCGCAATTTGCTATTTTCAAAGCACAAAGGTATGCTACGAAGCGCATCCAGTACGTCACTAGTTAAGTTGCTTTTTCCCTTTGTGAACCATGGATATATGTATAGTACCTATAATGGAATAAGCTATAGACAGGGCGACAAGAGTAATACGAGCAATATTGTTTAAAACATAAAATTATTTCGTAATGGAAATTGACGTTGCATGTGCATATTCTATCAATATTATAGTTAATTAAAAAAAAACTAATAAGTTTAATAATTAATATATTGATTATAATAAAAGAACATTCGCCAGGCTACATAATCATGGTATTTTGTTTGCAAAATCACGCAAGCAAAAATAAATGTAATTTTCTTTCTTCAAGCATACAATGCTGATCTTATTATATAATATAATACTGAATGATTTGTTTACTGTATTATGAATTTATGATTATTCTAATAATTAACTTTACAAATACAATGGAATCAAGTGTTTTTATGTACCTAATACTAATGAATTGTGTGACTACCTGAAACAACTAAGTATTGTACTGAGGGCCATACATTTAATTGTACCTACCTGTAGCACAGGAGATAACTAACACACATAGCAACCGCTAGTTTATTTATATGTGGCGAAAAATCTTGGGAACCATTGCACTGAATTCCAGATGGATATAGATGATATAATTTATCTTGCATGGCAATCGAAAGTGGGTACTAGGTAGAAAAATATTTAGTAGTATAATAATATATTTGAAATACCACTCCCTAAATAACCACGAAAACTGTAAGACCTATAAAATAAATAAATATTCTTGGACAAATTCACAAAGCCCCATCTAGTCCCAAACTAAGCAGAGCTGGTACTAGACAATGGATATAATACTTATATACTTTTCTTAAATTAAATACATATAATATTATATAAGAAACACCCAGACAAACACAAACAAAGTGTTTGTTCACATAAATGTTTGTGTCCTGTGGGAATCGAACCTACGACCGTAAGATAAGCAGTCAAACCACTAGACCACTGAGGTCGTCGTCGACGGCCTATACAAATAAATGAAGCTACAAACTTGAAAGGTTTCATAGATAATAGTTAAACATACTAAGTAAGGAGTGACATATGCAGTAAAGATTAAGTAAAACGCACAGCTGATAAATAACCATTACATTTGTGTGTGGATTATTAATCTGAGTTAAATGTAACTTGTGACGCAATAACTCTTTTAAGAATTTAGTGTTCAAAGAAACAAACAAAAAACTTTTCAGCTTTATTATATTAGTATAGAAAATATTGCCTCATTAGCATAGTGGTCCTAAGTGCGGCTGCTACGCTAGAGGTCCTGGGTTCGATTTTCAGGAAGAGCAAAGTGTTATTTACTTTTCCCATGAAATCTCATTACAAGCTGAGCTTAGTTTGGGTTGGTGCCCGGTAAATGGCAATAGGCCCGCCCCCTATTACATGGGACCTAAACATACCGGAAAACTGTGGAAAAAACAAAAACAATGTGGGTGTACAAATAATACATCTCTGCATGACCCTTTGACGAATACAAGCTGCAGATAAATAAAATGGCACCTATATGTATATGAAAAAAAATAGCAAATAATAAATGTAGTGATTTGAATCTTAAAGAGAATAAAAATATTAACTTTTAATGATCTTGATCATCTCATGATTTAGAAGTTAAAACCAAAGCAAATCTAAGTACCGTGCGACCAATTTATTTTTTAGCCAAGTCACAGGGACTGACGCGCATGACGTCACGCAAGTCAGCAATAAGCGCGCGAAATTTTAAAGTGATCACGTTTGAATTATTATCAGAGACAGATTAATATCAATCATCAAAATATCCCTAGAAGCACATCATTTCGAACATGAATAACATCTAAAAAAAAAAAATATAATAAGAATCACTAGGCTTTACCCGTACACCTGTGCGCGTAGACTTAGTAACACAATTATTGTTATCAGATTGATTTCATGGGATAAGAAGTACTCATGTTAGTTCTGAATAAAATTCCCGCTTTTTTTCGGGATTCAATATGGCAGAGCTAGTCAAACTAACTGTACCAAAATTATGATTTTATGATAAAGACTAAGTTATATAAAGTTCACTAGGACAAGCAGTAGTTGTCTGACCTTGGTTAAACTTTCATATATTAGTTATGTGTAAAAAAAAAGTAAAAAAAGTTACTTCACACTAATCGACCTACAGCTTTTTAACTAATCTATAGTTCTCAATAAAGCAAGATCCACAATATGTATATAACCAATCAAGGATCAATTATCAGAGAACAATTGCTTCGACCCTCTGGAGGGTCACAGTTTATTTAATTAATTAAACATTATCCTAGTGTTTATATATATAACACCCAAAACTAACAATACAGCATTCTCCGACTTAGTATTGTCACCAAAAACTGTATTTTCTTAAACCAAGTAAATACATACATATCATCATGCCTCTCAACCCTCCATTTCCCCGTACAGTAATATTTTAATTTGTTAAATATGAACCACTGCCAAATTTATAAAGTTATGTTAATAAAATTATATGAGATTGGGCACCTCTACAACATACAATAATTTTAAAACAATCATAAATTCAATAACAAGTTTTATAACTCACTCCCTAAATCTAGTGGAGAACTTCTGTGCTTCCAAATTTAAAACAAAACTTAAGAGATGGTTGGTTACTTGAGAAAAGATTTTATACAGTTTCAGATATTCTAAAATGGAAAAAATATAATGGGGGTGAGAAGCATTAACCTACCTGTAAGTCAGACATAACAGACATGTGGAGATGGAACCTGGAACCTGTCACTCGGCTACTATGCGACATGTGCTCGCTAAATTAATGTAATAACCAGTTCAGAAATTTGTTATTTTCAATCTGACCATAATAAGAGACTGTCTACAATAAGAAATCAAACCATTGAATGTTATTTTAACCATTTAGCAATGAATAGTACTATAGTTTAATTTTTTTATTCCAATAAGTGGGTACTTGAACATTTGTAAAAATATTTTTCATGGCATAGTAGATAAAATATCAGCTTTCCAATTAAACCTCCAGAGGTTTTTGCTTTAAAATACAATAAATAAATTAGAAATAGGTATATATTTTACAAGTAGCTGACAAGTTTTAAGGAACTTTGCCTATGACAAAGTAAAACTGCCGGTAGGTGGAACATTTATTTTATCACATTTTTCGTTCTATACGCATTAAACGATCATTTAAGCTTGTTACAGACGTAATGAACACGCAATTAACGATTAATATACGAATTATGGCACTCTAAAAGCTGAAATAAGTAAATCAATTTCATAAAATAATATTGGGGGTATGTTATCACAGATTTTCAGAATACGTTACATTCTTCAAGCATACAATGCTGATCTTATTATATAATATAATACTGAATGATTTGTTTACTGTATTATGAATTTATGATTATTCTAATAATTAACTTTACAAATACAATGGAATCAAGTGTTTTTATGTACCTAATACTAATGAATTGTGTGACTACCTGAAACAACTAAGTATTGTACTGAGGGCCATACATTTAATTGTACCTACCTGTAGCACAGGAGATAACTAACACACATAGCAACCGCTAGTTTATTTATATGTGGCGAAAAATCTTGGGAACCATTGCACTGAATTCCAGATGGATATAGATGATATAATTTATCTTGCATGGCAATCGAAAGTGGGTACTAGGTAGAAAAATATTTAGTAGTATAATAATATATTTGAAATACCACTCCCTAAATAACCACGAAAACTGTAAGACCTATAAAATAAATAAATATTCTTGGACAAATTCACAAAGCCCCATCTAGTCCCAAACTAAGCAGAGCTGGTACTAGACAATGGATATAATACTTATATACTTTTCTTAAATTAAATACATATAATATTATATAAGAAACACCCAGACAAACACAAACAAAGTGTTTGTTCACATAAATGTTTGTGTCCTGTGGGAATCGAACCTACGACCGTAAGATAAGCAGTCAAACCACTAGACCACTGAGGTCGTCGTCGACGGCCTATACAAATAAATGAAGCTACAAACTTGAAAGGTTTCATAGATAATAGTTAAACATACTAAGTAAGGAGTGACATATGCAGTAAAGATTAAGTAAAACGCACAGCTGATAAATAACCATTACATTTGTGTGTGGATTATTAATCTGAGTTAAATGTAACTTGTGACGCAATAACTCTTTTAAGAATTTAGTGTTCAAAGAAACAAACAAAAAACTTTTCAGCTTTATTATATTAGTATAGAAAATATTGCCTCATTAGCATAGTGGTCCTAAGTGCGGCTGCTACGCTAGAGGTCCTGGGTTCGATTTTCAGGAAGAGCAAAGTGTTATTTACTTTTCCCATGAAATCTCATTACAAGCTGAGCTTAGTTTGGGTTGGTGCCCGGTAAATGGCAATAGGCCCGCCCCCTATTACATGGGACCTAAACATACCGGAAAACTGTGGAAAAAACAAAAACAATGTGGGTGTACAAATAATACATCTCTGCATGACCCTTTGACGAATACAAGCTGCAGATAAATAAAATGGCACCTATATGTATATGAAAAAAAATAGCAAATAATAAATGTAGTGATTTGAATCTTAAAGAGAATAAAAATATTAACTTTTAATGATCTTGATCATCTCATGATTTAGAAGTTAAAACCAAAGCAAATCTAAGTACCGTGCGACCAATTTATTTTTTAGCCAAGTCACAGGGACTGACGCGCATGACGTCACGCAAGTCAGCAATAAGCGCGCGAAATTTTAAAGTGATCACGTTTGAATTATTATCAGAGACAGATTAATATCAATCATCAAAATATCCCTAGAAGCACATCATTTCGAACATGAATAACATCTAAAAAAAAAAAATATAATAAGAATCACTAGGCTTTACCCGTACACCTGTGCGCGTAGACTTAGTAACACAATTATTGTTATCAGATTGATTTCATGGGATAAGAAGTACTCATGTTAGTTCTGAATAAAATTCCCGCTTTTTTTCGGGATTCAATATGGCAGAGCTAGTCAAACTAACTGTACCAAAATTATGATTTTATGATAAAGACTAAGTTATATAAAGTTCACTAGGACAAGCAGTAGTTGTCTGACCTTGGTTAAACTTTCATATATTAGTTATGTGTAAAAAAAAAGTAAAAAAAGTTACTTCACACTAATCGACCTACAGCTTTTTAACTAATCTATAGTTCTCAATAAAGCAAGATCCACAATATGTATATAACCAATCAAGGATCAATTATCAGAGAACAATTGCTTCGACCCTCTGGAGGGTCACAGTTTATTTAATTAATTAAACATTATCCTAGTGTTTATATATATAACACCCAAAACTAACAATACAGCATTCTCCGACTTAGTATTGTCACCAAAAACTGTATTTTCTTAAACCAAGTAAATACATACATATCATCATGCCTCTCAACCCTCCATTTCCCCGTACAGTAATATTTTAATTTGTTAAATATGAACCACTGCCAAATTTATAAAGTTATGTTAATAAAATTATATGAGATTGGGCACCTCTACAACATACAATAATTTTAAAACAATCATAAATTCAATAACAAGTTTTATAACTCACTCCCTAAATCTAGTGGAGAACTTCTGTGCTTCCAAATTTAAAACAAAACTTAAGAGATGGTTGGTTACTTGAGAAAAGATTTTATACAGTTTCAGATATTCTAAAATGGAAAAAATATAATGGGGGTGAGAAGCATTAACCTACCTGTAAGTCAGACATAACAGACATGTGGAGATGGAACCTGGAACCTGTCACTCGGCTACTATGCGACATGTGCTCGCTAAATTAATGTAATAACCAGTTCAGAAATTTGTTATTTTCAATCTGACCATAATAAGAGACTGTCTACAATAAGAAATCAAACCATTGAATGTTATTTTAACCATTTAGCAATGAATAGTACTATAGTTTAATTTTTTTATTCCAATAAGTGGGTACTTGAACATTTGTAAAAATATTTTTCATGGCATAGTAGATAAAATATCAGCTTTCCAATTAAACCTCCAGAGGTTTTTGCTTTAAAATACAATAAATAAATTAGAAATAGGTATATATTTTACAAGTAGCTGACAAGTTTTAAGGAACTTTGCCTATGACAAAGTAAAACTGCCGGTAGGTGGAACATTTATTTTATCACATTTTTCGTTCTATACGCATTAAACGATCATTTAAGCTTGTTACAGACGTAATGAACACGCAATTAACGATTAATATACGAATTATGGCACTCTAAAAGCTGAAATAAGTAAATCAATTTCATAAAATAATATTGGGGGTATGTTATCACAGATTTTCAGAATACGTTACATTTTAAACCGTAATTATATCTCCGTTGTAGAAGATTTCAGGAGCAAAGTAATAATACTTTGCTCCTGAAATCATAATCCGCTGCATAAACTCGTTTTCTAAAATGCACCTGCACGAACAGTTGAATGCGTAAAAAATATACTTCGCACCGACAGATCACCCTGAAGACGACATCAATCAATAACAAAAGAAATAATATCGCAAGCTATAGACTTAATCTGATTGTCTACTTACACCAACGGCGGTGATGCTATTCCAACGTTAAGTGCAGCGGTCGACCGACGCGGACGGGAAAACAAGTGAAATTATATGTCCATTTGTCCACCGAAACCAAACCCACGCCGATCTGAGTTGCCAGTATGAAAATAAAATTAAAAAAATTAGATTGTTTGTGGTAGCACAGATTAAGGTAGTGGCTAAGTGAGAGGACTACGAATGGAATTACTTTCGATTTCGAGGCAAATACAACTAAACTGTTATAAATCAAATAGTCGTATTTGATTTAGAGCAGTTTTGCTTCAATACCAATTTGTAACCGCCCGGCCTAAATGTATTTTGATTTATCAATTTAGTGTTGTTTTTACATCAATACTTTTTAATTGGAAGTAGGGCAGAATCCAGAAGCTTTACGAGCATAAATTTAATGTTTTAGCGACTGTGGTAACTGCTTAATACAAATATATAGGAATGTATTTAATGCGGCGACAAAGGGGATAGAACCTATCTGGCATTTCGACCCACCCGCCACTTTGTTTTTTTTTTCGAAATCGTGGCGCACTATGAAAGTGATATACTGTATGGGTAGAGGACACATAAACGAACAAGAAATATCAGTCACGTGATACCTACACCAAATGTCACGTTATCGAAATATTTCAAGTTTACCTCCAAATATCTAGGTAACCATATTCCCGCAATTCCGAAAATCAAACAAAATGGCGGCGGGTCTGATAAGCCAGTTTCTATACAAAAAGGTTCAAACTTTGAATTGACAAAAACCCTTTGAATTTTAGATTTGTAAACAATTTATGGCTCTCATTCATGGCGATCCTGGCAGGGTCGCCATGTAGTGGCGGGTGTTCGGAGAACAAGTGAAACACAACTATCTCCTAAGACAGTCTATAATATAATAATGAATTACACGCTAATGGGTACAATATATCGGGTGGAGGCGCGTCACACACTACAATGGGGGTACCAAATATAATGGCTAGGACGCATAAATAGTTTAATCGTCATAGGTTGGCAGCTAATAAGGACCATCGTATTACGTAAAAAGCGGATGCTTAATAAAATTAATGGTATGCTTACTTTTAATTTGAAAAGCAATGATAACCAAGTCAAAGGTCTCGAGTTCGAATTCATGTGTGTATTAATAATTAATTATCACATTCTTAAATCGGTGAAGGAAAGCATCGTGAGGAAACCTGTATGCCTTAGAAATTTTTCTCGACAGTTTGTTTCAAATAAGAATAGGAACGTCAATGACCTCGAATGACCTCGATCTGTCAAAAAATACAGCTTCCAAAGAAAAATAATTTTATCTTTTGAAATTTTAAAACTTAATAATATATTTTATAAGCAGTAATACCAAACCCGGAACTCTTCGAGTTAATAAAAAGGCACAATCTGCCAAAAAACTATATTTTATACAATATTTTAAACTCTTCTCACTAAACTACAATATGGCTTTGAAGTTTTGAAGCTGCCACCCTATAATTGTTATTTAAATCCAATTGAATATACCTGGCACTTGATAAGTGTAGGGTAGCTGACAATAATGTTCAACAATTAGAAAGCCAAATTGAGAATCTAACACTGGAAACTATTGATTCAATTATTATTGACGATTGACAAAAAGAAATTAACCACGTCAAATGAATCGAAAATATAAACCAAAAAAAGGGAAATTTTCAAGACAACGATAACTTTAGTTTTATTATAAACACGGGTAATAAAATATCTAAGTTTCTTCTAAATAACAATCGGTGGAATATTTTAAATATATAAAAAATATTATTTCAAAAATATCTGTTTTGCTCACCCTACCTAGCTGGTTTGAATTGACAGCTATGACGTCACAAGATGGCTGGAGGTCAGTCCTATTCTTATTTGAAACACATAGTATGTCAACCCACCTCGTCAGTGTGGTGTGTACTCTGCGGTGTGGTGAACTATGGTCTAATCCCTCTCAATCTAAGAGGAGACCCGTACCCAGCAGTGGCACAGTATATGGATTGATGCTGATGTTGGTTGCTTTTAATTTAAAATGGCAGCGAATATTTGCAGAAACTTGATGATGGATAAACTTTACTCTAATGTTAAACTTACAATAAATAAGTTGACTGAGTGAATTTACACGATCCTATGTATTTCTGGGTGCTTATATAAAAATATGTCAACAGAAAATGTAATATGTATGTAATGTAATAATTATGTAAATAGTAAAATATGTAATACTTTAGTAGCTAAGTCATTATTTATAGTTCATTTCCTGTTTAACCTTTTGACCGCCGCGCCACGTCAATAACGAAGATCCGTGTTTTCTACGCCAAGCGACAAATTCTAGTATCTAATAAGAGGTAAAAAAAAGAACAACAAATTTTTGTATAGGTATTTATTTTGAACTAAAAAAAAGTGGTATTTTTGCCATGCCATGCCATGTCGCGACATGTCGTTGGCGTCATGAGCAAGTTTTTATTTGACGTCTATACACGTCCGTGGCGGTGAAAAGGTTAAATTTAGTAGAATCCCTATTATCCGGATCAAATAAAACCAGAGGCATTCCGTATAATCGAAAATCCGGATAATGGATTTCAAAAGTCATCAAATCAAATAATAATTACATTTTATATTTCCAAAACCGTAAATAAAAAGAGAGAACATTTATATCGGCAATTAGAACCATAACGAATCAGTCCGGATAATCGATGTTTGAGTAATCTGTACTTGTTTGTTATATTCACCACCTCAAAGTAGCTGCATTATATGTCATCGGAAAAATATTTAATCACAAGTTACTTTATTAGTTTCAAACGGAATCGTCCTTTAACTCTCTGTAGCATTCTGTAGACTATAACAATACTGAAGTATATAATATAATAGCTAAATACTGTTTGAAATTCTACCAAATGCATAACAATTATTTTAAATGAGAAAAAATATTTTACTACATTATGTAAAGCCCGTCTCACGAAAGAAGTCCCACGGAAATGAGTGGAACTAATTTTGACAACTCGGACAACTTTACATCAATTTCAATAAATTACGAAACAATAAAATCTTATTCATCCTACAGGGATTAAATATAGAATTTTTGGAGAGTCTAAAACAATAGAGTTTAGCATATAGCAATATTCCATCGTACGACAGTGGCGCCGCATCTATGGGACTTCATACGTAGTATCTCTTTGTAGTCTGTGGGGACTTCTTTCGTGACACGGACACTTTCATACACAAATCAAAATATTTTTTTAATATCTGTGGGTAAATATAAACTGAATATTAACAACAAATATGAATCCTGCAGGTACTAAATCGTGCTAAAGCTTTTTGTATATTTTTGGCATTTTCCATGCTAAGATTTTTAAAGTTATTTAGAAAAGGAAAAATTGGACCGCGGGCAGGATTCGAACCTGCGTCTTCTGGTTAGGTACACCAGACGCTATGACCACTAAGCCACCGCGATACCTACCCGTCATGTCGAATTTTTCCTTCACATACTGAATTTACGTCTAATCGAATCCTGCCCGCGGTCCAATTTTTCCTTTTCTAAATAACTTTAAAAATACTTCAAAAAGTTTACTCAAAAATAAGTTTTTTTTTTGCAGTTTAAGTGTTACTGTTTATAATCCTAGACTAATAACAGCACTGAACTTCAGTGTTACCATATATACAGATTTCTCCGTATTTATACTAATTTTCGATGTGCGATACAGATTACCATTGGATACAGAATTTTCACATTCTATTGACTACATTGGCGTAATCTGCTTTTATAACGGAACATAGCAAAATAAATAACACACTTGAATGCCATCCGTAATTAAAATATTAAAAAGAAAAATGCAAAATGTTGTCTGCGTCTATTTTTTATGGATATTTTATTTTTAAGCCATGCCGTTAATTTTTTAATATGATAATCTATCAAAGAAATTTGACAGATTGGAATAGCTTGATGTGCTCTGTATGTACATTCTGTAAAACAGATTTTACAAAAGAAACAGAACAAAGTAACTAGCCTGCATATGGTATGTAGGTTCTGTTTTGGTTCTTTTTTCGTTCTGTTTTGACTATACATATCTATTTTATACAGATTTCATTATAAAAGCGCATACAGATTTTAGCCGTTTCCAATACAGATAAAAGGTTCAATGCATCTGGCAACACTGCTGCACTTAACGCTGTTTTTCAATGCGTTTTTCTTCCATGTTTCTGGTTTTATAGTAATATTTCTTGCAGTATTACTTTTTACTAGGGTTGAAGTATCATCCATTTAATTTAAATACTTTATTCTCTTAAAAATTAACTAATAAATCAGTAAAAACATGCAACAACTTTCTTGTAAAACGTCTTTAGCCGCATTTCATTTTGAAATGTGACGTGGGAGATGCTGATTGGTCAATAGTTGAATTTTGCTGATTATGGCAGAGATTTAAATTGTGATTGTGAAGACCGATCGATTGCCGGTTTTGACCCTGAAGTCACTTTTGAAGCATGATTTTATAGGGTTTTAAGCCGTCTTTGATTAGAAAACATTAATAGTCAGTTTGTATTTGGATTTTCGACTCAGCAAAGTAGGTTACTTTGCCAGCATTCACAGTAGCCAATATTCCAGCATCCAGCCAAATAAATTAGAAAAACCCGACAAGATGGCGCTACCCAGGGCCGAACCGTGAGTTTAGGGGGCCCTGAGCTAATAATACTTAGGGGCCCACCTAATTACTCAAAGTATAGAAAAAAATGAGACGGTAAAATATTTGATTTATATTGACTTTGACTTGACTTAGCTGGGGGCCCATTGAATCCACGGGGCCCTGGGCTGAAGCCCAAAAAGCCATATGGTAGATCCGGCCCTGGCGATACCTTTCATAAAAATGTTTTGCAACGTAGGCTACTTTCGAAAAGTTCTCTGCTGGTCCGATTTCAATAAATAATAATAATGTCGTTTTACCACTGATGGCGACGTTGCTGCTACTCTGTTCTATGGTGTAGATAGTGAGGATGACTTGGATTTCAATGACGACAGACCCCGACTTTGTACCAGATTTGAATAATTTCAGATATTATGTTGATTCCATATTCCATATGAAACTCTCGAAAGCGACCACGAAAACCCTTCCCGGAACTCAGAAAATGTTCCGTCCCAAGAATAATAATGATAATAATATTTTTGGGACATTTTACACAACACCATCTAGTCCCAAACTAAGCAGAACTTGTACTATGGGTACTAAACAATGGATATAATACTTATATACTTTTTTTGTAAATACATACTTATAATACATTTTTTATTTAAATAATAAAAAACACATGTACTTACTACATACTCGAATGAAGGAAAAAAATTAACCCGAATCGAAAATTCTAAGTAACTTTTCCGGTGTTGCCAGTGTACAATATATTGTAACGTTCCGTACTACGCTTTATCTATTCACTAAATAAAACCCTTAAAAACGCGATGTTTTCAACAAAACATTTTACAATTCCACGCTGCTTATTTACTCACGTCAAACGTATCAAAATATACATTGTTGTTCCGAAAACGGAACGTTACGATATATAAAAACGTCAGTGACGTCATTCCTGTCTTTTTGTCCTTGTAAATACGTGAATTTTAAAATATACGCTCAGAAAGCTATTGCTGAAACAAATAATATATAGTGTTCAGTGATCAACATATCAGGTATACGAAATTTTTATTTGTATTTTAATGCTAACGCTCATTGTTATTTATTGTTATAAATTTTTGGACATTTATGAGAAAAACGCCTTATTTATGTAATTGCTCGCGCGTAATCGGGGCGATGCTCTAAATGTCTGCAATGTATTTTTAGTACCTACCTATGTACCTGTCCTCATTGGGATTTTTTTTTATTTATTTTTTTCTGTGACCTTCAGTTTATGGGAAGGTCATAGTGTTTTCTTAAAAATATATTTCGCGATTAGTAGTGCGTTCACTCATGTGCAGTGATACCGGTTATTGTCCTGCTCTTGTTTACTTTATTAATGAATCCAGTTGTAGCTATCCCGGTCATTCACTATTTTTAGAGCAATAGAATTTTGAAGTGGACTTTAATATTGATGTGCGCGCTTTCGGGTAATCTGCTTTACAAAATAATGTAATATAAACTGATAAACTGCGAAAAATTAAATCATTTGCAATCAAGTAAATAGATTTCTCAATTGTTTTGAAAAAGGTGAGTCCTTCTCTATTTTGTTGTTGTATTGTACACTATGTACTTGTTTGTGTTGCCAGTCCCATAAAGGGAAACGCATACCTACATACTGATACTGCTCCTTAGCTATAATACGAATACAAAAAGAAAGAAAAGACGTATGTTACACCTACCTAATTTTTTTCTTGTGTTAAAGATTGAGAGGCTTTATTACAAAGAGCAACTTAGATGTATTTTTTCTTATCTTGGTGAAATAAATTTATTCAAATTTCCAAAACAAACAAAACTCTAAAAATAGGTACCTACCTAATAATATTTTTAGGCTGTACCTATTATATGTATGTGTATAGACACGTAAGTAGGCACTTACTTACATATTTTGCTGTATTACATAATAAGTAGGTAATTTAGATTGATGTATTACCTGAAATAAAACGCATTTAAAAAACTTACCTTAGAAGCTTATTGTATTGAGATAAGCACTTCCAGTTCCGTCGTATTTTACCTCTCTTTCTACCTAATATTTCTATCTCTGTCGCACATCCCCTCCTTTCACCAGGCAGGGAGCGCTGTTGAGCTAGGTAGGACTCCGTAGGAGCACGGCGTGCCTTTGTTCGTCCGTCATTGCGTCGAAATTTGTTTTAATTTTTATGTACATTAAGGAATGCATTTAGAATTGAATTGAATTGAAATTTACACTAGGCAGGCTTAAAAACTAAGCTTCTAATAAGGTATCTAAGTAGTTTAATAAGCGTTTTATTTCAGGTAAAACGCGTCTATTAAACCACTTGACCGTAATTAGAAGTTTATTAAATTGCACCTCAACTTAATTAGTATTATAGGAAGATTTTAAGACTCAAGGTGCAAGTTCAGCTAAAACTTGGGCTAATTCTGATCCTTCTAGTCCTATCAAATTTATTATTATTGTTTTGCTTGTGCCAAAAACGTTCAGCGCTTGCTAACTATTTTAAAATTACGTCCTTCATGTAGGACGTAACTAGATAGATTTGCGTAGAGTGTTTAGGGTTCCATGACCTAATTTTCTTTGGCCATCTTCAAATGTCCAGAACTCCAGAAACATGTCCTGTACTTTCGGCGGAACGACTTTGGTGGACGTTTTCCTCTTCCTTCGAGCCTTTTTCCAGTGTCCCCAACATTCGGCTTCCAGTCTAACCAGGCGCGGCCAGCCCGTTTGCCGTAACATAACAAGTAGGCATATAAATTAAGCATGCTATAATATAGCACATAAAATCGCATGCTTAGAAAATGAAGCATAAGTATAGCATTAAGCATGTTATTGATTTATAGCAACTTTGAACACCACTAATACCGATATCCTGAGGATAGACTTGTGTAGAATACATTTCTAGCATTCGTAAGTAAATGCAATGGCATTTACAAATGAAACAGGCATGATAATCATGAGAATATTAAAATTTTTGAACAGAATCTGTTGTTGGACCAACATTGAAGTGATTATGTTTTATTGCATGACACAGGCTCACAGCAAGTATCTTGATACTTGCCTACCTACCAAGCAGTACCAGTGCTAGATATAACAAGCATACCCCTGCGAGGGGAACCGTGCAGTATTAGATGGTTTTTCTCGGAAAGAATTATCACGCTTCTTACCTGGACTGGCCTGGACTGGCTAAAAATATTAAGGAGTTTTAGCACAAATAACAATGACCACCCTGCGAGGGTTGGTTTATAGTGTAATGCCCGTAAGGCTCGGCGCAGTGTCACAGCAAGTAGGTGTATAGGTACCATATACGGTGGTACATTATGACAAGCATACCCCTGCGAGGGGAGCCGTGTAGTTATATTGCTCGGAAAGCAATACCACTGTTAGACTGCTTAGCAGGACAAATGGCCTTTCTTACCTGATAAAGCTTCATGGTTAAATATATTTTTGATTATTGGCACAAATAACCATGACCACCCTGCGAGGGTTGGATTTGAGTGCAATATGATTAATTGAACTAATTGTATGTCGGTTGAATTAATGAAAAACATAGTAATATGTCTTCTTCGATAGATGTCGCTGACGTCTCTTTAAAACGTAAGAATGAAAAATTCCACATCACCTCAGGCACTGGTCTCGGTAGCTTAGTTGACTAAAGCGCCCGGTTTTCTTGACCGAGCGACGCAGGTTCAAACTAGATAACTAACACTGCTTCTTTGAGCCGTGTCGTGTTCCTAACCGTGACCATCGTTGCCAGTGCTCCGCGAGGACAAGTAGTGTTTACTGGTTAGTTTTTGTCAGTGGCTCTTTCGTTTTACAGGGTCGGCAAAACGCAAGTGATACCCCGGGTGTTGCAAGCGTCATAGGCTACGGTAACCGCTTACCTTTAGGTAGGCCGTATGCTTGTTTGCCACCTTAGAGTTATACATTATAAAAAAAATGAGAGTGAGGATTGATATCGAAAATAATTTATTTATTCATTATTTGGAATTGCACCAAACACATAGTACATACCTAGGTACTTAATTATATTGTATGTAGGTACTTAAAAAAAACCGCGACACTCATAGATTAAAGCTTCCCCTACCACACGAAAACATCACAATATGAATTAATAACATAACAATAACGACACTAGCATCACAAAGGATTATGACAACGTCCCATGACGTCAAAGATTGTATAAGTAAACTATGTATTAAAAATCTCAATGTTTACAATGTCTCACAGATGTCCTGATGACCTCTCCCGTTCTAGAATAAGTAAAGAATTACAGTAGGCAGAATCTGAAGAGTGTATGTAGGTACCCATGTAAACTGTTAGCGCAATTTTCATGACAATTCGCGCCTTGTATTCGAAACGGAAGACGGCTATTGGTGCCAATTGTGGCATGCAATTTATTTTATCACTAAGTATTTCACATTGTAACTGCCTATCACAATCAATCTCTGCATCTTGCGGCATAAAAGGATTATAACCATAATACATGGCTGACATAGGGAATATGCACTGACCTCTATAATACAGTAGAGGTCAGTGGGATTAAGTAATTAATCCAAAAAGTTCTATGCGTAACTATACTTGTCTTTGTCATTTTACATTGACATTACTGTAGACCGAGAATTCTCTGTGTCTACGGACATTACATAATTTTAGTGACTAATGCCGTCTTACTTTATAAAATAAAACGGTAGGTACTTAGTTATTCTCTCTTAAACCTAAGTCTATGTTAAAAAAAGAATATCTGTTGTTTTATAATTATTATTATTTCTCCTTGTTCAAGTTCCAAGTTTAAATCTCGCGCCGTATTAAATTAGTTCAATAACCGTAAACAATGACATTCGCTCGATGAGGAAAAAGAACTACTTATAGAAAACTTATTGAAAAATATTTCTACATTATATAAAATTATATTAATGTCTACCTTATTAAATAAGGCTTATTTTATTGACCACAACTCTACAATGATTATTTTGATATTTCATTGAAAACTAAAATTAGTTAGGGAAATAATAGTTCGTTTTTAGTATTCAATACGTGAAATTAAATTAAAATCGTCCTGGTATTGATAAGCCATGATGTTGGGAACGTGTTCAAAAGATTCATCTTTAATAACTAACATCACTAACTGTCTCTTCCCGACTTTCAACCTCATATGTGGGCAACTGCTTAACCTAGTGGTCCTAAAAGTTACTACTACGCCACTACGCCAGAGGTCTTACGGTATGGTGAGGGAGACAACCATCAGTGTCGGATACTGCATGCCGACATAATATCTATTTCTATCCATCTGGTATTAAGTCTCCCCCGCTCCACTATAAGGGCCACATCTATCCATCTGGTATTAAGTCTCCCCCGCTCCTCTATAAGGGCTACATCTATCCATCAGGTATTAAGTCTCCCCCGCTCCTCTAGAAGGGCCACATCTATCCATCTGGTATTAAGTCTCCCCCGCAACTCTAAAAGGGCTACATCTATCCATCTGTTATTAAGTGTCCCCCGCTCCTCTCTAGGGCCACATCTATCCATCTGGTATTAAGTCTCCCCCGCTCCTCTATAAGGGCTACATCTATCCATCTGTTATTAAGTGTCCCCCGCTCCTATTTATGGGCTACATCTATCCATATGTTATTAAGTGTCCCCCGCTCCTCTATAAGGGCTACATCTATCCATCTGGTATTAAGTCTCTCCCTCGCGAATCGCGATTTCTTTCTAAATATAGATGGACGCATTATTAGTTTACGTAGGTATTCCAGATGTCTACTCATCCATACAGTCGCATTCTACTCTCTTGCGAGAGAAGAATGCGATTGTATTGGTGTTAGTTACAGAATTAATACCACTATAACATAGAAAAGGAGTCAAAGAAAATATCGTTAAATGGTGAAGGAACACTACGTAATGACACCAGTATGACGTATGTAGGGTATGTAGGCAGGGTAAAAGGATATAAATGCAATTTTAGCACAAAGTCCAAATACTTCAACCTGGCTACATTTTAACTTGAAGCATTTAAAAAATGCTTGTTTTGATTCAACAAAAAGTTTTTATGTATATAAGTACTTAATATATATATTAATTTAAGATTACTATTTAAAGAAGATTTGTATTGTCAGCAGCAGACGTTTACAAAGGCTCCGCTCGATATTAAAAAAAATACTGAGTGCTCAGCGAGTAGATATTTCTAGAAAAACAATCGCAATATCTACTAATTTGGGTCAGAAATCTTACAAGTCATTAGAAATACGAAAATATTGTTGCTATCTCAAGATAATCTTATACTATACACACAACTTTATCTTACAATGACTTAGCGCTAATTATGGAAAATTTTATTAGTCCCTAACTTGTTTGTTTTTCTTCCTACCTACTATTTATGCTAATGGAGTAAGATTATTCAGTTGTCAAGCATAAATTATTATCATATTATAGGAGTAGGCCCGAGCTGTCGTCAGCTGGAAAACCGTGATTACGGTTGCTTTGGTGTCATGATCATGATTTATGGATGGTAAAGATAATTTTATTTTGTCATGCGAAAAATCCTCACGGTCCGCCTCAATCTGCCACTTGAAATGGCGGCTGGGTATGCCAGACTCCTACTGACTTAGGACAAGCCTTCCCTTGTCCTATTTTTACAGCGATGACACGGTTTTCGTTGCGCTTTATCCGAAACCGAGCAATTTCCAAGCTAAAATGAAAGAAGGAATCAATCAGAATACTAGGAAAAACGGCTCAAGTTATGTATCACGTAGTAAGCTTGTGTAAATCACGATATCGACGTCGACAATATCAACATGTGTTTTTATAAAACATAAATATAATTTATGCGTGGCATGTCACGTATGCGTTCGATTTGTTTGTGAGATGAGAGAGGAGACACTCATCGGTTAGTCACTCGTTTACTAATCACTACCCTAATGTGTGGAAATAAACACATTAGGTAGGTATCAATGTTTGAAGAAAGAATATTTAAGTGTGCACGTGAACGATCACGCTGGATTACATCACATCTTTCTGCTTTGTTCTTAATTTGGGATAATTCGTCGCAGTATTAGTTATTTTTATCATCTGCAAGGATGATACATGCAAGCCGTGATTGTTTGGGCCATTAACCTACCTACCTACCTACCTACATGACATTCCGAAATTCACTCGTTTCCCAAGAAAGGGAGAAAAGTCAATTGTATGAACACTTTTTACGTTCGGTTTTACGGCATTACCGCACGGCATTCATTTCAATTGTGGGGAAGAATTTAACTATATTTATTTATTATTTAAAATAAGCTCGAGCCATTTGAGTCCTTTATTTAAATATAATGTAGTAGGTAGGTGAGCAATAAGACGATATTTCAGAAATTCTCACAGGGTTGGGAAATCGAGGACATCGCTGGACAATCCACGGGTATACACCTAGTTCATCATAAAAATATTTAGGTACCTATACATACGTACAGCATACAAAAAAGATAGCGAATACTAACGCCAGGGAGTGGAGAGTAACAACACACTTGAGGGGGATCGCGATCATGAGAACCGCCTAAAATCGTACAAGTCAAATAGAAAAGTTTTCTAAACTTCTCGACCTTTAATTATGACCCTATCCCAAAAGAAATTGGCTGCGACCGCGCCTGAATAGAAAAACAATTATTATGACCTTCTGGAGGATCACCGTTTTTGATGAATTAATGGATACTACCGTATTCACGGAAGGCCGATTGCCTTGTGGAATAAACAACTTTTTATTAATAGATATGCTCTATATTGTTGCGCTCGATCTTTGTTAATGTTTTTGTTATCGCCGGTATTTATTTGTTTACGACAAGATAATTAGTTTCCCTGCCTCAGATTTGTCTTCGGTCTCGGAGCAGGCGGTCGTTGCGTGTATTGTGCGAAAATAGTTGCGTTTCATAATATTTTTTATTGTTTCGTTTATTACGTATCTTATACTCATCTCAATAACGACAGGTACATAAACAGGTAGGCAGAGACCATTATTCAATCTATGCTATTACTAATGAATTCTCGAAATTAGATACTTGGAATTTAATTTACAAACTTGTAAATTTGTAATGTGTTTCCCTCACAACGTTTCTATAATTACCTTGTCATGTAGCCTAACTTAGTGAACGTGTCGCTAGCGTACCTATTTGTCAAAAATTTTGTACCTATAAAAATTGACAAAGCGACTATCGCTCACTAAACTTCATAATAAGCTATTGCGTCTGGGCTAAGATGTCTCAACAAACCTTTATCTCCACAGATATAAAAAAATGAGTAAGCTGTGCAGACAAGTCTCCATCGAGTCCCCTGGACCTACCCTCAAGGAATGCGTGTTCAGTTTCGACGTGCCCGTCCCTGATGTTCCGATGTATGGAGCTAGGATTCGAGTGGTATACGCTGGGGCTTGCTACAGGGCCAACAAGACTCGTTCAGCGTCGGTCTGTAGCACATCTTCGATATCGTCCATCGGCAGCCTATCAGGTGAAATGGAAAACTTCGGCATTCACACGCATGCCAGTCCGGCTCACATAGGACTAAGGGACGGCGCTTTGTTTCCCGGCTACGAGGTAGCTGGCGTGGTGGACGCCATAGGGAAAGCTGCCGAAAGACTCGACGGAATCAAAGAGGGATCCAGGATCGTCTTGTACCCTTACGAAGGTGTCCCGCATGGGTATGCGGAATATATCGTTGTGCCAGATTTTAAGTGTCTGGTGCCGGTGCCTGATCAGTTGCCCTTGAGTGTAGCAGCCATGCTTCCTACTGGCGCGTTATTGGCTATGAATACCGTGTACACAGCTGGTGAATGCTTGAAGCGGGTGCTAGAAGGCCCTTCAAGGAAGGACAACACCACGGTGTTGATTGTGGGCACCGGTGGCCTGGCGTTGTGGGCTCTGCGCATTGCCACCCACTATTTCAAGCATGGCGCGTATACCAATCGTATTAGTATTTGCGTGGCTACACTCAAGGATGAAGGATTCATTTTGGCGAAGGAATGCGAAGAGTAAGTTGTTCATGTTATACCATATTAGTATTAGCGCGCATGTATTGACGACGGGAAAGATTTCGGCGAACACGTTGTCAAACGGCGGTCCCCGCGCGGTTTAATAATTTTCATGATTTTCATGATTTTAAACGTTGTTCCCTTAGAAATACAGGGAGTCGTGCGATCCGCGCGAACACTTTCACGTCGACAGTGTACGCCCATACATATGATACTCGCAAGTTCTTAGTATAATTTTTTCACAACATAATTATTAGGCACGTCATGATATTTTGCTCTGAGATTTTCATTACGATGTGGTTAATCAAATGTTAATTGGAACATGAAATTCTAACGCCCAAGACAACACCGTCATGGTGCTCCATACTAATATAAAAGTCTCATGGTACTATCTTAATAAAAAGTACATTCAATTGGACCAATTGGCAACCTTGGAGAATCGCACAGAATGTTCGCACGTCAACACAGTACGTAACAATGTAATATCATCTCGACACTTGAATAACATTGAAGAGCCTTTACAATTTCAATTGCATGATCCGAGCATAAAGGACAGGTCGGGGAGATCGGTACCTACTGTTATTAGTCAATTGGTGTCTGGATCAGCCCGGTCGTCGAGGACTTGGCACTGTGGAGGTATAACACAATCTTGTAGTTAACGCAATCTTGTTTGAGTACTTGGACCATTCAAGTAGTCTATTGCTATCAGCGACAGGATGCCAGGGCTGCATGATTTGAAATTTGAATCAATCCGATTTAACTTATGATTTAAATTTAATATATAATAAAAATATACATATAGTGTAAAATACTTATATATTCAGCCACATGGGGTTAGACTGGAAGCGGACCCCAATTTTAATTGAGAAAAGACTACAAGGACGATGATGATTTTTAATTGTTTTCATTTCACACATCATCATGACAATTTGAAACTTGATATTTTTTTTTAACTCTATTAATGTGTAGCAATCAATTTCCATCAAGCAGTTTTAGCATAAGCTAAGGCCACCCCTTTTCCTTGCGGGAATTAGGCGCACTATTTATATCAAATTATGTATGTAATTTTATATTTTTTTTGGTTTGTGTTATTTAGGGATAGTCTCATTCCTTTTTTTGCAAGGAATGAATTGTTTTTCTTTCAATCCAGAAAAAGCAGATTAAAATGCGTAGTTAATCTGGGCCCAGAGTTATGACTATAGCCGGTAGTCTTGGGGCTCCACCATTGAATTGTACCGTTGTTTGTGTTGATGCAGAGTGAGAGTGGTGCAGTGGAACGAGGACCTCTACGAGAAGCAGTTGATTGAGAGGACGACCGACGCGTGTGGTGGTCCTGTCAACGTGGTGCTGAACTTCGGCACAACCTCGCGCTCCCTACACCGGTCCCTGCAGTGCCTGGCCACTGTAAGTCCAATATTTTCATTTATCTATGCATAACTAGTATAAAATAAAGTCGTAGGTACGCTGCGATCTTTGAAACTACACAGCTACACATATAAGTTTAGGTTTATAATTTATATGTATTATACATGCATGTTATTAGTAACTGCACAGGGCGGGTTGCCAGTGTAATTATAATTTTATTTTAGTTATTATAAGGACCCGTTGCTTTTATGTAAATATTCACATCAACCTTATTATAATTATGGTACAGCAAAAATACAGCTGAAATCCTAGGGCTGCCGTTTATCTCTGTCGGGATAGTAGTAATATAATATAATAAAATATGAGTCCCATGACCCTGACCTAACTCTCTCTCTCTGGTATGAGCCTTACATACCCCATCGTACCGGTGGCGGACGATCCATGACAATTTTTGACCCTATAAAAATGTGGTGTCTTTAACTATATAAAAAATGAGGTTATTATCAAACCATTGATCCGCCAATTAGTGTAATCCTCTTCGGTTAAAAGTAGGTATCTAATATCTAGAAATGGTGAAAATAATGACATAACATTATACAGTAACTACCTTATAAATGTAAAGGCTATGGTTCTTTGTTAGGGTGGCGTAGTCCTCGTAACCGAAGATGTCGGGGAGAAGCTCCTGCCCAAGTTCTCCAAGAAGGTGGAAGAGATGAACGTGACAATTGAAATCGTCCCCAATGGCTCCATAGAACAGCTCAAGGAACTGGTCGGGCTGGTGGCGAGGGGTGAAGTAAGTAGCCACATATTTTTGGTAGTTTTAAGAAAAAATAAGGTAGTTATGGTATAAATTCGGTACTCACACTGTGTATCGCAGATATCAATAAAGTTTAACTGTCACTGTTTTTACACTGTTGTACACTGTATGTACTAAATGAGTGCGTTTTGGCATTGTATGAGAAAGGGAAGTTTCTGAGCAAATGAGATTTAACAAAGTCGCCGTTGTTTTGTTAGCCTTGTATATGGTTCAAAAGCAACGTGGTAAAAGTACCACAAAACCGTCCAACTGAAGGAACAAAGAATGGTTGATCGGGTTGTCATGGTTTTCTTAGAAGTTTTATGCTTTACTGCGATTTTTCTATTGTAAGATAGATTTAAGACGAATATATCAGACGAGTTAAAAACATACAGTCTATACTATTTTTTCTGTTCTATTTTAATAGACCATTTTGATTGTCAGGTCTGTTTGGTCTAATACCTACTAATAGAAGCCATTTTGGCTGTCTGTTATATAATTCTTTATTTAGTCCACTGCTAGCAATACCGCATCTACTTGTCATCACATCACTGCTCTCATAAAATATGCAAAGATTAGGAGCAACTGATATTCTCTGTGTCCATCTTTAATTCCGTGATAGGCATAAGAAACCCCTTTTACCCGGAAATGTGTACCGTGTTTAAAAACGTTTTCTTGCGTAATTGAAGAAACGATCGAAAATAGTGTATACTGTATTTTAGGAGGTCATTATTAGATCAGGTGTATCTATCCAGAACCGATATGCTCATGGAGGTATTAAAGATAAACGCAAAGAGTATCGGCCACCCCTAACCCTGCGTATTTCAAAGCACACTGATGGCAACAGGCATCCGCGTGATCGCAAGCATTGGACTACAAACCTACCGGCTAATGCAATACTATATATACACTAGCTTATACATGGCACTGATTGATTCACAAGGGGGCAATTCGCTCCCTCAATGCAAGGCCAATTTAGATCAATTTATCCAATTGCAATGTTGACTTCCAATCGGGGTACATATTTCACTCTCGGCGGTGCATGTCACCAGTGCAATCGCGCCTGCGTTTCCATGCAGACAGCAGTTCTCTTGGAGACACCTCCTCGCCCATCGGTGAAACCGTTTACGTAAGTAAATTTATTTGATTTATTGCCCGCCGTGATGAGAGTTTATCTGCTGTTAGGAATTTTATAGTGTGTTGTGGTGTTATTTTATTTTCTGTATGCATACATTAGATTTGTTATGTTCAAAGTAAATTGAATGTTAGGTGACAAATTTTATATTTGGTAACAATTTTTGTGTTGTTAAATCATTGAGAGAATAGAAATTTAGATATTTAAGTTGTCAAAGTAATACCTTTGTCAATGTCAATATTTACCGTCGATTAATTTTTGGAATAGGATTCGTTGCGCCCGCATAGCGTTCCCGCTGACAGATATTAGTGTACTGCGCAATTATAACAATAGGTAGGTACTAGATGTTACCCCCGGTTACACATGAGTCTCAAAAAAAATATTCACATAAAAAAATAATAGTTTTTTTCTTTCCCCTTGTGCGATTGCCCACACTAGCTAGATAGATTCATCTCCTTGTCAAATTTGATCGAAATCTGTTTAGCGTTTTAAGCGGGAAAATGTAACAAAAAGAGTCCTTTTCACATATTTACAATGTGTATGGTTCATTGCTACCTTATTTATTTTTTGAATATTAATTATTATTGTTTGTATTAGATTTTCAATATTGAAGTCTCCCTGCGTCTGTATTCCTGGACTCGTATAACCTTTGTTAGGCATTTTCTAGGTAAGCATGTCTCACCTTCGACCTCGTCGTTTACCATCAGATAGACTGAGGTCATACGCAAACCCATCAACAATAAAAAAAAAATTTAATCATCAACTTGATAATCGTAGCATACATAGGTATATTGGTAGATTTTTTTAGATGGACATATCTGTATTTCATTTAATGATGATTTTTTAATTAGTAAGTAATCAAAATCGGGGCCTACCGAGGCGTGACGAAACAATATTGTAATTCTAGTGTCTGCTTATTATTACTTGACAAATTAATGGATGTACGGAAGAGGTACAATATTATGTACTTATAACCAACTTCTTTAGAATTATTGCATCCATCTTCATTACTTAAATTCTTCTTCACAATACATTTAATGCTGAATGAAGAAGATAATCCATTATTTTAAAACAACTAGGTACCTATTACTGTTTCGTCCTAATTTTGAAAGCAACTAACCCAAACTAATATGCATACCATATAAATGCGTCAGTATATCTCTGTCCGTCGTTTGTTTTTTATTAACCAAATGTAGACGATAGTTTTGACCTTGGAGAAGGACATAGGGACCTTTTGTCTGATTTTTCTTTTATTTGATGTGTGACGTCTGTGGTGTAGTGGTTCGCATGTCGTACTGCTGATCACGAGGTCGTGGGTGCGAATCCCACAGGACATAAATATTTATTTGATGAACTTAGATGTTTGTGTTTGTCTGGGTGTTTCTTATGTATTATAAGTATGCATTTACAAAAAAAAACTATACATATAAGTACTATGCCCATTGTCTAGTACCCATAGTACATACTCTGCATAGTTTGGGACTAGATGGTGCAGTATAAAATTATCCAAGAATATTTATTATTAATCACAAGCAACAACTAATTTAAACTAAACGCGAGCCACTTTAACGAATACGGTTTCCAAGTAGGTATCGCGTGCAATTATTTTGAGTACCTACTCGCGAGGTTTCGTTATCGCAAGGTCGATGATCGCGCAAACACGAAACATGTTATTTAATAACATATTATCAGCCGCTCGTCATGTAATGAAACAGTCATGTGCAGTGGTATTGGGATGGGGAAAGACAGTGTTATGGTTTAGGTAGGTATAAACATTTTAGACTGTACTTAACACTAAAATTCAAAATTTTAAATAATCCCGACGCTATTTGAAATATATTATAGTATTTTATTAGTGGTAAGTGGCACTGGGCGTGCCATGTGGCCAGAAGAACGGATAGCCGCTGGGGAAATAAAGTCCTGGAGTGGCGACCACGCATAGGAAAGCGCTGCGTAGGACGGCCCCCAACTAGGTGAGGTCGCAGGGAGTCGGTGGATGCGGTATGCGCAAGATTGATTTTTGTGGCGATCATTAGGGGAGGCCTATGTTCAGCAGTGGACGTCCGTAGCTTATAGATAGATAGATAGAAAGATTTTATTAGTCAAGCCCTTTCACTTGATACTCATATTGAGGGTTGTGAAAAAATATGCAATCTGCCATTTTGTGCAGACATCGGCGGTCATCTTGGACCGATTTTCATCAAACATAGCTAAGAACACTCCCGACTAATTCAGCTTTCAAACAACAAGAAACCAAATCAAAATCGGTTCCTCCGTTCGGGAGCTATGATCCCACAGACAGACACGTCAAACTTCAACAGCCCGTCGTTTTTGCGTCGGGAGTTAACAAAATGGTAACCAAGATGCGGGGCTCGTGGCTAAGTAATAACTACGCCACGTCCAACCGATATACAAGGTTAAATTGCGCTAGCCGCGTTCAGTTTGTGGATGGGTGAACATTCGAGACCTCGGTGCAGCAAAGAGCAAGTAAAACCATCGGTACCGGTTCTCATACGAACACCTATGACAATCGTTAGTGGTAATCAGAAAACCATGTCAACTAGTCTATCCTCAGCTACTTATTGGTATTGCTCAGAAATTGGGTTATGGAGGTCTGATAACAGGCGCATCGTGTTAAACATAAGTATTTAACACGATGCGCCTGTTATCAGACCGTTGCATCTGTTTAGATTGCAAACCGACCCCAACATATTTGGGAAAACGTTCGGAGGACGATGAATCATCTCGCTTGGTGGTAGGCGACGGGTGCAGCGTATAGGCACCAGCAATATTGGATATCAGTCGCGTTGTCTACTTGGCACCTAAATTCAAAATTGTTAAATCTCATTTGCCCAATTATTTTAATGGTGGTAACATATACCTAGGTACTTAATTATGTGGTTTTCACTATTTAGATATTGTCTGAAACATACTTAATATGAGTTAATATTGTATAAGGACGGGGCCCTGATAGCTGCGTAACAGTTTTTCAGCTATTATCGTTTTAAATGTAATTTTTGTGTACACTATTCGTGTTTATTTATTCAATTCTAGTCGATTTTCCACATGACATCAATATTTATGTACTTAAAAGTTTTTATATCTATCTGGGTGTTTCTTAAGTAATAAAAGTACAAGTATTTACAAAAAAGTATGCTATCTATTGTCTAGTATTCATAGTAAAAGCTCTGCTTGGTTTCGGGCTAGATGATAGTGATGGTAATGTAGTAAAATGTCACAAATATTTCTTTTTTTTATTAATTGCCTAGACGAACTCCGTTCTACAGATGTAAATAATAGAAAACTGACACTATAAAGTTCTTGACGGTGTATGTTCTTGAATATTTTACCATTATGGTAAGAATATGTTGTTAAAATGTGTACCAATTTTTTTATTATTGCAGAATAATTACGAAAAATTGGTACTCTCCAAAGAACAAACCTTGCACTAGATTCGACATTTCATAAGTACCTGTATTATATGGTGTATATAAAAATAAATCTATTTTGATTGATTGGCCTCTCTTCGCCCCTCCCTAAGCTAACTTTAAAGACCCAAAAGTAAAAGGCCTACGCGATCGGCAATTCGGCACCAACCGCCGACCATTGTGTCCTTGGTCGGGTCAACCGATTTTTGTCATCGGCCGACAGCGTTCCAGACATCTTCCGCACTGATGGTCGGCGGTTGGTCCCGATTGTGAAGGCCTTTTACCCGTACTTCTATGTTTCTAAAACAAGTTCCAGCGGCCGAACGAACGCGAAAGATGACATCGTGTGCATGCCGATATTAATGTGTGTACAAACGACATTGTATTTATTAAGTTGTGGTACAGTCAGCGTCAAATATTTAGTGACACTCAGGGTATTCAAATAAATAGACGCAACCAAAAAGTCAATAATATCGGTACAAACAAAGTTTCCATATTGTTGTCAACATTATAGTCGCTCAAAAGGTCGAGACGTTTAAAACGTCATTTAAATAGGTTCAGTCAAACCGTCATAAATATGGTTACAGTCATCCCGTCAATGGTATCCAAGCATTTTAAGTGTTCAAAAATATGGAACACATTAGAAAAATAAACTTTACTGCTATACATTTAAAAAACCTATTATTTCTCACATCAATTAATGTGAAAACAAATAAACACAAAAATGAAAGGAATGGAAACTACTGTTGTCCTTTTCATTTTAAGCATGACGTCATAGACATGTCTTTTGTTTTGTAAAGACTCGTGCATAGCCGTTTACGATACCTTGTAAGCAATAAACAGCTGACTGAAAATAGATGTACCTAAACCTTATTGATAGTGAGTATGACTATATATCTCATAGAGCAAGAGTGCATAATTAAAATATATGATTCAATATCATGATCATTTTATTTTATCAATGAACGTCGACAAAACTAGACTCGATAGTGCTTGCAAAAAAGAGGTGCAAGCGATTTTCAACCTTATTGACTATAAATCAAAAACCGCTATTTAAAACATAAACAAGGTAATAGAGTGGATGAATAACTAAAAATAAGTAATAAATAATGTCAATAAGGTCGATAATCGCTTGCATCTATTTTTACAACTAAAATCGTTTAAAAAGAAATCCAACTATTGTTTTTTCAATTCTAGTTTTCGACTGCTTACCATCAGGCGGGCTGTGTGCTTGTTTATACATACCTATATATATAGTGCGATTATGCAGAATCTAGAGAGATGAGAATAATTCGGCAGGTAACTCATCTAAATCTAAAACGATACATAAGGATATTCCCAGTTCATTTGAAATATCTGTTACCGAGACACCTTCCTCCCTCAAATATATAATTCGATGTTTTGTGGTGTCACTAATGCGATATGTAGCCATATTTCTAGCTTGCTTTAGTATTGCACTTGACATTGATATATAGATACTGATAGATAAATAGAATGATATGCAAACAACACTAGATTGCCTAAAGAGGTTTTCGTCTTTGGGAAACCGTTTATTTCTATAACATGCTGGTTTATTTTTCTAATGTGTTCCATATTTTTGAACACTTATAATGCTTGGATATCATTGACGGGATGACTGTAACCATATTTATGACGGTTTGACTGAACCTATCTATATGACGTTTTACACGTCTCGACCTTTTGAGCGACTGTAATGTTGACAACAATATGGAAACTTTGTTTGTACCGATATTATTGACTTTTTGGTTGCGTCTATTTATTTGAATACCCTGAGTGTCACTAAATATTTGACGCTGACTGTACATATCGACATCGAGAAGATTCCGTATATTCGAGTTAAAATGATAAACAAGATTTCTTCTTAGGTATTGTAATTTTTCAAACCATACAACTTGCACAGCAAAATATGACAACTAGACAATGTTTTTCTTTTTTAAGTACAGTCAGCGTCAAATAGTTAGTGACACTCAGGGTATTCAAATAAATAGACGCAACCAAAAAGTCAATAATATCGGTACAAACAAAGTTTCCATATTGTTGTCAACATTATAGTCGCTCAAAAGGTCGAGACGTTTAAAATGTCACATAGATAGGTTCAGTCAAACCGCCATAAATATGGTTACAGTCATCCCGTCAATGGTATCCAAGCATTCTAAGTGATCAAAAATATGGAACACATTAGAAAAATGAACTTTACTACTATATATTTTAAATATTCTTTCTCACATCAATTAATGTGAAAACATTTATACACAAAAATGAAAGGAATAGAAACTACTGCTGTCCTTTTCATTTTAAGCATGACGTCATAGACATGTCTTTTGTTTTGTAAAGGATTTCGTGCATAGCCGTTTACGATACTTAGCAATATACAGCTGACTGAAAATAGATGTACCTAAACCTCATTGATAATGAGTATGACTATATATCTCATAGAGCAAGAGTGCATAATTAAAATATATGATTCAATATCATGATCATTTTATTTTATTTTAATTAACAATGAACGTCGACAAAACTAGACTCGATAGTGCTTGCAAAAAAGAGGTGCAAAGTTTTCAACCTTATTGACTATAACTCAAAAACTGCTATTTTAAACATAAACAAGGTAATAGAGTGGATGAATAACTAAAAATAAGCAATAAAATAATGTCAATAAGGTCGATAATCGCTTGCATCTTTTCAATTTTCTCTAGTTTTCGACTGCTTACCATCAGGCGGGCTGTGTGCTTGTTTATACATATATGTGCGAATATGAAGAAATGAGGATCTAGAGAGATGAGAATAATTCGATAGGTAACTAACACGTAACATCTAAAACGATAGGTACATAAGAATATTCCCAGTTCATTTGAAATATCTGTTACGGAGACACCTTCCTCCCTCAAATATATATTTCGATGTTTTGTGGTGTCACTAATGCGTAGCCATATTTCTAGCTTGCTTTAGTTTTGCACTTGACATTGATATTATTACTTTTTACGGATTTTATCGCGTATATTGATATTATTAATCCCGACGTTTCGGACCCTTTACAGCGTCCATGGTCACGGGTAGACTGAGGTGGAGGGCGTCTTGATGATATAATTACTGACAGCTACCCTACATTTTTAATTGTTACATGATCAATGACATTTATTACTAATTATTAATTAAAACTAGATGGAGCCGGCATTTCCTAGCTGACGACCTCTGAGAAGAAACGCCGAAACAAACTCAGAGAATCATGGTCTCTTTTAATTATATAATGACGCCCTCCACCTCAGTCTACCCGTGACCATGGACGCTGTAAAGGGTCCGAAACGTCGGGATTAATAATATCAATATACGCGATAAAATCCGTAAAAAGTAGTTTTATTTCAATGTATAATATTCGCGAAAATGTCAGAAATCAATATTGATATTACTGATAGATAAATAGAATAACATGCAAATAACACTACATTGCCTAAAGAGGTTTTCATCTTTGGGAAACCGTTTATTTCTATAACATGCTGGTTTATTTTTCTAATGTGTTCCATATTTTTGAATACTTAGAATGCTTGGATACCATTGGCGGGATGACTGTTACCATATTTATGACGGTTTGACTGAACCTATCTATATGACGTTTTAAACGTCTCGACCTTTTGAGCGACTATAATGTTGACAACAATATGGAAACTTTGTTTGTACCGATATTATTGACTTTTTGGTTGCGTCTATTTATTTGAATACCCTGAGTGTCACTAACTATTTGACGCTGACTGTACAACAGCTACACAGCCATATACAAATTATTAAAACCTTTTTTTTTTATTTATTCCAATACTCCCACTAAAATTTTAAATAACAACAAAAATAATTTCTTACTTTGCCTGCTTCAAACAACAATAAACTTATAAGTAAACAAACTACAAAACAGACAAAATTTAAACAAACAATGTTTCAACTCTTAAAAGTCCAAACTTAACAGTGGAATATAATATATTCACTATATTCCATCTGGGAATCCATTAAAATATTTTTTTCTAGTTCTCCTGGCTGTTTTAACATCTATCTGCTTTGTATTCCAATTATATTCAGCAGAAGTAGATAATAGCATTCTTATTGACTCATGTCTTGTGAAGATACTTCATAATAATCTCTTCCTCCAATTTGTGTGAACCCACGCGCACAAAGTCGAGCTTTATATTTATCTACTTGACCATCTTTGATTATTTTACTACGTTTTTCTTTATCAACAAAGGTGTTGTTATTGCGATGGACTTCTAGTTCTTCATTTATAGCCTCAAGCCATTATTTACGTTCCTTACTTTTGATATATTCATCAGAAGTCAGAGGAACATTTAAAGATGAAAAATTGAGCTTCATTCCTTCCTAACTCAGGATTTTTCTGTTCATTGAAAATAACATTTCTCGTTGCTGTTATTCTTTTTGTGTTTGGATCGTACATTTTATAATTGTTGTTATCATATCAACTAACATCAACTTACGACTTTTACAATCAAGCTTCCTTCTAAGTTGATCTGGCACATAAACATATCCTTCACACCCAAACACTCTGACATATTCCTAAGTAGGTTTTACACCACTCCATAGTTCCATTAGTGTAACATTTGGTGTTTGGCTAGAAGCTGTTCTGTTTAATAAATAAACAGCACAATTCACTGCTTCTGCCCATAGATCATGTGGTACATTACGGGCATAAAGCATGGATCGAGCACTTTCCATTATAGTTCTTAATTCTCTTTCTGCACGTCCATTTTGTTCGGGTGTATAAGGAGCAGTGAGTTCATGCGTAATACCTTCACTGTCTAGATATTCTTTGAAATCTTTACCTAGTGTATTCTCCACCATTATCAGTATGTAATGTCCGTATACTGTGTGTAAAAAGATTTTTAACCTTTGCATTATATTTCTTAAACCAGTCCAATACATCATATTTATTTTTAATGAAGTACACATATCGAAAACTCGTCGCTGCGTCTTTAAAAATTACAAAATATTTCATGCCCTGTACTGATGGCACATTCATTGGTCCACAAACATCACTGTAAACCACATCACCTGGCTGGAGTGGTCCTCTGTTTGATTTTTTGAAAGGTCTGCGAGCTTGCTTGCCATAAGCACAACCTTCACATACAAATTTGTCACAGTCCGACAAGTCCACACCAGTAATCACGTTGTTTTTGCACATTTTCGGTATTTCTTGGACATTCAAGTGTCCTAAACGTTCATGCCATGTTTTGAGATCCAATTTTTGTACAACATTACACAGTGGGTTTCTAACTGTTTTTGCATGTAACTCGTACAGATTATTACTTTGTAAAGACGCACTCATTACTATTTTATTCTCCTTGTAAATCAAAGCATTTCCTTCTTTCTTTATAATAGTGTAGCCTAGCCTTGTTGCAACTCCTTCGGAGAATAGATTTCTTCTAAGTTTTGGTACAAACAAAACATTTGTCAAAATACATCTCTCCCACTGTCTATTGACCAACTTGTTAATAAAAACATTATCTTGGCCAACCACTTCTATGAGTTCTTGATTTCCCAATTTCAATGGAGATCCTTTATATTCATATAATTCTGCAAAATTTTCACGTTTGTAAGACATGTGAGCCGAGGCACCGCTGTCCAATATCCATGTACTACTTTCATCATCGTCCTTCCAAACACTATTCGTTACATTGAAGACTGACATGTTTTTTTCTCCTCGATTTTGTATTTGCTTAGGAGCACGACAATCTTTTGCGAAATTACCACGTATCCCACAATTGTAACATACAAAACGATGAGATTTTTCATTTGACTCTTTATTTGTTTTCATAGACAGAACATTTTTCTTCTTTGTGTTTTGTTTTGACACTAATAACGCCGACTCATTTTCTTCTTCTACATTCAAACTGGCCTCCTCGTCTAATAAGCGAGCTGTCAAATTAATAATGGTTTGTTTCTTTGAATCAAGTGACATCCATGCCTGACGAAGAGATCTATATTTGGGAGGCAGCGTACTCAATATCTTAGATATGATTGCCATATCGCTGATATCTTCTCCATTTTCTTTCAATTGCTTTGCTAAACTCTCTACTTTAGCTATATGCTGAGCAATACTATCTGCCAATGACATCTTATGTTGATAAAACCTTTCATGTAACATCATTTTCGTCATTTCCGACTTTTGTTCGTAGATGGACTCTAGTTTAGTCATCACCTCAAGCGCTGATTCGCAATTCTCGATGAGAGCAACTTGTTTCAAATCCATAGCCTACGTTATTATGAACATTGTCATTCCATCATCCACTGAATCGTATTCATTTCTGGTTTTGGCGTGTTTATATCTAACCCTTTAGCACGCAGGGCGCATCAAATTTTTCAAGGTTCATTGTTTTTCCGAACTCTATTTTGAAAAAAATTGCTCGCGTTTTTATTGTCAATTTACCTTTTTTCTCTGCTCTTTGTTTATTACTCGCGTGAGCCTGGGCCCATAACCTATTCGAGTTAAAATGATAAACACGATTTCTTCTTAGGTTTTGTAATTTTTCAAACCATACAACTTGCACAGCAAAATATGACAACTAGACAATCAGTTTTTCTTTTTTAAGTACTACAGCTACACAGCCATATACAAATTATTAAAACCTTTTTTTAAAATTTATTCCAATACCTTATTGGTACAAAACTTCTTCTTTTCAAACTAGAAAGAAACTCGTGTTTATCGGGATACATGGTCTAAACAACATTCCATCACGCTTAACTCTCCCGGTTACCCAGAGGTGTACTAATGTACACCCAATATAAATGTTATTAACCGGGCATCCACTGAGCTGCTATTGAGAACGTCATAGAAAAACCTAGTAACGCTATGGGAATAGAACCTGGAACCTAAAGTGTAGCAGACGCGCTTTTGAATACTATAACACTATATCCTTCTAATATTATAAATGTGAAAGGATGGATGAATGGATGTTTGTTACTCTACTCTACGATAAAACTACTAAACGAATTTTGATGAAACTTTACAGTATTATTATTTATAAATCAGAATAACATAATAGACTGTAAATTATAACGATTTTGAATTAATTAGTCAAATTACAACGATAATTAAAAGTAACTTTTCCACGCGGACGAAGTCGTGGGCAGTAGCTATTAATGCATAAATTAAGATTGTACTCCATTGTCCACAGATCGAACCTCCGCCCCACTCAGTGTTCCCGGCGGAGGAAGCCCAAGAGGTGGTGAGGAAGCTGTGCAACTCCGAGATCCAGGGGCGTGCGATCCTCAAGTTCCACAACATTGACTAATCGACCACGTATCGACATATTGTGACAGGATAGATTAGATTAGACGGTACGTAGCACGTATAGTTTAGATCTGTGGACAATTGGGATTGGATGTTGACTTGAAGGTCGAAGTTACCCTATCTGTGTTGCGGGTTGCGACGGACATTGGATACATCAGGCAGACCACCTCGACCAGCTGCCGATTAAAATCACAAGTGGTGTGCGAGTCGTACCACTTCGTCAGTCGATGAGACAACACAGCTGCATCGGAAATTATTTTCACCATAGTATAAGTGATTAATTTTAAGCATTCATTTAGCACAGACCAAAGTTTGAAAGCAGATTAGATTGCAGACTTGACGATACCATTTTCTACATCGAGACGAAATATCAACATTGATTCAGAATTTTCGCGAATGTTCTAGTTTATCCAACCGTACAGCTTCAATATTTTGGGGGTTATTGGGTGGGCTAAATATTAATTGATGAATAAACCAAGGTTTTACGTAAATTTGTTGTAAGCTTAATGCGAATTTCGTTCTCCATGATAATTATTACTTATGCAAAGCGAAGTATTGTTAAACCAATAGTATTTACTGCTTGCGTTTACATAAGTATTGTAGTAACGTTCTACCGCTGAGCTTACTGACTTTAGATACTTGATAATTGATTGACAGAGCCGGCTCTGTCAAGGCCATATTTGAAAAAAAATACCTATCCTCCTAGCCATGAATTTCAAAAATCTCTTATTGAAAATTTGGAAGATCATAGTCAAGCGTATTGACGATTTCATTTAATTCCGATAGAATAATTTCCACTCATGGCTGTCCCCTGCGAGGCCCCGTTTGCATTGATTAGGTCGGACACAAGCTGGTGGATTACTATTTGGATCGCACATAAACCACTTTACGGAACAAACCCGATTTTATGGTCTTTCTACGAAATTGTTTTTGTATTACCTAATGAAATAGAACCTGTTCTGAACTGATATTTGAAGATGCACTCTCTAAAGTAATAGCAACTCTGTATACATACGTTTTTGTTAACTTCTCAAGTATACATAGTCGCTTTAGGGATCGGAAAGCAATATGTTTTCGTACAGCTTGTCTGCGGTGTTCACTTCAAAATCGAGAAATCTAAATTCATACCCGCGTGTTGAATTTTCGCATACATAGGTACCTAAGTTTTGTGATTTGGAAGTTTCGAGATACTTGTGCAATGTATAAGATGTGTTTTGTTAGTATTTCTATGACGATATGTATGTGGTGGCTCTCGAACTTTATCTAGCGTGACATGTAGGTACCATTTTATTTTTTTCATGCAAAGTTTAGTGTTATAACTTGTGGTGAGGTTAAGATGAGTGACGTACTCATGGAGCGCTGTGTGGTCATCAAAAAACCATTCATCAATGACAGCTTAGAAAAGGATTAACCTGCGCGCTGCGACCGATCCGAATCCGGGGAAATTTTGACTGAGTTTAGACTTCAGCACGTAAATCGGTATATGTATATGTATTGCATACGCATATAATTGGTATTTACTAATTATTCTCCGTGTATAAACGCCATATATACGCGATGAAGCCTAGAGTACGGGTCAGACAGTGTCCAACATCCATACATATTATAATGCAACCTCGATTTCTGTTTTTCCCGGATTCGAATCGATCGCTGGGCGTACGCGTCCATACACGTTATCCTCTGCATACTTCGGACCTTATTTTCCCGAGTCCGGGTCGGGCCTAGGGAGCACGCGTTGGTACAAATTGTGCTGCAGTTACTTCGGTCGGTGTTGCTTTTTAGCGGCCGCCATGTTACGGCAGATTCGTAGATCTCGGCTTGCCAGTCCCTAATAATGATTATTTTCTCGGTGGTTATCGTTGTTTAGTGTTTAATTTTAAATAAATGTAAGTTATTAATAGAATTTCATCGTTTTTATATTTTTTAATTAATTAAAATCTTAGCACAGCACAGCTTAATAGCATTTTGTAAATTACATGTTGTCCTAATACTTCGCACCTCATTTGCTCAGACATTAATATTTGCATGTAGATATCCTTAATCTTAACTTAATTTTAACGTTTCCTGCCTAATCTTGGAAAGTTAGCAAACATTTTATGTAGGTAACTTTAATATTCAACTGGGACATTATATAGGTAGATATTTTTAATTTTTTTAAGCTAAAGGACATTATTTCTCGCCCTGCACGATAAAACCATCGGATATTCACGATAATTATTACTCAATTTTTATATTACTTGCTTAGATCTATCTGTTTTATACGGACTCGCTGATTGCCGTA